>JARHVA010000693.1:1212500-1812500 GCA_037957365.1 Torreya grandis | reverse complement strand
ATCTTTAACGAAGAAAATAAGGATTTAGGCCTATAGACCCTACAACTAGCATAAATCCATAATTAGACATTTTATCAACTTTAAACCTTATTTATTAATTTTAAACTACTTATATCTAGGTCCCTATCAAATTTCATGATCTTTCATTCACTGATTTTGAAGATATTCAAGTTTTGGCTTCCTTAAACCTTGTTTTTTGCTTATTTACAATCCTACAAGAAACAGTCAAGACTTTTAGGAATAGTTAAGGAATTAAACAACTTTCAATAGCTAAAATTCCCCCTTTTGTATCATACTAACAAGTTTTATCATTTTTGGATGGGTTTTTTGTGAAATATAAGGATTTTTTTCACTTTAATCCTAGATTAGGGTTTACACATTCCTAAGATAGCCGAGCGCAAAAAAAAGACATCATTTCACTTATGATGATTATTTTTTTATTCTTTTTACTTGGAATAAGCTCTATCTGACATCCTCTTATCCTTATATTCACTCATAAAGCTTGAACAATCTCTAAATGATCACAATGAATAAAATTCTTTTGTATTGTGATACAATGACAGACTTATGAACATAAATTGGATAAAGTCTCAACTTATAATGACTTTCAAAGGTTATTTTAGGACTGTTTAAGACCTATATAAGTTACTCTTATTCTATCAAATGCTTATCAACCATAACATTCACAATAATGCATGAAAATACCACTTTTTGAAGACTGTATCAATAATACTCTATTTCTACAGATTATAACCATCATACATACTGAACAAGATGGTAAAGAATAATCAAAACAACTTACTTATGCATCCCTGAGGCTGATAAAAAAATTACAATATCATGACAAGGTCTTCTTTATTCAAATTTCATCTAAATATTCTTACAACTTTGCAGACTTGTAGATTACTTTCTCCAAAACTAGAGAGCTTCTACAACTTCTTCCACTAACCTATTGACTTTCTCCTCTCTTATGTTATTATTATGTTTCTTGACTCCTCCTTAATTGCTTCAAGCATTATCCCCTCTAACTCTGCAAACAAGACCAAATATTTCTCCACAAGTTATAACTTATCCATCATACTAAATTTGACCTCTTTCCTTTGTTTACCTAGAAAAGGGGGTTCACTACGTCTTATTCAATATAGGTCTATCTTGTCTTCAATAAGAATGTCTTATTATTGAATTCAATCTTGAAATGATATTCAATGTAATTAAGCTTCCTTATAACTTATAGGGATTTTTTTACTCTCATTAGTGCTCTATAATTGTATATAGAACCTTAACTCTCACTTTGGTATGAATCTTAGAGAAAAAACACAATATTTTAGACCTTGTTTCAAGTCTGTCACCTAATGATGAAAAAATGGGGTCCCAAGGTCTTCAAAGTCTTGTTTATAAACTAGGCATGTAGCCTTTTTTATTGATTCCAATTCCCAACTTTAAATTTTTACTATTCTTTCAAGATGTTCTTATACTCCTAATAGCTTTCTAACCCAAAAAGACACCTTCACACTTCACTGTGTTATCTTCTCTAAGACTAACAGGACAAATCAAGGTTATCTCTCTAGGATTGTCTTTAAGGTCTATCACCTTATTGGTTCGTAAGCTAACTCAAAAATCATAATCATCTTGAATTTTTAGGCTTATCGCATCCATTAATAGGTTATCTATTCAAAATAAACAACTCTCTCCTTTCATTGAACTAGTTCTTCACCAAAAGACAAGGAAAATGGGTTTTAGACCTTATACACAGGTTTGTAGACCGAGTTTTAACTATATCTTCCTCTATAGACCTCCAAAACACTTGAAACCTTTCTAAAACCTCACGGAAATTATCTTTTAACTTTATATGAAGTTTCACAAGATTTTTGTGGTTATATTTCAAGTTATGATAGTTCTAGTTGATGCACCTAGAGTCTTATTCTTTCTAGGCTAGTAGTCTGCTCAACTAGAGTCTTAAACCAATTGTAACACCTTTACCAAAATACTTTATTAGTTCTAAGGGATTCTCATATCCATAAAATTATCATTTGACTCAAGTAATATGTTTCTCACTTCCTTAAGTTTTAGTTTTTTTCAAAGAGAATTGAAAATAAAGGATTTTAGGCCTAATCTATAGTCCTAGAGTTAGATATTTTGAAATAACTTGAGTATAGGAACCTCCATACAATGAAACCACTTTAAAAACATTCCAAACATATTACCACACCTTTCTACAATGTTATAACTTATTTTAAGGTTTAGTTTTTTATTTATGGAGTTTTTTGCGTTCTAAACCCTAATTTAAGGGTTTTAGGATTGTATCAAAATAACAAGTATGAATATCATGAAAATTTAGATTTTGAATACTATCTTAGAGAATTTATGTTTGAAAGAGACTCTTCACATCTTCATATATCCCTATCACTTACTATTATCCCTTAATCAATCTTTAGATTTGATGAAAGACTAATTTTTTTTACTGTCAAACCCTGTGTACTGCCTTTCCAAACCTGCAACTTAAAAAACACAATAACTATGCAAAAATATTACTTCAATAAAACATAAAAATTTAATTACAAGTAATACAACCTTGGTATTGAAACAAGAACCTCAATAAAGTAGGCTTTCACTGATTATAATATAGACTGATTTACAATAAATCTTGATAAAACTTTGTCTTAAGAGATTCTTCTCCTTTCTTTGAGTATTGGAGTTTGGTTATCACACTTATAGGTGATGATTAAATTCTAAGAACACATTATTGGCATCCAAATACACCTAATTAGGAGATGGATCACCCATTCTGACCTCAAGATGACATTTTCCTAGATGCAAGATGCAAGTCGTAGTTAGAGATCTCTATTTTTAGGGCCTCATGGCTGAAAATTAACATCACCACCATGTTAGGGTTGGAAATTAACTTTTAATACTACATTATTGACATCTGATTATGTTTGATTAAGATACAAAACACCTGTTCTGACCTCAAAATGGCATTTCCCTACATGCAAGATGCAATTCGAAATCGGATATCTCTATCTTTGGGGCCTCATGGCTGAAAATTGGCATTGACACCATGTCAGGGGTGGTGATTAACCTTTAGGTGTACTTTCTTGGCATCTAAGTACACCTAGTTAGGATATGGAGCACCCATTATGTCCTCAAAATGGTATTTCCCTATAAAAAAAAATGTTATTATTTAGGCAAACTTTGGACATGCATAAAATGAAAACCATAAGTTGTATCCACAAACCAAAAGAACAATCACGTGCATATCTAATTCCTCTTCTTGTACCTTGAAGCCCTCAAATTTTAAATCATCAATGAACTTTTGGTACTTCGATGATCAGTCCTAAAATTAAACTTTTATGTAGTTAAGAGACAAGGTCTTTGCCTCCAATAGACATTTCAATTTTTAGGACTTCTAGTTCAAAATACATCACTTCCAACACCTTGAGATGTGAAATTTACATGTGTTCCCATTGCCACAACTTTAGAATCCATGTAGATACACTTTTTTGTAATAATTCTGGCCTTGAGCAACATTGACAAGGAATATTGTCAAGATACAAACCGTAGTTAAAGATATCTATCTTTGTGGCCTCGTGGCTAAAAACTAGCATCGCCACCACATCGAGGCTGGTGAATAACCTCTAGGACTACATTTTTGGCATCCAAGTACACCCGTTTAGGAGACATAGCACCCATTATAACCTCAAGATGATATTTCCTTAAATGCAAGATGCAAGCCGTAGTTTGAGATCTCTATATCTAGGGCCTCATGGCTGAAAATTGGAATTATCACCACATTGGGGGTGGTGATTAACCTCTAGAACCACATTATTAACATCTGAGCATGCTTGATTAGGATATGGAGCACTAATTTGGGCTTCAAGATGACATTTTCCTATAAGGTAAAATTGTTGTTTATTAAGCAAACTTTGGATGTCATGTGCATGTCAAAGTCCTCTACTTGCACCTAAATCCCTTAGATTTCAAATCATCAACGACGAACTCATGGTCGAGGATTTAATAATCAGTCCTAAAATGGAACTTTTATGTAGTTAAGATATAGGGTCTTTTCCTCTAATAGACATTTCAGCTTCTGGGCCTTCGCTTCAAAATCCATCACTTTCAATACCAAAAGATGTGCAATTTACATGCATTCCCTTTGCCACGGCCTCAGAGTCTATGCGAATATCTTTTTATACAACAATTCCAACCTCAATCAACATTGACAAGAAATGTTTTCAAGATGCAAGCTACAGTTAGAGATCTTTATCTTCAAAGCCTCATGGATAAAAATTGGAAGTGAAAATTAACTTCTAGGACCACATTATTGGCATTCAAGTACATTTGATTAGGAGATGGAGCACCTGTTTTGACCTCAAGATGAAAGATGCAATTCATAGTTGGATATCTCTATCTTCAGGTCATCATGGTTGAAAACTAACATCGCCAACACGTCGAGGTGGTGATTAACCTCTAGGACCTATTCTTAGCATCCAAGTATGCCTAATTAAGAGACAGAGCAACCGTTTTGGTCTCAAGATGATATTGCCCTATAAGGCAAAATTGTTAGTTTTTAGGAAAAATTTGGGCAGGCTTAAAACAAAAATTATAAGTCATATCTATGAATTGAAAGAATGGTCACGCACATGTCAAAGTCCTCTAATTTCACTCTGAAACCCTTGGATTATAAATCATCTATAAACGCATGGCAGGGGATTCAATGATTGGTCTTAAAATGCAACTTTTATGTAGTTAAGAGACATGGTCTTTTCCTCCAATAAACATTTCCACTTTCGGGACCTCTGTTTTGGAATCTATCACTTCCAACACCTCAATATGTGCAATTTACATGAATTACCACCATCACGGCCTCAAAATCCATGTAGATACCTTTTTTTCAACAATTTTGACCTCAACCAATATTGACAAGATTGTTGTCAAGATGCAAGCCGTAGTTGGAGATCTCTATCTTTTGGGCTTCATGGTTGAAAACTGGCATCGCCACCACATCGAGAGTGGCAATTAACCTCTAAGACCACATTATTGGCATTCAAGTACTCCCAATTAAGAGACAAAACACCAATTTTGGCCTCAATATGACTTTTCCTAAATAAGACAAAATAATCAATCGTCTAAATGAACCGAAAACTTCTCTTAATTTCAAGAATATAAAATTCTCTACTAATGGTGCCAGCCACGTTAAGGTGGAAGCTAATTTGGTACCACTAACCTAAAAAAAAATGTTAATATGTAATTAAATTTAAATTTATATGTAATACCTAAGAAATAAATAAAAATTAAAAAAAGTAAGCACATTTGCATTTGAAAAGTCAACATACCTTGGGAGTTCAATATAAGGAACCATTATGATCAACTTTATTATTTATAGTAATAAGAATTGCTTCACAAACCTTCCAAAGAGTCCTTTTTAACAACCTACCCCAATATTTGCGCAACTGACATTTGTTGCAAGAACCAAGTCTGAATAGTGGAATATCTTCTTATGTACTTCATAGTCTTCAAACAACCATGCAATTAAATTTTTGATAGGATAGCATTGAAGCCAAGTTCCTCTAACTACCATAGACCCAATGGGATAGTGAATATTTTCCCCATCTGTGATCGCATAAGTTAATTTCTATTTTTCCTTTATACCCTAGCACAATTAGTAGTTTGTCCCCTCTTCGTTATCCTCATCTATAATAATTGCATAAACATGCCCTACATCACAAAACAAAACATGATTTAATAACATGATTTGTTGATGTATTTACCAAATTTAGTACATGAAATACATGTTAAATATACGTTATTTGATTTCACTAGATCAGATACATGGTCAAAGTCATGTGATGATGTCATCTCTATAAGTTGTAATGTTGGTGGAACCTGATAAATGTCAATTGAAACTAGAGGCCTACAACTCCATTATAAACAAACTCAATGCATGCAAAACAAAAATATGTCACGTGTCTCGTATGAACCATCCAAGAACTTACATTTGAACTATGAAATGAGTATAACTCACTCGATCTTGTTACTATTATATAATCTTTATAACTTTCCAATTATTCATCTTTCATCAACTAAAAATATTTACAAATAATGGACTTTTATTGAGCACCATGGCCCATATTTTTATTATACCATTCAACTATGTTTTTTGCATCTGTCAAATCAACGACCTCTTTAAATTTTAACTCTTCTCTTGCAAGCACTTTTTTGGCATATGTTCCTGCACCCTCATGTTCCCTTTTTCCATGGCCTGCTTAAATGAAACTCCAAATATGTTATACACTAATGGTCACATGCATCCTGATCAGCAAGTAGAACATCTATGTATTCATAAATTGTGATGCGCAATTATCTAACTAAATATAATGTTTATTTAAAGTAATGTTCCTTTCACTCTACTTGGCATAAAACATCTTAAAGGAAATGTTGACAATTTTGCCCCATAGGTCAAATTGTCACCCCTACCATTCAAAACTTTGCATATCATATCTTTGTCTTGTGAGTCAGTTGTTGGTCCTGAAAAGTTCTTGAAATGATTCATGATTAATAGGCATTTTGAGGCATTCACTTTGGTTTTTAAGAGATTTTCGTGAGTAAAAGCATCATGGAGGTTTCTTTGAGTCTTTAAATGGTCCATTTCAGAATAGTTCGAAGGAATTGTTCAAGTCCAAATGGTCACTTTCTTTTGAGAGAATTGTCCAAATGAAAGCCTAAAGGGGATCTTCAAAAGAAAGGGATCATTTCATTTCTGTCGAAGGGTTATTTTCCTTCGAAGAGGACCATTGCGAAATTCCGAGGGGTTTCTTTTTCAAAATAAAAGGTTCACTTTAACTTTCCAAAGGGTACCTTCTTTTTGATGAGGACCAAGCAAGAAAGACCATTTAAAAGGGGCAAGAGGACCTTTTACAATTTCTCGAAGGGCACTTTATCAGCCAAAAGGACCATTTTCCAAATGTCAAAAGACAATAACACAAAAGTCCGAAGGGACAAATTCAAGAAGTCCGAAGGGCTTTTCAAATTTTCTGACATGGCCATTTGCAAAGTCCTGAAAGGCAACTTTTTCAAAGGAAGGATATTTTTCAAAATCCTGAGGGACATTTCGAAAATCTCGAAGGGAAAGAGGGACAAATTCAAAATTCCAAAGGGCTTTTCAAATTTTTTGACAGGGCCATTTCCAAAGTCCCGAAAGGCAAATTTTTCGAAGGAAGGAACTTTTTCAAAATCCTGAGGGACATTTCCAAAAGCCCGAAGGGCAAGATGGAAAAATTCAAAAGTTCGAAGGGCTTGTCAAATTTCTGATAGGGCCATTTGCAAAGTCTCGAAAGGCAACTTTCCTAAAGGAAGGACCTTTTTCAAAATCCCGAGGGACATTTCCAAAAGCCTGAAGGGCAAGAGGGCCAATTCAAATTTTTGAAGGGCAATCCAAACATGCCGAGGAGCAATTCAAAAGAATGGGCCGAAGACAGATTTCCTTCGGACAAATTGTCCGAAGGATCATCACAAAATCTCTGTAGGAAATAGACCCAAGGATATTACCCGAAGAAAAAGTCCGCAAAAGTGTCCATTTGCAGAAACTCAAGGGTATCTACCCTTCAGGAAAGTTCAAAATAAAACCCGACGGGACATTTTAGAAATCCTGAAGGGATCTTTCCCTTCAAAAAAATCCACTTGGAGATTCTGAAGGGTCACTTGAAACGCTGAAGGCCTTGTCATTTTCTCTAAAGGGCACATTTAAGAAGGCCGAAGGGCCATTGTCAAGAATTCCGAAGTAATTTTACAAAAGTCTGAAGGGTAATTTAGGAAGGCCAAAAGAAAAGCCTAAGAGACAATTCCCACAAATAATTTATCCACAAAAAAATGACAGGAAAAGCCGAAGACTTGATTCCTTCAGACTTTTTATCGAAAGGAATAAACAAGGAGATGGGCCCAAAACAATTAAAATGGGAAAAAGTCTGAAGGAATTCCTTCAGACAAATTGCTTGAAAGAATTACGTCGAAAGGTTTACCAAGAGAATTGTCCAAGAAAAATAGCCAAGAAAATTACTTGAATGACATGATTTCCTTTAAACAAGGTGTTCGTGGGAAGGGCCAAAGGAAATAGACCAAGCAAAAAGCTTGAAGAGGAAATGAAGGAATATTAAAATCCGAAAGGAATAAGCCTGAGACAAATACATGTAGAAGAAAAGTCCACCAAAAAAACAAAGACAAACAAAAGGAATATAATACATACAAAGACAAAGAACCAAAAAATGCAAGAGATTTCAACAGTCAATAAATATATTAACACGTTCTACGACATGCAAAGTGGCTCAAAATAGGATTAAACATGTTTAAGATGTGTAACCGTTTCAAACACGACACCTTCAATTCTAAAAATAGATACTCGTTCGTATGAAGGACTCAAAGAGTTTAACATTAGAGAGATCAGCACGAAATTTCATGCATGCACTCTTGTTTGTCTCGTTCATCCGAGCCTTTCAAACGTTTCCAGCAATTCAAGTGGAGATCATTGGAGGTTGACTAGTCTTGAGCTCTAGTTGACTAATTGACAAGTGTCACATCAACTCATGCTTTTCATACAATAAAGGACATTCTCACATTCCAACTCAGCTTCAAGTCAGTTCAAGCTTGAGTTTAGACATCCAAATTGACATAGTATCATGCATGATAAAGGTTTTGACTCAAATGTGAACTCACCATTCTTGTCAAATGCCAAAGAACTTTTCATGCAAGCATAAGACAAAAGATTTTATTTTTAGATCTTTGGACAACTGTAGTTTGACTTAGTTAATGCAAGCGCTGACCTCTTCTTCTATTTTCAACACCAACCTCTTGGCCGTTGTATTCTTTTTCTATATAAGTTGGCTTTTTAGCCTTGATTTGATCATCCCTTTTTTGGCAAGATCAAATTCTACCAAAGACTAAGTTTGTAACTTTTTTTTAGATTAATAGGACTATTTTTACTTTTTAGAATGTTGTTATAGTGTGTTCATGTCAATGATTTGCATAAGTGATATAATTTCTCTTCCTTATCAAGTCTTGATTCTTACCTAGTAGCATAGTTGATCAGTTTATGTAGGTCATGTTTTGTGTTTAATGTCTCTTGACTAAGTTTATAATTGATGCAAGTGGTTAGTTAGTGCCTTTTATCAGGGCTATTCATCATTTCCCTTAAGCTTTGATCACAAGATAGAACCTTTTCATGAAATACTTGTGCATATTGGTCAATTGGAGTTGAAAGTTCAGTCTTTCCCTTGTCTAAATTAGTGTTTTTAGGAGCTCTAATTGAGTGTATCAACCAATCATTCAGGTGTATCACCATTATTAGATAGGTTTTTATTTTAAGTTTTCTTTCTCTCTTTTTCCAGGCAATTTGTAATGTAGAGCAAAGATCCTAATTGATACACCAAAGGGAGCTAGCCCTTAGAGTCTAAAAATTCAATCCACTAATTAGGTCACCCACAGCGTATGATTGTTTCCATGTTTCAGCAGATTATCAAAGCCTGAAACTACCTTCACAAGGGTCTGAGTCGATTGACAACAAGAAACATGTATTAAATTGTAGTATCATGATTGAACCTCTCTTTGTGGTTGTAATGTGTAATTCTCTACAAAGTCAACTTCTAAAACAATAGTACCAAGCGGGAATGTGTTTTTACTTGAATTGTTCATCTAGCCATCAAGCTCTATGTGTGTGCCTTGCATACTCATATACAATTTTCTCTCTAAATTTGTCTATAAATTTGGAAATAGGAATTTGTTCTATAATAAGCTCTCACTTTTTATATTCCTTTCCATTTTTTAATTGATGTCATAGATTTATATTTATTTGAAACTAACCAATCCATATCTAATTTTGTGTGTACTCTCCTCATACGTATATTTTTTTAATTTTGACAATCCACCACAAATGTTGCAAGTTCCATCTAAACATGTCTTATTATAAAAAAAAATTGTCCATCGAGTCTTTCACAAAAAATGGTCGAAATAAATCCCCTTGCTCATTTTGGTGGGGCTTCCACTCCACAATCCTACAAAATGTTGTCAGTATGCAAAGTACAATGAACATGATGAAAAATATCATAATGCATCAAAAATTCAACAAGTTACAAAAATTAGTGTGTAATTTATTTTTACATAGAAAGGTTTGGTCATTTCAAAATATCTTTGACTAATAGAAATCTGTAGATATTTTTTAATAAATTTAGAGTACAATTATGTTTGAGTCATATCCAAAAAATATTTAGAATGTGGTTCATGGTTATAAGAACCAACTCTTCTTTTCACTACATCTCTAATATTGGGTGATACCCTTGGGTTATCTTTCTAAAATTCTACAAAAATCTTTTAAAGCATCAACTATAGGCTTGTCTTTCTGTGGGAGTCTACCAGAGAATGCCCAAAAGTCATTGTTACCAAAATCAAGTCTCTACATCTCCCCAGTACTTTCATTAGTGTTTCTCTGTTTATGTTCAATGCTCAACTTGTTTGTCTAATCAATCATTTATTGTTTGTTTGACAACTTACCAAAGAAGTTGTAATAATGCGTTGGATAATGTTACCATCTTTGGTGCATTTTTCACACCTACTTAATGGTATGTATTATGAAAATTTTCAAAATTTGCCTTATTTACACCATTAATATTATATGTTCTTAGTCTTAGGGTGTTTGTTGTAGGTCTCATCTTAAGCACTTTCATCAACATAACAAATAATTAGCATCTTCAAGTTTCATATAATTTTTCAAAGTACGAGTTCTAAATTCTTTAAGCTTTTCTTCTTATATGGCATTTAGACATTTTTGTAGGTGTTGATTTCGAAATGTTTTCATCAATTTCAATTAAATACATCAGTCTTCTTTTCAAAATCTTAGGAGGTGTTCTTAGTGATAAATTTGATAGATTTGGTGTTTCCATATTATTTTCTTTATCACTAGTTTCTTCATTTGAAGGTGTTCTCATATTGTTTTCTTGATTGTTACTTTCACCAATCGGTGTTTCCATGCAATTTATATCATCATGTGTACTATCAACATCACCAAAATTAAAAACTATAAAATTTGAATGTGGGCTTGCATTATTATTTGGTATACTATTAGAATTGATAATTACACTTTCAAAATTTGGTATATTATCACTGTTCGTTTCATCATTATTTGTGACATTCAATTCATTAGGGATAATATACTTATTTGCACAAAGTTTATGCATTTGTTGCTCTTTGCTTTTCTTTCTGCACTTACAATTCCTCCAGTGTTTTACATTTTAACTTCTTGCTATTACGAAAGTTGTCGCTCATGATTGCACAAAGTTTTCAACTTTTGAAGATGGGGACAACAATCCAATTATTAAAAAATAGACTTGTTTGATGTGCAGTACCAAATGGCGATAATGACCAAATTAATAAAAAAAATCTTGCACTCTTTAGTCAACCATGAGTAGACAAAGTTTTCTACTTTTAAAGGTGGGGACATACATCAAATCAATAAAAAATAGACATGTAGCATGTAGAATGAAATAAAGCAGAATATGCAAGGGACATAAATCTCAATGTGAAAAAATGATGTTGATTGTGCATGTTTTTTTTTGTTTTTTTAGTGCTAGCAAAACAGTGTATGTGATATTGGATGTATGTAGAAACACTTATAAACTTAAACCCTTAACACTAAAACCTTGATCTCTTAGACCTTATACCTTCAAACCTAAACCTTAATTCCTAAACCCCAAACCCTATAAACTCTAAACTCTAAATCATAAACTCTTAAAACCCTAAACCAATTATTTGAGTCTCACTTAACATCATTTACACTAAGAATTAGGCTCACAAGGCTCAATTTGGCCCAAATTACAACACTAATTGCTTTAATTGACTAATTCGCTCAATTTGTGATGACATGGGGGCTAATCGAGCACATAAGCACATTTTGTGCTCACAAATAAAGCAACTCAAATTATCCTCAATTGCCTTCGTGATTGGACCCTAAACCCTACACCATATACCCTAAACATTAAACCCTAAGCTCTAAACCTTATATTAAGCTCTAAATTGGAAACCCTAAGTCCTATACCCTATACCCTAAACCTTAAACCCTAATCCCTAAGCCCTAAAAACCCTAAACCCTAAATCATAAACTCTTAAAACCCTAAACCAATCATTTGAACCCCAATTACCATCATTTAGACTAAGAATTAGGTTCATAGGGATAAATTTGATCCAAATCACACCATTAACTACCCCAATTGACTAATTCAATCAATCTATGATGACATGGAGGCTAATCGAGCCCAAAAACTCATTATGTGCTCATAAATAGGTTCAAACAACTCAAATTATCTTCAATTACCTTTGCGATTGAACCTTAAACCCTAAGCCCTAAATCATATATTGTAAACCCTAAGCCCTAAACCCTAAACCCTAATTCATAAACCCCAAACCATAAAAACCCTAAACCATAATCATAAACTCTTAAAACCTTAAACTAATCATTTGAACCCTAATTACCTTCATTTAGATTAAGAATTAGGTTCATAGGGCTCAATTTGGTCCAAATCATACCACTAACTACCCCAAGTGACTAATTCACTCAATGTGTGATGACATGGAGATAGTCAAAGCCAAAAACACGTTTTATGGTCAAAAATGGGTTCAAACAACTCAAATCATCCTCGATTGCTTTTGTGATTGGATCCTAAACCCCAAATCATAAATTTTAAACCCTAAACAAATCAATTTAGCCTCAACTAACATCCTTTAAAATAAGAGTTAAATTCATAGAGTTTAATTTGGCCCAAATCACATCACTCATTGCCCTAATTGACTAATGGCTCAGTGATGATATGGGGGCCAATTGAGCCCAAAATCACATTCTATAGTCACAAATAGATTAAAAGAGCTCAATTTGGCTCTAATTGCCTTCACAATTATACTTTATACCCTAAAATCTAAACACTATATACCTTAAGCCCTAAGCCCTAAACCCTAAACTCTAAATCATAAACCCTAAACCTCAAATCAATCAATTTAACCCCACTTAACATCCTTTAGAGTAATAATCATGTTCATATAGGGCTCAATTCAACACAAATCACATTACTTATCGGCCCAATTGACTGATTGGCTCAATTTGTGATGACATTGGGGCTAATTGTGCCCAAAATCATATTTAGTAATCACATATAAGTTCAAGCAGTGCAAATTATCCTCAATTGCTTTCATGAATAAACATTAAACCCTATACCCTATATCTTAAAACTTAAACCCTAAACCAATCGATTTAGCCCCAATTAACATCTTTTAAAGTAAGAATTAGGTTCATGGGGCTAAATTTGGCCCACATCACATCACTCATTGGCCCAGTTGACTAATTGGCTCAATCTGTGATGACGTAGGAGCTAATTGAGCCCAAAATCATATTATGTAATCACAAATAGGTTCAAAGAGCTCAATTTGGCTCCAATTGCCTTTGAAATTGGATCTTATATAACCTAAAACATAAACCTTGTGCCCTAATCCCTAAACCCTAAGCCCTAAATTGAAAACTCTTGAAACCCTAAGCCAATATTTTTAGCCCTAAAAAAACAACATTTAGACTAATAAAATTAAGTTCACATAGTTTAATTTGACACAAATTGTGCCACTGATTGTCCCAATTGACTAATTGGCTCAATCATGATGATGTGGGGCCAATTGAACCCAAAATCATATTCTATAGTCACAAATAAATTCAAAGAGCTCAATTTACCCCTAATTGCTTTCATGGTTAGACCTTATACCCTAAAACCTAAACCCTATTTATCCTAAGCCCAAGCCCTAAACCCTAAACCTTAAACCAATAGAATTAACCCCACTTAACATCCTTTAGAGTAATAATTATGTTCATAGGGCTCATTTCAATGCAAATCACATTATTTATTATCCCAATTGATTGATTGACTCAATTTGTGATGATGTTAAGGCTAATTGTACCCAAAATCATATTTTGTAGTCATAAATCTATTTAGTCGAGCCAATGAAAGGATTATCACAATCTCAATTCCCTGTTTACATTTTTTTGATGTACAAAACTTTAATGTTAACAATTATTTAATCTACTAAGGCCATTCATGAAGTTTGGGAATTAAAAAAAAACAATAACAAAACAATAAGATGGTGAAATACATGTAAACTATTTTGCGTATGTGGTAATTCCATGTACGCAGTAATTCTGCATATGCAGTTCTTATATTTGACATTCAAAACACATGCCTAAAGGCTCGATTATGGCTTGGATTCCCAACCCTGAGGCATGGACCTACGAACACAGTCGAATGCATGTTTTTTCCTAAAAAAAATAAAAATGCAACTTCAGCGATGCTAAACACTAATTTTTATCAATTTTTTTCTTAAAAATATTACTACATCGTTGACTACACTCTTCTTTATATATATATATATATATATATATATATATATATATATATATATATACACTTTAAATTTGATATCTATATTTATTTTTAAGTATGTCTTCTTACAATGCTATATGCTGCAATTATACATGTTCATATTTGTTTATGTATCTTTTCATCCGTTGTTTCAAACCGAAAAAATATATATGGTTGCAAACTAGACCTAATTCTATACACATTAAAAAAAAATCTAATTTTTGATATCTTTTAAGGTAGTTAGGGGGTTCGATTACACAAAATTGATCATATTTCAGGGTCTATTGACTAGTGAAATTGGTAAAAAAGTAAATATTCATTACTTAATTTAAAAAATATATAGGTTGCAAACTAGATGATCTTATCTAACTTTCAACCAAAAGGTTTAAAAAAATCAAACAATGCTAAAAAAATGATGGGTCGCATGGAAAGCTATTTACTCTAATTTTGCTAAAAAATAGTACCACCTCTTCGAATTTATGATGTTTGACCTACTTAATATTTGACCATTTAAAAAAAAAAATAGTAGTTTAAAAACTCGACTTGAAATGTTACAATTCATGTTCCTATGACATCTTCAAATTTTGAGTTTAGGTGTCTTAAATAATCCATACAAATTGAGTTTTCTTGTTTTTTCAGAAAAAAACATGTCCACTTAAGACCCCTTTTTGGCCTCCCAATTCCATGCACTTACCCCTCACTAACATTAACAGCTCATTGGAGGCATTGAATACATAGTTGACAATTTTTTGAGAGCACCAATGTTATGTTGATGACCTCCGATAGATGGCTAGTGTGTTGTAAAACTATATGATCCCTAGAATGGTCTCCATTGTTGAAGCCATAAAGAAATTTAGGGCACTAAAGTCATCTCAAGAAAAAGGGAAGGTCGCAAGGAATCCAGTGTCACAAAAGTGGGGCCCGTCAAGTGCAAACCCTTCTTTGGGAAAAACTCTTTTAAGAATATTTAATTTCTAGTTATGTAAATATTCACTTTATCTCTTTTTGTAATATTCAAAAATGCCAAGATTTTCTTTTGTAATTTTGACAAAAAAATGAACTGTAAATACAAAATTAGAATTAGACAATGAAGATAATATAAAGGGTCGGTGCATCCCCGCATCCCCTCCTAAAGTTATAAATAGGATAAATGACTAGTCTACAAGGGTTATTTGATGCTCTTTAAAATTTTATTGGTAACGAAAAGAAAATGAAACTTTATTTTCCCATAAAAAAATATAGAGAAATTTTTCAGAGCATTATATCTTGTAATTTCTTTGTTGATGTGTGTTATTGTTACATTTAATGAATGTCTGTCTTGCCTCTCAAACTACTTTTGAGCTCCTTATTACGCAAGGGACAAGATCTGCATTTGCTTTGTTCATGTGTGACCCTTCATCTTCCTTCTCTCTTACTTTTCTTTTGAAGGTGGAAAGCAATAAAACCCACTTACACAATTCTACATGTACATATTGTAAATAATTTAGTTTTAATTTTTCTTGTTTTCTATAAAGGGAACCTCCTATCATAATAGATGAGGGACTTTCGTCCCGCTTCACTAGTGTGAAAACACATTTGTCATAGTGCCAAATATTTGGCAAACCACTGTTTTCATGTCAAAAAACACATGTACTGGAAGAGCTTGGAGAAAACTTTGTTACAATACCAACAAAACTCAACCATTTCCCATTCCAAGCTTCTAGCTTATATTGAATTGTATTGAGCAATTCCTACCACAAATTCATACACTTAGTTCTAGTAAGCAAGGGGAATCCTAAATATTTACTACGAAACTTACCAATTTTAAATCGTAGGCATTGGGAAAGGCAACCCTAGCCCCTAAGAGTTATGTTAAATAAAAAGATTCATTATTTTTTCGCCAAACAGGAATAATCCTAAGTACTCCATTTATGTTTTCTAAACATTAATTTGTCATCTACAATTTGTCTCTTAATTTATTAAGTCCTTGTAGAACTCCTTATTTTGTTACTAGTAAAAACTCTTCCTACGCCTCAACTAGAATAAAAAATTAATAGGGAGATATTGGGTCTTACTTCCTAATTCCTCGAGATAGAGAAGAACCCAGTTAGGTGCCATTCACCAAAAAAGAGAATTGTGGCCCTAATATACAACTTGATATTTGATCAAACCAACTTGCTTAAAAGTTTAAAAACAAAAAAATGTTTCTCAAAAAAGGCCCGAGTACACTTTGCTATAATCTTTGATAATGTCTAGATAATCATAGGTTGTTCCATGCACGCCTAGAGGTGCATGAATTCATGACTGATGGTGATTCCATCCAAGATGAAACCTTTGGGCAATTACTCCATGAATTTACCTGCAAAGCTCTCAAAGTTTGTCAACGATCGTGTTATTCAAGATAGCCAAAAACATTTTTTTGAACCCGTGATTATCGCATGAAATCCCCAAGTATCAGCACGTGTTGTTCTTTCAAGGCTTCCAAGATGAGTAAAAGATTATCCACATACATCATTTGTAAAAATTTACTGTGATTCCTTTAAGGAATCTACTTGATTGTATATCCAATTATTACTACCACTAATTTTTTACTTTCATATTCCTAGGGTTATGAAAAACACATAGCTTCCCTAAAGCTATTGTTTCATTGGTGGCTTTCCATTGCCAATTCTTACATGATACTACCACTAGTTCCAACTTCTACTTCTATCACTTCAATTTTTTGAAGAAAGGCTACATTTGGTCTTTTGAGTTGTAGTCAATGTCTTAACAACATCCTTTTGTTGGGGGGATTGAAACCCCTAACATTCCATTTCATTAGTAATGTGTACAAGGGAGTTTCACCCTCCTCTTTGCATATAGGTTGTAATTTTCTTTTTGATATTTCACCCCTAGCACTTCCTTAATGACTACTTAAAGAAGTTATACTTCAAATTCTCTACATCTTTTGTTTGCAGTTCAGTTTTGCTTTCTCTTTCTTGCTTCTTTGTTTGCATGATGGAGCAATTATCTTCCTCTTTTGAAGCTAGGTTGTTTTATCCGATTCTAAGGAATTTCTCCCTCTTACGTTAGATTCTCCAATCTCCGCATGGATAGGGGGATTCAATGAGATTTCAACCTTTAATGTTAAAAGATCATTGATGTTCTTCTCCGGTTACATTTCCATGTGAGTGAACTTTATCTCGAGTATGACTATCATAAAAACCCTCAAGTATTACTCATCTATAATTTCCTTCTTTTTCTATGTTAATCTTCTATTGTCTCCATACCAGTTTCCTCTTTCAAGGTTTATCGAGGCGCTTCAATTCTAAGGGCAGAATATTTTGTGCCCATATTTGTGGCAACCATATCATTTGAAATTAAGGGTAGTTTTTCATAATCTAGAGCTTGAATCCAAGACCCTATATAGGATTTTAGCTGAAATGATTTTCGCAGAACTCTGTTCAGATATATTCTTATGCATATTTAAGCATTATATGTAGAGAATAAACTAGAGCTTCATTCAGATTTATTATTATAAATATTCAAGCATATGTAGAGAATAAATTAGCTTAAGCTTCATCATCTATGGAGATGAAACCGCCTATTAACTTCTTTATAATCTAAAAAAATAATTAAACTCAATAAATAGGGAGCACACCATGAACTTACCTTGACTGGAGAGGTTTGACCTAGATCAAGTGCGGTTCTCACGGACGAAGGTTCAAGCTGGCATTTCTCAAGAACTAGGGTCCATTAAAATTCAACTCCTTGCTTTCTAAAGTTGGAAAGATGGCAGCTAAAAAACCTTAAGAGCTCCTTACCTTCTAAAGTCAAAAAGATGGCAAGTAAAAAAACCAAGGCAAGTAAAAACGTACCAAGTCATAGTAGGTGAGATTGACCCAGCTCTATTTTTAAAGTCTCAAAAGCAAAATCAAGGATTCTGCATCACAAGGCAGCGCCCAATTATCAATAAAACCAAATAGTTAATGCTAATTGGACCATAGTTTCCCAAAAAGGACTGAAAGAGCAATAGACATGAGGTAGTCTTCATTCATGATAGTACTATTTTTCAAGATTTCATCCCCATAAGCCCTTCTTCGACTCATTTTCCGTGGAACAAGTTCAATAGTGCATTTGATGTTAAAGTTTCTAACTTCAACTTATTGTGAGAATTGATTATTTAGTGTTACAACCTTCCTAACTAGTGATACTTATTTGATGATACAAATCCATGTGCCAAAATATTTGCATTAGAACTTATATATTGTATTGACCATGCCATAATCAATACAAAACAAAATGTCATCTTGTAGACACTACGAAACTTTCCACAACATTACAAGAAAGCTGCTTGGAGCACAAAATGTTCGAACCATTGAAATGTCTAGAATACAGTCAAACAAAAAATTACCTTTGCATGTGTCAATAAGAGATTAGTAGACATCAACCATAAAAATAAATATTTCCTACCAAGGAAACTCCATATTTCGGTGTAACACCAGGGAAACAATACACTATAATTGCAATTGTCATTGCTCCCAAAACATTTTACAAATGTGTGTTTAAAAAAAAAAAAAAAGTGAAGTACAAAAGGCCATAGTGTCTCTAATAAATCACAAAAGGCCATAGTGTTTAAAAAAGTGAATTAAGTTATAAATCACTCTAATAAAAGGCCATAGTGTCTCTAATAGAAACATTAGAGCTAAATCGTGATTGTTTCCAAATTGGACCTATATATCTCAACGATGTCAACTGGTCTTAGATGAACATATAAAAAGAGAAATTGTTCTCAATATTTAACTTGAATATAAAGGCATTGATTTTTCTCACTTCAAATATTTATCAAACCATTCCAACATTTTTGTATGTGCCACTTCAGCATTTTTCACAGCAATTTCATCATTCTCATCATATCTTACAGTCCAGCCATGAGCAACTCCGGCTTGGATGTTCACAAAGCTATCTACCTGAAATAAAAAAGGAATGCAAAAAGTTACCAACAAGCATCAATCTTATATCTGCTAACAACTAAGATAAGTTCCTCTTACATAAACAAAAATGTCAAAACATTGCACTTGGTAGTATATAAAAGCTACCTCCTTTAAGAGATATACTGAGCCCCCCTTCAGGGGATCATGTGGTCTAATGCAACTTTGGAGGCAAGTTGAGAGATGAATTGATTTAATCAAGTGAATTTCATTCATAAATTTCATACAAGGATTCAAGCATGTTTAAAGTTTGATGTTACCAAAGGACAATGCACAATTGTAATCATAAAATGAAAGATTATTTTTTTTTGTTACAACTTTACCTATATTCATTAACAAACCAGAATGTTAATTTGTATAAGCTATTTCATGGTCATAGGGATTTTCTGTTATGTTTCTAGTAGTTCATGTCTTTCTTATAATATCTTTGTAATTGTCATTCTAGTTGTTCTCACACACAGACCTTGATTTTGAATCTTAAGGGGTGGTTACTATTCTAATATTCTTTCCAATATTAATACATATTAACATTCTTTTCAAAAAAAAAAAATTAACGAGCCAAAATGCCTACTTTAACACTCTTTTAAAGAAATAAAAATTTCCCATGTAATATCAATAATAATTTTCTAATTACACACATTTTCCTATTAATATCACTAGCTCAGGGCACATACATCTCATATAAAATCAATGTTACCCCTATGTTTCCAAAGGTTATTTCCCATTTAAGTACCTGACAAATAAATAAGCTTGCATTACCTCTCCAATCATCACCAAGAGTTACATGCTCCAGTTTGCACTCTTGGAAGTCCAAAGAACCATCTCAATCATTGGGGATTTTTTCTTTTTCTTGTTAAATTGTATCTTATATTACTTCATGGACCAAACAATTACATTAATTATAACAATATTATTACAAGTCTCTCCCTAGCCTATGCCCGGGGCGGCAATGACTCAATATCTTTTGAAATACACTTGATTTTAATATTAAAAAGAAAGCCAACTCCTACTTGAAAACTCTGGGCTCCCATAAGCTTGTTACGAATATAACTAATAATCCCAAGTCCTAATATTTACCACCCCATCGACAGACACATGGTTGTTACTTCTGTTACGGGAGTTGTACTAACTTTGTATACCATATATTCTTTGATGTATAATATTAATATAGTGCATTGAATTACCGCCGTATATTTGTTATTTTATTTATTTGTGTGCGCAATAATAACATGTGGTTTCAGATTGGGCATGGTTATGGACCATTAAATTAAGCTCTTCTTTTCTGTAATTGATGGTGTGGTCCTTTTCTGTGTGGTTGCCTAAAGAAGCACATCAGAGAGTGCAAAAAGACTGAAGAAAGTAACTGAGAAATGCATTATCTGTAAAAGAACAGTGCGAAAGAAGTGCTTATGTATAGCACCAAACAGAAGGAGGAATAGCGTCCTGAACTTGCAGACTCATTTCAGAATACGTTATTTGTTGAAACGTGCAAGAAGCACCAAATTTTTTGTTTTTATTAAAGTTCGTTGTACAAGGCTACCCTACGGACTTTTACAGACTGAAAACTGCAAAAGAAAATATTTTATTGTTGTTTGAAGCAGTTCTAAAACTCTCATAAAGGTATTTTGATGCGCAAAGGGCATGTTGGAAGTTATAAGATGTTGAATCTGTACGGATTTGTGTGAAAGCCCATAAAAATAGCGTCTCTTATGAGAAGATGATATTGTACGGATTTATTACTGCTGTGAAGCATGTATGGGATTGCTGGAGTGTATGTTTTGGAGCATAGTTTGCCAACTATGAAGATTGTGGAGACAACATAGCCTTAGCCTCATATTTTCTGCTATTTCTGCACTGCGTGTGAAGATATTGCCTAAAAATGTGTTTTATATTCCTGGTATTAATTCCGCTTGCTGCTGTGATAATGCATTGAAATCTGTTATCAAAATCGAGTTTCTGCAAGAGGCGTTGAAAGTATTCTGAACGGTGCACCACACAAGCATACACACGAATAATTAATATTGTTGCTGTTGTGTGGGCCCAGCTTATTGTGACTGTCATGAAAAGTTTTTAGTGCTGCCTATGCACAGCCGGGTAATTTAGAAGCTGCGGCGATTTCACGGTTACTAAGCTACCTAAAAAAGGTTGAAAACATGGGGAATCACCGGTGGCCCAAAATGGTGGTGAACGAGGTGTTAGACTGGAGGAAGAAGACGTGGATGAAGCAAAACATCAAGTGGCTGGGAAAATGGCACATTAAGTTACACGAGTGCCCTAACTCCAAAGAGGAAATAAAAAAGTTTGTGTTAGAAAAATTCAGGACTGCCATGTGAACAAATCAGATTGGGTGTAAAAAAATGCATTATATCAAAGAGTTCAATCCCACTTGGGAGCACGGGGATAAAGCATACCTAAGTGCCAAACTTAAAGGTAAAGCTAGGATCCTAATGGCACAATTGAGGACCGGTTCACACCATCTTAGGTGTGAAACTGGAAGATGGATGGTTCCCAAGGAAAGATGGAAAGATAGGACTTGCATTTTCTGCAGTGATAAGAGTGGTTGAAACTGAATGACACTTCATTAGGGAGTGCGATGCGTACAAAGATATCCGTATGCAGCAGGATAACAGCGTGAATGTGGGCAGTTTTAGTGAATTATTTGAGGAGAGGCTACACAACACGGCCTGGCTGTTGGTAAAGATTCATAGGAGGCAAGATGACCTCGAAGGGAATATGAAGAATTTCTAATGGTCTTAACACTTGGTCCCATAGACTGTTTGGTCTCGTGGACGTTATTAAAACTCATTCAATTCAATTTATTTTATTTTTCGTTTGCGGTCAAACACAAAATGGGTAAATTAATGATTTTGGCTTTGCATTCTAAGATGCAGTGTAAACAGCTGGTAGTCCTATCCAATGCAGGCACTCCAAATCCACAGGCCACAAGGTCAAACCTCAGTAATGTTTTTCCTGTAAGTGCATTGTTAAGACTTCTATTAAAAAAAAAGTACAATGTAGAAATTTTGTAATACAACCTTTAGATGGATGCATAGGAGAGTTGGTAGATGCCACTTTGTTAAAATGTACATCCTTAGCCTCCCTCTGGTTATGAGTTCAAGTCACAAAATGCCAAAGTACAGTTTGTAATAACCAGAAAAACCAACACCTATAGTTATGTTTGTCAGCGTATCTTTCCCATTCGAGGGAAATTTTCTCTAAAATTTATCTTTCTAGAAATTAGACTCGGTTGGGATTCCAAAGATTACAAACACCAAGATATGTCATTAGAAGGAAATTTTCTCCAAAATTTATCTTTCTGAAAATTAGACTCGTTGGGATTCCAATGAGTACAAACACCAAGGGGTTCATGTTGTTAAATTAGTAAATCTCAACTCTCAGAAATAAACAAATCTTGCAGATTTTGTATTGGTGAGGGGACCTGTTGGCCATTTCTTGTCCTCCATATCAATTTTGCTTAAGTATAGGAAGATGGACTTTCAAGCAAGAGAATGACAAGTCTTTGGGAAGACTTCCGGTTTTCCAACAATGACAACTTCGGGTTTCTGGGGCAGCTCAACTTCTCCATTTTATAAGTAATCAGTTAAGAAAAATCCGAAGTAAAGAGGTGCCGAAAGTCCGATTTGGTCCTTGAGGGTGTTGCTCGGGTTTTCTAAGGAGTAAGTCTTCACCTTGAAGAAGTCCGAAAAGAAGTCTTCATCAAGCAAAACTCCGAAGTCTTCAACAGGGAAAGTCCAAAGTAAGTAGACTCAAAAGGCCCGATTTACTCTGCAAGGAGTAAATTGGGATTCTCCAATGGCTCAGCGTGAAAAGGCTTCTTAAGTCGAGTAGCTTGGAAAACCCGAGTTACTCTACAAAGAGTAAATCGGGTTTTCAAAACTGCATGACTTGACGAGCTTGATCTACAACACGCTCTAAGGATTGATAGTGCATGATAGCCATAGTAAAGACAAATGAGAGGCTGAGAAATGGCACAGGGGCACCCAGTTGGCAAGGAGCTCGACGGTTCATAGGCATCCACAATGGGAGGATCTACGGTGCAGGTCAAGGATCCGAGGCAGCATCCAACGGCCAATCAGCAAAGGGAGTCCACGCCACTAGTAGCTGGAATTATAAAGGCTCTCATCCGTCATAGTTCGCTCCCCATTATCGCCGTTTGATGCTTAAATGCAGCACGGCTGAAACACATGGAGACCCACGTCCTTTCAACAGGGCACATAAAGAGAAAGAAGCCACGTCAATCTTGAGTGCAAAGATTAAATGCATCGTGCCAAGAAGAGACATTCCAACTGCTCACAACATGGCTTCTCAGATGCACCAAAGGAAAACTTAAAGACGAGAGGGGCTCAAGAGGATTGTTTAGTGATCCTGAGCGGCGCATTTAAGGACAACGAGGACAACATTAGAGTTCCAGCCATCAACGACTTCTTTCTTTCCCTTCTCTGTCCCCCTTTTTTTATATAAATAGAGGCCTTGGAGCCAAGCAAATCATCCCCAGACTGGTGATAGAATCACTCTACGAAAATCGCTTTGTAATAGGCCTTTGAAGCAATAAAGATTATTTTACCTATCTCTTTGTTTGAAAATTGTGTTGAGTTAGCTTGTGCACAATAGCGTTGTGAAGAAGTGTCCCTTCAACCTTATTGTCCTTTTTTCTTGCTTATTTTCAAGGGTTTTCCATTTAATTATAGGTTTGAACTTGAGCTTTTCCGCCATTAATGGATGTTTAATGTGGATTTATAAATCCCTCTTTGCTTCACATATGGTTCAGTGAGCCTAGTTTACGAAATATTTATGCAAGTTAGTTGGTTAGGAGGTTGTGTAAGAAAACTTATCTTATGTTGAATTAGTGTCATTCCCTAGACCAAATGGATCACTTACTTTTGGTGCATCACCTCCTTTAGCTTAGATTTCTTTTCAAGTAATCCTCCTATCCCTTTTCCTTAGCCATTAGTAGATTTTAGTGTGGGAATCAAGGAGCTAAAGTGAAGCCCCTGAGGAACTAGCCTCATTAAAAAGCCTAGAGGTTCAACCTCACCATAGGATACCCACATCTTGAGGTTGTCCCCATGCTTGTAGTTGGAAGTGAGAGACTCTGAAGAACTCTCTCACAAGGGTGTAATTCCAAGCTATAACAGTTATGGCATGCCTGATGGGACAACTACCATTTTATTTTCATTTTTTATGAAAGATTGGTCAAATTTGATGTTGTTTTTATCATTTTGCAGCAGTGGTAGCATTCATCCTTCAGCATATAGCGAGTTCGAAGAACACAGCTATTTGATGGCAGCGGTAGCCATTTTTCATTGCCAAAGGTAACTATAAGATCAACGACTAGAGGTTTTCCTTCCGAGTTCATTGAATTGCCTTTGAACTCAGTAAGGAGGCTACGGTTTTCCCATACTTATCCATACGTAGGGCACCCTCCTTCTAGTCCAGTCATAACGCATACTTACACAAGGAGATCTTTATCAGTTCCTTTTGCTGCTATGATTCCCCAAAGAGCTTTTGTGGGCTTCAGTGGCCAAAGCCCTTTAAACTTACGACAATATGATCCTATGCCAATAGCAGCCCTCAAAAGTGTTCCTTATTACACAGGAGACCAAGCTGTAACTCCTACTGAGCACATAATAGACATAGCCAACCTCTGCAACATTCACAATATCACAGTAGAGAACGTGACTGTTAGGATATTCGCTATATCCTTCAAAAGAAAGGCATTAGACTGGTATAGGGGTCTAGCTGCTAATTCTATCCACTCATGGGATGCGCTGAAAACAACTTTATCTAAAAAATTTGTTGATAAGAGTGATCATCTGTGACTTGTAGAGCAGCTGACCACAATCAAGAGAGCTCCTCATGAAGTCATGCAAGACTTCAATACGAGATTTCAAAAGGCGTGGGATAGAATTTCAGCTGTTAGACCACTCCGAACTTTGCTTTCTTGTATTACTTGAAGGCTCTCAACAGGGACATCACTGTAATGATTCAATCTATGGAAGGAGACATACTGCCAGATGCATACGGAGTGGCCATCAAGGTAGAAAATTGCCTAGTTCAGTCTGGCAAGCTTACTTCCAGACCCCAATGTCTCTTTTTCCAAAGATCAGACCACCTCCTGCAGTAATTCTTCCACTTGATGTTATACTTCCAATGCTAACAATTGTTGTTGTGCCTCCACCTAAGCAAGAGAAGGCCTCTACTAGTGGATCCAACGACTCCTAAGAGTAGAATAATTACTTGGAATTAAAAAGCATGTTCCAATCCTTGGGGAATATGTGGTCAATGTCAAGAGGCAAGCTTACAACAAGCCTTATCAAGCTTCGTATCAACCTAAATAACAGTCTTATCAAGCTAATAGGCCACCCTACAAAGGAGGTTTCCAAGGATAGGGGCAGCCTAAATATGCTAGACAGCATAATTATAATCCAAATGCTGCAGGCCCTTCCAACTCCTTGGTCCCGGTTCAGAACAATGTGGCTCAGGAGGCTGAAGGGACAATGCCTTGAAATCATTCTTTTGGACAATCCATTGTCCCAACTAATGGCTCCAACCAAGTGTTCAATGATCAATGGTAGCAGGCTATTGCTTATGGATATAACCAAGCTCTTATGGCCCAAAGCACAGAGGTGCCCACGCTAACAAAGCAAGAGCAACCTCCACAAGAACAAGGCTCGGATCAGGGGTCAAACTAGTCGGAAGCCTCAATGGTCATCAGTGAGCAAGAGGAGTGTTATGCATCCAATCCATAGGCTACTCCCATTTTGGCCCACATCCCAGTCTCAGCGAACACAAGGTTCAAGAGAAAGAATATGGGTGACAATCAGGAAGCTTTCAAAGAACCTCTTGTCACCACTCTTTCACTGACAAAGCCAGTAGCAGTAACTCCCAAAACCCAGGCAAACGCTAGGGGTACGCCAATCAACATTGTGGAGCAAATGAAGAAAGCCAGCGTGAACGTACCAATATGGGACATGCTTTCCATGCCCGACCAAGTAGACATTCTTCAGGAAGGTTTGTCCAAGATAAGTGTTTCTACAGTTGCAAGTAAGCAACCAAGCAAGGAAGCTGAAGTCTTCACTAATGCAGCCAAGAGTCCTTTGGTAGAAAGGTCAAGTAGTGTTTTTGTCCTCCAATCCAACAATCACCTCACATGGACAAGAGGGTTTTTGTCATCCAATCCAACAATGGAAACTTAAGAGGATTTTCATCTTCCAAATCTCCACACTCCAGGGGTTTTCGTCATGGGAGAAAAAATTGAACAAGAAATGCTCAAGTTCTAGAATAGGGTTTGATAACAATGATAAAGAATGAATAATGAATCACTCTTTTGAGTCTAACTTTTATTTTATAATTTCTCTTTTTTCAATTGCCCTAACCTTAAAAGCATTTAAAACACTTTTAGATAAATATTACTTTTTG
Organism: Torreya grandis; assembly: GCA_037957365.1. Lineage (NCBI taxonomy): Eukaryota > Viridiplantae > Streptophyta > Pinopsida > Cupressales > Taxaceae > Torreya > Torreya grandis. The sequence continues at coordinate 1,785,679 of JARHVA010000693.1, read as the reverse complement.
GCCCATTTAATGAATATTATTTTTTAGTCCCATATATGATAATAATACATAATTGTCATTTTTTCATGTTAAAAAATAAGATAACTTTAAGACGACTTAAAAATATTATTATTAAATTATTCCCGTAATTAAATATTTAGAAAAACGGACATGACATTTTCTCCCACGACTTCTTTGTTTAGTTATTTAGTTAGGCATAGATTGTATGCCATGTCCAATAATTCTCCCTCGAGCCACTTAGGTTTTCCCAACCAGAACAACCAAAACCCAAATCCCAGTTTGAGGACCATGCTACCAAGAGTAGAAGTGCACAAGTTTGATGGTAAGGATCCAGTCCCCTAGATCAATGAAATGGAAAATTTATTTGATTTACATCAAACTCCATGTGCATAGAAAGTAGGCATGGCATCTCTGTCTCTGGAACCATAGCAATTCATTTGGTGTAGATGGTTATAAACTCCAAATAAAAAGATGGGCCTCACTATTATGTAGTCAATTTTTACAGATGAGTTGCAAATGCACTACTACAATAGTGTTATAGAAAACTATTTTAGTCAAATTGGAAAGATTGAGACAATTGGGGGCTATCAAGGATTATATTTAGCAATTCCAAAACCTGTCTTTGCGCATGAGTGACATCACATAAGACAACCTGAATGATGAAATCATGGGTGGGATCAAGGATAGCATCCATCTTGATGTTTGCATGTTTAATCTAAGTTCAATATCAGAGTCCATGGTCTTCACATGCAAGGCAGAGGAAAGAGATTTAGTCAAATGACAAACTTTCACTACTGGCAAAGCGCACATTACTCCTAGACAATCATTCATTCAACCTTTCAGATTGACTCCACAACAAATTGAATAAAAATGAGAAAAAAGGTTATGTTTTGTAATGTCCCCTTCTCAAGCATGATCTTTCCAGTGACCGTTGGCCTATTCCTGAGACCCGTAGGCTACTCGGAAGGTAAAATGAGGGTTTCTTGTTTGAAGGATGCTCTTGCTTGAGGTTGGTTGATTCAATGGTGGATTCTTTCTTGGTTTTTAGAGAGCTTCGCAGTGATATGTTCTTTTTGGTATTCTGAGCATCTTCAGGAATTTACTATTTTTAGTAAATTCTATTTCTGGGAGTGGTCATGTTGATTTCGGCACGGTTGGCTTTCCATGTCAGTTTGATCCATCGGCTTACTCAATTTTTGGCTTTGGAGCACAAATGGAAAGATAAGTCGAATTATTTTAATTAAGTCATGTTTTAATGTTATATTTTAACATTGACTTTTCCCTTGGCCTAGCTACTTCACTTTAAGTTGTTTTTAAAAGATGTCCTTTATGGGGTGGACGCCTCATTGAAAGAATTAATTATAATTTTTATTGAATAATTAATCCAAGCTTAAGTTGGACGCCACCTATTGGAGGATAGGGTTTCTAGAAGGGTCAAATGGAAATTATAAAAGGAAGCCATTGGTCCTCACTTGGATCATCTTGAACTACAGGAATGTTATGCTGCCGGATTGGCTTGGGATTGCTTCGAGGAATGAAAGCCTCCTAGCTTGGCATTGCTTCTTGCTTGAAAGATAGAGACTAGTGGTGAGATAGTGTAGTTTGATTGTTTTGTATACAGGATTTGTGCATGGTATTCAGTGTGTGTTTTATAGATTACTTTATGAGAAATTCAGGGTTTTCTTATTCAATACAGCAGGGTGTGTTTTGTTCACAAATAAAAAAATACTAAAAATTTCATTGTGGGTATTGGCTAATCCTCTTTGTTGGTAATGGGCGCCCCTATTCTGTAATTTGTGGAATTTTTGATGGCTGCTGTGATTTTTAAAAGCAAATCGCCCCCCTTGCTGGACTGTACTTGTGTGGACATTGGGATCTGAGCAAAAATTGTATAGAAACTTTTGGGTCTGTTTTGTGTTCCAATCTTAGGCGCCTTGATCATTAGGGTCTTTGTGCTTCGTTTCATGTCTTTTAGATGACTTGTGTGAGAGATATGTCCATTTTAGTGTGATTTCAGGTGGCTGGGTTGACATTTAAAAGTGCAGTATTGGACAGACCAGAATCTTGAATCAGTCTTTTGAAGAGAAGAAATCGGTTTCGGCATTTCCATTCAAGCAAGGAAAATGCTTTGTTACAATGCTCTTTGAATGGTTCTAATGCTATGCTCTTGGCAGGGTAATTCTCTATCATATTGTAAGTTGGCAGTAGTACTGATAGCAGATCTTAAGTTTGTTTAATCATGATTTATAATGTTGATCATCTAGTCTGAAACTGCATTGTAATACTTTACATCTCCGTCATATGGTAGCTTCCATATCCTTCCGGGTTGAAAAGCACATTCTTGACGTTGAGTATTTTAACATTCTTGCTTATTTCCTCTCAAAGCATTTTAATAAGTAGCGCTCCGCCATATGGTCGCCTCAACTTCATACTGGATTGGGTAGCACATACTTGGTGTTGAGTTTCTTTAAGTATTGTAATTTTTATTACTCCACCATATGGTCGCCTCAACTCCATATCGGATTGGATAGCATGTACTTGGTGTTGAGTTCTCTTTCAGCACTTGTAGTAGTAGAAGACCCTCTGACCATATGCTCGCCATCATCGGCGCCATTCTTGGTTAGAGTTCATTCCAGTTTTGTTTCTGCATTCAAATCCTCTGACCAATGCTCACACCTTGGCCTCTTCGGAATCTTGGTGTACATTCTGGTTAGAGTTACTTCAGCATCGTTTGGGTTATAGATTAACTCTAACTATTGTGTATTGCCCTGCTAATTGCAATTGGAAATTATTAAAAAAAAAAAAAAAAAAAAAAAATTGGCTCGGATTATTTCATGTTTCAACTACGATAACAAATACAACAAAGAACATATATGTGTTGAGAAGATATTGTTCTACATTGAAGAGGCCAATTATGATGAAGATGATGATGAAATGTGAATTGAGGGTGAGGACTATGAGGAGGCATTGTTATAGCTTGGAATTGCACCCTTATGAGAGAGTTCTTCATGTTCTCTCACTTCCAGCTACAAGCATGGGGACAACCTCAAGATGTAGGTATCCTCTAGTGAGGTTGAACCTCTAGGCTTTTTAATGAGGCTAGTTCCTCAGGGCCTTCACTTTAGCTCCTTGATTCTCACACTAAAATCTACTAATGGTTAAGGAAAAGGGATAGGAGGATTACTTGAAAATAAATCTAAGCTAAGGGAGGTGATGCACCAAAAGTAAGTGATCCACTTGGTCTGGGAAAAGAGCCAACTACTGATGAACCCAAACAGGACATAGGCTATTCTTGTTCTATCTCAAGGCCATAGGCATGGAGATTTTGCGTGGAGGTTGAAGGGAAGCCTTGCGCTTTGAAGGATAACAAAAATAGGTCTACGGGAGACACTATGAACTAGGAACACTTCAAAGAGAGCTCGACATAGACACTTCACACAATCCTGCACAAAATTGAAAGGATCAAAAGCAAGGTGCTGAAAAAATCACAGGTGATGAATGACAATCATACATTCTGCAAATGAAACCAAATGTGCACACTTGTTTTAACCAGAAACAAAAAAGTCTTCCTTGTATTGCTTCAAAAGAGTCTTCTACAAAGCGATTTTTGCAGAGTAATTCTATCGCCAATTCGGGGATGATTTGCTTGGCTCCAAGGCCTCTATTTATATAGAAAAGAGGGGAGAGACAAGGGGAAGAAAGAAGTCTCTAATTGCTAGAACTCTAATTTATTTCTTTGTTGTCCCTAAATGTGTTGTTCAAGATCACTAAACAATCCTCTCGAGCCCCTTCCGTCTTTAAGTGTTTCTTTGGCACATCTGAGAAGCCATATTGTGAGTAGCTGGAATGTCTCTTCTTGGCATGACGCATTTAATCTTTGCACTCAAGATTGACATGGCTTCTTTCTCTTTACGTTCCCTGCTAAAAGGATGTGGATCTCCATGTGTTTCAGCCATGCTGCATTTAAGCATCGAACAACGATTGTGGGGAGCGAACTATGACGAATGAGAGCCTTTATAATTTTCAGCTACCAACGGCTTGGACTCTTCCATGCTCATTGGTCATCCTTGTGTCACTTGTCCTTTACTGATTGGCCCTTTTTGCTTCAGCTTACGCCACATGGCAGCGTTGCATTCGTTGCATCATGATTCTCGCACTTGAAGAATCTCAATTTACTTTATGCAGAGTCATTCGGGTTCGTTGATCTCTCCAACTTCGAACTTTCCCAGATCCTTTACTTATAAAGCTTTTTTAAGTAAAGTACTTGGAGAATCCCGATTTACTCTATGCAGAGTAATTTGGGTTTTCCAAGCTTACTTACTTTGGACTTGTCCATCTTGAAGTCTTCTTTATTTTGCAGGCTCCTATTTGTCTCGGGCAAATCTCCCGAAGGAATTCCTTGGGACAATTTGTCTGAAAAAATTCCTTTGGACCTTTTGTCCGAAGCTTCCTTCTTGCTCTCTTCCTTCAGAAATTACCTTTCGGACTTTTCAAAATGGACTTTCCTGAAGGGTGAGAGACCCTTCGGGCTTCCTGTACATCCATTCAGACTTTTGCAAATTATCCTCCCAAAGGGAAAGATATCCTTCGGGAATTTTGAAATGGTCCTTTCGAAGGGTAACATACCTTTCGGGGAACTTGCAACTGCCTATTTAGAGAAGGAAAAACCCTTCGGATTTATAAAAGTGACCCTCGGAAAAGTGGATTGGTCTTTTGAAAATGTTGAAAAGATCCCATTTGCCGAAAAATGGCCCTTCAGCATTTTGAAAATGCCCTTCAGACTTTTGAAGTGTACCTGTTATAGCTTGGAAATGCACCCTTGTGAAAGAGTTATTCAAGCTCCCTCACTTCCAGTTACAAATATGAGGACAACTTCAGGATGTGGGTATCTTATTGGTGAGGTTGAACCTATAGGCTTTTTTATGAGGCTAGTTCCTCAAGTGCTTCACTTCAGCTCTTGATTTCACACTAAAATCTATTGTCAGTTAAGGAAAAGGGATAGGAGGATTACTTGAAAAGAAATCTAAGCTAAGGGAGGTATTGCACCAAGAGTAAGTGATCCACTTGGTCTGGGGAATGACACTAATTCAGCATAAGATAAGTTCGCTTACACAACCTCCTAACCAGCAAACTTGCATGAATATTGTCAACCAATTTTGGTCCTGTAGGCCAAAATTGAGCACTCCCTTTTCTTTTCCTGGTAGGGTCTGTTAACCAGTTCTTGACAAGTTCATCCCATAGCAGTTTCATGGGTTTTTTCCTGTGACAGGGCTGTTTCTATGAAAAACCAAGTGTTTTGAGTCTTGTAAGCACTTGGGTTGATTTGAAACTCATTTTGATCCTAGATGTTTGGCAAGACAACAAATTACTTCGGGTAAGCCTTTTGTCGGCAAAATGGACCAGTTTCAAAGGGACAGAGGTCTTTTACAAAAGGTCCAAAGGGTAGGTACCCTTGCGGAGGGCACTCGAGTGCCAAACAAGGCCTTTGTGAATTTGTCCGAAAGACTACCTTGGGCCATAGTACCCTTGCGGAGGGCAGAAGGTCCGTTTGCAAAAAGGCCAGGCCAGAAAGCCGTAAAGGAAGTATTCATTCGAAAAAAGTGACACGCCGAAGAATGAATTTCTTTGGACAAAATGTCTGAAGAAAATCCAATGAGAAGCCTAAAGAATGAATTTCTTCGAACAAAATGTCCGAAGAAATTCACCAAGTGAGGAAATCCGAAAGAATTCGGAAACCAAGAGTCCGAAGGGTAGGTACCCTTTCGGAGGACACTTGGTCATCAAAAGAAGACATTCCCATTTTTTCCGAAGGGTCACTTTCCCTTCGAAAAAGTCCATTTGCAAAAGGCCAAAGGAATTGCCAAAGAGGGGTGACGGGCCCATGGACGTCAATTTTATAGTGACAAGCTAGCCATTGGTTTTCAAATGTCTGGTGACAGGGCCACAAACGTCAAATTCAGGGTAGGGAAATAGCCGTTGGGTTTCAAATGTTTGATGACAACCCCGCGAACGTCAAATTTAAGAGGATGGGTTAGTCGTTGGAGATAAGCCAAAGAACGATTCTTTCGGACACTTTGTCTGAAAGAATTCAAGAGCGCAGGTCCTAAGTGTCATCAAAGACAGGTGTCAAAGCAACGAGCATAATGAAGGAAATTCCTTCGGGCATTTCGTGCGAAGAAATTTAAAAGGCCAAGAAGCCTGAAGCAAGACTTAGCGACCCGCCGAGAAAGGAGCCCGAAAGGGAAAAGATAGCCCCCAAGAGCCTGAACTATCAGGAAAAGACAAGAAATAACGAGAAAAGAGGAGAGAAAGAGCATGGCTCAGAACATAGCCATGCACATAAGACAAACACTCAGAACATTTTAGGGGATACAACCAATCAAACGCAAAAACGAACCAGACCAGTCCAGGTGGCACAGGGGGCGTTGACAGGAGAAGTAAATGCTTGCAGATGGAATAGTATCCATGAATAGCCATTGGGAGGGCTGCGCGAGTTTTCAAGAGGGTGGCCCGATTTTTCCTTGTGTTTGACATTAATGAATAGCCATTAAGGGGAGCTACGGGAACATTCAAGGAAAAGGCATGGCCTAGAACGTGGTGAGAGGCGGCCTTGTCGGTTGAGGAACAAAGCGACCCATGCTCTAGCAAGAGTGTTTAATGCACCCTGGACAACAAAGTTAATATCTGGGACACCTACAGCATGTCTTTCACAGGCGCATTTATGGGAAGATGACAGCAGCATGGGCAAATTCTTCTTGCCGAGGTGTTTAATGCAGTATGGGCTGCTTGCTCTTGGAGGGGTCAAAGGTCTTTCTCTAATTTTTATATATATTGTAACCTCTCATTTTTGCAAAACCATCTCTCAGAGTTTTGTATGGCGAAGCCCTAACAAAATTTGCCTTTTAATCAAAAGAAACGTTTTACCTCCATCTATTTTTTTTACACTTTTGCATATGTCTGTGTATTGCCTTATGTTTAGTCATTTATTTTAATGCTTTCATAAGTCGAAGCCAGTGTATCTAGTGTATCCAAGATCCTCTTCTGCAGGTTAACAAGAAGCGTCCAAGTTGAAGTATAAGTGCAGGTGAGCAACCATCCAACAATGTGCTCCTAGAACACCTCTGGTAGGTTCTTCATTATCCCTGCATCAAACCCCTTGTTGGAACATTGATGCAATCTAGTTTCTTGTTCAAATGAAGTGTCTGTTCGCTCCTTTTGGTACAAAGTGTAGATAAATATGAGTAGATCAATCAATTTTGGTGCATCACCATTTTAGTTAGGTTCTGTTTTCATAGCATCCCTCTCTCTTTTCACCCCCCCATTGTTAGTAGTAAAAATTCAGGACTTTAAGGTGCATCAAGGGGAGCTAGCCCTTATCTAGAGATTCACTCCTCAGTTTTGCCACCCACAGTAAGAGGAGTGTCTCCATTGTGCCGCGTGGAAGAAAGGAGCTTAGCTTCCTTTTCAAAAGGGTGCAATCCACTGCATCAACAAATATTTCGTAAACTAGGCTCACTGAACCATACGTGAAAGCAAAGAGGGATTTCTAAATCCATATTAAACATCCATTAATGGTGGAAAAGCTCAAGTTCAGACTTGCAACAAACTGAAAAATACCTAAAAATGAGCAAGAAAGGACGTTTCTTCACAACGTTATTGTGCACAAGCTAACTCGACACAATTTTTAGATAGAGATAGGTAAAATAATCTTTACTGCTTCAAAGGTCTGTTACACAACGATTTTCGCAGAGTGATTTTATCACTAGTCCATGGATAATTTGCTTGGCATGAAGGCCTCTATTTATATATAAAAGGGGGAAGAGAGAAGGGGAAGAAAAAAATCGCCGATGATGAGAAATTTGACGTTGCACTTTCTTGTTGCCCCTTAATGCGCCATTCAGGATCACCAGACAATACTCTCAAGCCCCTCCCGTCTTTAAGACTTTCTTTGGCGCGTCTGAAAAATCATGTTGTGAACAACTGAAATATTTCTTCTTGGCATGATGCATTTAAACGTCGAACGACGATTGCGGATAGTGAACCCTGGCAGATGAGAGCCTTCATAACTTCTAGCTACCAACCGCTCAGACTCTCTCGTGTTTATTGAACATTCTTATGCCACTTGTCCTTTACAGATTGGCTCTTTTTGCTTTAGTTATGCCACATGGTAACCTTCCATTCGTTGCATCATGATTCTCATGTTGCTGGACCAAGCTTAAGTCGAGCCCTTGGAGAATCTCGATTTATTCTATGCAGAGTAATTTGGGTTCTTTGAACTCCCCAACTTTGGACTTTCCCAGATCCTTCACTTATAAAGCCTTTTAATAAAGTATTTGGAGAAACCCGATTTACTCTATGCAGAGTAATTCGGGTTCTTCAAGCCTACTTACTTCGGGCTTGTCCATCTTGAAGTCTTCTCACTTTGTTGTTTCCCAAGCCTTAAGACTTCGGGGTTTTCAAACCCGATTACTTTTAATGGCTAGTCACTTATCCTGATTTTGACGTTCACTGGCCCGTCATTTCCTTCGGACACTTAGTGTCGGGTTTTTTTTCGGCTTATTTCTTTCGGGTAAATCTCCTGAAGGAATTTCTTCAGACAATTTGTCTGAAGGAATTCCTTCGGACTTTTTGTCCGCGTCTGTCTTCGGAACTATACTTCGGGCTTTTCACAATGGACTGTTCCGAAGGGTAAGAGACCCTTCGGGCTTTCTGCATGTTCCTTCAGACTCCCGTGAATGATCCTCCCGAAGGGAAAGATATCCTTCGGGAATTTTGAAATGGTCCCTCCGAAGGGTAACGTACCCTTCAGGAATATTGTAACTGTTGACTTGGAGAAGAAAAAGCCCTTCGAAAAAATTGAAGTGTACCTTCAAAAAAGTTGACTGGTCCCTTTTGCCCTAAAAAGCCCCTTCGGATTTTGAAAGTGCCCTTCGGATTTTTTTGAAAAAGACTCATCCCTTTAAGAACTCGAGAAGCACCATTTTCAAGACCAAATCGGGTTTGTCAAGCCCTTTTACTTATTTCGGGCTTCTAATTACTCACAACTTATGAAGTAATCAAGCAGTGCTCCTTGGAGACCCAAAAATACAATGTCTATGAGTATTTGGATTTGTAAACCGGAATTACTTCTACTTATAAAACCTTTAGAAGTTAAGCATTGCTGAAAACCCGATTTGCACTGTGTCCTCAGAAACCCAAAGTTGTCATTGCTGGGAAACCCGAAGTCCTTCCAAAGACTTGCCATTTTCTTGTCTGAAAGCTCTCTTTTACATACTTAGGCAAATTTTGATATGTGGGCCAAAAATGGCCAATAGTACCTTCAGGTTTTTTGAAAGAACCTTCAGAAAAGTGAAAAAGACCTTCGGTTTTTGGAGAAGACTTGTCCCTTGAAGAACCCGAGAAGCACTATTTTTCAAGACCAAATTGGGTTTGTCAAGTCCTTTTACTTATTTCAGGCTTCTAACTGCTCACAACTTATGAAGTAATCAAGTAGTGCTCCTTAGAGAACCTGAAATATACTGTCCATGAGTAATTCGGGTTCGTAAACCCGAATTACTTCTATTTATAAAACATTTAGAAGTCAAGCACTGCTAGAAACCCATTTTGCACTGTGCTCTCAGAAATCCAAAATTGTCACTGCTGGAAAACTCGAAGTCCTCCCAAAGACTTGTCATTTTCTTGCTTGAAAGCTCTCTTTTTCATACTTAGGCAAATTTTGATATGTGGACCAAAAATGGCCAACATTTTTGGCAACTCGTAGGGAAGCATGCCTGCTATGCTTGAGAACCCAACTCATTTGCTTCATTCGATCCATTGGGCATGGAATCACTGCTTTTGTACAAAGCTGGCTCTATCTAAAAATTTCCCTTGAAGCAACAAGAACAACCGAAACAAAACAAACTGTGCCCAAGGCACTTAGGGAAGGAAAAACACACAACTAAAATGGATGTGCACAAGGCACTTAAAAGAAAACATGAAAAACTATACAAAAGGTACAATATATACAATGACTACAAACTCTTTTAATAACAAGTTTTTAGATGAATCCCATTGACTGGAATGGGTAATACCTCTCCATCTAATTGGGCAAGCTAAAAAGCATTATGTTGTTTGCGCTCATGGATCACATAAGGGCCACTCCACAAGTTGTCAAACTTGGTATGGTTCCCTGGTTTGAACTTTTTTGAATCCCATTTGAGAACCAAGTCTCCCTCCTTAAAAGTCCTTGCTATAGCTCTCTTGTCAAAAGCCTTTTTGACTTGAGCTTGATGTGCCTTTAGCGTCTTCATTGCAAGGTCCCTTGTCTCCTCAAGCTCCGTGAATTTTGTCAATCTCACATTCATGGGTTCATCTTCCATCAGCTCCAGTTGATGGGTTAGTTCTAATGCGGGCAGCTCAAGAGAACTAGGCAGCTTGGCCTCTCTCCCATATACTAGAACATATGGAGAATGGCCAACAACAACTTTAAAAGTTATCTGGTCAGTCCACAAGGCTGTCTTCAACTTGGTGTGCCATGTCCTCTGATTCTCCTCCATGGTCCTCTTGATAATCCTCAAGAATTTTTTATTTGTGGACTTAGCCAACTCGTTGCCTTGGGGATAATAGTTTGAGGAAGTGCTGAGGTAGATGCCCATTTTGAGAGCCCATTCACTTGTTTTCAAACCAAGGAACGCCAAAGCATTATCAGATATGATAGTGGATGGAACACCAAAGCTGGTCACAATGTTGTCATAAAAATCTAAGACTACGTTTTCATTGGCTTCCTTCAATGCAATGGCTTCCACCCACCTAGTGAAGTAATTAGTTGCAGTAAGCACCCACTTATGCCCTGCACTTGATGGAGGGTTGATTACTACAATGAAGTCCAAACCCCATTGCATGAATGGTTGCTCTACTTGAATCGGGTTGAGAGGAAAAGCCGCTACCCTTTGCTTACTCATGAAGAGAGCACATTCCTTACACTTCCTCACCCATGCATAAGCGTCCTTGAAGAGGTTGGGCCAGTAGTAACCAGCCCTCATGATCTTTGCTGCAGTAGTCCTTGGAGCAAAATGACCTGCTGCAGACCCATCATGGAAATGCTCCAAAAGCTTGGCTACTTGATCATCATCCACGCACCTCAGGAACACTCTATTGAGATATCTTCTGAACAAAACCCTGTCAACTAAAGCATAAGGTATGGACTGAAGTCTGAAATACCTTCTTTTGCTTTGTCTATACCTTGAGGGCACTCCCCTGTTAGCAGAAAGGGCGTCATATCATGGAGCCAACTAGTGTGAGGTGGAGGTGCATCTGTTTGTAGGTTATCTTGTGTTACCAAGATGACCTCTTTATTTTCATGAAGGTCATCAATCATATGCTCACATAAGCCTTTACCTCTTACTAGTTTAGTGACCTTGATCTCCACATCATACTCCATGACTCTAGTAATCCAACCAACGCTTTTTTCGCTCAAATCCTTGTTAAGAAAGAAGTCCCTTACTCCAGAATGAGACACCATAAGGTGGATTTTGCTGTTGGATAGCATTGGCTTGAACTTTTTGAGGCTCCTTACTGCTGCAAAGATTTGATTTTCTACAAAGGTATACCTCACCTCATACTCTTAAGCCCCTGATTGAAAAATGATAATGGTTGCTCAAGTCGTTCAACATTTCTTTGCATCAACATAGTTGATATATTATCAATCTTTGAAATATCATACAATATGAAATCCCTTAAGAAATCAGGATTCATAAATGTGGGTGCTTGAGCGATGGCTTGCTTGATAGCCTCAAATGCTGACTTGCCTTCATTTGACCAAGTGAACACTTCGTTCTTTTTCAGCATAGCAGTGATGGGCTTGACCAAATTGGCGAAATCAAGGATAAATCTTCTCACAAAGTTTATCTTTCCAAGGAAACTTTGAAGTCCCTTCTTATGCTTGGGCAAGGATAAGGCCAAGATGGCACTTATTCTCTCAAGATCAATGGACAGCCCTTCCTTCGAAACGACGTGGTCCAAAAGCTTGCCTTCATGGACGACAAACACGCACTTCTTGGGATTCAACGAGATCCCATACTCCCTGCATCTCTCGAAAATCAGCCTCAAGTGGTCTATGTGTTCGTTGGTATTCTTGGCGAAAATCGTGATGTCATCCAAGTATACCAACACCATTTGATTTAGCAACCCTTGGAAAGCCATGTTCATGGCTCTTTGCGCCAGCATTTGATAGACAAAAGGGCATCTTTTGGTACGCATACATGCTCCATTTGGTGGTGAAGGTAGTCTTGTACCGATCTTCATCTTTCACCCAAACTTGGTTGTAACCAAAAAATCCATCCAACAGAGAGAAGCGTTTTAATTCTGCAACTACTTGGAGAAGTTGATCCATGGATGGTAGAGGGTAGTGATCTTTCAAGGAGACTTTGTTTAAATCTTTGAAGTCCACACACAACGTAATCTCCCCACTCTTTTTTTTTACAGACACCAATTTGGCTACCCATAATGAGTGTTTGATGGGAAAAATGATCCTGGACTCGATCAACTTGGTTAGCTCCTTCCTCATCAGCTCTTCAATCTTGGGATTAACGGACCTTTGCTTTTACCTTACGTCTTGGCATTGGCCTCCAACTCTATGGTATGCTGAGCTAACTTAGGATCAAAACCCTTTAGGTCGCTGTATTGCCAAGTAAAAATTTCTGTATACTCTTGGCAAAGTGCTATGAAAGCATGCCTCTCAACATTGCTGCTTACCTTCCCAAGCTTGAGAAGTTTGTCTTTGAAGATGAGGACTCTCTCATAGTTCTCTTCGTTAGTAGACATTACTGCCTTTTCTTTCCTTACATGGTCTCCATGAAAAAGGCCCTCAAGTGTAACCAACCCCTTAGGAAGTTTGTTTGACTTCAACTGAACAATATGATCCTCATATTGATGCTGCAATTTAGCTTGGTTGGAGAACTCAGCTTCCTGCTATAAGAAGCAAGCAATTTGTTTGTCACTCTCAAAAACCTACTAGTGGACTTCATTATCCGGCATTGATGGTCTCACTACCACCTTGACATGTGGCTGAACCTTGGTTTCCTTCAGCTCACTTGGAATGTCAAATTGAGCTCCCACGGCTGCCAACCTGTCAGCATGCTGGTTCTAATTTCTTGGGACAGCTTGAATGTCAAAGGTGTCAAAATCTTCAATTAGGTCCCACACTCGATTTTTGTAGGACCTCATCAAGGAATTATTTGTAACGTTCAAGCCTCTGACTTAGTTTACTATGAGCTCGCTATCCCCACAAACTTGTAGCAATTTGATTCCTCTTTTATTGGCCCATTGAAAGCCACGGATCAAGCCTTCATATTCTGTTGCATTTGAAGAGTAGCGAAAATGGAACCTGTAGGAAGAGAAAAGCTTATTACCTGAGGGTGAAATCAACATTACCCCAACACTTGCACCGTTTTTGCCCCTTGAGCCATCAAAGAACAACTTCCATAAACCATTGGGATCTTCTTTAGGTCCAATGAGGGAAGGCATGGGTTGATTCTCTTCATGTAGCAGATAGACACCCATGTCTCTTTCTTCAACACCTTTCAAAGGGTTGAAAAATTGGTTATCTCCCCATAACTCATCCAAGAACAAGTCTGGAACTTCTTCAAGATGAGTGTTCAGCCCCTGACCAATTGTAAACTCATCCTCATCAAGGATGGTACAATTGAGGTTTATGTTATCTAGCTGATGGGGTTCAATGTGGAATTGTGCCATGGGTTCAGCCTTGATTTTGACCTTAGTCCCATACCTTGTTCTGAATGCCATGTAAGACCAATCAGTTGCAAGGTAACCCCCAATCTTGGTTACAAACTCTCTGAAAAGACAACGCAAAACAAGGAGTGACATCCAGGATCAACACGTCTTGCACCATGGACACGCTAGAACAAACATGCAAGGTTAGGCTCAAATTCCTGATGATCCCTGATGGCTTCGTGGAAGAACCATCAAGCTACAGGACTCCCTTGATGTGGGCTCATACTTGAGGTTCAGTGGGTCAGCAATAGACTTTGGCATGATTGAGGTGCTAACCCCACGATCCACCAAACAGTTGTGGACCAAGAAATCGCCAATGATTAATGAGATGTAGAATGAGGGTGGCTTGGTCACACTACTTGACTTTTCTCGCAAAGGACTCTTGGCTGCATTAGTGAAGACTTCAGCTTCCTTGCTTGGTTGCTTACTTGCAACTGTAGAAACACTCATCTTGGACAAACCTTCTTGAAGAATGTCTTCTTGGTCGAGCATGGAAAGCATGTTCCACATTGGTACGCTCACATTGGATTTCTTCATTTGCTCCACAATGTTGATTGATGTACCCCCAGCGTTTGCCTAGGTTTTGGGAGTTACTGCTACTGGATTTGTCAGTGAAGGAGTGGTGACAAGAGGTTCTTTGAAAGCTTCCTGATTGTCACCCATATTCCTTCTCTTGAACCTTGTGTTTGCTGAGACTGGGATGTGGGCCAAATTGGGAGTAGCCTACGGATTGGATGCATAGCAATCCTCTTGCTCACTGATGACCATTGAGTCTTCTGGTTGGTTTGACCCCTGATCCAAGCCTTGTTCTTGTAGATGCTGCTCTTGCTTTGTCAGCATGGGCACCTCTGTGCTTTGGGCCAAAAGAGCCTGGTTATATCCATAAGCAACACCCTGATGCCATTGATCATTGAACACCTGGTTGGAGCCATTAGTTGGGACAATGGATTGTTGAAAAGAATGATTCCAAGGCATTGTCCCTTCAGTGTCCTGAGCCACATTGTTCTGAACTGGGACCAAGGAGTTGGAAGGGCCTGCAGCATTTGAATTATAATTATGCGGCCTAGCATAGTTAGGCTGCCCCTGTCCTTGGAAAACTCCTTTGTAGGGTGGCCTATTAGCTTGATAAGGCTGTTGCTGACGTTGATACGGAGCTTGATAAGGCTTGCTATAAGCTTGCCTCTTGACATTGACCACATCATTCCCCAAGGATTGGAGCATGCTTTTCAATTCCAAGTAATTCTTCTGCTCTTGGGAGTCGTTGAATCCACTAGTAGAGGCCTTCTCTTGCTTAGGTGAAGGCACAACAACGATTGTTGGCATTGGAAGTATAACATCAAGTGGAGGAATGACTGCAGGAGGTGGTCTGATCTTTGGAAAAGGAGGCATTGGAGGTTTGGGAGTAAGCTTGTCAACCTTAACTAGGCAATTTTCTGCCTTGATGGCCACCTCGTATGCATTTGGCAGTATGTCTCCTCCCATAGATTGAATCATTACAATTATGTCGTTGTTGAAAGCCTTCAAGTAATACAAAAAAACAAAGTTCGGAGATGGCCTAACAGCTGCTGGAATTCCATCTCACGCCTTCTTAAATCTCATATTGAAGTCTTGCATGACTTCATGAGGAGCTCTCTTGATTGTGGTCAGCTGCTCTACAAGTGACAGATGATCACTCTTATCTGCAAACCTTTTACATAAGGCTGTTCCCATCTCGTCCCACGAGTGGGTAGAATTAGGAGCTAGGCCCCTATACCAGTCTAATGCCTTTCTTTTGAAAGATACAGCCAATATCCTAACAGCCACGTTCTCTACCATGATATTGTGAATGTTGCAAAAGTTTGCTATGTCCGTTATGTGCTCAGTAGGAGTCACAGCTTGGTCTCTTGTGTAATAAGGAACACTTTTGAGCGCTACTACTGACAGAGGATCATACTGTGGCAAATTTAAAGGATTGTGGCCGCTAAAGCCCACAAAAGCTCTTTGGAGAATCATGGTAGCAAGAGAAGCTAACAAGGATCTTCTTGTGTAGGTATACCTTATGACTGGTTTAAGAAAGTAGCTTCTTACGTAAGGGTGAGTATGGACGAACCTCAACTTTTTTACTGAATTTAAAGGTAATTCAACAAACTCAAAAGGAATACCTGCAGAAGTCGATCTTGTAGTCACCTTTGGCATAAAAGATAGCTACTGTTTTGCCACTAGATAGCTAGGTGTTCTTTGGAGTTGCCAGATGCTGAAGGATGAACACTACCACTACAACAAAATGATCAAAACAACATCAAATTTGACCAATCTTTCATAAAAATGAAAATAAAATGGTAGTTGTCCCATCGGGCGTACCAGAACTGTTATAGCTTGAAATTGCACCCTTGTGAGAGAGTTCTTCAGGGTCTCACTTCCAACTACAAACATGGGGACAACCTCAGGATGTGGGTATCCTGTGGTGAGGTTGAACCTCTAGGCTTTTTAATGAGGCTAGTTCCTCAAGGGCTTCATTTTAGCTCCTTGATTCCCACACTAAAATCTACTAATGGCTAATAAAAAGGGATAGGAAGATTACTTGAAAAGAAATCTAAGCTAAGGGAGATGATGCACCAAAAGTAACTGATCCATTTGGTCTGGGAAAAGAACCAACGATTGATGAACCCAAACAGGTCACATGCTATTCTAGTTCCATCTCAAGGCCATAGGCATGGAGCTTTTGCATGGAGGTTGAAGGGAAGCCTTGCGCTTTGAAGGATAACAAAAATAGGTCTACGGGAGACACTATGAATTAGTAAAACTTCAAAGAGAGCTTGAGAAACAGACACTTGAATTAGTGTTGGATAGAATCGCAGGGGATGAATGACAATCATACAATCTGCAAATGAAATCAAATGTGCACACTTGTTTTAACCAAAAACAGAAAAGTCTTCCTTGTATTGCTTCAAAATAGTCTTCTACAAAGTGATTTCTGCAGAGTAATTCTATCGCCAATCGGGGGATGATTTGCTTGGCTCCAAGGCCTCTATTTATATAGAAAAGGGGGGAGAGAGAAGGAGAAGAAAGAAGAAGTCGCTAATGTCTGGAACTCTGACGTTGTACTTTCTTGTTGTTCTTAAATGCACCATTCAAGATCACTAAACAATCCTCTCGAGCCGCTCCCATCTTTAAGTGTTTCTTTGTCGCATTTGAGAAGCCATGTTCTGAGCAACTGGAATGTCTTTTCTTGGCACGACGCATTTAATCTTTGCACTCAAGATTGACGTGGCTTCTTTCTCTTTACATGCCCTACTAAAAGGATGCGGGTCTCCATGTGTTTCAGCCATGCTGCATTTAAGCGTCGAACAACGATTGTGGGGAGCGAACTATGGCAGATGAGAGCCTTTATAATTTCTAGTTACCAGTCACTTGGACTCTTCCGTGCTCATTGGTCAGCTTTGTGCCACTTGTCCTTTACTGATTGGCCCTTTCTGCTCCAGCTTACACCACGTGGCAGCATTTCATTTGTTGATCATGATTCTCGCGTTGCTGGACCAAGCTTAAGTCAAGCACTTGAAGAATCGCGATTTGCTCTATGCAGAGTAATTCAAGTTCTTTGATTTCTCCAACTTTGGACTTTCCCAGATCCTTTACTTATAAAGTTTTTTTAAGTGAAGCACTTGGAGAAACCCAATTTACTCTATGCAAAGTAATCTGAGTTTTTCAAGCTTACTTTGGACTTGTCCATCTTGAAGTCTTCTTTATTCTGTGGGTTCTTATTTGTCTCGAGCAAATCTCCCGAATGAATTCTTTGGGACAATTTGTCCGAAAGAATTCCTTCGGACCTTTTGTCCGAAGCTTCCTTCTTGCTCTCTTCCTTCAAAAATTACCTTTCAAACTTTTCAAAATGGACTTTCTCGAAGGGTGAGAGACCCTTTGGGCTTCTTGTATGTCCCTTCGGACTTCCACAAATGATCCTCCCAAAGGGAAAGATACCTTTCATAAATTTTGAAATGGTCCTTCCGAAGGGTAACATACCCTTCGAGAAACTTGCAACTGTCCATTTGGAGAAGGAAACGCCCTTCGGATTTATGAAAGTGACCTTCGAAAAAATTGATTGGTCTTTCGAAAATGTTGAAAAGATCCCATTTGCCGAAAAAAGGCCCTTCGACATTTTGAAAATGCTTTTTGGATTTTTGAAGTGTACCTTCAGGTTTTTTGAAAGACCCTTCGGAAAAGTGAAAAGGACCTTTGGTTTTTGGAGAAAACTTGTCCCTTGACGAACCCGAGAAGCACTATTTTTTGAGATCAAATCGGTTTTGTCAAGTCTTTTTACTTATTTTGGGCTTCTGACTGCTCACAACTTATGAAGTAATCAAGTAGTGTTCCTCGGAGAACCCGAAATACATTGTCTATGAGTAATTTGGGTTCATAAACCCGAATTACTTCTACTTATAAAACATTTAGAAGTTAGGCACTACTGGAAACCCAATTTGCACTGTGCCCTCAGAAACTCGAAGTTGTCACTGCTAGAAAACCCAAAGTCTTCCCAAAGATTTGTCATTTTCTTCCCTGAAAGCTCCCTTTTTCATACTTAAGCAAATTTTGATATGTGAGCCAAAAATGACCAACAAGAACCAAAGGAGGAATCTAAAAATTCCCAACCAACTATTTCATGCCATGCACTTTCAAGTATTAGCACTCCACAAACCCTCAAAGTTGTGGGTTTCCTAAATAAATAGAAGGTGATAGTACCAATTGACTCAGGTAGTATTCATAACTTCATCAATAATAACTTGGCACCATGCTTGAATTGTTTTGTTTATCCAGCTTCAGAATTACAGGTCATGATTACAAATGGAAGCACAATTAGTTGTTTAAAGAAATGCCACAATATCAAAATTGCTATGGGAGATTATAGGCGAGACTCTCCTATGTTTGCTACCCCCATGGATGGGGCTGATATAGTTTTAGGAGTCCAATGGCTCATAACCTTGGGCACAATAGTGTCATGTCCCCAATTTCGACATGAGCATGGACACAAACTCCTTAGCCTTATTTCTTTATGTTTCCTTTGGGTTAAGGGAAAAGGAGGAATAAAAAGGAAGCACTAACCCTTCCGTAAGTGATAAAAAGAAACTTGAGTAAGTCATTCTAATTTTAAGTTAGGAGGGTACTTTGTGGTTTAATGGGGCTTTCATAGTCCATTAAGTGATTTTAAAATAAAATTAGCCTTACAAATTTCGAACCTTTCCCTCCAATTTGGGCACTTCACTTGGAAAGGTGGTTATTTAAATAGGAGGGGCATCGTTTGGATAGCATGAATGGTTGATATTGGATTTTATGAATCTCAAGCACAGAAAAGCTTGTGATCAACTCCTTGAGGATGAAACCTTTCAAGGGCATTGGTGTTAAGGATGGAAACCCTTAACTACCAATTAGGGCAACTCTATAGAGGAATTGCAACTGAAACTACAAGACAAAAAGGGTGTTTTGAATAGCAAATCAGGTTCAGCAGTGAAGGCCACCCACTGAGGTTGTGGCAAGTGGGGAAGAAGGCAAGAATTTTGCAAATTAAACCCTAAGAGAGGTGGATAACTACCTTGGGCAGATTGGGGAAGGGTTTACAAGGCATATTTTGGCCTCCTTGAGCATCAAGCACCATGGAATATATTCTACTATTTTTTTGTAATTATTTCCAGCATGGACGATTTGGCTCAAGGACATAATTGAGGGTTTTTGAGGGCCTAATATGGCCAATTGAATATTCTGAAATTTCCTAAATATTTTGTAATATTTTCGATTGTTTCATATGAGAAAATTAATGAGAAAAGAGGTATTTATGCTTGTTGTAATTTCTGAATTATTGTCGTAATTGTTAGCTAGGGTTTCATAATTTATTGCAGCAATTTGAGGGGTTTTGATGCCTAGGATTTGGGTTTTTTTTCCTTCCGTGGAGGCCCTAATATCTCTTTAAGGTTCATTTAATTGCTATTTGCTTTGAGGCTAATCTGTTGGCAGCTTGTATAAGATTTCTTCAAATAGGGTTTGTTATCTAATAGAAAATCAGAAAATTCTTTATTCAGCGAGGGTTTGATAAAATTTCAGAAAATCATAAATTACCCTGAATTGGGGACATTACAGTGGTATCAGAGCCAAAATCTTGGCCAGCTGTAGAGTGTGACTACAATGGATTGACGACCTAGGTTCTTGTCAAAAGAGGAATACAAAGATCCCATTCAAAAGGTGGAAATGAAGAATAGGACAAAGGATGAAGTCATCGATGATTTGTTGTAGGCTATGGAGAATTATCAAAAGGAACTAAGGGCAATGGGTCTCAAGGCATGGACGAAGCCTGTTGTGTTAAGCCCTAGGCCTCAAGAGTTTCTCTTGGAAGAAGGATTGAATTGCACGTTAAATTGGAAGAAAAAAATGAAGGGACAAACCCTCATGAAGACTCCTATGAAGGAATTAGAAGACTAGAGAGTTCAGAGTTGAAAGACGCTGGTAAACAACAGGAAGTTGGCACCTTGGGGCAGCATATGGCTGCAATTTTAGAACTTCAAAAATCAGAAATTTAAGAGTAGCAAGGGGTGACTTTCCAGCTGGAAAATGAACCACCAGACTCAGAAATTTCTGGGTTACATGTTGAGTATTTCAAGTTGCAAAAATCAGAATTCCTAGGGCAGCAAAGGGAAGGTTTCCAACAAGTTTATGAACAGCAAGGAGAGTTGGTAGTAGAAGGCAAAAATGTGGTGGAGCCAAGGGGAGAAACTTCGGAGAATGTGAAAGGGAAACACTTGAAAGAAATTGTCACCATTGTTGATTTACATATGATCAAGGATGTAATGGTAACAACAAAATCAGAATATCTTCATATGGTCAAAGACAAGGATGTGGCCATTCAAATTGCAAATGAGGCCTTAAATGCACATAAGACAATGAAACTTAAGGTTGAGGAGCTCACACTTGAGCTTGAATCAACCAAGGACTCCTTAGAAAATAGTCAAAGGGCACTTCTTGAGGCAGAAAATCAGATTGTTGTTGAAAGGAAGTTTTGAGAGCAAGAGAACGAAGCAAGGGCAAGGGAAATCGAGCAAGTAATTGATGAGCTCATTAGACTTCAGAAAGACCTTGATTTGGGATGTTTTTCAGAAAAATTAGAAGCGACAAATGTAGAGTTTGAACAACCGAAAGGCTGGGTTGAACAAAGGGGGAGAAATAACTTCCACTATTTTGACAATCCCCTTTTTGAGATGGATGTTGTGTTAGATCAAGGTTCAGATTTTATATGGGACCGAGGGGAAACTTTTAGACCTTGGGAAGAGGCTGCAAATTTTGAGGTAGGATAGTTGTTACAACAATGGGAACTTAGCTCCACTTAGCATTTGGTAAGTCCTACAAAGTTTGACTTTAAAATTTTAATGAGTCCTACGATTTCATATTTGAAAAAAACAAAAGTTCAGCTTATGGTCAATCTGAAGGAATCTGAATTTCTCATGAGAAATAGGCCAAGATCACACTCAGAAAATTCTGAGTTTCAATTGCAAAATCAGTAGGAATTCATATGCCCAAAAGTCTAAGGGCAATAAAATCAGAAAATGATGGGGACCTTCAGCGCTTGCAAAAGTCTGAAAATGGGTGGGGAGGCCACCTTACTTCTCAATTGGTAAGTCTTTCAAAGTCTGAAATATTCACAAGTTATAGACATGTGTCTCAGTTAGAAAATTCTGAGAGGAATGGACAAAATCAGAGTGTTTGGTGCACCTCAAAGTCGGGAAATAAAAGGGGAATAAAGTCTAAAAAGATAAGGGGAGTTCAACTGAAGGGAAGTATAAGGAAGTCTGAAAATTGTGATGTATTCTAGCCCCTAGAAAATTCAGGAATTCATTGGGGAACTCAGCCCATTGCATGTGCCATGAAGTTGAAACTTTCAGCATGGGAGGAGCCCCTCCAAGGTATGCAAATCCAATCTATTTTGAGCGTGGTAAGTGCTTTAGACCTTGCTAACTTTGTGTTAAAGCAACTGCACTTAAATGGGATTGATCTAAGAGTGACCATAGGAAGGAAATCCCCATCTATGGACAAATGGGGGGCTGTAAGGCAAAATTACAGGTCTCTAAACACCAAATGCAGAATTGATAATGACGCTTTTCTCACCATGATGCAAGAGCACATAAGTATGGGCATTGAGAGTTGGATTGCAACCAAGCTAAGAGGATCTTCCGTCAAAGTGATTGGGAGGAAGAGAAGGTCATATGACAGCCATGTGTGGGTTAACATGGACAAAGTGGTGAGGATTCGTGCGAAAAGGAGGTTTGATGTCATGCTTTTACAACATGATAAAATATCCAAAATAATGTTGTTAAACATTGATGCTTGCATTGACTTGTTTACTTCTGGTGCATGATCGCCAAGGGAACATTCCAATGACTATGTAGACTCCTTGCCACACCTCAATGGTTCTGATTTGCACCTGATATTTGATGGCACAACACATATAAGCATTTAGAAATTCAGTTGGTTGGATTACAAACAATTAACCACAGGGTATTGGACTGTACATGTCTCATTCTTTGTAATTAGGCTTGACTTGGTGTTGATGGAAAGATGTAAGAAAACCTGCTTATTCTGCCCTCATTTTTCAGTTTAGGTTGTTTGACATTTTGTCAAACACTTGGCATGCAACTGAAAAGTTCTGATTTTCTGAGTGTTTGCTTGAAGTTTTGATGAGATGTTTGATTGTTTTCAGTTTCATATTTGTAAAGCAATTGCATATAATGATAGCAAATAAACATAGATTGCAAAACAAATGGAAGAACACACATGAACCTCTTATTTCTCCTCGATAGAAATGAAATTACAATGAAAATCAGATCTGATATAATTCTATTTTTATTGTTACAGCAAGGTATATCTTTTTACATTCAACTTGTTAATGATTCTCAATGGAAGTACAAACATACCCAAATCATAGGTTGCAATATTGAACACTTGGATCAATGAAAATGATGGAATGTAAGCTAAAAATGTACTGTTGTAGGTGATGTCTTTAGATCAGCAAACAACCCTTTGAAAGGAGCTGAAAATTCTTCAAATAAATTTGCAATAATAATACCTTCAAACCCTAAAAACATTTGAGCTGAAATGATGATTTCTCTTTCAAAATTCATCAAACCCTAGCGCTCATGTGCAGAAATAAATATATAAAATATTTTCCAACTGTTACAAGTTTGAAACCCTCATCAAAAGCTTCCAAAATTTCTCCAAACAAGTCGCCCTTATGCAAAAATATTTATAAAATGTTTGGTACTCAAAATCTGCAAAAATGTCTCCAAAATAGAGTCATAAACCCTAAAGGCCAGCTCTATAAATTTGCTCCAGCACTATAAACTTTAGTCGTCCAATATATCATGAAGATATGACCATTAGATATCCAGATCTGAAACAATGTCTTCAACCTACAAATAGACTTCAAACCCTAGCTGATTGAAGCCCCAAAATGATGAATACCCTGCAAATATGCGTAATGATGAATTCTGAGTAAATTCACCTCACAAAATAGAGTTGGGTTTTCGTCTAATCTACTGATTCCTGAAGGTTTTCGTCTTCAAAAATCGCTGCACTTGTAGTGATCAACGAAAAATGAAGAAATATCAAATATGCCAAATCAAGATGTCCAAATGACTTGCTATCATCTCTTTTTAAAGGCTCAACTGAGTCTTATAGAAGAATCCAATGTAACCTCCTCAAGCTTCTAGAAGACACTTTATTTAATAAAATGACTTTATAATATTTATTATTTTTATTTGTCACTTTAATTAAATTAATTAAAATAAAGTTATCCTTATGATTTAAATTATTTAGACAACTTTATAAATATTTTATTCCCTTAAAATGCTTGATCATAGCCTATGGGAATATAATAGGCTAGATGGCCCTATTAGTTGATCACTAAAAAAAAAGGGACACTACAATCCTCTCACCTTGAGATTTCTTGCCCTCAAGCAATCACATGTATCAAATCTGCATTAGACTCAAACCAACCAATTCCCGAATCCCAAATCAATCTAGGCTCTTGGTGTGGTTCTTCATGTGCTATACCATGCTACTCAAGGTTTGAAAAAGAGATTTTATGCAACCTTCTTGCTAGAAGTGCCACAATCCTCCTCAAATATCCAATTAATTTCTCAAATGTGTGCAATTCTCCATCATGCTTTTGCTGTCCCATGCTGATATACACTAAAAAATCCTCATGGATGTCCTCATGAAATGTTTCTTTGTCCATAACTCTCATACTCTTAGCGGTAATTTGGTGTGGCAACGTGTACGTGAGTGCTTTCATTGTGACTTGTTTCCCTTCATGTTGGAAACTCAACTCCATAGTTTGCAAGTCTTGAATGACTCTATGAAGTGAATGTAGCCATTGCATCCCAAGAACAATATCATTATCTTTCAAATCAAAAACGTAGAAGTCATCACAAAGTGTATATTCACCAAATAGAATGCCAAGCTTGCTGATTTTCTTCTTGCATGTAATAGTTAAACCACCTGTTATAGTCACATCAAAGCTCTCAAAATCATCACTATGTAATCCCCTCTTAACCACCAAACTCTCATCAATGTAGTTATGAGTAGGTCCACTATCAAGAAGTGCCATGACCTTACACCCAAACAAGATGCCTTCAAATAGGAATGGGTTATACCTTGGAGCTCCTGAATGATAAGTGATCCTAGTCCCTTTGTTACCATCACTTTCAATATGTGGTGTTGGCTGTCTATGTTCACTTTCCGAACTAATGTCATCATCCTTATCATCAATAACCTCTATGTAATGTATTTTACCTTTTCCAAGACACCTATGCCCTGGTTTGACACTTGATCTGAGTCTTGTTATTGTGGAGGTTGCGCTTGCTTTGTCAGCGTGGGCATCTCTGTGCTTTGGGCCATAAGAGCCTGGTTATATCCATAAGCAACAGCCTGCTGCCATTGATCATTGAACGTCTAGTTGGAGCCATTAATTGGGACAATGGTTGTCTAAAAGAATGATTCCAAGGCATCGTCCCTTCAGCATCGTAAGCCACATTGTTTTGAACCGGGACCAAGGAGTTGGAAGGGCCTGCAGCGTTCGGATTATAATTATGCTGCCTAGCATAGTTAGGCTACCCCTGTCCATGGAAACCTCCTTTGTAGGGTGGCCTATTAGCTTGATAAGACTGCTACTGAGGCTAATACAGAGCTTGATAAGGCTTGTTGTAAGCCTACTGCCTCTTGACATTGACCACATCATCCCCAAGGATTGGAGCATGCTTTTCAATTCCAAGTAATTCTTCTGCTCTTGAGAGTCATTGGATCCACTAGTAGAGGCCTTATCTTGCTTAGGTGAAGGCACATCAGCAATTGTTGGTGTTGGAAGTATAACATCAAGTGGAGGAATGACTGCAGGAGGTGGTCTAATCTCTGGAAAAAGAGGCATTAAGGGTTTGGGAGTAAGCTTGCCAACCTGAACTAGGCAATTTTTTGCCTTGATGGCCACTTCGTAAGCATCGGGCAGTATGTCTCCTTCCATAGACTGAATCATTGTAGCTATGTCACTATTGAGAGCCTTCAAGTAATACAAGAAAGCAAAGTTCAGAGATGGTCTAACAGCTGCTGGAATTCTATCCCATGCTTTCTGAAATCTCGTATTGAAGTCTTGCATGACTTCATGAGGAGCTCTCTTGATTGTGGTCAATTGCTTTGCAAGTGACAGATGATCACTCTTATCTGCAAACCTTTTACACAGGGCTGTTTCCAGCTCATCCCATGAGTGTATAGAATTAAGAGCTAGGCCCCTATACCAGTCTAATGCCTTTCCTTTGAAAGATACAACGAATATCCTAACAACCACGTTCTCCATTGTGATATTGTGAATGTCACAGAAGTTGGCTATGTCTTTTATGTGCTCAGTAGGAGTTACAGCTTGGTCTCCTGTGTAATAAGGAACACTTTTGAGGGCTATCACTGGCATAGGATCATACTGTGGTAAGTTTAAAGGGCTTTGGCCATTGAAGCCCACAAAAGCTCTTTAAAAAATTATAGTAGCAAGAGGGGCTGCCAAAGGTCTCCTTGTGTGAGTATGCTTTATGACTAGTCTAGGAGGGTGCCCTATGTAAGGGTGAGTATGGACGAACCTTAACTTTCTTGTTGAGTTTAAAGGTAATTCGACAAACTCAAAAGGAATACCTACAGAAATCGATCTTGTAGTCACCTTTGACATGAAAGACAGTTACTGCTCTACCACTAAATCGCTGGGTGTTCTTTGGAGTCGCTAGATGTTGAAGGATGAATGCTACTACTATTGCAAAATGATCAAAACAACATCAAATTTGACCAATCTTTCATAAAAATGAAAATGAAATGGTAGTGGTCCCACCGGACGTGCCAGAACTATTATAGCTTGGAATTGCACCCTTGTGAGGGAGTTCTTTAGAGTCCCTCACTTCCAGCTATAAGCATGGAGACAACCTCAAGATGTGGGTATCCTATGGTGATATTGAACCTCTAGACTTTTTATGAGACTAGTTCCTCAGGTGCTTCACTTCAGCTCTTGATCTCACACTAAAATCTACTATTAGCTAAAGAAAAGGGATAGGAGGATTACTTTGAAAAGAAATCTAAACTAAGGAAGGTGATGCACCAAATGTAAGTGATCCACTTGGTCTGGGGAATGACACTAATTCAACATAAAATAAGTTTGCTTACACAACCTCCTAACTAGCGAATTTGCATAAATATTTCATAAACTAGGCTCACTGAACCATACGTGAAGCAAAGAGGGATTTCTAAATCCACATTAAGCATCCATTAATGGCAAAAAAGCTCAAATTCAGACCTGCAACTAACTAAAAAAACTTGAAAATAAGCAAGAAAGGACAATAAAGTTGGAAGGACGCTTCTTCACAACGCTATTGTGCACAAGCTAATTCAACACAATTTTTAGAAAAAGAGATAGGTAAAATAATCTTTATTGCTTCAAAGATCTGTTACACAGTGATTTTCACAGAGTGATTCTATCACCAACCCGGGGATGATTTGTTTGGCTCCAAGGCCTCTATGTATATAGAAAAGGGGGAAGAGAGAAGGGCAAAAAAGAAGTCGCTGATGGTTGGGACTCTGACGTTGTACTTCCTTGTCTTCCATAAATGCGCTGCTCAGGATCAATAGACAATCCTCTCGAACCCCTCCCATCTTTAAGCTTTTATTTTGACGCATCTGAGAAGCCATGTTGTGAGCAGCTAGAATGTCTCTTCTTGGCATGACGCATTTAAGCGTCGAACGACGATTGCGGGGAGCAAACTATGGCGGATGAGAGCCTTCATAATTTCTAGCTACTAGCCGCTTGGACTCTCCCGTGCTCATTGGTCATCCTTGTGACACTTGTCCTTTACTAATTGGTCCATTCTGCTCCAGCTTACACCACATGGCAACCTTTCATTCGTTGCATCATGATTCTCGCGTTGCTGGACCAAGCTTAAGTCGAGCACTTGGAGAATCCCAATTTACTCTATGCAGAGTAATTCAGGTTCTTTGATCTCTCCAACTTCGGACTTTCCCAAATCCTTTACTTATAAAGCCTTTGTTAACCAATTTTGGTCTTGAAGGCCAAAAATCAAGGTCCCTTTTTCTTTCCTTGCTAGACCTGTTAGCCAGTCTTTGATGATTTCACCTTACTGCAATTGTGGGTTTTCCCTTTGTGATAGGCCTATTTCTATAAAGAACCAAGTGATTTGAGTCTTGCAGGTATTTCGAGTTGATCTGGGGCTCATTTCATTTCAAGCAAATTACCTCGGATAAGCCTTTTTGTCGGCAAAAGAATGGGCTAGTTTCAAAAAAATACAAGTCTTTTGCAAAATTCCAAAGGTCAAGTGCCCTTGCAGAGGGCAAGAAAGTAACAAATGGAACCGTTCAAGCAAGCTCCAAAGGACAGCTTTGGACCCAAAGTGCCCTTGCGGAGGGTAGAAAGTGCATTTGTAAGAGATCAAGACCTTTTGCCCAAAAGGGAAGTTTCCTTCAGAGAAAGTGACAAGTCAAACAATGGATTTCTTTGGACATTTTATCCGAAGAAAATCCATGAAACAAAGGGGCGAATTTTTTTGGACAAAATGTCCGAAGGAATTCCTTCGGACATTTTGTCCGAAGAAATTTGGAAGGTAAAGAAACCCGAAAGGCAGGTGCTTTTGTGGAGGACTCTTAGCCATCAAAAGGGACCTTTTTTTTTTCCCAAGGGGCACTTTCCCTTCGAAAAGGCTCATTTTGCAAAAGCCAAAGGAATTGCTAAAGGATGATGACGGGCCCGAGAACGTCAACTTCAACATGGTGAAATAGCCGTTGAAGGTTCAAACGTCTGGTGACGTGCCCACAAACGT
The DNA here is from genome assembly GCA_037957365.1 of Torreya grandis. Taxonomy (NCBI): domain Eukaryota; kingdom Viridiplantae; phylum Streptophyta; class Pinopsida; order Cupressales; family Taxaceae; genus Torreya; species Torreya grandis. The sequence continues at coordinate 1,757,540 of JARHVA010000693.1, read as the reverse complement.
CAAATTCAAGGTAGTAAAAGAGACATTAATTTTCAAATGATGACAGGGCCGCAAGCGTCAAATTCAAGAAGATGGGTCAATCATTGAAGAAAAGGCCAACAGACATTTCCTTCAGACATTTTGCCTGAAGGAATTCAAAGGTTGAGCAACACGCCAAGAAAGGAGCCAAGAGGAGGCGAAGAATACCCTGAGAGCTCGAATTGCCAGTAAAAGACAAGTAGCAAGGAAAGAGAACAAAACAGTACATCCAGAATGTGGTTACGCACACATAAGACAACACTTGGAACGTTCCAGAAGGCACATCCAGCCAAGCGCAGACATGAACCAGATCAACCCAGGTGGCAAAAGAGGCGTCGGTAGGAGAAGTTATTGCTTGCAGATGGAATAGTCTCCACCAAACAACCATCAAAGGGAGCGTGAGCATTCAATAGAGGCCCGTTTTTCCTTGTTTAGCATTAATAAGCAGAGAGTTTCACGAGTTTGCAAGGGAGGCAGCCTTATCATTCAAAGAATAAAGCAACCCATGGTTTAGTAGGAACATTAAACGCAGTTTAAGCAGCAAAGTCAATGTCTGTGACATACACAACGTGGTTCTTCCAGACGTATTTATGGAAAGATAACAACATCAGCGGATTCCTCTTACCAAGGTGTTTAATGCAGTATGGGCCGCCAGTTCCTTGAGATGACTAAGGATTTTTCTCTAAAATTGTATATATTGTAACCTCTCAGCGGAAAAAGCTATCTCTCACTTGTGTATGGCGAAGCCCTGACAATTTGACCTTTTAATCAAAAGAATTTTGTTTTACCTCCATCTTACTTGTTATACTTCTGAATATGTCTATGTATCGTCATTATGCTTAGTCATTCTATCTTAATGCTTTCATAGGTCGACACCAGCATATCTAGTATATCCAAGACCATCTTCTGCAGGTTAACAGGAAGTGCCCAGGTTGGAGCATAGAGGCGGAAAAGCAACTATCTGACAGTGTGCTTCTAGAGAACCTATGGTAGGTTCTTCTTCATTGTACCTCCATTAAGCCCCTTGTTAAAACACCCATGCAATCTGGTCTTTTGTTAAAATGAAGTGTTTGTTCACCCCTCTTGATGTAAAGTGTCGATAAAGCGCAGTAGATCGAATCATTTGGTGCATCACCATTTTAGTTAGGTTCTGCTTTTGTAACATCTTTCTCTCTTTTCACCTCCCCCATTATTAGCAGTAGTAGTTAAGGACCTCAAAGATGCATCAAGGGGAGCTAGCCCTTAATCTAGAGATTCATTCCTCAAGTTTGCCAAGCCCACAACAAGAGGAATGTCTCGATTGTGTCGCGTGGAAAAAAGAAGTTGAGCCTTCTTTTAGAGGGTGCAATCCACAGCGTCAACAACCTTTTAAGTAGAGTACTTGGAGAAATCCGATTTACTCTATGCAGAGTAATTCAGGTTCTCTAAGCCTACTTACTTCAGACTTGTCCATCTTGAAATCTTCTCACTTTGTTGTTTCCCAAACCTTAAGACTTCGAGTTTTCAAACCCAATTACTTCCAACGGCTAGTTGCTTATCCTGATTTTGACGTCCATTGGCCCATTATTTCCTTTGGACACTTGGGTCTTGGGTTTCCTTCTCGGCTTATTTCTTTCGGGAAATCTCCCGAGGGAATTCCTTCGGACTTTTTGTCTGCGCCTATCTTCAGAAATTACCTTTCGGACTTTTCAAAATGAACTTTTCCGTAGGGTGAGAGACCCTTCAGGCTTCCTGCATGTCCCTTCAGACTTCCGTGAATGATCCTCCTGAAGTGAAAGATACCATTTGGGAATTTTGAAATGGTCCTTCCAAAAGGTAACATACCCTTAAGGGAACTTGCAACTGTCCACTTGGAGAAGAAAAAGCCCTTCGGATTTATGAAGTGTACCTTCGGGTTCTTCAAAGACCCTTTGGAAAAGTTGAAGAGGACCTTCGAAAAAGTTGACTAGTCCCTTTTGCCCTAAGAAAAGCCCTTTGGCATTTTGAAAATTCCCTTCAGATTTTTTGAAAAAGATTCGTCCCTTGAAGAACCCAAGAAGCACTATTTTTTAAGACCAAATCGGTTTTATCAAGCCCTTTTACTTATTTCGGACTTCTGACTGCTCACAACTTATGACGTAATCAAGTAGTGTTCCTTGGAGAACCTAAAATACACTGTCCATGAGTAATTCGGGTTTGTAAACCCGAATTACTTCTACTTATAAAACATTTAGAAGTTAAGCACTGCTGGAAACCCGATTTGCACTGTGCCCTTAGAAACCCGAAGTTGTCACTGCTGGACAACCCGAAGTCCTCCCAAAGGCTTGCCATTTTCTTGCCTGAAAGCTTCATTTTTCATACTTAGGTAAATTTTGATATGTGGGTCAAAAATGGCCAATAGGTCGAAGAGAATGGAATGCATTGGATTGGCTCTCAAGAGATGCTGGAGATATTGGGAAAAAATTAGAACATCTTTTAGCTTGCTATCGATTACCGTCTTTTGAGGGAGAAGACAAATTAATTTGGACTAGTGCTAGAAGTGGGATGGTTTCAGTAAAGGAGACCTATAAGGAAATTGGAGGCAGCACAACATGAAACCTCCATTCCTAGTAGTAAGATTTGGGTGCGTATGGGGCTTCAACAAGTCGACATTTTTCTGTGGTTGGTTGTCCAAGAAAAAACATTAACATATGATAAGCTAATGAAAAGGGGTTTTCACAAGCCATCCATATGCCTCTTGTGGGGAGGAGGAAAGTAGCAAACCATTGTACCTTTTGCGTAGGTGATTTGGGGATTTTCTAAGCAGAAATGGGGGCTTAATTTTGTTGCTTCTAGATCAGTAAAGGAATTGCTAGATCAAAGAAATTTAAAGATCAAAGATGAAAATTTAAAGACGGTATGGTAGATTTTCCTAGCAATCATCATATGGAATATATGGATTGAGGGAATAGAACGATTTTCAAAGAAATGTCTAAGCCTGGCCCTCAGGTTTGGGGAAGAGTTGAGGTCATAATCTCGGCTTTAGGGAAGATTTGGTTGAAGAGTGAGTGACAATAACTAGTGAAGAAGAAAGATGGTGCAAAGAATGGCCTCACATTTCTTGGCCATCTAAATCAGTTCTCCCTAATATGGGGTTGGTTCTATGCCGGATAATTCTGATTGTATCAAGTGGCTCCATCCTCCTAGTTTTGTTAAGCTAAACTTTGACGGAGCTACAAAAGGAAATCCAAGCCCCGCTAGAGGATGGTGTGTTTTCAAAGAAGAGTTTGGGAAACCAATTTTACTCTTTGCACTAGACCTAGGAAGAGATACTAACAATCATGCAGAGGGATTGGCATTACTTGAAGGAATATAGGTCACAGTGATCAGAAGTTGGAAAGAAGTGGTAGTCAAAGGTAACTCCCAAATTTTAATAGATGCCATGAAGGAAGGTAAATCACATTCATGGCAGCTTAAGGCTTTGGTAGATGAAGCCAAATGGCTTGCAAACAACTTGAGGAAGTAATTTATTGTCACATTAAGCAAAATGGGAATCAAGCTATGGATAGATTGGCAAACAAATACTCAACTTGATGACCTTGTCTGGGAATCATGATCAATTTTGGGAGAAAGATCCCCTAGACAATCTTAGGAAACTTTTAGTAAAGGATGTGGATAGGTTCCTTTATAAAAATAACTCTAATCCCTAATCCAATTATTATTAATTGTGGACACATGATCTGTATCCCATTCCCATCACAAGTGAATCATCTTGATCATTATTTGGAAAGGCCAATTATCCAAGGTGAAATAATGGATTGCAAAGGGGGTGTGAGACACCCAAGAAAATGATGAGAAGCATATGAAAAAAGCTTATAGGGAGGGGATATCTGTCACTTTAATTTTTGGCATTCATAGAAGGAAAGATATGATGAGTTGTGCTTTGTGTGGGGAGGAAGAAGCACTTTAGGGCTGGTACGGTAAGGTAGCACACTTAATTTTTGAATTCCTTCAACGAAGATGGGTTGATCTAAGGCTATATGCATGTGTTCCAACTAGAAGCTCTAGTATGGCATGTGTTTGAGTTGTTAGTTAGTTTGTGGATTATGGAGTAGTTGTATCATGCGAATTTGCTTCCCCTAAGGTTTTAAATTTGTTTGGGCTTGTGCAGTATGTGTATGTGGTTACAAGGTCTAACTGCATAATGTGGAGCTTGTTTGTGTGCAATTGCTTTTGTAGCATAAGCTCTGTCTCCAGTTTGACCCATAAATAAAAATTCAATGCTTCTTGCTTGAAAAGGAGTTACTCTCACATTTGTTGGTGGTTGTGTGAGTTAAAATACATCAAATGGATGGGCACTCTGCAAGATCTACCAAAAAATAACAAGAGTAGAAATTGAGGAAGCTCTTAGAGGATGGACGTGCAAAAGGTGGAGATGCAGATCCGAATGTTGAGAAGCCAATGACAGATTTTTGCACTACTCTATTGATTAATCCACTACAATCAAATGTGGAGTCGGTTGCTTGATTATGTCAAGGTTGGCAGAGAATTGAACAAAGAAGATATAGTCACAACAGAGTAACTTTTTCAAAAAATGATTGACCCAAGCACCACATATGGGAGAACTTCCTTCTGATATTGTCCATTACATGGCCTCCATTACCATGATTGGTATTGCAAACACTTCTTACCCAATGAGCCATAATGTGGTCGTTGTGAATGCTAATTGCAAAATAAATCACAAAAGGACCTATTTGGACTCAAGTAAATTTGTCTCAAGACAGTATCTCCAATCATGTGTGAATGCCCTCCCCCTCCTCTCTTTGAAAACCCTAATTTAGACAATAAGGAGGTTGGACCGCTGCCACTACAATTATTTATTAACTAGATGTAGGTTTGGAGTTTGGTTTTGGTTTTTGTGAAGGATTGTTTCTATTACTGATGTTTTTAATAATCTCTATGGGGATGGAGGCTTGTGCAATTTTCCTACCACCCCTTACAACACTTGATATCTATGAAGGTTCCAAAAAATGATTTTGTAAAGCTTTTTGTTCCATAGTTAAGGAGTGGTAGTTTTTGTGCTATGCTGGTTTGGTTCGTTTGAAAATCTATGCACATACTGCACTCTAATCATGGAAGATTGTTTGTGTAAATGCAAACCACACGCAACCACTACACAAGTCTTGGGATCAAAATAATACCACTATTTTGTGATCTACAACATGTTGATGATCTATGGAGTATGAAATTTTTTGATGGCTGCTTCTATTTGTTGGTTAAGACAGTGAAATATTGACATTTGTGATGGGATGGTTGTGGCATGTTAGTTGCAAGCAGTTTGGTGCTTGCAAATTTTGATAGGCTGTAATATCCTCAATTAAATCGCTGGCAAGCATTCAGCCCTTGAGAATTAAATCGCTAGCACTTGAATTAAACCACAACATTAAGCAAATCATTGACACAGCAGTAAGGAACATCACTGAAAATTACAAGCATTAAGGAAATCGCCTATTAAAGGAGCGCCTCAATTACTAGGAAATTGCCCATTATGGGGAGTGCCAAACACAACATTAATTAATTAAAGAAGATAATTAGCATTACTTAATTTTTAATTAATTAATTGTTAACCAGCAATCATTCGACGAAAGGTCACCACCTTTGGAGAAGACATGTCGTTTGATGGAAGTATGTGAAGGTATTAATATTCAGCGATTGGTGGAATGAAAAATCATTCAATCATGTATTCAATTTTATAACCATGTACAAGCAACAACTTTACATTACTTCTAAGGATGAAACCCCTTGAGGATTCACATTATATTATTTGAGATCTGAAAACTCTGAATTAAATTTCATTTTATTATCTAAATTATTATTGCAAGTATAAAATCTATATTTATCTTAAACAAAATTTCAAGGAATCCAAATCAACGTATAATATTCCGATTTGGGATATTATAGTGGTATCAGAGTTGTTTTCTTGTCAGCCTGTTAACCATGGGGTCATTACACAAGAATATCGTGCCCAGTTTTGATCAATACAAAACTATTTTAGCGGAGATTCGAAAAGAAATCTCTTTTTCAAACTTCATGGAGTTGAGTGAGTCACGGAATGGAATAGGGCACTATGAGGAAGGTGCACTCTTAAATCACCGTTACGGTAGTTCTGAATATGAAGAAAAATCAAATTTGCAAGAGAAAAATATGGTGCAATTAAGCAAACCATCGGAGGACATTTCTAAGAAATCTGGAAAGGCAAGAACATGCAATTTTAGCTACGAATCACAGTTTCATGAAAAACACAAAGGAGTTGATTCACTGAAGCAATATAGTACTCTATCAGGAATGCTTTAAGGTAGGTCTATTAAGATTTTATGTGAAACAAAGGAAACCGGCTTTCCTGGAAACTCGACTATCATCCGTGACTCTATAGATCCAACATATTGTTTTCCTTGTAACACTGAATCTAGAAAACCATCAAATGATTTTCAATTATCACCCATGGAAGCATGTTGCAAAATAAAACAAAGAGAAGTTTCAGAAGAACCTTTTAGTGAAATTACACATATGCAGATGCATCAAAGGATGGAACAGAAGACAAAGAAAGCTACTTTGTCATCATTTTCTTGTCTTGAAAATGTGTCAGACATAACATGTGACAGTATTCAATGGTCTCCACACAGATATGTGGGTCTAAAGAAAAAAATACTCCTCTGCCACAATTAATATATGTTCTATACAGAGTAGTAAAGTTAAGGAAAGCAATGAATTCCTAGAAATAGAGTGGGAAAACCAGGTTTCTGGTTGTGGCATGGGAATTCCAGATGGAAGTCCAATGAAGTTCAAGACAAACTCTGGGTTATTTCATATTAATTATGATGAAGCTCAATCGTCATTGCATAGTGACAAGAACAAAAATGTGCTTTTTAAGCATATATCTACTAAAAATTTGATGAATGATGTATTGGCACCTGTCTTTAGCAATGAGAAGATTTTAGGTGAAGAAGTTAGATTTGAGTTGGACGAGGGAGACCATAGTAACTCATGCGTTGCTTATCGGTTTGGATTGCTTGATTTTAGCAGTGATGGGAAAATTCATTGCCTTCTCAAATTTCCTATTCTTTTCAATCTCCAATAACTAATGGTTGGACCTTGCCAACCAAAAAACCGAGAGGCTTTAAGTCAGGAGATGATCATAATGCTTATAAAGAAATGGATTGGCCCAGAATAGAAGACTTCTTGGAAATTGATTATTTGATATCTAAAGATAATATTCGACCAATAAAGGCACATTCTACCATATATCATAGGGGAAATCATTTGGTTAGAAATAGATCTCTGCGAATGAATCAGGAAACTAAGTCATTCAAAGATAAGTGTAACCAGAAAACAAGTGATGTCGAGAATATCTCTTTCTGTGATAACTCATATACTCTTCTTAAAGATTCATGGTTGTATCTCGAGGATGTCATGAATTCGCATCAATCAAAATTTGGAAGAACTTGTAAAGAAGTAAGGATTGTGTATGAAATCTGGGAAGGAACTGAAGAAGGTCAACCAGATGCATTTGCATCAAAGGCTAGAGATTTTAGCTATATGGGTTATCAAACTTCTGACTTTGGTTTGGATCATCCTTCTTCAAGAATATTAAGAGAAATGACTCCCATAATTTCCCTTAATGGCGAATCAAAAGATTTGGGGTCCAGATATGATATGGAACTAGAAACCAATAAATTTCGTTGCGGTTCTTCCAAATCTATCATAAGGATAAGTATGTCCGCCCCACCATTCTACAAGTCACAGAGAAAATATGGACTTCACATCAATCCTCCACACAATCTATCAACAATCAATAGAAAGAGATAACATCATTCTATGTGTTCCAAGCTATCAGGGGACCATATTACAACATCAGATTTCCATGCTGAATTGGAGCCTCTATTCAGGGATGTCCTAGAATCAGATCGATCGGAATCAGACAAGCAAGAAGAAGACGAGACTATGTGGGCATTTGAGCAATCTTAGTTGTTACCTCTCAATTTTGTTAGGCATAACAATAATGCAGTACTTCTTTCCGGTTCATTCGAATCTGTTGAAAGCAATAAGGTTAATAATGTGCAACTTGAAAGACAAACCACAACACCAGTTGATAATACTATAACGCCAACAGGGATAAGGCGCTTTGATCTTCAAGGCCAAACTCCATGGGGGTTTTCATTAGCATTTCAAATTTATGCTATAAATGATGGAACGATCGATAATCAAGGGATCCAGAATAAGGTTTGTCCATACTTGATGCGTGAAAGAAACTTTGAGCTTTTTGAGGATAAAATGCGATGCGAATGTTACATTTGTTGTTCGGTTATCACTCATACTCAACTTGATCATCCATTTGTGAGGAATTTTCTACAAAGAATCGGTAGTTTGGATTCAAATATACGTGTGTTGGTTTTTGTTGATTCCATTAATAAGACACCTATTTCTGCTCTGGAGGTTAGTTCCGATCGTAAAAAATTTGCAACTTCATTGTCTGATCGACAGATAAGAGATTTTTGGTTTATGAATGGAAAGTTACAACAAACATATGATGAGTCCTTTGAGGTTGTTCAAACTTTAAAAAGATGCAATGCACCATTGTATCACTTGGAGGCAATAAATTTTGGCCAATGAATGGCCGTAGAAAAAGTAATTAACCAAAACAGGGCTATGGAATGAGTTACACTTTTTCTGAACTTGGCAGATGATCCAACTATTGAGAATATTATTATACCTAGGATTGCTTTGACAACAACGAAATATCTCACTTATGAATGTGGAAAACATGTTTTGGTCATATTAACAAACATGAGCTCATATGCATATGTTTTACGTGAAGTTTGTGTTGCTCATGAAGAAATGTCCGGTCGCCATGGTTATCCTGTGTACATGTATATTGATTTGGCAACCATTTATGAACGAGTAGGATGTATTACAAGCTAGAAAGGCTCCATTAAATCATATTCCTATCCCTACCATGCCAAATGATGATATTACACACCCAATTCTGGATCTAATTGGTTACATTACAAAAGGCTAGATATATGTTGACAGACAACTTCATAATAGGCATATATTCCTACAAATTAATGTCCTTCCATCCCTATCACGTTGGATGAAGAGTGCTATAGGTGATGGCGACTCTCAAGGAAGCATGCCTGCTATGCTTGAGAACCTGGACCACTTGCCTTGTCTAGTCCATTGGGCATGGAGTCATTAGCCTCTGCAACTGAGCTGATCTGAAACTGGATACAAGGCTGACCCTTTCTAGAACCTCCTCTTGAAGCGACAAGGACAACAAGAACCAAACAAACAATGTGCCCAAGGTACTTAGGGAAGGGAAACACATAACTGAAAAGATGTGCACAAGGCACTTAGGAGAAAACATGAAAAACTATACAGAATGTACAATATATACAATGGTTGCAAACTCTTCTAATAGCAAGGCTTTAGATGAATCCCATTGACTGGGATGGGTAGTACCTCTCCATCTAGTCGGGCCAGCTAAAAAGCATTATGTTGTTTGCATCCATGGATCAAATAAGGGCCACTCCACAAACTGTCAAATTTGGTATGCTTGCCTGACTTGGCCTTGTTTGAATCCCACTTGAGGACTAGATCCCCTTCCTTGAAGTCCCTTTCTATGGCTCTTTTGTCAAAGGCTTTCTTGACTTGAGCTTGGTGTGACTCTAGTGTTTTCATTGCAAGGTCTCTCGTTTCTTCAAGCTCCATGAGTTCTGCAAGTCTCACATGCATGGGCTCATCTTCCATCAACTCCAGCTAATGGGCTAATTCTAATGTAGGCAGCTCAAGAGAAATGGGCAACTTGGCCTCGCTTCCATATACTAAAACATATGGAGAATTGCCAATGGCAGCTTTAGGAGTCACCCTATCAGCCCACAAGGTTGTCTTTAGTTTAGTGTGCCATGTCCTCTGATTCTCTTCCATAGTTCTCCTGATGATTCTTAGCAAATTTTTATTTGTGGACTTACCCAGCCCATTTACTTGAGGATAATAGTTGAAAGAGGTGCTGAGGTAGATGCCCATCTTGAGAGCCCATTCACTCGTTTTCAGACCAAGGAATGCTAATGCATTATCAAAAATGATAGTGGATGGACCACCAAACTTGATCACAATGTTGTCATAGAAGTCTAAGACTACACCTTCATTAGCTTCTTTCAATGCAATGGCTTCCACCCACCTGATGAAATAGTTGGTTGTAGTAAGCACCCATCTATGCCCTGCACTTGATGGAGTGTTGATCATTCCTATGAAATCTAGCCCCCATTGCATGAAGGGCTGCTCTACCTGAATTGGGTTGAGAGGAAGGGCTGCCAATCTTTGCTTACCCACAAAGAAAGCACACTTTTGACACTTTCTTACCCATGCATATGCATCCTTGAACAGGTTGGGCCAATAATAACCAGCCCTCATTATCTTTGCTGCTGTGGTTCTAGGTGCAAAATGACCTCCTGCAGGTCCATCATGAAAATGCTCCAAAAGCTTGGTCACCTGGTCATTATCTATGCACCTAAGGAGTACCCCATTTAGGTCTCTTCTAAAAAGAGCATTACCATCTACTAATGCATAAGGTATGGACTGAAGTCTGAAATACCTTCTTTTTGCCCTGTCCATACCTTGTGGGCACTCACCTGTTATCAAAAAACATGTCATATCTTGGAGCCAACTAGTGTGAGATGGAGGTGCATCTGTTTGTGAGTTATCTTGTGTTACCAAGATAACCTCTTTGTCTTCATGAAGGTCATCAACCATGTGCTCACACAAGCCTTTACCTCTTACTAGCTTAGTGACCTTGATCTCCACGTCATACTCCATGACCTTGGTAATCCAACCAGCCCTCTTTTCGTTCAAGTCTTTTTTTAAAAAGAAGTCTCTCACTCCAGGATGAGACACCATAAGATAGATTTTGCTATTAGGAAGCATTGGCCTGAACTTTTTAAGGCTTCTTACTGCTGCAAGGACTTGTTTTTCTACAAAAGTATACCTCATCTCATACCCCTCAATCCCCTGACTGAAAAATGCTATTGGCTACTCAAGTCTTTCACCATTCTTTTGCATCAACATAGCTGATATATTGTCAATATTGGCAAAGGCATACAATATGAAATCCCTTGAGAAATCAGATTCATGAGTGTGGGTGCTTGGACAATGGCCTGCTTGATAGCCTCAAATGTTGATTTACCTTCATTTGACCAAATGAACACTTAGTTCTTCTTCAGCATGGCAGTGATGGGTTTGGCCAAATTTGCAAAACCAAGTATAAACCTTCTCACAAAGTTTATTTTTAAAAGGAAACTTGGAATCCCTTATGCTTGGGTAAGGATAAAGCCAAGATGGCATTATTCTATCAGGATCAATAGCTAATCCTTGTTTTGAGACAATGTGACCCAACAACTTACCTCATGGATCGCAAACACACTTCTTGAGATTCAAAGAAATCCCATACTCTTTGCATCTCTCAAAGATCAACCTCAGGTGGTCCATGTGTTCGTTGGCATCTTTGGAGAAAACTATGATGTCATCCAAGTAGACCAGTACCATTTGATTCAGTAACCCTTGGAAAGCCATGTCCATGGCTCTTTGGAAAGTTGCCCCAGCATTTAATAAGCCAAAAGACATCTTTTGGTACACATACATGCCCCATTTGGTGGTGACGACAGTCTTGTACTGATCTTCTTTCTTTAATAATACTTGGTTGTAACCTGAGTACCCATCCAAAAGAGAAAAACGTTATGAACCTACAACTATTTGGAGTTGCTCCATGGATGGTAAAGTGTAGTGATATTTCAAAGAGACCCTATTCAAGTCTCTGAAGTCAACACACAATCGGATCTCACCGTTCTTTCTTACAAGCACCAAATTGGCTACCCATGATGAGTGTTTGATGGGAAAAATGATTTTGGATTCAATTAACTTGGTCAGCTCTCTCTTCATAAGGTCTTCTATTTTTGGATTAACAGGGCTTTGCTTCTGCCTCACAGGCTTAGCATTGGCCTCCAGTTTTATAGTATGTTGGGCTAACTTTGGATCAAAACCTTTCAGGTCACTATATTCCCAAGCAAAGATGTCTGAATATTCTTTACAAAGTTTAATGAAAGCATGCCTTTCTGCCTCATTGTTTACCTTCCCAAGCTTGAGGAACTTGTCCTTGAAAATAAGAATTCTTTCATAGTTCTCTTCATCAATGGACATCACTGCCTTGTCTTTCCTCATATGGTCTCCCTTATGGAAGATACTTTCAAGGGTGACCAGCCCTTTAGGAAGTTTGTTAAACTTTAGTTGAACAATTTGATCCTCATACTAATGTTGAAATTTACCTTGGTTCATCAAAGAAAACTTTGCTTCCTGCTGCAAGAAACAAGCAATTTGTTTGTCATTTTCGAAGACTTGCCAGTGGGCTTCATTATCTACTACTGATGACCTCACCACCACCTTGACATGTGGCTAAACCTTGGCCTCTTTTAGATTACTTGGAATATCAAATTGGGCTCCCACAGCTGCCAACCTGTCAGCATGCAGGTTCTAATTCCTTGGCACAGCTTGAATGTTAAAGGCTTCAAAATATTATATTAGGTCCCAAACTCTGTTTTTGTAGGACCTCATCAAAGGATTCTTCGTAATGTTGAGGCCCCTGACTTGGTTCACATAAGCTCACTATCTCCTTATGCTTGCAACTACTTGATCCCCCTCTTACTGGCCCATTGGAGGCCATGGATTAGACCTTCATATTCTACTGCATTGGAGGAGCAACTGAAATGGAACCTATAAGAAGAGAAATACTTATCATCTGAAGGGGAAACCATCATTGCCCCTGCACCTACTCCATTTTTGCTCCTTGAACTATCAAAGAACAACTTCCACATACCATTGAGGTCTTCTTTAGGTCCAATGACGGAAGGCATGAATTGATTTTCTTCATGTAGCAAATAGACACCCATGTCTCTTTCTTCAACAACTTCCAAAGGGTTGAGAAATTGATTATCCCCCCATAGCTCATCCAAGAATAAGTCAGAATCTCCTCAAGATAAGTATTCAGTTCTTGACCAATTGTAAATTCATCCTCATCAAGGATAGTACAATTGAAGTTTATGCTATCTGGTTGATGGGGCTCAATGTGAAATTGTGCCATGGGCTCAACCAAATTGTGCCATGGGCTCAACCATGATCGATACCTTAATCGCATACCTTGTTCTGAAAGTCATGTATGACCAATCTACTGCGAGATAGCCTCCTATTTTTGCTGTGAATTGTCTAGATAAGCATAGAGCAAAACAAGGAGGCACCTCTAGAATCAACACATCTTGAGCCACTGAAACACTAGGACAAGCATGCAGGGTTAAGCTAAGACCTCTGATAATACCAGATGGCTTTGTGGAAGATCCATCAAGCTGCAAAAACTCCCTTAGATTGAAGTTCATACTTGAGGTTCAGCTGATCAACTATAGACTTTGGCATTACTAAAGTGCTAGCTCTACTATCCACCAAGCAATTATGCACCAAAGAGTCACCAATGATTAATGAAATGTAGAACAGAGGACGTTTGATCACCTTACTTGATCCTTCTCCCATAGGACCTTGGGTTGCATTGGTGAGGACATCAGTTTTGTTGCTTGGTTGTTTCCCTGCAGTTGTTGTAACACCTATCTTGGACAAACCTTCTTGAAGGATATCCACTTGACCGGGCATGGAAAGCATGTCCCACATTGGCACATTCACACTGGACTTTTTCATTTGTTCAACAATGTTGATTGGTGGACCACCAACCTTTGCTTGAGCTTTGGGAGCCACTATTGTTGTTTGTTGAATTTGCGAGTTTTGTGGATCAGACCCTTTCTCTCGATTTTGATTTTTAGGAGGTGCCGGGACCTTTGGAGTGATAGCAGGGTCATTAGGCTTAGACAATGGAGTAATGACAGGAGGTTCTTTGAATGCTCCCTGGTCATCACTCACATTCCTTCTCTTGAATCTCATATTCGTTGCCACTGGAATGTGTGCTTGGCTAGAACTAGCCTACTAATTGAGTGCATAGCACTCCTCTTGCTCACTGATGACCATTGTAGCATCCAGCTGGTTTGGTACCTGATCAAACCCTTGGTCTTGTGGAGACTGTCCTGATTTTGTCATCGTGGGGGTGTCTGTGTTTTGGGCCATTAAGGCTTGATTGTATCCATATACAACAGCCTGCTGCCATTGGTCATTGAAAGCCTAGTTAAAACCATTAGTTGGGACAATGGATTGCCCAAAATATTGATCCCAAGGTATGGTCCCTTCAACCTCTTGAGCCATATTGTTTTGAACAAGAACCAAGGAGTTGGAAGAGCCTGTGGCATTTGGGTTGTAGCTGCTTTGCTTATTGTAGCTAGGCTGTCCTTGCCCTTGCTCACGGTTCTGGTTTTGGAAATTTTCCTTGAAGGATGATCTATCCCTTGATAAGATTGTTGTTGAGGTTGATATGGAGCTTGATAAGGTTTATTGAATCGAGCTTGTTGCTTTTTAACGTTTAACACATCATTTCCCAGGGATTGGAGCATGCTCTTAAGTTCTACGTAGTTTTTTTTCCCTTGGGAATCACTTGATCCGCTACTGGAGGCCTTTTCCTGTTTAGGTGAAGGTATCGCAGCAATTGTTGGAGTTGGAAGAATAACATCAAGTGGGGGAATAACCGTAGGGGTGGTCTAATTTCAGGGAAAAGAGGCATTGGGGGTCTAGAAGTAAGCTTGTTAGCCTGAACTAGGCAATTTTCTGCTTTAATAGCCACATCATAAGTATCCGGCAATTTGTCCCCTCCCATGGATTGGATCATTACAACTATATCACTATTTAGAGCCGTCAAGTAGTATAGGAATGCAAAGTTAGGGGACAGTCTAATAGAGGCTGGAATTTTGTCCCAAGCTTTTTGGAATCTTGTGTTGAAGTCTTGCATGACTTCATGGGGGGCTCTCCTGATTGTGGTAAGTTGTTCTGCTAGTGACAAATGGTCACTCTTCTCTGCAAATCTTTTACACAAGCTCTCTCCTAGCTGATTCCATGATTGAATAGAATTAGGAGCTAAGCCTCTATACCAATCTAAAGCTTTTCCCTTAAGGGATTACATCTAACAATCTGATAGCTATATTTTCTACAATGACATTATGGATATTGCAAAAATTGGTTGTCACTGATGTGTTCATTAGGGGTTGTCGCTTGGTCACCTATAAAATATGGGACGCTTTTGAGAGCTGCGACTGGCATAGGATCGTATTGTGGCAGATTCAAAGGACTTTGGCCACTAAAACCTACAAAAGCTCTTTGGAGAATCACGGTAACAAAAGGGGCTAACAAAGGTCTTCTTGCATAGGTACACCTTACGACTAGTTTAGGAAAATGGTTTCCTACGTATGGGTGAGTATAGGCGAACCTTAACCTTTTGGCTGAATTTAAGGGGAGTTCAACAAACTCAAAGTGTACCTCTAGAAGCTGATCTTGTAGTCACCTTTGGCATGAAAGATAGTTACTGTCTTGCCACTAGATTGCTGAGTGTTCTTTGGAGTCGCCAAATACTGAAAGATGAAAGATATAACCGCTGCAAATTAATCAGCCCAACATCAAACTTGACCAATCCTCCTCGAAAAGGTCCCACCAGACATGCCAGAAATTGTTGTAGGCTAGAATTGCACCCTTGTGAGAGTTTTTCAGGCTCTCTCACTCCAAACTATAATATTGGAACAACCTCAAGCTGTGATTATTCTGTAATGAGGTTGAACCTCTAGTCTTTTTAATGAAGCTAGCTCCTTAGATGCTTCACTTCAGCTTGTTTCTCACATTAGAATCTACTACTGACTAACGAAAAGGAAGAGAAAGATAATATGAAAGGGAAACCTAAGCTAAGGATGGTGATGCACCAAAATATGAAATGATCCACTTTCAGCCTAAAAACCTTAACTACTAATGAACCTAACCAAGACACAGACTATTCTGATCCTTTCTCAAGACCGTAAGCATAAGTATTTTGTATGGAGGTCAAAAAGAAACCCTACAATTTGAAGGACAGAAAGAAATAGGTCTATACGAGACACTATAAACTTGTGACACTTCAAGAAAGGCACCAATGTCTAACACTTCACACAACCTGCAAGGAACCAAAAGAATTAAAGCAGGATACGTAGAGAATCCACAGATGATAAAGAGGGACATACATCTGCAAGTTAAACTCCAATAATGTACACTTGACTTCAAACTCGAATCAAAGAATCCATCTTATTTCTTCAAGAGAGTGTTACAAGGTGAATTTGATAGAGTAACTCTATCACCAGTCGAGGGATCCATTTTTTGGCTCAAAAGCCTCTATATATAGCAGAAAGGGATGAGAGAAGGGGCTTGCATGATAAAACGGAGAGGGGGGTCATAAATGGCTATAGCCACCACTATGTCATTGAGCTCTTTTGCATTCAGAGCATGCAACTGCCTTGACTGTGAAACGAACTGCCCAAGATCACCGCAAATCTCCTCGAGCCCCTCGTGCATTCAAGTCTCCCCTTGTTGGAGTTGAGAGAGCCATGTTGCGGGTAGCTACAAGTCCTTGCTAAGTGCAAATGATTTGATCTTTGCATTTAAAACTTGGCGTGCTCCTTCACTTTGTATGTCCTGCATGTATAAGGACGAAATCTCCATATCTCTGAATCTGGATTGAGCCATGCTACTTCTGCATTGAACAGCTATTTGTCGGAGATGATGGCCATGTCAAAGGACGAGGACCTCTCCATTAATTGCACCTACCAGCACCTGCCTTGAAACCTGGACCAAATCTTTCCTATAGATGGAAAACCAATCTAAGGACATTGGTTTTCTTGTATCCATTTGTGTCGATGTAAGTCCATACAAATCCAAATGGCTACTTGCAGGGGTTTAGATTTTGATGTTTACAAACCCATCATGGGATATTTGAATCCCAACGACTATTTTATGAGCTTGAACTTTGACACTGGTGCGAACGTCATGTTTCCTTCGGACACTTTCCTACGGGATTTGTTTTTCTTTCGGGCAATTTGCTTGAACAATTTCCAAAGACTTTTTTCCCGAAGGAATTAAACTTCGGACTTTTGAGGATGACCCTTCGGATTTTGAAAAGTCCTTTGGAGGAGTCCCCTTTCTGAAGGAAAAGTATCTTTCGGCCACTTTGAAAATGCCCCTTTCCAAAGGGAAAGTACCCTTCGAAACTTTTGAGAATGATCCTTTCCCTTTGGAAATGAACCATCAGTTTTTTTGGAAAAGACCCTTCAGACAAATTTGCTTCGGCCACTTCTTCGAAAGAAAAGGCCTTCGGGACTTTTGCAAAGGTTCACTTCCTCATAAGATACCCTTCAGAATTGCTACATAAGACCCTTTGGCATGGAAATGACTTCGGAAAAAGAGTTTTGGCCCTTTGCTTTGAAAGTGCCCTTCGGAACTTGAAAAAGGTCCCTTTTTTGTCGAGAAAAATGCCCTTCGGATTTTTCGTTTCGGCAATTCTTCCTGAAGGAATTTCTTCAGAATTTTTCCTTCAACTTTTTTGAAAAGGTCTTTTTCTCGGGACAAAAGTTCCGAAAGAAATCTGCCTTCGAAAAAATTGTCTCGAACAATTTTCCCGAAGGAAATGTGTCTTTTACTTTAAAATTCCTTCGGCCTTTTGCATCGGCCTAATTCTTTCGGACTTTTTTTTTCTACTTTCCTTTTGGAAATTTGCTCAATGCCTTTCGGAACATGGAAATCGGTCGTCTGCTTTGAAAATAAACCCTTCGGCTTTTCTATTTTGGATCATCGGAACTTTGTAATGGACCATTTCTCTGAGAAACAATTCCTTTGGAAAAATGAACTGAGCCATTTCCCCAAGAAAAATACCCTTCGGAAAAATTGTCTTGGCCACTTGTTCGAAAGAATTCAACACTTAGCCAAAAAAGGGTCCCAAAAGAAACTATCTTAGCAATAAAAAGGCCGAAAGAATTTCCAAAGTAAAAACTTAGCCCAAAAGGCTTTGTACTTAGCTTTTCTAAAGTTTGTAAGCCTTTCCAAACTTGTTCATGAAACTATTGTTTGACCTTCAAGCTTTAGAAATCTGCTCAACTTAATCATCTGGGCACAAGCTTGGTATGTGGGCCAAAAAAAATGGCCAACAGGTGAAGGGATGACTCAACGTGATCATGTAGATGTTTCAAACCAGTTGTATGCAAGTTATGCAATTGAAAAAGATATGCCAACAACAAAGGTTGTTGTTGGAGAGGAAGCTCTGTCTCTAAAGGATCTCTTGTACCTAGAATTTTTGGACAAATTTGAATGCAAATTTGTCACACAAGGAGCAGTAATTCTTTAACATCCCGATTTACAATTGCATGAGGACAAGCAATTTGAGGAAGGGAGGTCTGTAATATCCTCAATTAAATCACTGGCAAGTATTTAGCCCTTGAGAATTAAATCGCCAGCACTTAAATTAAACCACAACATTAAGAAAATCACTGACACAACAGTAAGGAACATCGCTAGAAATTACAAGCATTAAGGAAATTGCCTATTAAAGGAGTGCCACAATTACTAGGAAATCACCCATTATAGAAAGCGCCAAACACAACATTAATTAATTAAAGAGGATAAATACCATTACTCAATTTTTAATTAATTAATTGTTAACCAGCAGTTATTTGACGAAAGGTCACCACCTTTGGAGAAGACATGTCATTTGATGGAAGTATGTGAAGGTATTAATATTTAGCGATTGGTGGGAAGGAAAAATCATTCAATCATGTATTCAATTTTATAACCATGTACAAGCAACAACTTTACATTACTTTTAAGGACGAAACCCCTTAATTGTAGAATTGGATTTCAAGAACGAAAACCCTTGTCATCACAATAAATCAAGGATGAAACCCCTTGAGGTCACATTATATTATTTGAGATCTAAAAACTATGAATTAAATTTCACTTTATTATCTAAATTATTATTGCAAGTATAAAATCTATATTTATCTTACATGGAATTCCAAGGAATCCAAATTAACGTATAATATTCCAATTTGGGTTACATAGGCTACATGGTTGGTAAGCATTCCACGTTATTTATGAGCAGTATTTTCATTTTCTTGAAGGCTATTCTATTGGTTGCTATTGGTTTTTTAGTCTGGATGATTTGAAGGACATAGTTCAGTAAAGTATAAAGGTCAAAAGCCTAGTGTGACAATTATCTTCTAACTTATTATCTCATATATAGCATGTTAATATGCTCTTAACTTTGAAATTGTTGAGCTTTGCTAACAATTTCCTACACTTTGATGCTTTTTTTTACTGGGCTAGGGCCCTCTCCCTAGGTATCTTTAGCAAAGAAAAAAAAAACTAATAAGTTATTAAATACTAATTATAAACTAAGTAAATAAGATAATAATACTTAATTACTAAATTATTGAGTTACTATGTTACTAACTAGATTAAAATTACTAAATACTAATTGAATTAGAAGTACTAAATACTGAGCACATTAAATACCGACTTCTTAATTTATTAAATTTTTACAAGTTAATATATATATATATATATATATATATATATATATATATATATGCTTAACCCTAAAGCTTAAGTTATAAAGTGTTAACGCAAAGCAAATTATTAGAAGACTCGAACAGCTCGACAACACTATGAGCGATGACACTACAATGGCAACAACATTGCAATGGGCGATGGTGTTGCGAACCTTTCAATAGACCCTTCTTCCCTTCATCAACCCTTCCTCCTTTCAGCAAACCATTCAAATTATGCACCATTTCACAAACCCACAACGTTGCTAACTGCTAAGGGCATTTGCTTCTACTGAGGGCCATTGTTTTTAGGATCTTGATGGTTTTTTGTAGTTGTAGGTAATAGTAGGGCTCGCCCATATTATATATAAATTGAATGCCCTAACCATAACCGACCCAAAAATTAAAAAATATTATTTATGCTGACAATGCAACGAATTTTTTAAACTGTACAAATTGTAATGCAACATTTAATGATTTTTGTGTGTTTCCATTAAAATCACCAAATTCTAAAAAAACCATTGCAATTCGACAAATTCTATAATTTAGGTAGTAGTTATAGCATTCTTGAGCTCAAGAATGCTTTGCAAAAGATCAATTGCATTGTCCAACTCAAACCTGTTGGTCACTGAAATTGTGTGTTCATGCAGCTATCGCCATTATTCAACCATGGCCCTCTCGACTTCCACCCTTGCTTCTGCAAGTCTTTCCTTATCTATTTGTGAGTCATAGTAAATAGCTTTCTTCGTGTGATTTCCATTACCTCCTCGCCCTTGGCTATGTCAATTATGTTGACACTCACATGCTTTGCACATTTGACATCATTATGATCCACAACCCACACCAACTACAATGAAGTCAAGTGTTATTTTGATTGGTGAGAAATCTCTTGTGAAACGTCCCAACTCGTTACACTTTCAACAGTATATAATCAGCCAAACTTGAGAGTCATATGACTACCACTTCCATTCATATTATTTTGGCATCTTGTTATTATTATTATTATGATACCTACTAGTGGATGCTCTAGGAGACACACCCTTATTCTTTTGAGGCTTAAACAGGGTAGACAATGGTGTTGATTGCTCCCCTTGTGTGGAGTACTTTGGCACTTTTTATTTTTAAGTTGTACAAGCAATCTTTGATTGTATGGCACATACCTTGGAAGGTATCATAGAACATCTTCGTATGATTGGTCTTGGTGTGACCCTTTGTTTTGCAATCAGTGCACCAAACTCCACTTCTTTCTTGGTGTCTTCTTTAAATTCCCTCATTAGTCGATTCATGTCGCTCTAAGGAGCCTGCACCAACCCTAGTTCACCATCACTAGAGTCTAAGACATCATCTTCATTCCTCCTCAAACATGACAATGTCTTATTATCTCTCTCACTTTCGATTGCTCTATTGTACGCATTTTCATAAGATGAAGAAGGAACCACTTTCATCTTCCTCCGCAATGAGGGTACCAACCCTTTAATGAACCATTGCTTATTTCATTCATCGAATGATTCTTTCTAGCTTTCCAAACAATTCTTTGTGCCTTCTATTGTAGGCTTGTACATTTTCATGTTCCCTTGCTAGGTATTGTATATTTTTGCGACAATTCCATTGTCCTCTCTAAGGAGCTAAAATTATTTCTCAAATGCCTTCTACATTTTGTCCCATAATGAGTTATCAGTGTCAATGCGTCTATTTACCAATCAACAACAATCCCTCGAAGTGTGATTGGGAAAGACCGCAACTAGTGAAGCTCATCGGTCTTCCTATTGGTTCTCCAAATTGTGATGCAAGTTTTACAATGTTGAACTAGATCTTCAAATCTGTCACTAGTAAACTTGGGTAGCTTTTGTTTTTCTAGAAATGGACTTGGTGGGGTGCGCGTGGTTCTGGGCATTGGGTGTTTATGACATGGCTCTTCTAGTATGATCCTCCTCCTCAGAGAGGTCTGTGCCAGACATTCCTCTACTACTTCAATATTGTTGGAACCATCACAATACTCTACCATTCCTTCAACCTAAGCGACCCATATAGTGTTTTGCTCATTGTCAAGTTCCATGCCTGTGTTGCTCACTCCAACCTAACATCCAAGCTTCCCTAGCATTTTCGGCTCTAACTCTTCAATTCAAAAATCGTCAATTCTGCATATATTTGTCTCGCATGCAACTTTATTCTTCTGTGAAAAAGTCGTTAAACTCTTTGCCTTTAAATAAAGATTTCCTCCAAAGGAGGGGGATTTTGTCGAATCTTCACTAGATTTTGTGGACTCTTCTGCAATATTTAGCAACCTTATCTGGTCAACAAGGTCCACACTTCCATTGAAAGGTTTAGTTGTCTTCTAATCTCCACCCATTGCTCACTAGTGAGTGGCATATGATTCTTTGGTATTTGTTGAATCCTTGCTTGGTTTCGACTTCAGTTTCGAGTTTTGCTAATGTTTCATACTTCCTTAAGGGGTTTTCTTGAAGTGGACACCTCTTTCAACCTTTGTCTTCGCTCTTGCTACTCTAATAGTCTAGTAGGCTATCAGGGCTCTTAGTCCATTCTCCTTCCACATTGTCTTCTTCTACCGTCTTTGTTTAGCCTCAAAGGCATCAATTCCTTCATGTTTGGCATCAGTTTTCAAATCTTTCTTCTTCATGATGAGCTCTCCTACCATTAAAAAATTTTTGGTTGTACTTCATGGTCACGTTCGACACGGATATTTTGTAAAATAATATTGTGTCTAACAAAGAATCTAGGTAAATTATCAAGTAGTCAATCCACTTATTTTTTCACTGCCAAGTTGCCCCATACAGAGTCTAGGGCACTAGGTTCCTCCTAGATTCTTCTTTGACGTTTTGACATATAGAGAGATCCCTCAAATACTTGAAATATCAGGCAAGGTCGCCTTCTTTTTATTTGTTAGTCTCAACTACTACTTGAATTCGTTGACCCCATTCACTATGTTATGTTTTTATAATGAAATGTCAACATTAATAAGTCTTGTCGAGCGTGTCATTCAAAAACTTGTACTCAACAATTCCTCGACAGCCTAAAATTCACTTGGACTCGCAACTTAGCAATATTTCTACTAGTTTAAAAATATATACAAATTCATAAAATAAACTTTAAAAAGATGTAAAAAAATGTTAAAAAGCATGATAAATGAATGTAGAGAATGCATTAGTATATTTTAAATTAGTTTGACCCAAAAAACTACAGTGCTCAATTTCAGACCCAAAAAAAAAATGCCCATCAATGCACCATAATATCATCTACAACACCTCATACCCATTTGTTGCGCCCTGGAAGTGCAAGGTAAAGATTCCTCCTCTCGAACAAAATCATCTGCAAATGTATCATCCTCACCAGCACCTCTTAATGCCTCTATTCCAACTACCCCTGCCCCTTTCGCTACTCTGCAAATTTGTGATCGCCTCAATAAACATGCATTGCTCATTCATAACCTCGGAAATCCAATCTAAATATGGATCAATATCATCCAAGTCAATCACATCGTGACTCTCTTGTTCCTCCACCTGTCTCGCAAAAATACAAAGATTGTATTGCACATAAGCAGGGCATTGAGGCGTTATGTTGTCAACCTGTTGCACTTCTATGTGAACGAACTCAAACATGGTCCAATTACATTCATAGCTAAAATAAACACGTGGTAGGCACAAAATGCAAATGGCTAGCCTCTGAAGATTTGGTATTTTTACACCATATTCTTCCCACCACAAATCTACATATAGAACATTTATATCTTTATAAGTCAACTAGGCTTATATTTCTTAAAGAAGTTTAACATCTACAAGTAAAGACAATACAATCAAAATACTCAATTTGTTTTTACCTAAGTGTTGGGTCATTCTCCTTTGAATGCATATAGGCAAAGAGAAGAGTCACCCATTTTGCAATCTTTTAAATCTACAACTCATCAAGAATTGTCTCTTTAGTGGTTTTGTCAAGGATTATCCTCTCTATGCATGTGTTGAGGCCATCCATAACCTCCACATCGGTCTTAAATGAATCGAAGAACAAAAAATTGGGGTTCAAGTAGTAGGTGACTACACACGTCATTGGAGATGTGTTCCATCTTCGATCAATTATGCACCAAATGTCATGTCCCCCTTTGATCATGGAGCCATTGAAGACCCTTAGCCTTGTTTTATTTTCCAATGGCCAAGTAAAAAAGGAAGAAGGGAAAAACTTGGGTTTTTAAAAGCAATTATAAAAGTACTATATTATTCTAATTTTCCCTCAACCTTTTGAACACACCCCTTTGGGGAAAGGCTATAAAGGTAAAGGGGGGATCTTATAGAGAGTTTCATGCTATTTTTGATAACTAAATTCGTCAAGTCTTAAGCACAAAAAGATGGACTTTGCTTTGACGACAGAATCCCTTCAAGGTTGTTTGGAACAAGGACAAAAACCCTTGATTTCAGACCTAGGGCAACTTCACAAATAGGGTGTATTGAGAATATTGGCAGCAAAAAGGTGTTTTCAACACCATTTCTCTATTTGCAGGTGGGGCGATCAAGTTGGTGGGCTAAAAGCACTGATTGGGAGCTGGTTTTAGGGCAGAGAACTACTAAAAAGGACAACAATTCACTCTTGGGAGCAGTGAACCCTTCTAAGGATTGAGCGCACGTCTTTTAAGGCCTATTGAGGTCTTTTGTTAGGTGTGGAACAGCCACACAATATTATGATATTTTTATAATTATTTTCCAATAATATTACTGTTGTAAGCTAGAATTGCACCCTTTGTAGGAGAGTTTCTCAGGGTCTCTCACTCCTAGCTACAAACATTGGGACAACCTCAGGCTGTGGGTATCCTGTCATGAGGTTGAACCTCTAGGCTTTTTAATACGGCTAGTTCCTCCGATACTTCACTTCAGCTCTCATTTCCCATGCTAAAATCTACTGCTGACTAAGAAAAAGGGATAGGAGGATAACATGAAAAGGAAAATCTACGCTAAGAGAGGTGATGCACCAAAAGAGAGTGATCCACACTCAGATTGGGAACCTTAGTGACTACTACTGGACTTAAACAAGACAAGTCTAGCTGATCCTATTTCAACGCTGCAAGCAGAGTAGCTGTGTGGAAGTCAAAGGGGAAGATGCACTTTGAAGGGCAGGAAGAAATAGGTCTGTAGGAGAGACACTATGACATGTAATGCTTCAGAAAGGCACCAAAGGCTAACACATCACATGACTTGCAAGAAACCAAGAAAACTGAAGCGAGGTGCATAGAGAAATCACAGATGATGAGGAAAAACATACATTCTGCAAGTTAAACTTCAATAATGCACACTTGATTTCAACAAAAATCAGAAAGTTGTCTTGTATTGATTCAAGAGAATGTTACAAGGAAATTTTGACAAAGTGCCTCTATCACCAGTCGAGGGATCCATTTCTAGGCCCAGAACCCTATATATATAGCAGAAAAAGGGATGAAAGGACTTCTTTTTGAAAAATCGGAGAGGGGGGGTCTTAATGACTGAAAATCCTTTTCCTTTTCGAGCCCCTGATTGCGTTAATTATCTTTTTTGTGAGGATGAAATATCCATGCTTGTGTAGTGTCATGTTGAGCCTGTTCTGGGCGACAGCTTGTTGAGAGCACGACCGGAAGCATGGCTCTACGTCTCCATTCAAGTCACTCACCCACTTTGTACAAATGGGTGTGAACAATTCTTTTGTTTCCTTTAGGAACTTTAATGATGGGGCTCGTTCTTGTTGCCGTCTTGGTTCAACTTGGGTCGTCTTTACTTCTGCTGTGTTTGCCTTAGTCGTTTGGTCCTTTATGTCATTGATCTGCTTGGTTTCACCGACCCCACTTGTGTATTCACTCTGTTGGATCTGAATGCATGATCAATCGCGAGCCCTTGGATCCTTCTACTGACTTGTCGACACATTCCATTTCTTGCCACATGTCAAATCCTAGAATCCCCTGACCATTTGACTTATTTTGCTCCATCGATCTAGGTCCGCGTGACCTTGACAAGTGTCGCCTCTTTATTTGTTGTTCTCTTTACTACTTACTACTTACCTGCTAATTTCTTCGAGTTACTTTCTTTTGCCACTTCGGACTCTTTTCTATAATTTTCCTTTCGGAACTTTCCATTTTACTCATTCCCTCGGGCTTCTCATTGCTTGGCTTTTCTTGAAGATCCATTTTTTTCGGAATTTTCTCTCTAAGGAAATCTTTCCAAAGGAATTCCTTCGAACTTTTTGTTTGGCTCAACTCCCTCGGGGTC
Organism: Torreya grandis; assembly: GCA_037957365.1. Lineage (NCBI taxonomy): Eukaryota > Viridiplantae > Streptophyta > Pinopsida > Cupressales > Taxaceae > Torreya > Torreya grandis. The sequence goes on along the minus strand of JARHVA010000693.1, from coordinate 1,731,745 downwards.
TTTGCTCTCGGACATCTTCTTCAGGGCTTTTGAACTTGGGCACTTTCTCAAAGAAAATCCTTCAGCTTTTCAGTTGGGGCATTTTTCTTAAGGGAAAGTACCCTTCGGCTTCTTGACAATGGACCTTTCCGAAAAGAACATACCCTTCGAAAAAATCGAAAAGGTCCCTTTCTTTTTGAACTTGGGCACTTTCCTTCGGAGAATTTGTCCGCGGCAATATCTCCTCGGACTCCTTCCAAGTGCCCTTCGGAATTCTTTAGGTGCCCTTTGGATTTTTTAAAATGGACCCTTTTGAAAGGAACATACCCTTTGAAAAAATTGAAACTGGGCCATTTCCTTCAGGAAAAATGAAAAGTACCATTCGGAAAATTGTTTCGGACAAAATGTCCGGAACAATTCCCGACATTTTGAACAAACACTTGTCCCTCTGAACTTTTCTTTCAGACAAAATGTCAGAAGAAATTTCTTTCCTTAGCCTGATCGTAAACTCCGAATGAAAGTACTTGGAGAAGAAAAGGAGAGTCCCGAGAGTCCCGAAAGAATTATAAGGCAATGTTTCTTCTTGCTTCATCAGGGTTTTCACACTTGCCTACTTTGGACTTTCCACTGTTTTCAACTTATAAGGCAATTTAAGTAAAGCAGCTCTACTGATGGAGTCCATAGTTCTAATGGAGTCCATAGTTCTTCAAATCAATCAGAATTTTGGTATGTGGGCCAAAAGAAATGGGCAACAATTACATTGGAAATTTCAGTTTTGAAGATTTTATTGTGGCTGGAATTATTGTATATTTTTTTCCAAAATTTTTTAGAATTAAATAATAATAATTTGTGGCAATTTTGACCTCTTTATATTACTCTGAATTTTGTTACAGCAGCTAGGGTTTTCAAAGAAATAAAAAAATAAAATAATTGCTACGGTTTGGGGAGAAATCCTTATTTTTAGTTGGCAGCCCCAAAAGGGACATTTCACCAAATGGATTCATATTATTTTTTTTTTCTCCATAATAATTCGTTATGGCATCCTTGGCCTTGTCTATGGCCTCATTAACCATTGAGTTTTTTACCATCCACCAAGCGTAAAACTCTAACCAAAGACTCCGACACATAAAATAGAATAGCATGAAATTTTAAAACTAAAATTAAAAGAATTTTGAACCGACAAAATTATAAAAAATAGTTATATTTATAGTTACCTTAAGGATCTCTTTTATGTTCTTCATAAACACATCCTCAAAAAACGATCTTCATGACCCTTTTTCATTCAGCGTTCCTACAATAGGAAGACTCCAACCACTACGAGGCTGCAATGCTCTGAAATATGATGAAGGTTGTGGCAAATTATGAGACTCCCGATCACACAAGTTCCTTGTCATCGGTGTGCTCTCTCATTAAGCTTAGCACCAAAGTGTGATTGTAAATGTATTTTGTGATATTTTTGGCTTTTTTAACAACACTTTTCACCTATGTAATTTTCTTTATGTCCTCAAATAGGAGATCAATGCAATGGACTTTGCAAGAGTTCCAAAAAAGTGTAGGGTGCCTCCCCTCAAAAAGTCTCTTTGCTACTTACACATGTTGCATTGTCAGTTACAACTTGGAAGACATTCTCCACACCCATTTCTATGACCACCACATCCAACATATCACACAAAGTCTTCGCATTTTTCACTTGGTGGGAGACATCAATTGACTTCAATAACACCAACTGTCCACTTGAAGCCACGATAAAGTTTAGCAAAGCATAGTTTCTTCTATGTGTCCACCCATAACACAATAAATTGCAGCGCTTTTTGCACCATTTTTTTTTTTTGCTCATCTATTATTACCTGTGTATTGTTTAAGACATCCTCCAACAATGAGCCATGCAAATCATGACTAGGTGCCTTAGAATCCCTTCCTAGAAATGGTCAATGTAGTTACCAATGTTTCCCAACAATTCACCACAATGAATGGTAGACTATTATAATACCAAAAATTTGCAGCAGCTGCCCTTGCTTCATTATGTTTTTCTAAGTTCAATGAAGTGCCTTTGAGTGAAGGTTGTGCACCAGGAGTATTGTGAGGAACAAAGAAACCTGGTTCTTGTGGACTCGAATTGTCTACAATGGATTAGCCCTGTCCCCAAACCCTTGGGCCAATAGAAGAGGCTACTAAGTCATTATAATCATGAGGGTCATTCATTACAGATGCAACAGTTGTAGCTATCCTCTTTTTTTATTTTTCTCCCCATAAAGAGCAAGGATAACATTTATCTCTTTTGTAACCTCACTATAATTGCACTCATCTGCAACCCATAATAAATGTGTATGACAATATTATACTCTGAACCCTCTACACAATGCTTCCAAGTAGGCCCTTTACACTTCCAACTCCTACTATGGCTCTTTGAGGCTGAACTGAATTCCATTCTTGTATATCACTGTAAATTTCCAAATGCAAAATGCAAGTGCAAACCCTATAAAACAAAGAAAAAAAGTTTTGATTTAAAACCGTAGCTCCTAGTACTTGTCAGAGAAAGAACTAGAATCATACGTGGAAAAATGAAAAAAACTGAACCTCAGGGCTAAAATGGAAAAAAATTCAAAACAAAAAACATAATATAACTTGGAATCTTGAGAGTCTTACCTCTCAAATCCCCATTAAAATCCTTCAAAGTTGATGAAAAACATGTCACAGCAACTAGTAAATGATAAAAATTGTTTAGTAGAGAAAAAACTATAGAAGAATCACGTGTAGAAGTGAAAATGGCATTTTTCTATAGCAACTATTACTATTTAATAGTAGCCAAGTTTTTAACTCACACTAGAAAGTACTTGCAAGTCTTAGTTAATTACTTGACTCACTATTAATTCTATAGTTTCTCAGCGAGCAAAAAACAACAGATTTTCCAGTAAGGAATTTCAATTGTACCCAACTTTCCCTAACCCGACTTTGCAAAGGCAACGGCGCCATAAATCTCTTCTATAAAATGTACGCTACCAAGAGAATACTATTGTAGAATTAAAAGCACACACCACATCACAGCAGAAAAAAACATGAGAGAGTAACAACTTTATTGCATAAGGTACCGTTCAATACAATTGCCTGGTACAAGGAGGCCCTGTCAGATCAGCATCCTTAGCCCAACATGCATCATTTTGTTTGTATGGCAAAAGAATCAATGGTTTTCAGTTCAAACACAACCATCAACTACAAATGAATATGACTTACGAATCATAAAGACACTAACTAAAGTTGACAGGAGAATAATCATAATAGGATTGACTACAACATAATGCTTTTAATAAATACAGTGGTCTACAAGGAGTAGATAGGTATTATACTGGCATTTTCCCTACTATGAAGGTTGACAATCAAGACAAGAAAACCCAAAAATTTCAACTTTTGAAGTGACAATTAGTGAAGCAACTAATTTCCATGGAGTCGAAATACCAACCAAGTGACTAGAGACTATAATATGTCAAAACCTACCATGACTTAGCACAACCGAAAAAACAATTAGATTAACACTAAAAAAATCACTAGATGGAGAATCAAGCATGAAAACAATTGAAATCGACTTTAATAAGTATTAGAAATTGTTTTTGTTGTTGCTTTGGGGTAGAAGCATTTTGAAGGGTGGAGGTAATGTAACATACTAACAATAAACTACTAACATACATTAGCTCAAGGATGTAGTCCCAAATTTGGGTCTCTTCAATAAAGGGATTCAGCTACTCTATATTTTAGACTCAATTCAATCGCCATCATGGTAAAGTTGTGCTTTTGTATCTATTTATTGGAGCAACACTTCTCATCATTAGCATCATTCCATATCCTAGTCAAAATAGTTACCTTTGTGCATACTTGAAGAAAGTAATTAAACAATGCTTCATGCCATTTGCTTGCATAGTCATGGGCATACAAAAACAGCAATAATTAGCACAACAGTCTTGGATGAACAGTAACCTCTAACATAACCACACATACAAACACCACCCACAAGCATAGATTTGATAGCCCAACAAGGTCATGTCCACTGCCAAGCTAAAGACAGAAAATTCTCTCATATGACTTCCCACTCACTAGTGTTATCCCAAAATCCAATAAATAACAATTTTTCCAATTAATTGTGATTTATTTAGTACACTTGTTTTCCTCAATTTTTATTTAAAAAAATATTTCATATTGTTTTTCTATAAAACTATCAAATTTACCCTTTCTTTTCAATTTTTCCTTTTCGGGTGCCATAGCAATTATATGTCATCCTTGATAAAATCTCTCTCTACCAATAAATACCTCTAAAAATATTAATTATAGTAATGGACTTTGGAGACACCCAAGTAGCCACCCACACTCACTGACATACCATAGAACATTGAAATCCAATAAAAGTCTACTCACTTACTACATAGAGACGCCTCCAAAACATTTCAAGCCTAGTAACACACTAACAGCCCAAGGCCTCCCATAGGGTCTAATACCATGGTAAGATTGCAACTTGAAAATTGGATATCAATAGGAAATCATACACAATAAAATAAATGCACACAAGAGAGATGAGCACAAAATATTTGTTTAAAATAATAGTTGCATAAAGTGATCCATTTACAATCTGTCTTGACCAATTATTTATACAATTCAACCCCATTATTTGATTACATGCATAGGTTGGAATGCCAAGACAATAATTCTAGGCCAATTAGTGGCTAACACAATTCAAACAAACATCAACTCCAGTAGCTGTCTCTACCTTTTCTACATAAAACCTGATTTACTTAAATGAGCCTCATTTTGATTAGAAGTCACCTATAAAGCCTATAAACTACCTTTTTAATGGGGAAAGATCAAGTATGGGATATCTAATTGAGTCACATTACAACTTATTTGCAAACAAGCTTTCGGCACCTTTTTATTTAAAAAACATCAATATATTTAAGCATTTAAGCAACCATCTGAAAAAACCAATTTCGCTTAAATAAACATCATCCCACCAGATCCACATTTTCCACACAAGTCCTGATTTATTAAAATGAGCTTTATTTTATTCACCAGTTGTCCAGAATGCAAGCCTTTGGACTACTTGAATAATGGAAAAGCGCACGATATGGCATGTTTGCTCGAGTGACCTTGCAATTAGCTTAAAACAAGATTTCAAGACGTTTCTATTAATAAAACATCAATATTTTCAGAACTTGTGCAATGCTATGAAAAAATCATATTACATACATGGAAGGAGGCAATTGACATCATCTATCATAACAAAGAGGCAACTACACAGAGAGTTTTGGTTGGCTCACCATGCACTCAACAAGAAAAAAATTGCAATAATGGGGGACCGAAATGCACCGTGTACTAGATGGATTAAAAATATATCCTATCCGCGTACCTCAGGTTTTTCAGATAAAATAATTCCAAACTGCTTTACAAGTTCAGGTGGTGAGGTACTGTCAACTTCAGCTCCCAATATTGCTATGGGCACTTTAACCACTGGTGCAAATAAGAAAACATACTTATTAATTGTGTATCCCTCATGTGAAATTAAGAATAGAAAGTAACTGCAAATAAATAACATAAATTTGAAACTTGGAGAAACACTCATAATAGAGAACCCAAAAAACTTAGGCTACTACTGACTTACAGAAATCTTGCAAATGAGCTTATATATTCTCACCTTTGATATCATCAATAGTAACAAGTGATGGATGCAATAACACTCCTGCTTTTATATCCTCCTCTTTTGCTAGATTCACTACCACTTTGGCTGTAACAATGAACACAATAAAAGTTCAAGCTCTTCAATAAAATAACTACACTCGTGCCAAGATCTGTTACTGTTTGAATGCATTTTATCACTTAAATTACATGTACATTTATACTTCAGATCTCAGCGAAAAAAACAATACAACCCTGAAATATCTCATGTTCAGAAGTTGAAAATCAATCTAACATTCCTATGTATCATCCACTATGGGAAAAACTAAACTATTTCTCACCTCCCCAGCAAAATCCACCTGCTCCGATGCTAGTTATGCCTCTGCTCTTCAAAACATCTATAATTTTTAGAGAGTCCTCAAGTCCTTTTTCCTAAAGCAGTGTATACAAAGCTAATCAAAATGGTATTCCACGACATTGGCACAAAGAAGCCGCCAACATTTTGTGATTCAAGGACCCAATGCGACCAACAAATTTACAAATAATGTATTTGAAACAATGCAGGCACGTGTTTCTACTGCTAAAATCTAACATTTCAAATAAAACAGTATCCATTAAGAAGCATTACAGGCACATGATTCTTGAGCCAATCTTTAATGGCACTACTGTCTGGGACATATGGATCCCCGTTAAAGTAGTCAGGAACAACCACAAAGTATCCAGCTGCTGCTACTTTGTCAGCTAGCTTCCTACAGCCACATTAAAACGCCACTTAGAAAATAGAATGTATAAAACATTCAAGTGTCTTATAGCTAATTCCAATTGGCTCATCACGAATCAGTATTGCTTATACAAATAATATGCTAAAATATTCACTATTTTCTAGAGAGATATACTTGTGATAACTTTATCAGATATTAATAGACCACAAAACTCAGCTGACTTATTGCACTAAGCGTACAATATAATGAACTTTAAAATGTTAATGTAGCCACACCAGACCATTTTATAATTTGATATGATTAAGAAGGCCCACGGCAATAAAGCATAAAACCCAAGATCAATACAGAAAACAATTTAAAGAAAAAAAATCTTCAGAAGGTACAATTAAACATTCAATCACTTTTAACTATTATATACAAAGAACAAAAGGTGTAAAAATCAGAACAAAAAAAATTCAAACCTATAGTATGGGGCTTTTGCAAATCTAATCTATGAGGATGTAATGACAAACAATATTGCTTCTTACTAGTCAATAGAACATCAGAACAACAAGAAATCAATATCCTCAGTTTGACTTGACCATAAAAATATAATGTGACCTAAAGGATTGAAAATAATAACATAAATTTGTACTTGAAAACTAGGATGCATTGAAGAGAGCAAACCTAAAATATAAAATAACCTAAGATTTTTTATAAACCATGAGAAATTGAAGCAATTTCATGAAGAAAGCCTGAAAATAAAAAGCTTTTGCAAAAAATGTTTACATAATAAATCGTGTTATATAGCATCTGTTTGTACACTTGATAACACAGCAAAACACTAACAGAATTTTTATTGGACCAAGAAGCTACTCCAAACTTTGACCAAAGTATGTATGGTCATATTCGACTGAAGCACATAATGCTAATACTTCAAATCAATCAATACTTCAAATCAATCAAGAATGTTGAGATGGAAAACATGACTTCCGGATTTCGAAATGAAATGTATGGTTTTAGACTAGATGACATGTTGGAAAAGGTCATGGAAAAGGTCATGCATGTGCATGGAGGGTCCAAATGAACTTCTCCCAGCCAGACCCTAAAACAAGATGATTTTCAAGAAACCTCATATAGATCGGATGAAACTTTTGATAGAAAACATGTCAACACAGATGCTATGCACAAAAGATTGAATAAAATTCTCATCTCTGGCTACATCATTAATTAACTTCAGTGAAACAAAAGCCATAGTGAAAAAAGGATTTAAAGCGTACTGTAAAGAGTGCTGTAATGTAATGTCCCATTTTCCGAATTAAACAAGTCACAGAACCCAAAGCTTATTTTTATTTCCCTTAGGCTGAGGGAAATAATTTAACAATAATTCATTTAAGTTGTCCAAAATTACTTTATGTTATAACATGGAAAAAAGACACTTGAGATGTATTATTATTAAAAGGGGCCAAAAAACAATATTAATTACATGACCAAAAGTAATTACTATTACAAGGGTGAAAAAATAAATATTTAATTAAAAGTCATTTTAATTACTTTTAGGGTTAGGGTAAAATTAGAATAGGGAATTTATAAAAGGACAAGTGGGGCTAAAAAGATTGATTGTTATTTTTTCATTATTCACTTTTACTATTCAAGACTGAACCCAGGTTTCTTTCAACTTCTGTTTGAGGACAAAAATTCTCCATTGCAATTGGATTAGAAGACGAAACCCCTTCAATCTACTGAGGTAGCTCCATATTGGGGTTACAAGTGCGTAGATCAACAGGATTATTTTCAGACTAGGGTTTGGCTGGCAGCCACCATTCATTTCCAGATTTCTGTAAGGCAGAACAGGACAATAAAAATTCTAGAATTGATTTACAGAGACTGCGCTAGCTGGGCATCACTCCAAAAGGGCAGATCACAGCCCTAGGGTAAGGCTGTCACCCCTTTTAGACCCAATTTTTGCTGGTAAAGTCCTGTGGACCAGATTGCAGACCCTTTTGGACCCTGCCGTACACTTCAGGCTCTGATGTACGCTACCATCCCCTGTGGTACACCTCCAGGGACAAATCGTGGGGTTTATGTGCTGCTGTTCTGTTGGGCGTTGATTGTGGAAGACTGATTGTTGTCACATGAGCAGTCTACCGTACCATTTCAGCTGTTGCACCTGCCTGAATAGGAAATCACAAGACTGATATAGACAGGTTTTTTGTGAAATTTTGACAATAAAGTAGTCATAGGGTTTTATCATGCAATTTGTAACTGCCTTAATTGTTTTCAGCATGTTTTCTATGTAGTCAATTGACCAAAATTAAATATACACTGTGAGCTATTAATGTTTTGTATTGCATGTATTGTTTTGGTATTTGACTGAATTTTCAGAATAGAAAAATATATCAGAATTCAGGTTGTTTCCAGAATTAATTTTTTTCAAGGGATATTTCATGTAAATACATGATATATGTTTAAGTGATACTACAAAAGAAATATAGTCTTTGTTGTGGACCTAAATAACAGCTAATTGTCTCCCCATTTGTGCCATCTGTATAAGATTGTCTCAAAGATAGATTCCACAACAAAAACAACAAAGCAAGTTAAAAGGTGTTTAAGTTCAGGTGAGAATACGGCCAGCAATATTTTAAAAAACAGTAACAGCTAGGGTGGGCCAACATGGCCATTAGGTGCTCCCCCTTTGACAACATAAAGCTTATAGAAATCCCCAATGTACTAATCTGCAAAATTCTGTTTATTATAAATTTCTCCCATTGGGCTAAGCACACCTGTTCAAGAGCAAGGGTAATTAGAGGGGTGCATTACAGAAACTATGCCAACACAACATAGATGGGATACAGTCACACAAGGGAAGATATAGGATCATAAAAAGAAGTGGCGACACTCTACACGGCCATTAGGTGCTCCCCCTTTGATTACATAAAGCTTATAGAAATCCCCAATGTACTAATCTGCAAAATTCTGTTTATTATAAATTTCTCCCATTCGGCTAAGCACACCTGTTCAAGAGCGAGGGTAATTAGAGGGGTGCATTACAGAAACTATGCCAACACAACATAGATGGAATACAGTCAAACAAGGGAAGATATAGGATCATAAAAAGAAGTGGCGACACTCTGCTACACTCCTGAAATGCACTCATTGAGGTTAGACTGGCAGCAGTCTGCCCAAGGGATATTTTGCTAAACTGATTCTATTTACATATTTATTTATTAGCCCTGGGCCCTCTATGCGAATAAAGGTAATGTTGACAATTTTTCCCCCCACATGGCATATTGTCACCCCTACACTTCGGAACTTTGCTATGGTGCCAAGTTTGTCTTGTCAATCAGTTTTGGGGTCCTTAAATGAGTATTTACAGCCACCCAAGTGGCCATCTACAGCCAGGTGAATTATAGTCATGCAAAGGTTTCCAAGGAGCTTTCTTGATTACAGCCAAATGTGCAAATACAGCCAAGACATACAAGCTATAAGTTTAGTTATTTTATCTTCCCAAGGAATTTTTTTTCAGGCTATAAGAGGTGGACTATTTCTTCGGGCATTCTGTCCGAGAGAAAGAGCTCTCAAAGCACTGTGTAAAAGTCCGAAAAAATGACCAAGTGGCAGTCGTTCAAAGATTATTTTCTTCAAACTTTTTGTCTGAAAGAAAAAGAGAAAAGCATAGTTGAAAAGACCCGAAGGGCACTTGCCCTTCGGGAAGGTCCAATTCAAAAGTCCCGAAGGGTATGTAACCCTTCGGGTTGGTTCAGTTTATGGTTTTCAAGTCAAGACAAAAGTTCCAAAGGACAGTTTCAAAAAGCCCGAGTGCTCTTCAAAAAGCCCGGGTGCCCTTCAAAAAGCCCTTGTGCCCTACAATTCTTCTGAAGGTAGTTTTGAGGATAAAAAGCCCTTGCAGAGGGCACTTCATCGATGAAGTGGACCTTTACAATTCTTTCGAAGGGCACTTTTGGAAGAACTTTGCCCTTGCGGAAGGCACCCAAACGACTAACAGGACCAAATCAAAAAGCCCGAAGGGCACTTTTGGGAAGCACCTTCATAAAAGCAAGGGATACTTCAAACGGAAAAGAATTTCCTTCAGAATATTTGTCCGAAGGAATTCAAGGAAAAGGTCTGACGAAGGATATACTCGGGAAAAAAGCCCGATAGAAATTAAAAAACAAAGGCAAAGAAGGAAACGAGAAAATTTAAGGAAATCCTTCGGAATAAAATTGTCAAACAGGAAATCCGTGGGAATATGAAGTCAACAAAAGCCCGAAGAAAACCAAAGGGCAAGACATAAAAGCCTAAAAGAATAAAATCGAGAAAATTGGCAAGGAAACGAATTCCTTCGGACAAAAAGTCCGAAGGAATTCGGGAGGACAAAAGCTTGATAGAAAAGACAAAGGCGTAAGCTAAGGCCAAAAAAAGAGAAAAGGTAATGCCAAGCCCGAGAAAGAGAAGAGACAGAGAGTCCTTCGGATAATTTGTCCGAAGGACGAAAACTAAAATAAAGCCCGAATCTTGAATTAAAGCAGAACACAAAAAAGGCTAGAGAAAAGACAAACAGGACTGAGCCAGATTTGAACAAGAAGACAAATGCAGCAATAGAGGCATGAGCAAAGACTGAAGCAAAACTGAACATGGACATAAGCATGAACAACGAATAAAACAAATGCAAAATAAAAACAAAGGCAGGATGAACAAAGATCATGCACAAACTAACGTGACTCCAATGAAGTGAACACGTTTAAGAAAACAAGCATGATTTAGTTCTGAAAATAGAGTTGTCTTGCATGATGAATGGGCAAAGTGTTGAACGTTTCAAACAACCATAAATTCTATGCACGCACTTTCGTTTGTCTCAAAGCTCGAAACATTTTGACGGTTCAAACGCAATTCTTAATTTGGCATTTGCATTGATTTCATGCAAAGGGGAGTCTTTCAAACATTCCAACAGTTCGAGTGAATTTGACTACTCTTGTTTTGGACTTGACTAGTTTTCAAGACAAGACATCTATTCGTAGATGTCATGCATCCAAAGCTTGTCTTCTTCTTTTTCAACACCAAGAATTCTTCATGCAAGATAGCCAGGTATAAGCCAAGGAAAGACAAATTTGGAAGACTCATGCAATGCAATTTGGACTTGGGCTAATGAAGAGTTAACTTCCTTTCCAATTTCCAATGCCAATCTCTTGATTTTTTGTAATTTTTTATATAAATGGCTTTTTAGCCTTGTAAAATCTATCCCTCTCCTGGTAAGACCAGACTCTGCCATTGGTGAGTTGTGTAACCTCTTTAATCAATAGGATTGTACTTTTAGATTTCAAGTGTTGGCATAGTGTACATTCAATCAGCAATTTGCATACGTGGTAGATTTCTTTCCCTTTCCAAATTCTGATTTGTACCTAGTTGCTAGCTTATCATGTTATGCAAGTCATGTTCAGTGTTTTATGTCTTTTGTTGAAGTTGTAAGTGGATGTTAGGTGGCTGCAAAGTGTCTTGTATCAGACCTCTCTCCATCGTTTTCCCTCACATTTTTGTCATTGGATCGAACCTTCTCATGAAATACTTATGCATAGTGATCAATTGAAATCAAAGGTCTTCATTTTCCTTGTTTGATTCAGTGTTCAAGATTCCAAGTAAAGTGGATCAACATTCTGGCGTATCACCGTCATTAGGTAGGATTTTCCCTTCAAGTTTCTTTCTCCCTTTTCCATGGTAGATTCGCAGCACAGAGTAGAGATTCACATTGATACATCTTACAAGAACCACCCTTCTCTAGAGGTTCTTCTCACCATTGAGGCACCCACCCTCATGAGAAGATCCCATTGTTTTAATTGGAGAAAGGATTAGCCATTTCAGCACGTCTTCGTTTCAGGGTGCAACTCCAAGTTGACAACACGTAATAGCTTAATAGTGATGAATGAATATTACAACATATGTCAGGTTTGTATGTACTGTAAACACCACAAACTTGGTGTCCTAGTATTTAATGATCCACTAATAAGATAGTAGACAAAGATACCAGAAACACAGGTGCAGGTGCAACAAAATCTCCAAATGATTCAGTAATATATCAGATCTCCAAGTTCATTATTAGAAAAATTCTATATATGAAATAATCATTAAAATGAAAACCTAATTTAATGAAGATTGAAACAGATTCAAACTACATTACAAAAATATGATCTTGAAGAGTAAATAATCAAATAGAATGATACAATCTAGATGATAGGAGTCAACAAGCAAAGCCCTGTGATATCCCCTTTTTGGGCTTAATGAGGATTGGAGACCCTTAGCCGACTTTTGTGGTTTCCCTGTTGGCTAAGGGAAGGGTTGAAGGGAAACTTGTTTATTTTATTTCAAGTTGCTAAATAGGTAATATGTCGGCAACTTTAATTATGTGATTTTTAAAATAAGAAGGGGGACTTTCTAATTTATTTTAAAGTCAGCCCTTAACGAGTTTTAAGTGGGTGCTTTTGAAATATTTTCCCTCCTCAATTGGAACGCCACCCTTGGGAGATGATGGAGGGAAAAGGGATATAAAAGAAGAGGAGTTTTCTAATTATGAGGAGCAATAATCATTATTCAGTCAAATTTATTGTTGTCAAAGTACGTTTTCTTGATCAATTAGCTTGGAGGACGAAAACCCTCACTTGCTTCGGTATTGAAGGACGGAAACCCTTCCTACTCATCAGGTGTTCTCATTCATAGATCACGTTTGGACTTTGGATCAACATTTCAGCTTCACGGTCACCATGAAAGCACAGTGAACCAGATCTATCAGTTGTGGGAGTTGAGTGAACCTCTTTGGAGGGTTTTGGAAGGGTGAACGCAGGGGTAGGGCTGCATTTGGAGCAGCGATCAGCAGCATGTCAGTTTTTGGGGACTAGTGTTGCATTTCCAGCAGTGGAGACTTGCATCCTAGGGTTTGAAAGAGCCATTTCAGCTTATACTGGCTGGTGGAAAATTTCTTATCTTTTCCTCCTCCATTAGACAAATATTTTGTAATATTTTTAGACCTAGAAGTGGATGTAAAAATCAGGGTTTTGATTCAAATAATTATTCTGAATATTCTGCAATTTTCTTGAGGATTTTGAATATTGGAAATTCATTTACTTACTTGAATAGCTATTTTCAGAAATCTGGAAATTTTCAGTTAGGGTTTGCAATGATTTCCAGATTCATCTATTTTTTCCCTAAGTGGGACGTTACAATGGTATCAGAGTTTGATCTTGCCATCCTGTTGGGAGATTCCATGCAAGATCGAAGAAAAGAGTATTTTTAGAAGGGTTGTAGGTTAGCACAGCCATGGCGAAGCAGAAGCAGCTTGAACAAGTGGCAGAAGTAGGGAAGAAACTTCTCCATCTTCCCCATTCGAAAGAGGGCATCATTAAAGTTCTTGAGCAAATGGCGAGTTGCTTGTCTAAGGTGGGCCAATCCCCCTCACAGATGATGTTGGTTGCATTGCATCCCTCACTAAATGCTTTCGTTGCACCAGAACTTTTGGGACATTTAGATAGGGGTGTTACGCTTCTTGTGGCTACCTGCATCAGTGAAATTATGAGAATCACAGCACCAACAGCTCCATATAGTGATGATGTGTTAAGGGATATATTCCATTTGATTGTTGAATCTTTTCAAGGCCTGGATGAAGTAAATAAATCCTCATTTGGATGGAGGGTAACCATCTTAGAGACAATGGCAAAAACTAAGTCATGTATAATGATGCTAGATCTGGAATGTGGTGACCTTATCACCAAAATGTTTCACATTTTCTTCTATGTTTTCAGTGAAACTCGCGAATAGAATGTCCTAAAATCAATGCAAATCATTATGACTCTTATTTTGAATGAGAATGAAGATATATCTAAGGATTTATTCGCTGTCATGGTAGCTTTCTTAGGGAGAGAAAAAATGTTTGTCTTGCTGCACATAGGCTTGCTATGAATGTTCTTGAGAAATGCATAGTTAAACTTAAGCCTTATGTCTATGATTATATTACATCAACGAAGTCCACTGAAAAGACAGTTGTTGAAGATCAGAATTCAATTCCCAGAGGGTCTACAGGAAAGTTCTGAAAACACAAGTGTTTCTGAGGTTAAGTTGTCCACTGATGTAAACAATTGTGATGGTAATGATAAAAAATTGGGAGCTACAAGCAATGGAAATATTGTTAGACCTATCAAAAGCCAATATCGTAATTTACTTATTGTGAGAACGGAAGAGGAAAAATTAGAGAACTCAAGAAAGACAGAAAATCAATCAGAGAAAGCAATATCAGCCAATGATTCTGCCGGAGAGACATCTAGTATGAAGGGTGGTGTAGAAGCATTGGCTGCAGAAGGGGACATCGAGTCTACACCAAAGCAAAATAAAACCTTTGAAGAACAGATGGTCCATTTGAAATCTGAGTTAGAAGGCAGCGCAAAGAAACTCAGACATGCAAAAGAAGAAATTCCCAAACATATCAGAGAATACAGGAAAACCAGGTGTACATTTGAAACCAAAAGAATGATTGTAGGGCAACAAATTCTTCAGAAGCTTGAGAGTCACAAAAAGGAAAGCATGAAAGATCAGGGCGATGGTATACATGTCAAGGAAGGGGCTGATTTTGTACCTGCAATATCTAATTTTTCAAGTGGAAGCATTGCCGAATCTGATATATTTACAGCAAGACATGATTTTTCTGCAGTAGACACATTGGCAGGTGGTAAGAAGGCTGCAAATTCAGCCAGGTTTGATATATCAGTCAACAACATAGTTGAAAATGGGTCTACTTTAGGAGGTATAGCCAGGGACAGGTCTGATTTTTGTAGCAATACTATAAATACAGCAGTAAAAAAATCAAAACATGGGGCTGCAATCAAAACTATGGGATCTAGTTTCTTGTTGGGAAAAACAGCAGTTGAAGTGCCAGAGTGGAAAACAACAACAGAATTCAAATCTGGTCTCATGGGTACAGCCAAGGATAAATCAGACTTTAAATACAAGGCTGAAAGTACATCAGATTTGGGAACTTACAAGAATAGTGGTTACTTAAAGATGTCTTGAAATGGGAGGATTAAACAAATACAAGCTACAAAATGTGTTATGATGACTGTAGTTAAACTTTTAAAGTTAACAATGGTCGTTGCAGCTCTTAATAAGGCCTCATTGTGGGCTGATTTGAGTAAGTTTGGAGATGTATTTGATATAATTACATTCTTACCAGTTGAAGAATTCATCATAGAGGAGCTAACAAAAAAACTAATTAGGCTGGTTGACAATGAAATTTTCATGGTTTTTCATTTATGATGGGAGATGGATCTGCTTGCATTTTATGGCTGTTTTTGGAGCTGTGCTGAAGCAGGATCAGATGGACTGACTAGCTGGAGGTATACCCATCCATCGTGGAAAAGGAAGGAAATTGCATTTAAACAAAGGGAATTGGAAGGTATCTACCCCCTCACACTAGAAGAAGTTGCATTGTGCCAATAGCATTATGTTTCCAAAGAAACACAAAAATATATGCTGCAGCTGGCAAGACACTCAATGGTGAAATAAGAAGGGCACCCTTACATGCAGCTTTCATTAACATTGTAAGTGAAGGGGTACTTTTGATTTCAGCTGATTATGGGCCACTCCAAAATCATCCATCACAAGTAGCAGCTGTGGACTATTTGGTGTCAATGGCTGGTGGTGCCTTGGTTCCACCTTGTGAAGTGAAAATGACAAAACTTGTGGGAGGGCATAAGAGATATCTGAGTTTTTGGAGGAGGCTAGATGCATGGATTGGTATGCACCAAGATAGCTCTTTGAAGTGGAAAGAATATGCACTCTCTATGAGACGGACTCATAAGAAACATGTAGGGGCAACAACATTTACCGGGTTCATGATAATATCCGTAGCACACCATGATGAAACAACAATCCTACAGGGCATTGTTTGCAAAATATGGTTTGAGGATCCACCGGATGTTATGATAGGGTGGGCCACATGGGTTGATGTAACCAAGTCTGATTTTTCACTTAAGATGCTTGAATTTTCAGTCAAAAACACTCCTGCAAATGGTGGAAAGATTGAAAAATCAGTGGCGATTGTTGGTACAACAAAGATGAGAATTTTAGTAGTAATACTAATCAATTACAATCCTGATTTTTACTGCAGCATTGAAGGTACAACAGTGATTGATTTTGACTGCTGGTATAGTGTATTTTTGTCTCTTGATTTGCCTAAGTGATAAATTTTCTTTTTTCTTTGTCAAATCTGGATTCGTACCTAGTTACTGACTGATCATTTATGCAAGTCATGTTTTGTGTTTGATTGTCTTTTGCTGAGTTTACAGTGGATATTAGTGACTTTTTAGTGCCTTTCATCAGGGCTATTTCTACATTTCCCTCAAGCTTAGATCATTAGATAGAACCTTTTCATGAAATAATTGTGTATTGATCAATTGGAGTTGAATTTTTGCCTTTTTTCTTATCTGAATCAGTGTTCTTAGAAGCTCGATTTGAGTGGATCAAGCAAATTATGTGTATCACCATTTTAGCTAAGATTTCCTTTCAAGTTCTTTTCCCCCTTTTTTTTAGGCAGTTTGTAGCATAGAAGTTGAGATCCTCATTGATACATCTTACAGGAACCAACGTTCTCTAGAGGTTCTTCTCATCATTGAGACACCCACCCTCGTGAGAAGATCTCATTGTTTCAACTGGAGCGAAGATTAGCCATTTCAGCACGTCTTCGATCAAGATGCAACTCCAGGTTGACAACAGTAAGATTGTTGTTGGTGTTGAGTCAGATGCTCAAGCACAAAGCCCTGTGATAGTATGAGATGTCATAGAGTTTTACAGTAGTAAAAGTACCCGGTTGGTACATACTATATTCATTATATCTTGACCCATACCTAAATTAATATATAAGTTATGGTTATTAATGTTGAGTGATCATGAACTATGATAGTATGGGATATCATAGGATCCTTCAGCATAGATGTATCTACCCGAGTGGTATATATTGTAGTTGTATATATAGACTCTTACCTAAATTGACTGTTCAAATGATTTTATGATTATTACTTGAGCAATATATTTATATCAACTGGTAGGACAAAATGTGTGTGTGCATACAATCTTGAGAGTATTGACCAATGATAGGTTTGAATGTTATATATGGTATGTCTTGCCTTGTTTTGTATACTTAGCTTACTTCGATACCTAGCATATGATTCTCTATGGAAGTAAGAATGTAGAATCCTTCATCATTGCTATTATCTAGGTTTTATGTGAGTGTTGGGTGAGCACGCAACCCTGGATAGTAAGGTGATATATTAGAGTGTGTCAATTAGCTACAGGATGGTAGACCAAAGCTTTGGAAGCTCATCTGTGTCACGATTAATTTGTTCCTTGTTTGATTTAGAATGCGAACCCTTTCGGTGGTGACGTCTCGTAAAGGAGAACATCACATTTGAAATGAGAACTACATCGGACCCTGATTCCGAGGAGCAGATATGTACGCTGCCCAAGTGTGGTGTAGGCATCGGGTCTAGATCCTTAGGCTAGGTTAGGGTAATCTTGATTGCATAGCAATCCGTCCAACTGGTTGAATTAGTACCAATACTTAGTATTGTTCGGATTGTGTTAATGTCCCTAGAAAGATAGTAAACTTTCTTTATCATACTTTTTATTCTATTGCTAGCAGTATTCAAATGTTGAATATGTTACTTCTTGAAGTTGTTAATTATATGTTTGACTAAAGTATTTTAGCAACTGTGGTTGAATGAATGTTCAATATTTAGTTTTTAAAAAAAAATTATTGCATTTTTCTAAAGTACAACTTGGAGGGTTGTTTCATGTGGTATCAGAGCTTAGGCTCGAATACTAGGACCTAATGAGTCCATTAACGTTTTCGTATCCTCTGTTTGTCAGAAAAGAAAATTTGGAAAAATGTGTGGTACATTGAATGGGTATCCTAAGAGCATTCGTAAACCCTTAGAGTTATTAAAGGGTAGATTTATCAAGTGGCTCATTGGTAATGGTTTTATAAGGTGTATGGGTAGAAGAATACATATCTTGGTTCTTGAGTTGTGAACAAGAGTTTCCTACCATATTTTCGATCTTTTGTTTGAACACTTTGAGTATGACTACATCTTTCTTGGTAATCGAATCACCTTCACCATTTGCGTTTGTGTTTGATACACATGGAGTGCTTCTCATTTCAATATATATATGCTTTCATTTTATGTCTTGATTACATAAAAATTAGGAATGGGAATATCCTTAGTTGATTGCAGATAACTTCATTATAAATTCCTTTGTGTTAGGAGTTTGTAGATTAGCATCATTATTTTGTTTTCATTTATATATACTTGAGGGGTATCATTTTTCTTCGTTAGCTTAGAGGTGAGTTGTTATGCTTATTCTACTTGTAGATCATTTAAGCTAACAAAAAGGTTCATATCTACAGGGTGTTGATTTAGTGTTTTCTTAAGTAAAAACTTGTTTTTGAAATATTATTTGATCTCATTTCTCTTAAGTTCGTGGGATAGTGTTTCCTACTTAATGAGAAAAATTGTAGGATTTGATGAATTGGTGCATCCTTGTGGTTAATCTATTTTCTTTCCAATTGAGAAAATAGGTTATGATTCTACTCTTGCAATTTGGTAAGTAACATGGATTACGGTGTTATCTTTTACCGTATGAGGATATGTAGGAAGTTTTGTTTTGAAATGTTATCTCTTTACTTTCTACTTATAACTTTATAGAGTTACTATTTTATCTAAAATGTAAACTTGACCATGAGTGGCTAACAATAGATTTATATCAATTACAACTTATCATAATTAGAATGTTATTATCTACCTTTATTAGACTAATATTATTCTCTTTAAAAAAAAAACATGTTTTGAAGAATAATATGTGTACCTTTTTACCGAGAGCAAGTAAGGTATTAGATGTACAAAACACCTTGGTAAGGTTAAAAATAAACTTTTAAACTTGGGTGCTTGTCGTGCAAGCAAGAGACATGGTTTCACTTATAAAGTTGAAGAGCAATATAATCCTTCACCCAAGTATGTTATATTAATTGCGAGATTATTTATATAATAAGTTAAGTTGCGAAATTATGATACTAGTTATGTTTAACTAGTAGTAACTTAATACAATCTCAGGATGATTGTATGATTTTCTTATATGTATGTTGGTACATATGGAAATCTTATAGCATATAGTAATGTTTTTTATGATCTATTAGTACAGAATTGTGTTTCTTTGAGCTTTGTGCGCATTTTTATTTGGAGATCATCAAGTCATAAAAACCTGATGGAAGAGTGGTGAATTGAGAACGTGAGTTTTAAGCGATAGGACGGTATCCTACTTAGCCTCACATTGACTCAAATTGTTGGTATTGAGTTGGATCCAACAAACGAATTTGTCGAATCTGGGATTTGACATGCGAAACTTTTCAAATTCAGTTGTATGGCCATAGGCATGTATATTGGACAGGTGTTCCATGTGGACGATTATTCCATGATTGTATACATTTTTACCATTTCCTATTCATCATCATACTTGTTCGGAGCTCCGTTTGAGTTAAGACAGTATTGACATGTTATACTTATCCAAGGCTACGCGGAGTAGCGATAGTATTAACATATACACATTATTTTTGCTAGGTGCCCTAAATACTTTTCTCTAGTTTGAGAAAAACACTCTCTAGGTTGGAGAGATGTGCAAAAAGACTGAAAAGTTTTGTGGAACTCTTCTTGGTTATTTGTTTGACTTATGTGATGATCTCATGTGTATTTGAAAAGTCCGTAAAACTTTTTCAAAGTTGTTGGACCCTAGGGTGGTCATGTTAAACCATTTTAGCATAAGTGACATTTGCAAAGCTAAATTGCAAAATAGAAAATGTCATAAGTAGGGTCTTGTGGGACCGATACTCTATGAATAATATTAAATGAATGCACTAAGATGAGTTTTTAGGGTTAAAAAAATTTACAATTATTTACATGCTATGATAATAGATACTATGTTTATATACTAATAAACTCTGATGTCTTTCAAAAAAATTGTGTCATCGGGATGATGACCAATTTTAGGGAGGGGGGATGTCACATCCCAATTTCACCTTATGTTTTTGCCTTTAAATTCGTGGATTTGAAATTGGTTATAATGATTATTATGTTGTAAGATGCTTTATAATGTACTCTATAAATTATGTCATTAATGCATCTTTCCATGGAAAATTAAAATAGTAAGTAATGTTATATTTAATTTGTCGAAATAAAGATTTATTATAATCTTTAATTGTTTAATCTTTGTATTAGGTAACTAGTGATTTATGATATTTAACATATTATCTTAATTAAATGTAGATAAATCCTAATGAAACACTGAGATGAACATATACTATTATTTGGTGTTAGTCAAGTGGAATTGATTATTAATATTAATGCATGAAATCTTACAATGGCTTTATTTGGCAAGAGAAGTTAAGTTACTTTAATACTTACTGGGAAATTAAAGGAGATAAATTGAAAATTTATCCGATGATTACTTATGGGACTCCCAGTTAATAAGTTGGAACAAAGCCTACAGCTTTGGTTTCAAGTGGCATGCGAACAAAACCTATAGCTTTGGTTTCAAGTGACATGCAAATTAGAGAAAACAGTATTAAGGAGAAGAATTTTGGACACATGAGGATACACATAAAATTCACAGAAAAGAAAGCGGAAAGTTGGAAGAAATAAAGTTTTGGGAAGCAAAAAGAGAAATTTCACTACTACCGAAAGGAAAAGCAATCCAGGTGGGTACTGTAATTTAATTTAATGATGAATTTTGATTTGAAAGAATTTTGGATTACAGATTTAAACATATGTATATATATACAATATATATACATTAAAGTTAGGAAAAATATTGGAAGTCCGTAAGTGAACTCTGGGAAAAATATTAGTTGTCTTTTTCTATTTTATTGCCTCGCCAATTACCACTCCCTTCTTTTCTAAATCCCAATCTTTTCAATTTAAAAATGATGTTTTCAACAAATCTGGAACTTCCCCTTTGCCTTAAATACACTTCAAGTTATTTTTTACTTCTCGCACATTAAATATATTTTAATGTATTTGTAAGCTATAGTTATTTCATTTCTTATTGCATCTTTGCCCTCATTACCTCATTGCCTTCATACAATAATTGTTATCAACGTCTCCGGATCAAATCTTCCACAGTAGCCTTTTGTCCGCGAGTATTTACGTTGTTACCATATAAAGTATTTGTAAACAATAGTTATTGCCTCCTTCCAGAATTCTTTTTATTATCTTATCATGGTTTAAAACCTCCGAAAGAAGTCTGGATGTCTAACAAAAATAATATTTTACCATATCAAGTTCTGTTCTATTCTTTGACTCGGCCCATGAGTAGCGCCGTTTTTTCTCCTTCTATTAACTCAGCTCAAAATAAGAGTCGCCACCATCTTTTTATCTCAGCTTTGTCAATTTAGACAAGACTACGTTCTATGTGATCAGTTTTGATTTGATTTCTTTTGAACCCTTTGCAAAATTCTGTTTATATTCTTTTCTTAAAGATTACCAGCCAATTTGCAATGCATCGTCCTCTCTCCAATTCAGCGCTTGAGCAGCGTCGCCACTTCTTTTCTTTATCTTAGCTGTTTCAATTCTAGCCGAAACGCATTCCATATCAATCAAGATTTTCTACGGACTCATAAAACCTTCTGCGCCTTCCAACAGACCATGAATATGCATTTATCTCCATGCCGAACATAATATATATTATAAAAAAATGTATGTGTTGAGGTCGTGATTCTTCAGGGAGTGCAAGTCGTATTATGACTATTTTCAACGTTTAGCTTTTGCAGCAACTATTTATATTATTAAATTAACTTTTTCTGACTATACCTGGAGATGTTCTCCGAATCCATTGGATCTAGCCGCCCCTTACCACTTGGATTTGGTTTTTGCTGATGGTGTCGGGAATGGACCTTCGGAATGCTTTGCCTTTCCATCCATTTCATGCAACACGAGTTTGAGTCAATTGGTGAGTAATAAAAATAAAAGAAAAATAAATAAACGAAGACTTATTTATTTAGTTGGCAAATAAACTTATTTTGTTATATATTTTTATACAAGTCAAAAATTACATATAGTTATTTACTAACTCACTTTATTAATAATGTATAAATAAATTAATAAACTATTATATCATAAAAATGGCTTCCTTTTAATTGCCGTAAGGGTTAGTAATAATAGTAATATTATTAAGAATCTTTTGCTAGTATTTTAAATATATTATACATGAAATTTGTTAAAGTAAATTAAATACCATGGAAACCTACAATTGGATGGTCATTATTTTAAAACTCTGTGATTAAATCAAGTATAGGTAGGGGATTTATCTCAAGTTCTTAACATGTGGGGGTTTTTATGTGAAATGAAAATATTATAAAGCTTATGAAGAAATCAACAAAACATGGTGTCACAATACGTATTTTTGTTATTTTGGAAAATGAACAATTAAGCCTTTCATAAATTTTATTGGTTTTAGGGGAAATCAAATTTAACCAATCTGGGAAATGTCAAAAAGATATTCTTTTCTTAGATGTACTTCATCTATAGAAATAGTGGAATTATGCTTGAAATCTCCGTTATAAATAAGTTAATATAGAATTTTGTTGTAATTTTGCTTGGCATGGTTTTGCCAATGTATGCATATTTATATCAGATATTGCATGTATGTGATTATGATCTTTAGATTAGTTTACCTAGATGATGAACTTATGCTTTCGATTATTTATCTGTTATGAATATTATGGGGCCGCATTAATGATACTATCCAAGCAGAGAGATGGTTTCTCAACCCTGGTTAGCCTCATCAATGATGGGTATGGATAACCTAATCAAGTAATGTGTTATGAATTTGACTAATCCAGATGATCTTTAGCCAAATTAATGTTATTTTACCATTGTCAATTCATATGTATGACTTGCATATTGTGCGATATCATAGTTGAAACGTATTTTCTTTATGATACACATTGTGTAGTAGAATCTTACAGCACAAGTGTATTAGCATATCGAGCAGTATTTATTGATATTTGATATTGCATGCAAGATGTTAAAGTCCCTTGATACACATACCTGGACGGTATGGTTATGAAAGGACTCGCAAATCAAGAACTACGGCATACTTACTCTATGGTTATGTAACCCATCTTTATGTAGATATTATACCTGAGAAGATAATATTATGATTTAGATTTACTTAGTGGTATGCAAATTATTTGATACTCTTTCTGTATGAGAGTTAAAAATTCATAGTGTGGCAATATAGGAGGGCACAAGAAAGATATTGGGCATCAATAGTCCTAGCTTATACCTATTTGATGTAAGTGAACGGGTTGTAAGGACCCTTAAGTCTTCTCTCTGTAATAAAGGAATGTATTTATACCTTTTCCTTGTTTGCGCTCGTATGAGAAAACTATTGAGTAAATATTTATACTTTTAGTAGTTTGGTAGCTACATTTAGCCCTGATTTTGTGTATGTAGGTGACATCGCAAATATGTATGGCAATTCGAGAAGTGAGCACGAGCATAGGATCTAACCTTGATAGGTATTCCTTAGTGTGACATCTATTTTAAATGCTAGTGAAAGCAAATAGCATTTTTATAGTACAGTACTGTTACGCAAACTTGTTAGCAGGATCAAATTTGTCACATCTTGTAGGGTGAACACTGTATGCGGTATATTTCACGAGAAAGTTAAATTGTGCAAGTGGCTAGACATTTCTATAATAACATAATGCATCGTGAGGTGTACCTAGAGATTTTGTTCTCTTCGGATTGTTATTGAAGGTATACTCGGATAGTATAATCCTGACTTACTTTATTATTATTGTTGGGTGTAAGATTGTTGTTGGTGTTGAGTCGGATGCTCAAGCACAAAGACCTATGACAGTATGGGATGTCATAGAGTTTTACAGTATGAAATGTACCTGGTTGGTACATATTGTATTCGTTATATCTTGACACATACCTAAATTAATATATAAGTTATGGTTTTTAATATTGGGTAAAGTGATCATGAACTATGATAGTATGGGATATCATAGGATCCTTCAACTTAGATGTATATACCCGAATGGTACATATTGTCGTTGTATATATAGACTCTTACCTAAATTCACTGTTCAAACAATTTTATGATTATTACTTGAGCAATATGTTTATATCAGCTGGTAGGACAAAATGTGTGCATGCAGACAATCTTGAGAGTATTGACAAATGATAGGTTCGAATGTTATATATGGTATGTCTTGCCTTGTTTTGTATACTTAGTTTACTTCTATGCCTGGCATATGATTCTCTATGGAAGTAGGAATGCAGATTCTTTCATCATTGCTATTATCTAGGTTTTATGTGAAAGTGTTGGGTGAGCACGCAACCTTGGATAGTAAGATGATATATTAGAGTTAGTTACGGGATGGTAGACCAGAGCTTTAAAAGCTCATCTGTGTCATGAATAGTTTGTTCCCTGTTTGACTTAGAGTGCCAACCCCTTCGGTGGTGATGTCTCGTGAAGGAGACCATCACATTTGAAATGAGAACTACATCGGACCCTAATTTTGAGGAGCGGATATGTAGGCTGCCCAAGTGTGGTGCAGGCATCAGGTCTAGATCCTTAGGGTGGGTTTGGGTAATCTTGATTCATAGCAATCCATGCAACTGGTTGAATTAGTACCTGTTGTCAACTTTGAGTTGCACCCTGATCGAAGACGTGTTGAAATGGCTAATCTTCGCTCCAATTGAAACAATGAGATCTTCTCACGAAGGTGGGTGCCCCAATGGTGAGAAGAACCTTCAGAGAAGGTTGGTTCATGTAAGATGTATTAATGAGGATCTCAATTTCTACGCTACAAACTACCTGGGGAAAAAGGGAGAAAGAACTTGAAAAAAAATCCTAGCTTAAACGGTGATACACCTAATTTGCTTGATCCACTCAAATCGAGCTTCTAAGAACACTGATTCAGACAAAGAAGAGGTCGAACGTCAACTTCAATTGGTCAATACACAAGTATTTCACGAAAATGTTGTCTAATGATCTAAGCTTGAGGGAAAATTAAAACTAGTCCTGACGAAAGGCACTAAACAATCACTAATATCCACTGTAAATTCAATAAAAGACATTCAAACACAGAGCGTGACCTGCATAAATGACCAGCTAGTAACTAGGTATGAATCCAGATTTGCCAAGGAAGAAAAAAATCTACCACTTAGGCAAATCTATAACAATAGTACACTATATCGACTGCTAAAAATTGACAAAAACAGTCATCTTCTTATTGATGCTGAAAAAAATTACAGCACAAACTTTGGCAGAAGATTGCTTGCCAAAAGAGAGATCATTTATCTAAAGCTGAAAAGCCATTAATATAGAAAATTACAAAAAGCCAAGAGATTGGCGTTGGAAAATAAAAGAAGAGCTAAATCCGTCCAACTCAGCGTTTACAAAAGTCTATATTGTCTTCTTCCTTTTCATGAAAGATCCTAGGCGTTAGAATTGGACGGTGGAATCATATGTTTGACTTTTTTTGTGCATGTTCCGTTGAAACGTGTATAAAATTAGAAACCAGCGCTTTGGCGTTGAAATGGACAGTGGCTAAGCTTAGGCTATTCTTTATTTAGGCATCATGCATGGAACGTTATGGATGATAGGCTAATTTTGACAAATCAAACTCTTATCATGCAAAATGCTACGCCCACCTCCAAATATGGACTTCCTCTTGCGTTGTTTGAACGTTTGAAAGCACGAGTTTGACCTGGAGATGAGCTTGACTTCACTACCAGTCAACTGAAGCTTTGACTAGTCCACCGAAAATAGCCTTTGCTTGCATGGATTTCCACGTTGACTTTTGTCTCTTGTTTTGGTCTGTGTGTTCACGTCATGTCTATTTTTGGCAAGATTCTATATTTGGAATTATTTTGTCTATATTAGTCTATATTTCCTCGGATTTCTTGGCTATCTCCTTAGCCTTTATTTTTGGGTTTTTCGTTGACTTTATGCTTTTCTCTTTGTTTTACCTTCGGACTATCCCCTGTTGACTCATCTTTTTTTTGCGGACTTCTGTGTATGCAATTTTCGTGAACTTTATTCTTTTAGATTTCTGTTGGCTCATTCTGCTGTCGTCTCCTTGGTTTTGTTCCTTCGAATTCTTTCAGACTTTTATCTTCTCTCATTTCTTGCGGAAAAAAATGTCTGCCCCTGGCTTCTATTTCTCTCGGACTTTTTTGTTTGCATTTTTCCCGAATTAATCCTTCGGACAAAAAGTCCGAAGGATATCCTTCCTTCAATTTTTCTTTTTTCCTTGTTTATATTTCCTCGGGCTTTTTGAAGGGCACCCGGGCTTTTTAAAGGGTGCCTTCCGAAGTCTTCCCGAAGGGCAGGTGCCCTTCAGGGTTTTTGCTTTGATCTTTTTTTGCCAAGTGAATCTCCCGCGGCTCTTTTAAGTGAACCTTCCTGAAGGGTACGTACACTTCGGGACTTTTGCAATTGTCCTCAGAGAGCTCTTTCTTTCAAACAAAAAGTCCGAAGAAATACTCTTCCTCTTACAACCTCGAAAAAATCTTTGCTTAGACAAAATAAATGAACTTACAACGTGTATGTCTTGGCTTTTGGCTGTACGTGATGCTTAGAAGAGGAGAAAAACCCTTTCAAACTGCTGTAGATGACGTTTTTAGGAGAAAAAACCCTCTTAAAACTGTTGCATGTGTCCTCCTTTTGAATGAACTGTATGCTCTATATGATCACTGTAGGAGTCCATCAGAATTTACATGGCCGTAGAAGACCTTTTCATCATCATTTGTATGGCTGTATTTGTACATTGCGTTCGCTGTAATCAAGAAAGCTCCTTGAAAACTTCTAAATGACTAAACTTCACCTCATTGTAGATGGCCACTTTGGCTTATACCTCACTGTAGATGGCCACTTGGGTGGCTGTAAATGCACATTTAAGGACCCCAAAACTGATTCATAAGACAAACTTGGCACCATAGCAAAGTTTCGAATAGTAGGGGTGACAATTTGCCCTGTGGAGGCTAAAATGTCAACAATCCCTATTGTCAACCTGGAGTTGCAACCTGAATTGAAAATGTGCTGAAATGGCTAATCCTCTCTCCAGTTGAAACAATGAGATCTTCTCATGAGGGTGGATGCCTTAATGGTGAGAAGATCCTTCAGAGAACGTTGGTTCCTGTAAGATGTATCAATGAAAATCTCAACTTCTACGCTACAAACTGCCTGGAGAAAAAGGAAGAAAGAACTTAAAAGGAAATCCTACCTAATGACGATGATACACCAGAATGTTGATCCACCCTACTTGGAACCTTGAAGACTGAACAAACAAGGGAAAAAGACCTTTTATTTCAATTGATCTCTATGCATAAGTATTTCATGAGAAGGTTTGATCCAATGACAAAAACATGAAGGAAAACTATGGAGAGAGGTTTGATACAAGACACTTTGCAGCCACCTAACATCCACTTACAACTTCAACAAAAGACATATAAAACACTGAACATGACTTGCATAACATGATAAGCTAGCAACTAAGTACGAATCAGAATTTGGAAAGGGAGAGAAATCTACCACGTATGCAAATTGTTGAATGAATGTACACTATGTCAGCACTTGAAATTTGAAAGTACAGTCTTTCTATTGATTAAAGAGGTTACACAAGTCACCAATGGCAGAGTTTGGGCACTCTGAAAACCCATTAATATAAAAAATTACAAAAATCCAAGAGATTGGCATTGGAAAATAAAGAGGGAGTAAACTCAAACCAACTCAGCCTTTACAAAAGTCTATTTTGTCTTGTATGAAAATTTCTTGCGTTGAAAAAGAAGAAGACAAGCTTTAGATGCATGAAATCTACAAATAGATGTCTTGACTTGAAAACCAGTCAACTCCAAAACAAGAGTAGTCAAATCCACTCGAACTACTGGAACGTTTGAAAGTCTCCCCTTTGCATGAAATCAATGCAAATGTCAAATTAAGAATTACATTTGAACTGCTGGAACGTTTCAAGCTTTGAGACAAATGAGAGTGCATGCTTGGAATTTCTTTTGTTTAAGCTTTCCATTGTTCCACTACTCGAGTCCTCATGCAAAGCAAGCCTTTGTTTAAAAACTAAAGGTGATGTGCTAGAACGATCAAATCTGGACGTGTCTATTCCTGTTCATGGCTGTTGCATGCTCTTGTATTCTCAGACATTTAGGCATGTTCATTGTTTGTATTTGTCTTTTCCACGAATCTTCCCTTATGCCATTGTTCATGCGCATGTTCATCTTGAATTGATGTCGGGTTTCTGCATCTAAAATCTGTGTTTTGGTTCTCCAGGTCATCTTTTCCAACGGATTCTGTTCTCTACATTTGTTTGTGTCTTCACTATATCTGTCTTTTTTGCGTTAGTCTTTGTTTTCGGACGGCTTTTCTGTTCATGGACTCTTCTCTGTATTCTGTCCGGGTCTGTGCTTCCTTTGTTATGTGTTCTATCTGTTTATGGCTTTCGCAGTGAGGTTCGGACTTTTTGTATATGTCCTTCGGACAAATTGTCCAAAGGACTCTGTTCTTTCTTTCGCGGCTTGTTCTTTGTCTTGGCCTTATTCTCTGTCTTGACTTTGTTCACGCTTTAGCCTTAGGACTTTTGTTCCTTGCTCGTGGCCTCGTCTTTTCTATCAGGCTTTTTGTCCCTCCCGAATTCCTTCAGACAAAAAGTCCGATGGAATTCTTGTCTTTGTGCCTCATGTATTCGTTGCTTCATTTTGTCCCGAGCTCGGGTTTCGAATTTTTTGAAAACCCGAATTCCTTCAGACAAAAAGTCCGAAGGAAATTCTTTTCCGTTTGTGCCTTTCGCTTTTGGTCATCGAGCCTTTTGTCCTCCTGAATTCCTTCGGACTTTTTGTCTTAAGACAAAAAATCTGAAGGAAATCCGTCTTTGGGTTGTCTTTCCCCAAAGGGTAAGTGCCCTTCGAGAACTTTGTTTTTGTCCTTCGCTTTATGAAGGTGCCCTCCGCAAGGGCTTCCGCTTTCCAAAAATGCCCTTCGGGCTTCTTGATTTGGTCCTTCTAGTTGTCTAGGTGCCTTCTGCAAGGATAAGGTTCTTCCAGAAGTGCCCTTCGGAAGAATGGAAAAGTTCCTCTTGCCGCCTGAGTGCCCTTCGGAAGAATGGAAAAGGTTCTCTCCGTGCTTGAAGTGTCCCCCGCAAGGCCACATACCCTTCGGAGTTTCTGAAAATGACCCTTCAGGAAAAATGAAAGGTCCACTTTGTTCTTGAAGTGGGCAGTTGCCCTTCAAGGTTTTTGTAAATAACCCTTTGGAACTTTTGTAAAGTCCACCTCACAGATGAAAAAGCCCTCCGAAAGAAATCCCCTGCCCTTCGCAATGTCCAAGACCTTTTCGGGCTTTACAAATGCCATTACTTATAAAAACTTTATAAGACAAGTCAATGCACAAACCCGCTTCCCTCTGTAGACCAACTCGGGCCCTTGGATTGCTTTTACTTATAAAAGTAAATAAGACACCCCCGCAAACCCAATATGCACTGTAGACCCATTCGGGTTCATCGAGTGCTTCAACTTATAAAAGCTAATAAGTAATGCAACATCACAAACCCAATTAACACTGAAACTGCCATAGACCCTTTCGGGTTCTCTAGGTGCTCCTACGTATTACTTATAAAGCTTGTAAGTAATGCTGTCTTGCAAACCCAAATTGCTTTGTAAGTGCTAGAAATGATCATTCCCTGATGAGAAAACCCCTATCCCTGCACAAAAGTGACTTATCCTCGATTTCTCAAGGGTCAAGACCTGGTTTTCAAGGCAAATGGTCATGGTGAGCAAAGTTTCGAATGGTAATGGTGACAATTTGACCTGTGGTGGCAAATTTGTCAACAGTACCAATACTTAGTATAGAAGTTCAGATTGTGCTAATGTCCCTAGCAAGATAGTAAACTTTTTGTATCATACTTTTTATTCTATTGTTGGCAGTATTCGAATGTTGAATCTGTTACTTCTTGAAGTTGTTAATTATATGTTTGACTAAAGTATTTTAGCAACTATGGTTGAATGAATGTTCAATATTTAGTTTTTTCAAAAAAAATATTGCATTTTCTAAAGTACAACTTGGAGGGTTGTTTCACTGTATGAGAAGTGATGGTTAAAAACCATGACTTTCACCCTCATAGTTCTCGGTGATAAGCAGTTGGAAGCTATGCGCATTGTGATGATCCTTACTAATAGGATCACAAAATGACACTGATAATGCACTGTGGAATTTCGTCAAACACTTCTACGAATATCAAAAATTATATTGTACTAGGAATTTTGTCAAACATGTCACAGAATATTGTATTATAATTTCGTCAAACAGTGTGTAATCAGTCTAATTGACTTAGTCCAATACAATTATTTAATTCTGGAAAATTACAGTCCTGATAAAATATTTATGGCTATTTCAGCCTTACAAAATGAGCAGAATGTATACACTAAAAACCCGATGCATAAGTCTAGAAATGCCAATGAAAAATGGAACCTGTTTATTGGTAAAAACCTGGTCTGAAAACTACAACCTGATCGCTGTCCAGCAGCTGTCCGTACCCTATTACAGGTACAGTCCGTACAGTACAGACTGGTACGGATTTTTGTTCTTCAAAAACCCAACGCCTCAGGTCCACAATATTGCTGCCAAGTTGAACGCCTCTCCAAAATAAATTGTAGGAATTAAATCACCCCAGGCAGGAGCACCATAGACTACCAAAATGACTTGCTGATGCTGAAAATTCCGTCTGTACGAAAATCCGTACGGCCGTACGGATTTGTGAAAATTCTTCAAAAATCTCTTCAAAAATCCTCCCAAATGCGCCAAAAATTTATTAAAAATTGCTTTCTCCAAGGTTTCAATTTTTCTATGCCAAAATTATGTTTTTCCTAGCCCAAAATTATTGAAATACTGAGAATTTCTTCGCTGAGAATAAACCACCAAAATTCTCCCATTTAGCACACTTGAATTCGCTGAATACCAATTCCTCCAAGCAACCCTTCAGAGGATCTTTCACCTCCTCAGTTATGCAATCACTTGAGAGGTATCGTTCTCAAGGATTAGACTGAAAATTTGCAGACTCTGAAGTCTTACAAATGCTCAAGAAGATTCAATGATCAAAATAAAACTCTGGATGCCAAATACTAGACCCATAGGGTCTATTTATGCACTTTTCGGAAATTCCATGAGTTTCCGTAATACATCATACAAAACTTGTTATACTTTTTAAATAAAAGTAATTTAAAATAAAAGTGCATTTTAAAATTAAAATATAACTATTTGGCCTCCAAAATAAAAATAAACTATCTCCCGGATCGTCGTGAGCCGTCGAATCACCAACAAGACCCTCTCACCACCTTTATCTGCCTACGAGAGTCAGGAATAGGCAAAATCCTCGTAGAGTGTCAAGCTAAACGATGTCAGCCAGAATGGGGACATGACATGCATCATGTGAAAGGTTATTGTCTTCGATCATAACTTTGAAAAGTGCTACGAGTGGTTTTGTGATTATAAATGGAATATCCAAGTGATTATATGAAGTCAAGAGAGGCGATACATGATGAAGCTTTTGTCAATGAGGAATTGCTTGACATGGACCGATTTTGAGATGAGTAAAGATAGATTGGATTGGGAAATTGAAGATATAGTTTGGTCAAAGGTTTTGTCAATTTAGGTCAATTGTTGCATTATGCTTTCTTCAGATCCATGTTAGGGACCTCTTGGTTAATTAGTTGTGGTTAAGAGATATTCATGTTAAATAATGATTTCATGAGTTTATAGTAATTTTTGGTAGAAGCTCTCACTAGGTTGAGAATTGGGATTTTTCTAGGTAAATTAGATAGCTCTATAATGGGGGTCCATTCATCAAAACTAAGCAGGGCTATTTTTGGTTGGTGCTTAGGAGTGAGTAGCATGATAATGTCAAATTTGGACTTGGTGGGAACTAAGTTTGAGTTATTATTTTTTTGCTCTATCTACATCATCAGTCAAGCAAATGATGTTTTGTTTTGGTAGAATTTCAGTAATTGTATTTTTCAAGACGTTTCAATAATATGTTGAGATGATGGATTAGCTTGAATAGTTGTTGACCATTTTGGTCCTGCAGGCCAAAAAAATCACTCTCTTTTCTTTCCCTGTTGTCCTATGTGTTAGTCTTGGATGCATCCACCTTACTACAAATGCTCCATTTCCCTTTGCAATAGCCCTGTTCTTATGAAGAGTTGAAAGATCTAAGACTTGTAGGTTCTCGGCTTGATATGGGGCTTATTTTGCTTTGGGCAATTGCCTTGGACAAGCCTTTTGGCAAAGGGATGGGTTAGTTCAAAGAATGCAAGTCTTTTAGAAAGCTCCAAAGACAAAGTGCCCTTGCGGAGGGCAGTCAAGTCGCGAACTGGACCGTTCAAGCAGGATCCGAAGGACAATTCCAAACACAAGATGCCCTTGCGGAGGGCAGTAAACACATTTGGGAAAGTGAGCAAGGCAAAGGATTCCTTCGGACTTTTGTCCGAAGAAAATCCATGGCAAAAGGCAAAGGTCCTTCGGACAAAATGTCCGAAGGAAAATACAAGGAATTGGTCAAAGGAAAAGACCAAAAGAAAAAGACCTAGACATGAAGGCAAGTTTTCCTTCGGGCAAAATGTCCAAAGGAATTCCTTCGGACATTTTGTCCGAAAGAATTGAGAAGACAAGGGAGTCCGAAGGAGCCCAAAGGGCAAGTGCCCTTGCGGAGGGCTCTCAACAACCAAAAAGGGACCTTTTTCAAGCTTCGAAGGGACACCTTCCCTTCGGGAAGGTTCAATTGCAAAAGGCCGAAGAAATTACCAAAGGGGTGACGGGCCCAAGAATGTCAACTTCAGCATAGCGAACCAGCCGTTGTAGGTTCAAACGTCTGGTGACGTCCCCACGGACATCAAATTCAGGACAATGAAATAGCCGTTGATTCTCAAATGTTTAAAGACGGGCCCGTGCATGGAAATGGGTTAGAAGAGAAGCCGAAAGAATTCATAAGCGCGACCCTGAAGGTATTCAAAGGCCTTAAGGCCAAAAGGAAAAGACTGCCGAGAAAGAAGCCTGAGGAGCCAAGAAATGACGGAAGATAGCCCCGAGGGCCTCAGAGCCGGAAAAGACAAAAGCCAAGCGCAGGAGCAGACAGAACAATCCAGGCGGCACATGGAGCGTCGGCACAAGAAGTTATTGTTGCGGATGAAACAATCTCCGCCAAGTGGCCACCAAGGGGAGAGTGGGCATTCAATAGAATGGCCCGTTTTTTCCTCATTTTACATTAATGAGCAGACAATCACATGAACTACACTAAGAAGTGGCCTTGTCATTCAAACAGAAAAAACGACCCATGCTCTTGCAGTGACATTTAATACGGGTTAAGCACCAAAGTCAAGACTGGCGACACCTACAGCATGGTCCCTTCAACATTTTCCTCTTTCCAATGTATTCAACGCAACATGGGCCGCTTATTCTAAAAAGCGCCAAAGTCTTTTCCTTCATGCTATATATTGTAACCTCTCAATGGAGGAAGATATCTCTTATTTTGTAAGGCGAAGCCCTGCTAAAATTCTACCTTTGATCAATAAGAATGCGTTTTACCTCTATCTGGCTAGTTATACTTTTGAGTGTGTATCAATTCTGTGCTCAGTCTTTTTAGCTTGATGCTTTCACAGATTGACACCAACATACCTAGTGTAGTCAAAGTACCATTTCTGCAGGTTAGCAGGGAGTGTTGCA
Organism: Torreya grandis; assembly: GCA_037957365.1. Classification (NCBI taxonomy): domain Eukaryota; kingdom Viridiplantae; phylum Streptophyta; class Pinopsida; order Cupressales; family Taxaceae; genus Torreya; species Torreya grandis. The sequence continues at coordinate 1,697,588 of JARHVA010000693.1, read as the reverse complement.
TTTAGAGCGCAGAGACAGAAAATGAGTTATCAGATAGTGTGTTCTATAGCGTCTGTGGTAAGTTCATTTTCTGTGTGTCTTCATTAAGCCCCTGTTAAAGCTCCCTACAATCTGATCCTTTTGTTAGATAAAGTGTTTGTTCGCCCTCTTCTAGTCTGAAGTGTTAATATAGCTGAGTAGATCAAAATCATTTAGTGCATCACCTTTTAGATATTTTTTGTTTTGGTTATATTCTTCTCCCTTTTCACCCCCCCCCATTGTTAGAAGTAGTAGTGAAAGACCTCAGAGATGCATCAAAGGGAGCTAGCCCTTATCTAGAGATTCTCCCCTCAGTTTTGTCAAACCCACAGCAAGAGAAGAGTCTCCATTGTGCTGCGTGGAAGAGAGAAGCTCAGCGTTCTTTCAAGGGTACAATTCACAGCGTCAACAGTTTTTGGCACGCTCGATGGAACCAATTTTAATGCTCAGAAAAGTTTCAAGATTGGTGCTGGTCTTGTTACAGCAAGAATAAACCACTAATCCAGCGTCTGGCGACTCCATTTTCAAGAACATCAGTCTCTGATTAAAGATCAGTCTGACATCCCATGCCTAAGGTCACCACAAGATCTTCTACCAAGGGTGTCCCTTTTGAATTCATTGAACTACCATTAAACTCAGCAAGGCGACTGAGATTTGCAAGGACCCATCCCTCTACAGCAAGTCATTTTTTCAGTCCTGTTATAAAATATACTTACGCAAGAAGACCCCGACAGAACCCTGTTATCACCATGGCTTTACTTTTTGTGGCCTTTCATGATGAGAGCCTTTAAACCTTCTACATTATGACCCAATCCCAAGGACAACCCTTAAGAGTGTTCCTCCCTTTAATGGAGAGGGACCTATTACTGCTATTGAGCACATCAGAAATATTTCCAACCTCTGTAATATTCACAGTGTCACTGAAGAGAACATTGCTATCAGGTTGTTGACATTGTCTTTTAAGGGTGAGGTTCTGAACTGGTATGGGACTTTGCCTATGAATTCAGTCGACACATGGAACGAATTAGGCACTCTCTTAACAAACAAATTCGAGAAGAGTGATCATCTCTCTCTTGTTGAGCAGCTAACCACCATGAAAAGAGCTCCACATGAATTCATGCAGGATTTCAATACCAAGTTTCAAAAGCCCTAGGACAGAATCCCCATTTCGATAAGGCCAACCCCAAGCTATGTTTTCCTCTATTACTTGAAAGCTTTGAACAGCGACATTGTTGTCATAATACAGTCAATGGGAAGACAAGTGTTGCCAGCTGCCTATGAAATTGCCATAGCCGCTGAAAATTTCCTGGTGCAAACAGGGAAGATAGTCCCTAGACCTCATATGTCGCTCTTTCTGAATTGCCACCTCCAGTTCAAACCGCTGCACCCACCTTAGCTCTTCTCCCTGATGTACAAAAGCCGACTGCTACCTCGCCCAATGACCTTCATGAAGTTAAAAGCTTGTTACAAAGCGTGACCAACGAACTAGTAGCTCTCAAAAGGCAACAGGCTCAAAACTATCGGCCAAATCAGGGATACCAGCAGTTCGAACAAGCAAGTAGACCCCCTTTTCAAAATTATAATCAAGGACAGGGTCAATTTGCACAAACCAGACCTTATCAAAGGTATAATCCAGGCGCTCCTTCATCGTTCAAAGCTCTTGGTACAGGAACATCCAAACTGCCCACCCCTGGGATATAGTCAAGAGCAGGTTGCTTATACAAATAAAACGCCGAATCAATGTATGTATGCACAAGACAATCAGACAGTTGCCCGATTCCCAAGCTTTGAGGTGTCAGTTTAACCTGGCATGGACAGTAGGCAGACTCAATCTGATTCCACTCTCATGAATCACATGAAAAGTGAATTTTGTGCAGTCAACTATGTGGGCAATATGAACAACCAAGGTGATTATGTTGCAGCCAACACAAGGTCCAAAAGGAGAGCTATGGATGAAACTCAGACAGCTGCCCAAACGTTCGCAGCATCCTCTTCATCACATATAAACCGAAAATTTTCAAATTACAGATCGTCGGTTACACCCTCAACTCCTCGGCCTGCGCCTCAGACTGCAAGCGCCCTCAAAGAAAATTTAAAAGTGTAGTGACCCTCACTAGTAGGATCATCAAAACACTGATCTTGCACTATGAAATTTTGTCAAACAGTTGGTAGAATTACAAAATACTAATATGGCGTTATGGATTTTTGTCAAACAGTTGGCAAATAATTAAACTACACTGCTGTAAGTGTAAACTGACTATGAAACAAATCTACTCAGCTCAATAATTTAGAAAATTTAGTACCAATATACTTATTCATGGAAATATAGTTCCTTTTTACAATAGATGGCGGCTTTCAGATTTCAAAACATGGACAAAATAATATCTTTTCCTATCATGAACAGCATACAAAGGATTTGGCACAAAAATTGAATCTTTATTCAAAGATATGCAAATGTAAATAGAACCTCATTCGCTAATGACAAGAACGTGGTCTGTTTGTTGCACCCAAACTGCTGTCCGTACACATGCCCAGAATATTGTTCGTACGCTGTCCGTACACTGCTGACTGGTGCGATTTTAATATTAAATTTTGTCTTTACTGGCAAGTGACAATACTGCCTTGGTCATTGACGCCTAGGCTGGGCCACCATATAAAATTTAATCTTCCAGCCAAATATGAGAAATCGCAGTATGCTGGAGCGCAAAACCCTACCGTACCTTACTGCAAGTACAGGCCGTACCTGTATGGACTGTATAATATATATATAATTTTATTTTTCCTTGGGCAGCCCCCTTCAATTGGATGATGATGCAATCTCCTTGCCAGATGACTCCAAAATTGTTTAACTCTCGAACTTAAACCTGAATACCCAATGAAACTCAACATGAAATGGCTGAATACCACTTCCAATGTGCAACCCTTCAGAAGATCTTCTACTTCCTCAGTTATGCAATCTCTTGAGAGGTATCGTTCTCAAGGATTCCGCTGAAAATTTGCGGACTATCACGCCCCACAAATGCTCAAGAAGACTCAAATGAGAAAATAGACTTGGATGCCAAATGAGAGACCCATGGGGTCTATTTATGCACTTTTTGGAAACTTCTAGAAATATCCGTAATACATCTTGTAAAACCTCATTGTACTTTTAAAATAAAAAGTAACTTTATAAAATAAAAAGTGCACCTTAATTAAAAAATATAACATTTTGGCCCCATATAAAAAGTAATAAATAAATATAATGTCTCCAAGAGTATAATGAGCCATCCAATCGCCAAAAAAACACAAAAATGACTCTCTCATCACCACTATCTGCCTACGAGAGTCTGGAATAGGCAAATCCACGTAAAGTGTCATGTCGTACTAGAGAGGGGACATGACAAAAAGGCAGCTACCCTCAGATCAACGTGGTAGACCAGATGAAGACTGCACATGAATATCTCTTTGTGGGATTCATTAGCAATGCCAAGACAAAAGGACATGCTCCAGAAGGAGTTGCACGAGCTAAATGAACCATTTGTCCCAACAAAAGTTGATAACGTTTTGATCATGAATGGGCACCCTTCCACAGCAGGCCAAGCAAAGAAAGATGAAAAAGTTCTCCCTTTCTATCTATCCTTAGTCATAGGAGATTTCTTGGTACACAACTGCATTATTGACAGTGGGGCAAGCACCTCAGTAATGCCTAAATGCATAGCGGATAAGCTGGGACTCAAATACGAAAAGATGACCAAGGTAGTCCTGCAGCTAGATGGATCACCAGCCAAGACACTAGGAGTGATACAAGGCTTAAATTTAACGTTGCACATCTGTCTCACTTTCTCAGTTCCCTACAACGTGGTAGTGGCGGATGTTCCTCCCTATTTTGCTATCTGCTTGTCCAGCGATTTCACATCCAAAATAGGCGGGTACCTAGCAACAAACTGGTCTTACATGGTTTTGAGAACCAAATATGGGACTAAGGTCAAGATTGAGTCGGAACCAATCCATAGAGATCATCTAGAGCCGTACTCATTGAAAACGGCGAATGTCAGCTACGCCATTATTGATGAAAAAAATTCCAAGTGGATCAATCTCTGCCCTTTTGCCTTTGAAGGAGTTGTTGACCTGCTCTTAGACGAATGGGAAAGTGACAACTTCGAACACGACCCATACAAGTTTATAGAATAGGCAGGGCTAGGAATTTATTGCATGCATGAAGAAGGTACCCTTGTGCCAAATTTGATGAAAGCAAACCAAGAGAGCTCGAGTTTATGGCAACTCTTCTTTGATGGCTCAAGAAGCAATTTGGGAGCTGGTGGTGGAGTGGTGTTAATTTTCCCCTCAAAGGAGAAATACTTCTCGAATTTCAGGGTCCAATTTTCTTGCACTTGCAATGTTGCAGAATATGATTCTCTCATCCATGGTTTGGAGTGGGCAAGGAAAAGAGAAATTAAAGAGCTGCAGATTTTTGGGGACAACTCGCTGATCGTAAATCAGGTGAGAGACCAAAATGTGACCAATAATTCCTTGCTTAAGTCTTACAAGCACAGGGTATGGGACTTAGTTGAGAGTTTTCTTGCTTTCAATGTTATTTTCATTCCAAGAGAGCAAAATAAGCAAGCAAACAGACTAGCAGCAGTTGGTGCCCAGTTTAACATCCCCAATGAGATAGGCCGAGACAACAATCCGTGTCATTTAAAAGAGGTAATCAGACCTTCCGTGCCTAATAACGTCACCAATTGGCAGGTGTTTGACAGCGATCGACAGATAACACTCTTCTTGCAAGAGGAGGCTGAGTTTGCCTCTAGAAATCAAACCAAGCTACAGTAGCAATATGGCGGCTAGATTGTTCAACTAAAGAACAACAAACTTTCCAAAGGCTTAGTCACTCTCGAGAGCATTTTCAATGAGGATGACCAACTGAAAAATGACAAAGCAAGCATCACAACGAAGAAATAAAACTACGAAAATGTTGAAATATTCAAGAACAGGGTGCTTGCACTTGGAAAGGTATGTACAGATCATGATCGGCAGGGTTTCATCTTGTTGTGCCAAGAATTTGCCGATGTCTTCGTTTGGGAGTATAGCAACTTGAAGGGTTTTGACCCAAGTTTGGCCCAACATACCATTGAGTTGGAGGAAGGCGCCAAGCCCATCAAACAAAACCAAAGGCCTGTCAACCCGAAGATTGAGCCTCTCATGTGGAAGGAACTCACCAAGCTGATTGAGTCCAAGATCATAGTTCTGATCAAACACTCTTCTTGGCTAGCCAATCTAGTCCCTGTTAGGAAAAAGAATGGGGAGATCAAACTGTGTGGATTTCAGAGACCTCAATAGAGTCTCGTTGAAAGATCACTATCGTCTCTCAAGTATAGAGCAGATCCTCCAAATGGTGACAATCAACGAACGTTTCTCCCTCCTAGATGGGTATTCAGGGTACAATCAGATTTTAGTGCAAGATTGTGATCAATACAAAACAACCTTCACTACCAAATGGGGGACGTTTGCTTACCGAAAAATGCCATTTGGACTGTCCAATACTGGAGCCACTTTTCAACGAGCCATGGACATGGCTTTCCAAGGCCTAATAAATAATGTTGTACTGGTCTACCTTGATGATGTGACAGTGTTTTCTAAGGAAGCAGGCCAACATCTGAAACACTTTAGGCAAATCTTTGAGAGGTGTAGAGAGTTTGGTATCTCTCTCAACCCAAAGAAATGCGTGTTCGTTGTCCATGAAGGTAAACTCCTTGACCATGTTTCAAAAGGGGGCTTGACCATTGATCCAGAAAGAGTTTGCGCCATCTTAGCGCTGTCCTTGCCTAAGCATAAGAAAGGTCTGCAAAGCTTCTTTGGCAGAATAAATTTCATCAGGAGATTTATCTCAAATTTTGCCGAGATAGTCAAGCCACTGACCTCCATGCTGAAGAAAGATGATAAATTTGCGTGGGCAACACAAAGGATAGTTTTGAAGGGATCAAGCAGGCTATCGTTCAGGCTCCTACCTTGATCAGCCCTGACTTCATCAAAGATTTCAACTTCTACACCTTCGGAAATGAAGAGGTAATCTCCGCCATGCTTACCCAAGCAAATGACGAAAACCTTGAACTGCTTGCATTCTTTAGCCAAAGTCTGGAAGGTTTTGAAATCAAGTATACATATGTTGAAAAGCAAGTCCTTGCAGTCATACGAAGCATGAAGAAATTCAGACATATACTATCCAATAGCAAGGTTCATCTTATGGTGCCACATCCCAGCGTCAAAGATTTCTTGATCAGCCGTGATCTAAATGAAAAGAGAGCGGGATAGATCACCAAAGTAATGAAATATGACGTGGACATTAAAACCAACAAGCTGGTAAGGGGAAAAGCCCTATGTGAACACCTTGCTACAGACCTTAAACAGCAGAAAGAGGACATTTTGTTTATCCATGATGAAGCTACAGCAGAAGAACCAACAATCATGAAGGATTGGGCATCAGACATGAAACGTTTCCTTTTCACCGGTGAGTGCCTGCAGAGCCTTGATAGGACCAAGAGGAGATATTTCAGACTCCAATCTCTCCCTTATGTCTTGATTGACGGGGTGTTGTTCAGAAGAGATTTTTCAGTACTCTTGAGGTGCATAGACTTAGATCAGGTCGACAGGTTGCTGTCCGAGTTCCATAACAGACCAGTTGGTGGTCACTTTGTTCCTAAGTCTACAGCTGCAAGGATTATAAGAGCTTATTACTTTTGGCCCACTTTATTCAGAGACACCCATGCCTGGGTATGAAAGTGCCAGAAGTGTGCTCTCTTTGATGGAAAATAACGGCTGGCTGCAATGCCTCTACAGCGTATTCAAGTAGAATAGTCATTCATGCAATAGGGCCTAGACTTCATAAGGATGATCAACCCTCCTTCCAGTGCTAACCACAAATGGGTCTTGACTGCTACAGACTACTTCACGAAATGGATAGAAGCTGTTGCTTTAAAGGAGGCCAACGAAAGTGCAGTCTTGGACTTTTACGAAGAACTGGTGACAAGGTTTGGAGTTCCAGCGACCATCTCAGACAATGCATTGGCTTTTTTGGGAACCAAAACAAGCGAGTGGGCGTTAGGATACGACATCTACCTTAGCACTTCTTCCAACTACTACCCACAAGGGAATGGGCTTGCTGAGTCCACCAACAAGAATCTGATCAGAATTATCAGAAAGACAATGGAGGAGAATCAGAGAACTTAGCATGCCAAGTTGAAAACAACCCTATGGGCAGACATGGTTACTCCAAAGAGGGCAGTTGGCAATTCACCATGCACGCTTGTGTATGGAAGGGAAGCTAGACTTCTTATTTCATTTGAATTGCCAGCTTTGAATCTTGCTCATCAGTTGCAATTGGAAGAAGGCAACAGCATGGAGGTCAGGTTGTGTAAATTGATGGAACTTCAAGAGACAAGGGACCAATCCATGGTTTCTATGACTAGCCGTCAGCAGCAAACGAAGAAGCACTTTGACAAGAAATCCTCGTCAAAAGGCTTCTCTGAAGGCGACATCGTCTTAAAATGGGATGAGGACCGAGTTAAGCCTAGAAAACACACAAAGTTCGATGCCCTATGGAGTGGTCTATATGTCATCACTCAATGCAAGCAACACAATGCATTCCAACTCTTTAGGTTGGATGGTGAAGAACTGCATATCCCAGTTAATGGGATATATTTTAAGCACTATCACTGAGCCTTCTCTCATCATGTATATATTTTTCTTGTTTTTTTTCTGTTTCCCTAAGTGCTCTTGCGCATGTTCGTAGTTTTTTAGACTTGTGTGTTTTGTTTACCATTTGGGGTAAAAGCTTCATGATTGATTCTTGGATCTCTCAAAGTTATTGTCAACCTTTCGCGCTGTGTTTTAACTCCGTGCCCAACGGACTTGTAAGCCACTGGTTTTCGTAAAGCATAACAGACATGCTTCCCCTAAGAATCGCCAAATTTGTTGACCATTTTGGTCCTGCAAGCCAAAAAAATCGCTCTCTTTTCTTTCCCTACTGTCTTGTGCGTCAGTCTTGGATGCATCCACCTTACTACAAATGCTCCATTTCCTTTTGCAATAGCCCTGTTCTTATGAAAAGTTGAAATATCTAAGACCTGTAAGTTTTCGGCTTGATATGGGGCTTATTTCGCTTTGGGCAATTGCCTTGGACAAGCCTTTTGGCAAAGGGATGGGCCAGTTCAAAGAATGCAAGTCTTTTACAAAGCTCCAAAGACAGTGCCCTTGCGGAAGGCAATCAGGTCGCAAACTGGACCATTCAAGCAGGATCCAAAGGGCAATTTTGGACCCAAGATGCCCTTGCAGAGGGCAGTAAACACATTCGAGAAAGTGAGCAAGGCAAAGGATTCCTTCGGACTTGTCCGAAGAAAATCCATAGCAAAAGGCAAAGGTCCTTTGAACAAAATGTCCGAAGGAAAATACGAGGAATTTGTCAAAGGAAAAGACCGAAAGATAAAGACCAAGACATGAAGGCAAGTTTTCCTTCGGGCAAAATGTCCGAAGGAATTCCTTCGGACATTTTGTCCAAAAGAATTGAGAAGACAAGTGAGCCCGAAGGGAAAGTGCCCTTGTAGAGGGCTCTCAACGACCAAAATGTCATGTCCCCAATTTCTGCCCTTCCTTAATGACAACATTTCTAGCAGGGTTGGTCTATTATCTGGTTCCCATAGGCCAGCAGAGCGTAGAGGGAACCAACCCAGGGGCTTTGAGAGTCATGCATGAGCCTCCCAGGTAGTTTGGAGCAGTAGACAACAGTTTCCTACAATTTAGGAGGGATTCCTAATTTGTAGGGATTGACTAGGAGTGGTCTAGGAGGCATTTGGAGACCTCGGCGAACGTTTTGGAGACTTAGAGTGCATCTCCTATTTTTTAGGAGGCATTCCTATTTTTTAGGAGGAACTACCAGTTCGGCGATAGTTCTCTCAGAGGTGCACACAATAGGGGAGAGTCATTGGGACTCAATTTTGGTCGATTGGGGCCGTCTCCTACTTTTTAGGAGCATCCCTAGATTTTAGGGATGAGACTGCCAGTAGATCCTTGATTTCCGACTTCAGTCACAGACAGGTGACAAGATGATTTGTTGGTTCGTGATGTCAGTTGGACATTTTGTGGCTACTTGGGTTATATTTTTAATATTTCCTAAGTTTTCGTCTTTTATTAAATAAGGCTAAGTTTATAGCTATTTTGGTGTAATAAGGGGTTTTTGGCCTCATTTGGATGCGCACCCTATGGTATGATAGCTCGTTGGAAAGGTCTCCAAATTCTCTAAATCTTTCTCTTTGGTCTCAGGGCAATTCAGTGAACGGATTTCTGTCTATGGGGAAAAGGGTCATTTTCTAGTAACATGACCACTTTCAAATAAGAAATTATAACACCTTCACTTCATAACGCCACTTGGAGACACTTAGGGTTCGCTTTGAAATTGAAAGGGGTTATAAGGAGATGGAAGCTTCATTGTTTGATCATCTTTTGCACACTTGACAACTTGATTTCGGATTTGCTCTGAAAGGGGCGATTTCTAGTCTGGGACGCAAACCCCAAGTTAGTGATTGGCTGGGACGTAGCCCTCAGCAATCTTTGGCGCAGCATTTAGACATTGGGCGTGGTGATTAAGGACAGGGGCATCCATTCTCATCGGGGTTTCAGCGTGGCAGAATATCTTTCCAACTGGGACGTGGTTCATTACAGTCTGTGGGACGCCATTTATAGCAGATACACCACGTGGTGTATAGATTATTGTTTGTATTCATCTCCAAATGTATGCTGGATTTGGGAACCTTCTTCACCTTCTAGCTTGACATCAAATTTGTATGGCGCTTTGGGAAATATATTGGATTTATTGCTTGGCTCTATAATTCAGACAAATCTGCCTGGTACGGATTGCAATAATTCTGATTTTCGCTGCATACTTTATTTATTTCAGTCTTGTTTCATGTTTGTTGTTCTCTATTACTTTTCTATGTTATATATTCATCAAAACACAAAAACAAAAGAAAAAAACAAACCCTTCTGTAAATTTCCGTCTACTACGGAAAGAAAACATTCAGAAGCAGGAAAACATAATTTCATAATACAAATTACAGCAGACCTCCAGAAGGGATCCATCAGGGATATTTCACAAAAAGGGACCCTTTCCAAGCTCCGAAAGGACACCTTCCCTTCGGGAAGGTTCAATTGCAAAAGGCCGAAGAAATTACCAAAGTGGTGACGGGCTCGAGAACATCAACTTCAGTGTAGTGAACCAACCGTTGGAGGTTCACACGTCCGGTGACGTCCCCGCGGACGTCAAATTCAGGACAATGAAATAGCCGTTGATTCTCAAATGTTTAAAGACAGGCCCACGCAGGAAATGGGTTAGAAGAGAAACCGAAAGAATTCATAAGCGCAAACCCGAACCGACGAGAAAGGAGCCCGAGGAGCCAAGAAATGACAGAAGATAGCCCCGAGGGCCTCAAAATCGAAAAAGACAAAAGCCAAGGGCAGGGGCAGACAGAACAGTCCAAGTGGCCCAATAAGCGTCGGCACAAGAAGTTATTGCTGCAGATGAAACAATCTCCACCAAGTGGCCACCAAGGGGAGCACAGGCATTCAATAGAATGGCCCTTTTTTTCTCATTTTACATTAATGAGTAGACAATCGTGTGAACTTCACTAAGAAGCGGCCTTGTCATTCAAACAGACAAAGCGACCCATGCTCTTGCAGTGACATTTAATATAGGTTAAGCACCAAAGTCAACACTGGCGACACCTACAGCATGGTCCCTTCAGCATTTTCCTCTTTCCAATGTATTCAACGCAGCATGGGCCGCTTATTCTAGAAAGCGCCAAAGTCTTTTCCTTCATGTTATATATTGTAACCTCTCAGTTGAGGAAGATATCTCTCATTTTGTAAGACGAAGCCCTGCCAAAATTTTATCTTTGATCAATAAGAATGCATTTTACCTCTATCTGGCTAGTTATACTTTTGAGTGTGTCTGTGTACCAATTATGTGCTCATTCTTTTTAGCTTGATGCTTTCACAGATTGACACCAACATACCTAGTGTAGTCAAAGCACCATTTCTGCAGGTTAGCAGGGAGTGTTGCATCTAGAGCGCAGAGACAGAAAATGAGTTATCAGATAGTGTGTTCTATAGCGTCTGTGGTAAGTTCATTTTCTGTGTGTCTTCATTAAGCCCCTGTTAAAACTCCCTACAATCTGATCCTTTTGTCAGATAAAGTGTTTGTTCGCCCTCTTCTAGTCTGAAGTGTTAATATAGCTGAGTAGATCAAAATCATTTGGTACATCACCTTTTAAATATTTTCTATTTTGGTTATATCCTTCTCCCTTTTCACCCCCCATTGTTAGCAGTAGTAGTGAAAGACCTCAGAGATGCATCAAAGGGAGCTAGCCCTTATCTAGAGATTCTCCCCTCAGTTTTGCCAAACCCACAGCAAGAGGGGAGTCTCCATTGTGCCGCGTGGAAGAGAGAAGCTCAGCCTTCTTTCAAGGGTGCAATCCACAGCGTCAACAACAGTCATGTAAGTTTCTTGAATGTGAGTGAGAAAATGTTGGATTGGGTAACCTGAGTCGATGCATGCAATGACACATTTCCTATCTTGAATTAGTACAATTATTTTTTTGTTGCTCAAAATGTTAGGGTTGATTGTCATTTCTATAGTATTTGTTGATAGACTAGGATTAGTAGAAGGTTGATTGTTTTTTTATTGATTGCTTTGCAAAGGAGCTTGTAGTATACTCTTAGAATTATCTAGTAAAGGATTGGTGTAAATGCCTAAATATTAGCTTAGTGTATAGCTTCACATTTGCCTTTTGTTTCAGAGACTTGATTAACTATGAGAAATTATTGGTATCTCTCATGACTCATGGCCTAATGGTCAAAGTTAGATCCAAATAGGAAGGAATGTGTCAAATTTTCTAGATTACAACAAGTCTCATGTGAGTGGCCCTAATTGGCATGCCAGTAACAAAATTTTGAAGAATCAAACAATTGAACTCATACCAATTAACTTGTAAATGTAAGTCCACACCAAAACACCAAACCGGGTGCTTGGCAAGGCACTTACAAAAGTTTTCATTTAATGTAGCCTCTCTCAATCAAAGGTTTTACGCTTGCTTTGGTATAGAACATGCCATTTGCCCAATAGTGGGATTTGAACTTAGATCAATTAACTTGTAAATTTAAGTCCACACCAAAAGACCAAATTGGGGTACTTAGCAAGGCACTTACAAATTTTTGATTCATTGTAGCTCTCTCAAGCAAAGGTTTTAAGCTTTGCTTGTCATAGAACATGCCATTTTCCCATTAAAGGGATTTGAACTCAGATCAATTAACTTGAAAATTAAAGTCCACACCAAAACACCCAACCAGGGTGCTTGGAAAGGCACTTAATTTTTATTTATTTATTGTAGCCTTTCTCAAGCGGAGGTTTTAAGCTTGATTGGCATAAAACATGCCATTTGCCCATTAGTGGAGTACCAGGGTGCTTGGAAAGGCACTTAATTTTTATTTATTTATTGTAGCCTTTCTCAAGCAGAGGTTTTAAGCTTGATTGGCATAAAACATGCCATTTGCCCATTAGTGGAGTTTGAACTCAGATCAATTAACTTGTAAATGTAAGTCCACACCAAATTGGGGTGTTTGGCAAGGCACTTACAATTTTTTATTTATTGTCGCCTCTCTCAAGCAGAGGGTTTCAAGCTCGCTTGGCATAAAACATGCCATTTGCCCATTAGTCAGGTTTGGTAGGATCTGATTCTCAAGGTTGAGGCTTTGGCAATTCACGTTTGAATTCTATTGTTTGGTGATTGGGGTAAAAAGGATTTCCCATAATTGGTTGGGAAATGGTGGTATTTTAAGGTTCATTCAGAATGATTGCATTGATTGTTCACATTGATTCAAAGCTAGGGTCAAAAGTATCAAATACCCCATCACCAGTGGCATCTTGATTTTTGTTTTTGAGAAATCCAGTGACTTTTTGTTTGTTGGGGAGTCTCAAATTGTCTCGTGAAATGGTCATGTCTTTATGCTTGGTCAAAAGCTTCTTCTAAGTTATTAGGATAAAAAAATAACACTTTGTATTGCAATCCCAGTTCTAGGGCAATGGTAAATAATTTAAATGGACTTTCTTCACTCATTGTATTTGACCTTATGGGCTATATGGACTTCCATCGCTTGAGGAATTCTACGGAAGATGCATGGTCTTGTTGTTTTGCGTTGACAAAGTTTCCTATATGGTCTTCGGCTCAAGCATGGTATTAAAATTATTGGACGAGTGTTGACTAGGCCTTCTAGGGGAACTATGAAGTTTTAGTTGGTTGTACCACTTGAATGCATATCTAGTTAGCCTTTTAACTAGCAACTTGGTAGTTGTGTACGTATTGGTTTTGATCCAATCTATATAGATATTTCAAAATATTTTCAGATGTAGTGAAGGGGCGGTTGCAATATAGGGTGTTGAAGGTTCATTTTGTAATGTTTGAAAGACTTTGTTATGAATGGAGGTTGTAGAATAGCTTTCCCATTGACATCTGTGATGGGAGGGGAGGTGGGAACATTGAGTAGGAGATCCCCAATAGGTATGTTGAGGTCAAATTTTCATTTACCTAATTTGGGTTTGCATTTGCAACATTTAGGTATCAGTCATAATTTGCATTTGGGTATTTGGTCGCAAATTTGCATTTCAGCCATCTAGTCCAACACTTGCATGAACATTAGGTATGGTTGATTTCAAGGTTTTGACTTGGGTTTTCTTGAGTATTGTTAAGGAATGGGTTACTAGTTGTCGAAATTGTTGGGGTTGTAGGCATAGGGATTAGATCAGAAATCATGGCATTGACATGGCTTTCCCCCATGCTTTTGGGAAGAATCATGTTTACATGTGTTGCCCCCATCCTAATGGTAGAAGGGGCGATATGGAAGTAAGTCATGAGGAGTTGAATATCTTGAGAAATATTTTCCCGCGTAGTGAGGATATTCTACTACGAATTGTTGGATTTCGAGGGTGAACTCAAAGTTGTGCATAGGTTCTCCATCTTGGTCCATATATTCTTGTAGGATTTGGTTTGCTTGACTGGATTTGTTAGAGGACCTAGTGTCTCATTTATTAGGAATTTTTGTTTTCTAATTCCAAGTAGATGAGGCCTCGTTATAGTCAAGATTAGAATTGAAAGGTGCTTGGGTAAAGTCCGACCATTTGGTGGCATCTTGCTCTAATTGGAAATGCTCCATAGTAGGAAAGGAAGAATAGCCTTTTAGGAATCTAAGGGTGTTTTTTTTTTTTTTTTTTTGAAAAGCAAGAAATAGTTAGAAATTAGGTTGAAAAAGGAAAATGTGAATATAGTGCAACCAAAGATGGGGTTAGATTTACGTCAGGTTCACCAAAATACAACAAACCATGAAATGGGTCTCAACATGTACAAGCCTTTAGATAGGTGAAAGGTAAAAAACCATTCTAGATCCAACACATAAACATGATAGTGTAATGTCCCCTTCTAGCTAGACATTGTACTTTCAGCATGATTAGCCTATCAGTGGCCCTCGTAGGCTAATATGACATGGTTAGAGGGTCTTCTCTGCAGTTACCCAAATGGCAGTTGGTTTCTTTGGGAAAATTTCGACATATTCTGAAGGTTTTCTAATGATTTATTAGAATGTTTTTATTTTTAGAAACCTCATGTTATAAGATGATGTTATATTTGTACTTTATGTTATAATTCATTATTTTATATTAAAGTACAAATATAATATATTAAAATAGAAAACTAATAATAAAATATTATGATGTTTCTAGAAGCTTCCCAAATGAAGGAAAGAAAAAAAAAAGTATAAAGGGAGGTGTGGGCTGCCATTATGAATCATCCTGATTTGATGTTGTCTTTGTTGTGGTATGCTTGTGGAGCCTAGAGTTTTCTGCAATGAATCAATTTGTCTTTGGAAATGATAATTCTCATTGATAGCATAACTGGAGTGAAATATCTCTTGAAGGGTTGCATTTTGGAGGTGATATTTCAGTCATCTCAATTGGAGCAAAATTTGTGGTCATTGGCCAATTTTGGAGAAATCGATTTAGTGAATTTATGGAGGTTGCATAGCTATCTTTTGGTGTTGGTATCTATATAGCTTGGCATCGATTTTCCCTGGTTAAAAGCGCAGATTGCATTGTAGAGCAATCTGATATAAAAATCAGATATTTACAGTCAAGGAAGGACGCCATTAGGAGGGACGTTTTTGCTTGTGGGGGTTCCAATTTGCATCAATTCTTTGCTTGGCTTGGTGCACCCACTTCCTTGGAGCATGGAGATGATATTAGATGCTTGAGACAGTGCATATTCATTGCATATTATTTTAAATTTGAGATCAAACCAGAACAGGGGCAGCTGGCTTGGAAAATTCGATTTGGCTTGGGAGATCATCCTTTCACTTGGAAGTTGCTTCATCTATTCTCAAAGGCGCCTCAATCCAGCCAAGTTTCATTACATACAATTCATCTTTTAGTATAGTTTATATTTGCAGCTGTAGGTGTGCATCTTTCATACCAACATACCATATAATTGTAATTCTTGTTTATGCCAAGAGTCTTGGCTAGTCTAGTGGAGCATTGTATCAAATCATCAATACAAATAAGAATCACAAGTTGTTGGTCATTTATAGTTATCTTTTGAGCATTTGAATTGAGATAGTAGGTTGCATGCCAACTGTTCGACTAAATGTCCATTGGTTGTAGGTGATTAGTTTGCTTTGTGAATTCATCTAATTGCATAGAAAAGAACAAAAAAGAAGTCATTATTGTAGAACTTAGCATTGTCATTCTTGCATTGTTCTATAAACACTTGAAGCTTTAATCAATCGTCATTCAAACAAATCATCAAACTGTGACAAAAACTAGCAAAAAGCACTTTGCATACAAAGTGTTTGAAAAAATTACAAGGCAGCAAATTGAGACAATTAAGGGCAAATTGGGCAAAGATTTTTACAGTGGTATCAGAGCCCTGATCCTGCCATCCTGGAGGGTTAAAAGATCACATGAGAGGTCATCACAAGTACTATACCCACAAAAAAGCAGAACATGAAGGGAATTGGCAAGAAGAAAATCTATTTACAGAGGTACCTTTGGCTGAAATGGGTGACAAAGCAGACGTGGGTACACATAGAGATGAGAGAAGAGACAATGATAGAAATGGTGACAGAGAAGTGAGAGACGCTCTGAGAGATTTACAAGTTGGTCAGCAGCAGGTAGCTGGGGCCTTACAACAGTTGGCAAATATTTTGCAGCAGTTGAATTTACCTAGAAGACAGCCTCAGGTCCAGGAAGATGATAGGAGTGTAGTTGGGTCCCGAAGAGTGCAGAGGGCACCCTCCCGCACTGCAGTTAGGCCTACTCGGCCCACATTCCTGAGAAATGAACCAGCTGAGGAGAATATTGAAGAGGTTAAGAATCCAACCGATGCTGACGCATACATGGCTGCCCATGATGAATGGCAGCAATTGACACCTGAAGCACAAGAGCTTATGCATTTTGATCGGTTTGTACAGTCAATGATGGATTACTATAGGTCTCGACAGGGGAGAAGACCTAGGAATCAAAATAAAGAACTAAAACATGCTACTAATAAGCTTACATTACCCATGTTTGATGGCAGTGACAAGACTACGGCACAGTCATGGATTCATAAGTTGAATACCTTCTTGGCTCTTCGACCCATGATAGAAGAGGAAGCTATCAAATATGCCATTTTGCATCTGAAGGGAGCAACACACGAATAATGGTATCATGGATTAGTTACATTGCTGTTGAAAATATTGTCATTGATGTCAAAGATCTAGCATTATTGGTGATAAAGGCCCCATTGCCTTTAATGGTGTTTTTAATATTCATATCTTCGCTAATGTGTGTTAATATTTAGTTAATATTGATGAATTTATTTTTGGTTGCATATAAGTCAAAAGAAGACACATAGAAAAGTCAAATAGTCATGGAGTAAAAGACGAAAGAGGAATGGGACGCATTTTCTCATGAAGAGTCATCTCGAGAAATTTCAAGAGTCACCATGTGAAGACAAAACAGGTATGACGCATTTTTCCATGAAAGGACACTCTGAGGAATATGAAAAGTCACCAACATAAAGACAAAAGAGGAAAAGACGTTTTTGCTTATGAAGGGTCACCATATGACTTTTCAAATGCAAGAATACGAAGGGTCATGCAAGTTTGGCACCATTTTCTATGAAGATTGAAGGGTCACAAAGGGTGAATGCCAAAAGTCATTTGGAAAGCTATAAATAAAGGGTTGAAAAGCCATTTATAATAAGCAAGAGAGTGCATGATTTGTATTTGTTTTCGAAGAGAGAAAAGCAAAAGATATTGTAGAGTTCTATCATTTTTTGAGTAAGCAACATTGAAAGATAGTTGTGTTTTATACACAAGAGGGGTTGGTGCCCCTGTGGGTTGGTGCTCACAAATAGTTGATGTGTTGGTATTCGGTAAAAGAGTTGGTGCTCCTGCAAGTTGGTGCTTGCGAACTTTGTATTTTGAGTTGGTGCTCATTCATATACTTGAAATTGTTTTTTGTAGTTTTTCCCACTTTGGATTTCCACGTAAAAATATGATGTCTCTCTCTCTTGTGTGGTGCAAATTATTATTTCAATTTTATTACATATCTTGAATGTATGATTAAGTGGTTAAAGAAAAGAAATCAGATTAAGTAAAAAGATATATAATATACTGATTCACCCCCCTCTCTCAGTGTATTTCGTGCTTAACTATTGGTATTAGCGCAGGTTCATTTTGAAAAAGTTTTACAGCTTGAAGGTAGATCGGGAAAGCACGATTGTTGGATCACATGAAAAATTTTCTACAAATAAAGCACTTTTGTTTGATGGGACGAATTATGTTCTTTGGAGCATAAAGATAAAGACTTATTTGATGGCCCTTGGATTCGACATATGACAAGCAGTGGTGGAGAAATATGAAGAGCCATCGACACTTGTAACTACTCCCGCAGAATAGAAAGCAAGTGAAAATAATGCTAAAGCTTAAAATGTTATTTTATGTGGTTTATGTGAATCAAAATTTTTTAAAGTTGTGCAATGTAAATCTGTTCATGAAACTTGGGTAAAACTTGAAAAATATTTACAAATATGATGGAAAGGTTTAACAAGTTAAGCTTCAAACTTTCAGAAAACAGTGAGAGTTTGAAGATGGAAGAAGAAAATATAGCAAGTTATCTTTTGCGGGGTGATCAAATAGTTAATCAGAGTCAAGGTCTTAGAGAAAATTTAGAAGAATCAATTGTGGTTCAAAAAATTTTGAGATCTCTACCATTGAGATATGATGCAAAAGTTTCAGCAATTGAAGAAATGAATAATTTAGCCAAGCTAAAGATGGATGAACTTCATGGTATTCTTACGGCATATAAGATTCAAACTAAACAAGATACACAAAAAAGACGTTGCTTTCAAGACATCAAAGAAAGAGAAGGCTAAGATTCAAGAATCAAGTGATAGTTCTAGCGATGTTGAAGATGACAACAAAGCTCTTTTCATTCGTAAGCCGAAAAAAGACGGGTAAATATAAAAAAAATTACTTTTAAATGTTTTGATTGTGGAAAGATTGGACATTTTGCAGCTAAATGCCCAAATAAGGGTAATGATGATAATGAAGAAGGAAAGTCTACATACAAAAAGAATTTCAAAGGTAAATTCAAGAAGGGATTCGAGAAGAAGAGTTTGTATTCTAAAGATCCTAGCTCAGCCAAAAATAGTGGAGTCAGTGATTCAGAAGAAGAAGAGATTCTATTCATGGCCACACATGAAGATGCCTCCGCAAGCAAAAGTACAGACGATCAAGAAGAAGAATAAGATGAAGCCGAAGTGAATTCGGAAGAACTCATTTGTACCTTAGAAGAGTTAAAAGCTCTTGAAAAGAAAAATCGAAGATTAAAGCTCCAGATCGAGAAAAATGAAAAGGAATCAAAGGAAATAATTGAAGATCTACAAGCACACTTTGAAGAAGCCAAGAAGAATAAAGAAGATCTAACGACACAATTGAAAATAGTAAGTAAAGAATGTGAAAGGTATGTTATTGAAATTGCTTCTTTAAAAGCAGATCTTGAGAAAACAAATAAAGCAATCAATGATAGAATAGCCAATGATTCAAAATTTGAGAATAACACTAATATGTTGAATAAGATATTAGAAAATCAAATATCAATGTCAGATAAGACAGGAATTGGATTTGAAAAAGAGAAAGAGGTCACTACTTTCACAAACAAAAAAAAAAAGCTCTTCCAAAAGAAGAAATAAAAATAAAAGTTAAGAATACAGAGGACATCTCAAACAAAGAAAGTTGGAAGGAACAGAGCTACAAAAGGCAATCAGGTCAGAGATACACAAACAGGTCATATTTTTATGGTTATTGTTTTTATTGTAATAGATATGATCATAAGAAAATAGAATGTTGAAAAAAGGCTAACAATTTCAAAAATAAGGAAAAAAATTCATACAGAGTCAAGCAAAAGTCACGACTCTTTTGCTCCTCTATTAGACTTTAATGAAGAGACCATAATATGTTACAAGTGTAACAACTTTGGACACAACTCAGTATTGTAGAAGCATGTTCGATTCAGTCAAGAACTAGAGTTTCAAGGCTCCATTCATCAAGAAAGTTCCAAAAAAATTATAGAAAATAGTCTAGGGCAAAATAAACCAAAGAAAGTAGAAAGGCCCAGGAACATCAAAGTCAATGGTCAGCGAATCCAAAGGGCCAATCAGTCAAGGACAAGTGGCACAAGTGCATCCAACAAGCTCAGTAAATCAATGGACAACAAGGACTTCTCCTTTCGACTCCGGCATGCAAGTGGTCAAACAAAGATTGGACGCGTCCAAGTGGAGCAACGAACATGCAAGGACCGATTGGGATAGTCCAAGTTGCAATAAAGAACACACCAAACTTTAATGCAAAGATAAAAACACTCAGACGTGGCCAAGACATGCAGCTACCACCGGTATGGCTCGCTCAATTCCAAAGAGGAAGACTTGAATGCACGAAGGGCTCAAGGAGAATGTACGGTGATCTTACGCAGTCCATTTCATGGTCAAAGCAATTGCAACAGCAATGGTTCCAATCATCAACGACTTCTCCCATTTTTTCATTCTCCCACACAAGTCCCTTTTCTCTCTTGTCCCCTTCTATATATACGGACTTCCAAACCATTGTAAAGGGCCCCAGTTTTTTAATTAGGTTGTCATCTTGCTGGGAAACGGTTGCTCATTGAGACGTTTGCAAAAATGTGCTCCTTCGACCAAGCTAAACCCTGTCGAGATATTGTAAGAACTACCTCTTGAATGTAATGAGACAATTTCTTTGCTTAGTGTTCTACCTGAACCTCTTCCAGTTTATGTTTACTTGATCTTGAGATAGTGCAAGTCCAAATTGTCTCATGATTGATCTTGTGTGGGTTCAAGCATAGATGAGTGTCCATTTATTTCTGATGCATCACTTGTTTATCCCTCTCAGGAGCCTTTATCTCCCTTCTAACCCTTTTTCCCATGAAGTTTCATTTCAGCATTAGTTTTAGGTGATCCACCAAGAGGAACTAGCCTCTTTAAAAATCCTAGAGGCTCAACCTCACCATAGAACACCCGCATGCTGAGGTTGTTCCCATGCTTATAATCGAAAGTGGGAGAGCTTGAAAAACTCTCCCATAAGGGTGCAATTCCATGCTATAATAGGGTTATTAGTAGTTAAGGTTTCCAGGCTGAAAGTGGATCATTTTGTATTTTGGTGCATCACTATCCATAGCTTAGGTTTTCCCTTTCATGTCATCTTTCTCTCCCTTTTCCTTAGCCAATAGTAAATTATAATATAGGAAACAAGCCAAAG
This sequence comes from Torreya grandis, assembly GCA_037957365.1. Classification (NCBI taxonomy): domain Eukaryota; kingdom Viridiplantae; phylum Streptophyta; class Pinopsida; order Cupressales; family Taxaceae; genus Torreya; species Torreya grandis. The sequence continues at coordinate 1,676,684 of JARHVA010000693.1, read as the reverse complement.
TGAAACATTTGAGGAGCTAGCCTCATTAAAAAGCCTAGAGGTTCAACCTCACTACAGGATACCCACAGCTTGAGGTTGTTCCAATATTGTAGCTAGGAGTGAGAGAACTTGAAAAACTCTCCCACGAGGGTGCAATTCTAGCCTACAACAGGTTGCTCAAAGACAGAGTCAAAAGGCTTGATGTCAAATAAAATCACTATCTCTGGGGCACGGAGTTGATCACCTAATTGGTTGTAACGATGTGATGGCAAACTAATCCTAGAACTCTTCTTTCACTTGAGAGAAGGGTTAGGTACAAAAAGGCCAATTCCTTTGAGCGAAGGGTCTAAAGGGGTCTGTGCCTCTACTGAATTTTCAACACTTTCACCGCTTAGCCCGCCCTTAGCCACATGGGGTATGTTGGGAGACTTAGAAACATCTACCTCAACTACTGATTGGTCATCCTTATCGAGCAACAATCACTAGCTTAGAATCTAGTCAAGCCCACCAAGTCAGCAACATCTCTACAGATATTTTCATGCCTTCACTTTGTCACGCCATCTACACTTGGACCCACTTGGCATCTATCATATATTATAGTTGGTGTTGAGGAAATGCAAGGTTTTCCCCCACCACTATTAGTTTAGTATGATGTCGAAAAATCAAAAATTCCATCTACACGAATACAAATTCCATAATTCCTCTAAAATGCGAGCAACATATGCCAAATGTTTCTTGATGGCCTTGACCCAAGTGTCCATTAGCTGACAATGTTCTCTCACTGCTTTTTGGGGGCATATTAAGTGTAAAACAAATGAGAAAATCTCTGCATAGGCACATTGATGGCATCATCAAGATCATCACCACACGGACAACCTAAATAGTGCAACACATACAAAATAAGAAGGGACCCACAACAAACCAATTGGCCCTTATCCGATGCAACATATGAATTGGCAGCCATGTCATTCACAATACACTCAGCAAAATCAAAATGGACGCCCTTAACCCCAATCTTATACCCCGTGTAGGCCCTACTCACAGTAGTTGTCTCAAGCCTTGCCTTCTTCAATACCTTCTTCACAAGCAAATTGGTCGTGCGTAACCTGACATCCAACATATCATTAATGTTGACTCCTCAATTTCTCCTCCCACTCTAGCCTAGATTTTCAACTGGGTCAAACTTCTACCCCATCCCAAATATGGTGGAAAGATCTGCGCATGGAGGTACCCAATCCCCATGCGTTGGGTTATAATTTAACCCAATTAACTAGTGTAGAGTCAACAAATTGATGGGCACAACTGTCTGCACATTCAAGTACAACACCCCATGATGGAACCAGTTGATCAAGAACCTTATCAATCATTGCTCTTTGTCAAAATAGGGCACATCAAGCAACTACAAGACACTCATATCCTGCAATGTGTCGGCATTCGTGAAGCATAGCCATGAACCACCCAGGACATAGTTGTCAAGGTCGACAGAGTGATCTTGGTGTATTCCTATTTGAAATGTAGGGGTACAATGATTATACTTATCAATAGGACTACATTACCGGATACGCCCCTGCAAACCCCTGGGTATGGTACGATATGAAAATGGATACGGATACGGAGGGGATAAGGTTGGGTACGTCCCTGGGCCTGTGGATATGTCCTGGGATGTATCCAGGTGTATCCACAAGCCCAAGGACATACCCTGACCATATCTGCAACGTATCCCAACAAAAAAATTGTTTTTATCAATTTTGCCTAATGAAAAGTCAAACATGGACTTCAAAATACAATTAAAAACAAACTTAAGTGGATTCTTGACCCTCAAATCAGTTTTTACACTCATTTTATCAAAAGTAAACAACATATTTACCTTTCATTGCTTGACACGACCCTAAAAGCAGCTGACTTAAATGCCTTTGTTGCCTTTCTTTCATTGCTTGACACGAAGCTAGATGGTGCTTCACACGCCCTGCATGGTGGAGCTCGTGGGAGTGACACTACTGCTTTTTGTGGTTCTAATGAACCACATGATGATGAAGGCATTGCAATCGAAGATGAAAATGAATATAGTGAATCATGAATATGTTGGGTTGTCTTTATTTTTATCCATACATTGTAACATTTTCACTATGTACCTATTATAGAACTAATCTAAGTTCGACCATTGAATATTATGATATTTGGCATTGAATTCTGAGTATGTCTTGTGGTTATTTAACTTAATCTGTTTCCTCCATGCATATTATGTGGTTAATTTTGCTTATATGGCTATATTTTTATATATATTTTAGTACGGTCGTATCCAAAACGTATCCAAACCCGCAAAAAAAAACCTATATACGATTCTCGTAGCCATATCCATATCTGCAACGTAGAAATTGGACAATACTCCAATCGACCCATAAAGTCATCCACCATAGTGCAACTAGCAGGGAAAGCCATCAGATCAATAGTTGCATCGTTCTCCATAATCGTGAAACCATGTAGAATAAGTCTGCCAAAAGGAATTTGCTCACAAGGATGTAATTGCAAGTGCCCTTCCATTGGAGTAACACTGAGAGCAATCGCAGTCTCCATTTTCCTTTTCACTGTCTTTTTCTTCTTCGTTGGAGCCATGTCTAAACAAAATATCTTCAACACAAATGGCAGCAATTCATTCATGCCCCACATGAACGCACGCTTCTTCACACTCAAAAATATTTTCCAACTTGTGAAATAATTAAAAATTGCACTCAAAACTTGAAATCGCAATTAAACTCAAACACAAAATATCAATTCATAATTTCCATTAAATTTATAACCATTAAAAGCAATAAACAATCATCATACTTCATGGATCATCATTATCCTCCCTTTTGTTGTCGATTAACGTCTCAACCAACTACGTGACCTTTCAGTCATGTTGTTGGGTGCACTCCTTGCATCACATGCCACCTATTCTTTCTATCGTACGAACCTTCTGCTAGGCACACATTTCTTGCCTATAGTAGTCACGCCAAATGCTATCGATCCACCTCAGTCGAACTTCAATGTATCATGCACACCACAACCTGCCTCCTCAAGATTGCAATCATCCATGCCATCCTATTGTTGTTTGGTGCGTCACAGGTTCCCTAGTATAGTTCCTATTATAGCACAGAATTGCACCCCTATGGGAGAGTTTTTTAGGCTCTCCCACTTCTGGCTATAAGCATGGGAACAACCTCGGGATGTGGGTGTCCTATGGTGAGGTTGAGCCTCTAGGATTTTTAAAGAGGCTAGTTCCTCTTGGTGGATCACCTAAAACTAATGCTGAAATGAAACTTCACGGGGAAAAGGATTAGAAGGGAGATAAGGGCTCCTAAGAGGGCTAACTAGGCGATGCACCAAAATTAAATGACCACTCATCTATGCTTGAACCCACACTAGATCAGTCATTAGACAATTTGGGCTTGCACTATCTCAAGATCAAGTAAACACGCGTTGGAAGAGGTTCAGGCAGAACACTAATCCAGACCTGCAAAAGCTTGAAAATACTTCAAAGAGGCAAGCAAAAGGCTAATGGACTAAGAATACACTCATTCACGAATCCACCAAGCACAAGCATACTAAAGCACTAATCGAAGACAAGAAATAAGCAAAGAAATTGTAATGACCCTGCTCAAATCTGGTTGAAAACTTTTGATTTTTGGTCTTGAAAATTTTATCAAACACTTCACATACAAGGGTCGTATGACTAATATAACATTTTAGTTTGCTTTAATGGCTCTTTCCTTTACTTAACATCAATAAGAATGCTTGCAAGAAGACTCTAGATTGTCTAAACAATGACCTAGCACGAATGTGCAACTAATTTTGGCAATATTCCATGCATATATATGATCTAAGCCTGAGAAATGAATACCTACAGCCAACTGGCATTTTTACAAACAGTTGGTATGCAAACTAACTAGCTGATAATAAATGATATTGAATTTCTCAAATGATACCAGCAACTATTATCTCCTTAATTGCAATGAAATTTCTAATACAATGCTCATGAAATATGGCCAAGACTCTTGGCATTTACATGGATTACAAAATATAATAATGTCGGTATAATGCACACCTACAGCTGAAACTTATAACACCAAAAAAAAAAAAAAAAATGCTAACAATTTCAAAATGAACCTGATTGGAGATGCCTTCAAATGATATGAATTTCTGAGTTGTCTTCAGACTGGTATATTTCAGATCAGACTTGCATATCTTCCAAAATCCACCTCCAAATGAATATATGTCAATGCCAAAGGGTTAGGAAATGTTGGGCGCCCCTTTTGGATGATATTTGATATTTTTTTGGACCCCTTTAATGCAAAATCGCCCCACTTCAAAGTTGCAGACCTACCATGGATAAACCTTCAAATCTGAAATAATCTCCACAACCTTTGGATTCTTTGTCATAAACAAAACGTTCCTTGGACTTGGGCACTCCAAATGGCACTATGCTTGATGTTGAAAACCCTCTTAGGTGACCAAAACGAAATTGGAAGTGTGGCTGTCCTCAGAAATTACAGTCATACATTCCTCCTTATTTACAGCTGTAATGGCCTTCCAAAGGTCTCCAAACTAGTCACAAAAACTTCCCCAAGGAAGGGGAATCCCTTTGGTAACACTATCACTTGCAAACACTTCCTTAAATATTGAAATCGAACCATTCCAATGGGACTGAAACAAAATTACAGTCACCCCTAAATATATGCATACTCACCAAAATAGACCTCCATTGTCTTGAGAATGTTCTCCCAGCTAGGGCGCTTCAATTGGATGTTCTTGTTGCTTCAACAAACACCTAGAATGAAAGATTAGAATTCATTGCCATAGCTGCCATGAAAGTCTTCAGATTATGCAATGTAAACCCTTGACCAAAGCTTGTCGATGATGCCCAAATGAAGAAGCTGAATGCTTCCTCCTCAAAGTGCAACCCTTCAAATGTTATTTCACACCCTCAGTTATGATTCCAATGGAGGTTTTCGTCTCCAATGGCTATTCTGCAGAAACCCTAGGCTCCACAAGATGAATCAATCAAAATATTATTCATTCCACTGGATGCCGAGAATGAGCTCTTGCCTTTCCTTTTATTCTTTTCTTAAGAGAGCTCAAACACCTTCCTGGCCAATGAGGGATAAAAGATTTATTCCCACATTAAATTATTCACTTAACGCACTTTATTATGTTAAAGTGACTTTATTATTATAAAGTTACTTTATAACTTTATAATAATATTAAAATATTAAATAAATCACTTAAGTCACTTAAACTTTAATATCTCTTGATGTACTTGTCTGATTGTTAAGCCGTCTGAGCCAAGAGTCAACTCTCCTTGTTCTCCATGTGATTGGATGCCTGTCTAAAAATAGAAACCCTGAATAGTGACTTACTAAAAATAGTAAGTGTGCCAATCTGAGTCAAAAAACCTGTGCAAAGGCCAAAGCTTGAATCCAGCTGAAGAGTAATGTCTCTAAACACCGAGTAACTGCCATATGAGGCCCTCTATCAATAATTGTTAGCCTACGAGGGTCAAATGATAGGCTAATTCCTACGAACTCTGATGCTCGTAAAAATGGGGACATTACAAAAATCGTCTCATTACATTCAAGAGGTAGTTTTTACAATATCTCGACAAGGTTTAGCCTGGTTGAAGGAGCACATTTTTGCAAACGTCTCAATGAGCATCCATCTCCTAGCAAGATGACAAGATTCTAAAAAATTGGAAACCATTTATAAAGGCAAATCGTGAGATATATATAGAGAAAGGAAGAGAGAGAAAAAGGACTACATGAGAAAAAGGGAAGAGGGAAGAAGTCCTTGAGTCGTTGATGACTGGGACTGCTGCTGTCGTCCTCGTTTGACCATGAGATGAGTCATCCAAGATCACCGCCAAATCTCCTCGAGCCATTCCCGCATTCAAGTCATCCCTTTAAAAACTAACAGAGCCATACCGGAGGTAGCTGCATGTTCCTGCCAAGCGTGAGCGATTTGTCCCTGCATTTAAAACTTGGCATGTTCTTTATTGCAATTTGGACTATCCCGGTTGGTCTTTGCATGTTCGTTACTCCACCTACACGCGTCCAATCTTTGTTTGACCACTTTGCATGCCGTAGATGAAAGAAGTCCTTGTTGTCCGTTGATCTGCTGAGCTTGTTGGATGCGCTTGTGCCACTTGTCCTTGACTGATTGGCCGTTTGGATTCGCTGACCATTGACCTTAATGTTTCACGGCCATTTGGATTCGCTGACTATTTTCCATAATTTTCCTTTTGGAACTATCGATTTTACTCATTGGGCTTCGCACTCCTTGCAACTTACTTCTTGCTTCCTTACTTCAGGGTTTCCACTGCTTATGATTTATAAAATAATTTAAGTCTTTCACCTCGGAAAACTTGAAGACTTGCCTCTTGAAGAACCCGCGAACCACTACCCAAGACCAGCTCGGGTTTGTCATGTCCCTTTACTTATTTTGAGTTTCTGACTGCTTGCAACTTACTTCACCTTTTAAGCAAGGCCGCCCCACAAACCCGAGTTACTCTTCGCAGTGTAAATCGGGCTTTCCTGACTACTTATAAGGTTTATAAGTTCTTTTTAATCAATTTTGACCTTGGAGAATCCCAAAAACACTATTTAAGACTTATTCGGGTTTTCCAAGCTCTTCAACTTCGGAGTTACCATTGCTTGCAACTTATAAAACATTTTGAGTAATGCGGCTTGGAAAACCCGAAGTCTTCTACCTTGGGAAATCCGATTTACACTGGGCATGAGTAATTCGGGTTCGTAAACTTGGATTATTTATGTTTGTAAAAACTTTATAAGTTGAGCTGTTGAGAGAACCCAATTTGCACTGGAAGGAGTAAAAACACTAAGCTTCTTTGACTTGCAAAATTTTTAGCCTCTTCTAGATCTGTTCCTGCAACTGCGACACGTGCAAGGTTTGGCACTTGGAAAGCTCTTTTAAACTCTGCTCACACAGTCCTTCAAAATGGCTAAACCTTTTCCAAGGCCCGTATGTTCTTCTGAACTCATATTTGAAATGCTTGAACTGTCTGGTTTCATCATGAAAACTGCTCAAGAACCTTTTTCTTTGCTCTATAAGTTTGTCCCTTAGAATTTGACAAAATACACTTTAAGCAATCTTAAAGTGTTTCAAAAGCTTTGTGAGAATTGTAAGATCTCTCTGGTCCACTCATTTCATCCAGAACATTGTTCATCCGCTTATCCATTAGCAACTTGATCCATTCATCATAGCTTGGTATGTGGACCAAATTTGGCCAACAGTTCCTGCACATTATTCTTTGTTGTACAAAGTTAGTGTTGCTAGCAATTTCAAGACCAAATCTTCAATCTAACTCAATTGTTATACTCTAGGTCCTTAGACCAAGTCTTCAACTTAACTCATTTAGGCCTGGATGCCAATTGTTCAATTAAGTCCAAGTCTTTGTTCAGTGTGGTACTGCCGCATACCAAGGTGATGTTTTGCCAATGCCAAAGTTGTTCAAGCAGTTTTCCTTTTTCAACTTTGTAAGTTCACACATGATTAACATTAGTCTACTAGTGGTGTAAGTAGATAATAGAGGCCAAAGACACAAAATCCAAAAACACATTCTAGCAGTTCTTACTAGAATCTGCACCAACCAACAACAAATTGAAAAGGCAACATCGACTCTAAATTATTATGGTCAACATGACCTAATCAATAGCAAAAGAAGAGAAAAGTCCAAGCTTGTGGAAGGAACTACAGCTTCAGCCAATTCCCATTTAAAAAACCTGAAACTTTAGTACCATCCAAACTAACTAACTTCACTGTGCCATTATTTAGAACCTGTGAAACCACAAACGGACCCAACCAGAGAACCTGCAACTTGCCTAGGTGATTCTTGTAACAAAAGTCATACATGAGGGCATGGCTGCCCACAGTGAAGGACTTATCTTTTATACGATGGTTATGCCAAACTTTCAATCATTGTTTCTCTATGCTTTGGCTCCACTGCGTGATCTTACTTTTCTCTTCAAGTGCAAATAAATACTGCAGACAAACTTGCAATGAGGTATCATCATCTATGTAGACCGCGAAGGCGATACGTATGTTTGGAACAAAAAATTCATGGGAACCACTACCTCATGGCCATACACAAGCTGAAATAGTGTATGTTGCATGAGTCGCTTGTAAGTGGTTCTATACGTCGAAAGAAAAACATGCATGCACTCATCCCAATTAGGTACATGCTCATTAATTGTCGCATAATTGTGCTTAGTGGAAGAAAGCTTTCAACTAGCAAAATATAAAGGATGATCTATATTTCCCTCTCTAAGTTGTGCTCGCATAGCCCCAATGGCCTTGGCTAAAGCATCCACATGGATATGGATTGGTTTGTCCCAACTAGGAAATTGAAGAATGGGCACAGTCACAAATTTGTCTTTCAAAACATCAAACACCACCTGTTGCTCAAGCCCAAAAAGAACAATTCATCCCTGCACAACGGTGCCTCCAAAAAAGCCACTCCTGACATAGTTGAATATGAATTTGTTGTAGTAACTGATGTGTGTTATGTTGGCCCTTTTTGGCCCACATATCAAAATTTGCCTAAGTATGAAAAAGGGAGCTTTCAGGTAAGGAAATGGCAAGTCTTTGGGAGGACTTCGGGTTTTCTAGCAATGACAACTTCGGATTTCTAAGGGCACAATGCAAATCGGGTTTCCGACAATGCTTAACTTCTAAATGTTTTATAAGAAATAATTCGGGTTTACAAACCCGAATTACTCATGGACAGTGTATTTTAGGTTATCCAAGGAGCACTACTTGATTACTTCATAAGTTGTGAGCAGTCAAAAGCCCAAAATAAGTAAAAGGGCTTGACAAACCCGATTTGGTCTTAAAAAATAGTGCTTCTCGAATTCAAGGGATGAGTTTTTTCAAAAATCCAAAGGGCATTTTCAAAATGTCGAAGGGCCTTTTTAGGGCAAAAGAGACCAGTCAACTTTTCTGAAGGTCCTCTTCAACTTTTCTGAAGGGTTTTTCAAGAACCCAAAGGTACACCTCATAAATCCGAAGAGCTTTTTCTTATCCAAGTGGATAGTTGCAAGTGTCCCAAAGGGTATGTTACCCTTCAGAAGGACCATTTCAAAATTTCCGAAGGCTATCTTTCCCTTCGGGAGGATTATTCGTGGAAGTCCGAAGGGACATGCAAGAAGCCCGAATGATCTCTCACCCATCGAGGAAGTCCTTTGAAAAGTTTAAAAGCAAATTTCCAAAGATAGATGCGGACAAAAAGTCCTAAGGAATTCCTTCGGAAGTTTTGCCCAAAAGAAAAGGCTACAGGAATTCCTTCGAAAGAAAAACCCGAGACCAAGTGTCCAAAGGAAATGACGGGCCAATGGACGTCAAAATCAAGATAAGCGACTCGCTGTTGGACGTAATCGAGTTTGAAAATCCCAAAGTCTTAAGGCTTGAAAACAACAAAGTGAGAAGATTTTAAGATGGACAAGTCTGAAGTAAGCAAGCTTAGAGAACCCAAATTACTCTGCACAGAGTAAATCGGGTTTCTTCAAGTACTTTAATTAAAAGGCTTTTATAAGTAAAGGATCTGAGAAAGTCCGAAGTTGGAGAGATCAAAGAACCCAAATTACTCTGCATAGAGTAAATCGGTATTCTCCAAGTGCTCGACTTAAGCTTGGTCCAGCAACGTAAGAATCATGATGCAATGGATGAAACACTGCCACGTGGCATAAGCTAGAGTAGAAAGGACCAATCAATAAAGGACAAGTGGCACAAGGATGACCAATGAGAACGGGAGAGTCCAAGCGGCTGGTAGCTGGAAATTATGAAGGCTCTCATCCGCCATAGTTCACTACCCGCAATTGTCGTTCAACATTTAAATGTGTCATGCCAAGAAGAGACATTCCAGCTGCTCACAACATGGCTTCTCAAATGCGCCAAAGAAAAATGTAAAAATGGGAGGGGCTCGAGAGTATTGTCTAGTGATCTGAGCGACGCATTTAGGGGCAACAAGGAAGTACAACGTGAGAGTTCCTGCCATCAGCGATTTCTTCTTTCTTCCCCTGCTCTCTTCCCCCTTTTCTATATAAATAGAGACCTTGGAGCCAAGCAAATCATTCCCAGATTGGCAATAGAGTTACTTTGCAGAAATCACTTTGTAAAAGACTCTTTTGAAGAAATACAAGGAAGACTTTTCTGTTTTTGGTTAAAACAAGTGTGCAAATTTGGTTTCATTTGCAAAATGTATGATTGTCATTCATCCCCTGTGATTTTTTCCAGCACCTTGTTTTGAACCTTTCGGTTTTGTGCAAGATTGCGTGAAGTGTCTGTGTGTTGAGCTCTCCTTGAAGTGTTACTAGTTCATAGTGTCTCCCGTAGACCTATTTTCCTTATCCTTCAAAGCACAAGGCTTCCCTTCAGCGTCTATCCAAAAGCTCCATGCCTATGGCCTTGAGATAGAACCAGAATAGCCTGTGTCTTGTTTGGGTTCTATTGACCATTTTTTAGTCATTTAGAGTAAAAAATGGGCACCCCCTCTTTTGTGCATAAGTCTTCAATCCATATTTTGGCTAAAATCAGTGATCAAGGTTCCCTGTCAGACCTGTTCCATAAAAAAACCAAGTGTTTACCTCATTTCGTTTTAACCAAGTGTATTTCGGGTTTGTCAAGGGGAACTACTTCAGGCTTTCCAAATGCAATTACTTGGTCCCCATAGTGCATTCTAGGTTTTGTAAACCACTTGAGAAAAGTTCATAAGTAAAGTCGCTTGCAAAACCCGATTTGGTCTTGCTAGACTAAATCGGGTTCTCTAAATGACTTTACTTGTTTTGTCTTATAAGCAGAAGCAATCCAAAACCCTGAATGGGTCAAGACAGTTGCAATCAGGTTTGCTAAAGGGTCTTACTCATGAAATTTCATAAGTTGGAGCAGGGCCAAAGTCCAAAGCAGGAGGCATTGGAGAACCCAAAAGGGTCTAAAAGAAACATTCGGATTTGTCAAGAGGCCTTACTTAAGGAACTTTATGAGTAAGTTCTTTCCAAGGACCTGATTTAGTCTAAGCGGCTCATAAAGGCAAGGAATTTCCTCGGAGGGCACTTCGACTGCGTATAGGGCAATTGCAAAAGTTCGGAAGGGTAAGTGTCTTTGTGGAGGGCACTTGGTCAAGACAGGACTCTTTTCACTTTTTCAAAGGGTCATTTTCAGAGTTTCCGAAGGGCATCTATCCTTGTGGAGGGCACTTTTGGATGGGAGAAGCCTTTGCGGAGGGCACTTTAAGAAAGAGGACGAAGACAGAAGGCCCGAAGGGCACATGCCCTTCGGGAAAAGAAGCAATCAAAGGAAAGAATTCTTTCGGACAAAATGTCCGAAGGAAAGCGCAGCACAAAGGCCCGCCGAAAGAAAGGAGCAAAGGCAAGCCCAAAAGAGAATTCCTTCGGACATTTTGTCCAAAGAAATTCGACATTACCAAAAGCCCGAAGGCTGATGAAGGCAAAAAAAAGACAAAAGGAAATCCTTCGGACAAAATGTCTGAAGGACGAAGGACATGGCGAAGACAGGCCTGCCTGAAGGAAAAGACAAGGAAAAAGGGAAGAAGCGAGCAAAGAAATGCGACGACCCGAGAGCCCGAATAAGTTCGGAAAATGGAAAAGATCAATACGAAGGCCCAAGAAATAACAAGTGCCCAAGAACCCAAATGGTTAAAGACAAAAAGGAAAAAGCCAAGGCAAAGGGAAATAACAAAGTAAAAGAAAACAAGGCGGATAACCCAGAACACGACCACGCAGCACAATAAAGTAAAAGCTCAAAACATTCTAAGTGGCGTGATAGGTCAAAAGTGCAAACCCAAGGACCAACCAAATCAAGGCAAGTGGCACATGTGTCATCAGCAAGAAGAGTAAATGCACTTAGGTGAAATAGTCTCTACCGAAAACCAATAAAAAGATTGGTTTTCGAACGATAGAATGTGCAGCCGTGTTTTCACGCCAAGCTTTTAATGTGCAGCCAAGTCGCGCCCAGGCATTGAAGAAAACACAGCCCAGCCACAACAACTTCAGAATGGCTTTGTCAGTTGCTGGAAGGAGTAGCACATACTTTTGTCAACCAAGGACAATAAAGGCAATGGTTTGGAGAGTTTACAACATGGTTTCCATATGCAAATCTGGAAAACACGACAGCAGCATGGCCTCTTGTCCTAGCAGATGTTTGACTCAGCATGGGTCTCCTTTCCTAGGGATTTGTCAGCTTCTGGTTCCAGCACTCTATATATTGTAATTTCTCATTTGAGAAAGGGATCTCTCAGCGTGTATGGCTAAGCCTTGCAAAATTTTACCTTGAATCTAAGACAAAGTTTTTATCTTCTTTTGAGTGTTGCACTGAGCATACATTTGAGTGTTAGTTTTGTGAAAGTGTGGTCTCTTTCTTTACCTTCATGTGCTAACCCCAGCAGTGTCTACTGTTTGTGTTTTCTTCTCTTGTAGGTCACAGGAAGTGTCTAAAGAAATATAGACAAGTGACTAGGCTACGCAGCAATGTGTCAGAACACCTTTTGTGCTAGTTTTTTCCTCTCTTATCTCTCCACAGGACCCCTTGTTGAAACATTGTTGAAAAAAAAATCTTATTTTGAGTGAAGTGTAGGCTAGCTTGTCTTGATTTAAAGTGTATGTCAAAGCTAAGTAGACCATCCATTTGATTCATCACTACATAGTTTAGGTTCTGATTTCAGTATTTTTCTCTTCCTTTTCATCCCCCCAAGTAGTTAGTAGTAGAAAATCTAGGGCCTCAAGGTGCATCAATGAGAGCTAGCCCCTAATCTAGAGATTCATCACTCATGTTTGCCACTCACAGCAAGAGGGATGTCTCCATTGTGTCGTGTGGATGAAGAGAGTTGAGCCTCCCTTCAAAGGGTGCAATCTATCACATCAACAATTTTTGGCACGTCTGGTGAGACCAATTTTTGTGTCCTGCAAGTTTCAGGATTGATGATGGTCTTGATATTGTTAAAAAATCCAAAAGAAGGATCTATATTCAGCACCTGATGACTCCATTCAGGAACCAAGTCTCTAATTAATGACCACACTGGCATCCCATGCCAAAGGTCACTACAAGATCTTCTATGGGTGTCCCTTTTGAATTTGTTGAGTTACCTTTGAACTCAACAAAGAGACTAAGATTTGCAAATATCCACCCTTACGTAGGAAGCCATTTTCCTAAGCCAGCCATAAAATATACCTGCTCAAGGAGACCCCTGTTGAATCCTTTCACAGCCATGGCAGCCCCTAGAGCTTTCCCTTTTGTGGCCTTCAATGGTCAAAGTCCCTTGGACCTTCAACAGTATGACCTAATTCTAGAGACAACGCTCAAAAGTGTTCCTTCCTTTAGTGGAGAGGGCCCAATCACTGTTGTTGAGCATATTAGAAACATAACAAACCTCTGCAATATCCATAATATCACTGAAGAAAATGTAGCCAGTAGATTGCTAGCCTTGTCTTTCAAAAGGAAAGTTCTGGACTGGTACGGGACCTTGCCTGTGAACTCAGTTGGCTCATGGGATGAGTTAGGGACCCTCTTGACCAATAGGTTTGGGAAAAAAAATGATCATTTGTCTCTAGCTGAGCAATTAACCACCATGAAGAGAGCTGGGATAGGATCCCAATTCTTGTGAGGCCAACCCCAAGCTATGCTTTCCTTTACTACTTGAAAGCCCTGAATAGTGACATTGTTGTCATGATACAGTCCATAGGTCAAAACACTCTGCCTGCTGCTTATGAGATAGCCAAGCTGCCGAAAATTGCCTTGTTCAAGCAGAAAAGATAGCTCCTAGACCTCTTATGCCACTCATTCCTGATTTACAGCCCTCAATCCAGCCTGCTTTGCCCACTCTAACTCCTCTGCCTAATCAAGAGAAGTCGACTGCTACCCCTGCAAATGACTTCCATGAAGTTAAGAGCTTGTTGCAGAGTGTTACCAATGAGTTAGTTGCCCTCAAAAGACAACAAGCTCAGAGTTATAGACCAAATCAAGGCTACCAGCAGTTTGGGAAAGCAAATAGGCCTTCCTTCCAGAATTATAATCAAGGGCAAGGTCAAATTACACATGTCAAGCCTTATCAAAGCTATAATCTAAATGCCCCTTCATCTTCCAAGGCTCTTGTCCCCACTAAAATAAATTTGGTGCACGAGCAGCCCAACTATCCACCCTTGGAGCATGGCCAAGAACAGATTGCTTATGCTAGTGAGCTAGCAAATCAAAGCATGACTGCACAAGGTGATCAGGTACCCCAATTCTCAAATTTTCAGATGTCAACACAACTTGGGATAGACAGTAGGCAGGCTCAATCTGATTCCACTCTCATGAATCACTTGGAAGGAGAGTTCTACGCAGTCAACTATGTGGGGAGCACAAGTAATCAAAATGTTGGTGTTGCATTCAACACCAGGTCCAAAAGAAGAGCCATTGATGAAGCTCAAGCAACGACTCAAGCACCTACTGCATCTCCTTCACCCAATCAAGTAGGGAGTGTCCCTGAAACAGCCCCAAGAGCACAAGCAAATCAAAAGTTTCCCAATTTCAGGCCAACGGTTGCAGTTTTAGCTTCTCAGGTGCACCACAGGGTACGAATGTTACCAAGAACTCTAAAGGGGGCAATCTTTCAATCAATGTGGTGGACCAAATGAAGAAGTTGCACATGAACATCTCATTGTGGGATTTCTTAGCACTGTCAGAACAAAAAGATATACTCCAAAAAAAATTGTACGGACTGGGTGAGCAAGCTGCCCCAATAAGAAATGATGATGTGTTGGTGGTAAATGGGGCTCCCCCCATGGCTAGTCAAGCAAAGAAAGATGAGGTCCGCCCCTTCTATTTGTCCCTGATTATTGGTGATTTTTTGGTCCACAATTGCATCATTGATAGTGGAACAAGCACCTCAGTTATGTCCAAATGCATAGCTGATAAGCTAGGCCTCAAGTATGAGCAAATGATCAAAGGAGTTCTATAGTTGGATGGATCACCAGCTAAGAGCTTGGGAGTGGCAAGAGGCTTGAATCTGACTCTCCATGGATGTTCGACCTTCTCAATCCCTATGATGTGGTTGTGGTGGATGTTCCTCCTTACTTGGCTCTTTGCTTGTCAAGGGATTTCACATCCAAGATAGGTGGATACTTGGCAACCAACTGATCTTACATGGTTTTCACGAGAAAGTATGGAACTAAAGTGAAGATTGAGTCAGAGGCCTTCCACAAGAATCACCTGGAGCCATACTCGTCCAAAGTGGCAAATGTGAACTACGCAATCATTGATGAAGAAGAGCTCCAGGTGGAACAATCTCCATCTTCCTTTGTAGGAATTGCTGACCTGCTCCTAGATGAATGGGAAAATGACAACTTTGAGCATGATCCTTACAAGTTCATTGAAGAAGCTGGTCTTGGAGTCTACTGCATGCATGAGAAAGATGCTTTCATGCCAAAATTGATTAAAACAGACCAAAAAGACTATGGTTTGTGGCAGCGGTTCTTTGATGGATCTAGAAGCAAGTTGGGAGCCGGTGGTGGGGCAATGTTGGTTTCACCTTTAAAAGACAAATACTTCTCAACTTTCAGATTTCAGTTCTCCTGCACCTACAACGTAGCAAAGTATGAGGCCCTTGTTCATGGCCTAGAATGGACAAGGAAGAGAGGAATCAAAAAATTGCAAGTGTTTGGAGACAGTGAACTGATTGTGAACCAAGTGAGAGGTCAAAACTTGACCAATAACTCCTTACTCAAGTCTTACAAGCATAGAGTGTGGGACCTTGTAGAAAACATCGTTGCTTTCAACATCACTTCCATTCCAAGAGAGGAGAACAAGCATAATAATAGACTAGCAGCAATTGGTGCTCAATTTGACATCCCAAATGGGATAAGACAAAACAAGAATTAGCATCATTTAAAGGTGATTGTGAGGCCCTACATACCAGACAATGTCCCAAATTGACAGGTGTTTGAAAGTGACCAGCAAATAGCACTTTTCTTGTAGGAAGAAGCTAAGTTTGCTTCCAAAAATTAGTCCAAGCTATAGCAGCAGTATGATGGACAGATTGTTCAACTAAAGACCAACAGGCTTCCCAAAGGTTTGGTAACTCTTGAGAGCATTTTCAACGAAGATGACAAACTCAAGAGAGACAAAGCAAGCATGTCAACTAAGAAGGAAAATTATGAAAGGGTAGAGATCTACAAGGATAAGCTGCTTGCACTTGGGAAGGTGTGTAAAAATGAGGAAAAGCGTGCTTTCATTATGTTATGTCAAGAGTTTGCTGATGTCTTCGCTTGGGAGTATGGTGATTTGAAGGGCTTTGATCCAAGCTTCGCCCAACACACCATTGAGTTGGAGGAAGGTGCCAAACCCATCAAGCAAAAGCAAAAGCAAATCAATCCAAAAATCGAGCCTTGCATGAAGGAGCTCACCAAACTAATCGAGTCCAAGATCATTTTCCCTATCAAACACTCTTCTTCGTTGGCCAATTTGGTCCCTGTTAGGAAGAAGAATGGAGAAGTCAGATTGTGTGTGAATTTTAGAGACCGAAACAGAGCCTCATTGAGAGATCACTATTCCCTTTCAAGTATGGAGCAAATTCTTCGGATGGTGACAGGCAGTGAAAGGTTCTCTCTCCTAGATGGCTACTGTAGGTACAATCAAATCCTAGTGCAAGAATGTGATCAATACAAGACAACGTTCACCACCAAGTGGGGAACATACGCCTACAGAAAGATGCCATTTGGATTGTCAAATGCTGAAGCTACCTTCCAACGTGTTATGGACATGGCTTTCCAAAGTTTGATCAGTGACATTGTGTTGGTTTATCTTGATGATGTGACAATCTTCTCCAAAGAGGCAAGTGAACACTTGAAGCACCTGAGGCAAATCTTTGAAAGGTGTGGAGAGTTTGGCATCTCTCTCAACTTTGAAGAAATGCATGTTCGCCATCCACAAAGGCAAGCTCTTGGGCCATGTCATTTCGAAGGAATAACTGTCCACTGATCCAAAGAGGGTGAATGCCATCTTAGCATTGTCCTTGCCTAAGCACAAGAAGGGCCTGCAAAGTTTCTTTGGTAAGATAAATTTCATTAGGAGATTCATTCCTAACTTTGCTAAGCTTGTCAAGCCACTAACTTCCATGCTAAGGAAGGATGAGACATTCACGTGGACAGCAAGAAGAGAAAGCTTTGAAGGCATCAAGCAAGCTATTGCCCAAGCTCCTACCCTGGCTAGTCCAAACTTCTCCAAGGACTGCAATCTATACACCTTTGGGAATGAAGAGGTAATCTCTGCTATGCTCACTCAAGCAAATGGTGAGAATTTAGAACAGCCTCTTGCTTTTTTCAGCCAAGGTTTAGAAAACTATGAGGTTAAATACACGTATGTTGAGAAGTAGGTGCTTGCAGTCATACGAAGTCTGAAGAAATTCAGACATATGTTGTCTAGTAGCAAAGTTCACATCATAGTGCCACATACTAGTGTAAAAGACTTCTTGTTGAACCGAGACTTGAATGAGAAAAGGGCAGGTTGGATCACCAAAATAATGGAGTATGATGTAGAGATCAAGACCACCAAACTGGTAAGAGGAAGAGCACTGTGTGAACACCTTGCTACAGACTTGAAAGAGCCAAAAGAGGACTCCCTGTTACTCCATGATGAACTTATAGCAGCTGTACCTACAGTCATGAAGAGTTGGGCACAAGACATGATTCAGTTCTTTCGAACTGGTGAGTGTCCACAAGGTCTTGATAGGACCAAGAGGAGGTATTTTAGACTCCAATTTCTTCCTTATGTCCTAGTTGATGGAGTGTTGTTCAGAAAAGACTTTTCAAGGGTGCTCTTGAGATGCATTGATTCAAACCAAGTTGACAAGGTATTGTCCGAGTTCCATGATGGACAAGTTGGTGGCCACTTTGCTCCCAAGGCCACAACTGCAAGGATTATGAGGGCTGGTTACTTTTGGCCCAGTTTGTTTAAATACACTCATGCTTAGGTGAGGAAATGTCAAAATTGTGCCTTCTTTGATGGAAAACAACGGCTGACTGCCATGCCTCTCCATCCTATTCAGGGGAAACAGCCATTCATGCAATGGGGGTTGGACTTCATAGGGTTGATCAATCCTCCTAGTGCTGGCCAGAAGTGGGTTTTGACTGCCACGGATTATTTCACAAGGTGGGTAGAGGTCGTAGCTTTGAAAGAAGCCAATGAAAGTGCAGTCATAGACTTCTATGAGGGCATAGTGACAAGATTTGGGGTCCCAGGCTCAATCATTTCAGACAATGCATTAGCTTTCTTGGGAACAAAGACAAGTGAGTGGGCATTGAAGTATGGCATCTATCTCAACACTTCTTCCAACTACTATCCACAAGGAAATGGGCTGGCCGAGTCCACAAACATAAATTTAATTTGGATCATAAAGAGGACAATGAAGAAAAAACAAAGGATTTGGCATGCCAAGTTGAAGAGAACTCTTTGGGCAGATAGGATCACTCCAAAGAGGGCAATTGGGAATTCAGCATACACACTTGTATATGGAAGGGAAGCTAGACTTCATATCTCACTTGAGTTACCAGCGTTGGATCTTGCCCATCAGTTGCAATTGATGGAGAGTGACATCCTGGAAGTTAGGTGTTGTGAGCTAATGGAGCTTCAAGAAGCAAGAGACCAAGCCATGGATGCCATGACCAGCCACCAACAACAAACAAAGAAGCATTTTGACAAAAGGTCTATGCCAAGGAGCTTCTCAGAAGGTGACATTGTCTTGAAGTGGGATGAGGACCGAGCCAAGCCTAGAAGGCACACGAAATTTGATGCTTTGTGGAGTGGCCCATATGTCATCACCCAATGCAAGCAACACAATGTTTTCCAACTCTCCAAGTTGGATGGTGAAAAGCTACATATCCCAATCAATGGGATATACCTTAAACATTGTTACTAAGTTTCTTTTGTCATGTACATAGTTTTCCTCGTTTTCCCTAAGTGTTGTTGCACAAGTTTGTTGTTTTTTACCTTTGTTGCATGTTGTTTTTCCTTGTTGTTTGAGATAAAGCTTTGCTGGCTCAAGGGTTTTTACAATGTTGTTTTAACATGCTCAAATGCATTCTGACTCCATGCCCAATGGACTTCGAGGCTACCAGTCTTCCCAAACATAGCAAACATGCTTTCCCTGTGAGTCGCCAATTTGTTGACCATTTTTTGGTCATTTAGAATAAAAAATGGGCACCCTCTCTTTTGTGCATAAGTCTTCAATCCATGTTTTGGCTAAAATCATTCATCTTCCCTGTCAGACCTGTTCCATGAAAAAACCAAGTGTTTACCTCATTTCGTTTAACCAAGTGTATTTCGGGTTTGACAAGGGGAACTACTTTGGGCTTTCCAAATGCAATTACTTGGTCCCCATAGTGCATTCTGGGTTTTGTAAACCACTTTACTTGTGAAAAGTTCATAAGTAAAGTCACTTGCAAAACTCGATTTGGAC
Source organism: Torreya grandis (assembly GCA_037957365.1). Lineage (NCBI taxonomy): Eukaryota > Viridiplantae > Streptophyta > Pinopsida > Cupressales > Taxaceae > Torreya > Torreya grandis. The sequence goes on along the minus strand of JARHVA010000693.1, from coordinate 1,657,210 downwards.
TTGCTAGACCAAATTGGGTTCTCCAAATGACTATACTTGTTTTGTCTTATAAGCAAAAGCAATCCAAAAACCCGAATGGGTTAAGACAGTTGCAATTGGGTTTGCTGAGGGGTCTTACTCATGAAATTTCATAAGTTGGAGCAAGTCCAAAGTCCAAAGCAGGGGCATTGAAGAACCCGAAAGGGTCTAAGAGAAACATTCGAGTTTGTCAAGAGGCCTTACTTAAGGAACTTTATGAGTAAGTTCTTTCCAAGGACCCAATTTAATCTAAGCGGATCGCAAAGGCAAGGAATTTCCTCAAATGGCACTTCAACTGCATGTAGGGCAATTGCAAAAGTTCTGAAGGGTGTCTTTGCAAAGAGCACTTGGTCAAGAAAAAGGATTCTTTTCACTTTTTCAAAGAGTCATTTTCAGAGTTTTCAAAGGGCACCTGCCCTTGCGGAGGGCACTTTTGGATGGGAGAAGCCTTTGCGGAGGGCAGTTTAAGAAAAAGAGGACGAAGACAAAAGGCCCGAAGGGCACATGCCCTTCGAGAAAAGAAGCAATCAAAGGAAAGAATTCCTTTGGACAAAATGTCCGAAGGAATTCGTCTAGACATTTTGTCCAAAGGAAAGTGAAGCACAAAGGCCCACCGAAAGAAACGAGCAAAGGCAAGCCCAAAAGAGAATTCCTTCAGACAAAATGTCCGAAGGAATTATTTTGTCCAAAGAAATTCGACATTACCAAAAGCCCAGAGGCCGACGAACGCAAAAGAAAGACGAAAGGAAATCCTTCGAGCAAAATGTCTGAAGAAAATCCTTCAGACATTTTGTCCGAAGGACATGGCAAAGACAGGCCCGCCCGAAGGAACAGACAAGGAAAAAGGGAAGAAGCGAGCAAAGAAATGCGAAGACCCGAGAGCCCGGATAAGTTCGAAAAACGGAAAAGATCAATACGAAGGCCCGAGAAATAACAAGCGCTTAAGAACCCCAATGGTTAAAGACAAAAGGGAAAAAACCAAGGCAAAGGGAAACAACAAAGTAAAAGAAAAGAAGACGAATAACCTAGAACGTGGTCACACAGCACAATAAAGTAAAAGCTCAAAACATTCCAAGTGGCGTGACAAGTCAAAAGCGCAAACCCAAGGACCAACCAAACTAAGTGGCACATGTGTCGTCAACAAGAAGAGTAAATGCACTTAGGTGAAATAGTCTCTACCGAAAACCAATAAAAGGATTAGTTTTCGAACGTTAGAAGATGCAACCGTGTTTTCACGCCAAGCTTTTAATGTGCAGCCAAGTAGCGCCCAGGCATTGAAGAAAACACAATCCAACCACAACTTCAGAATAGCTTTATCAGTTGCTGGAAGGAGTAGCACATACTTTTGTCAGCCAAGGACAACAAAGGCGGCGGTTTGGAGAGCCTCTAACATGATTTCCATATGCAAATCTGAAAAACACGACAGTAGCATGGCCTCTTGTCTCAGCAGATGTTTGACTCAACATGGGTCTCCTTTCCTAGGGATTGTCAACTTCTAGTTCCAGCACTCTATATTGTTATTTCTCATTTGAGGAAGGGATCTCTCAGCTTGTATGGCTAAGCCCTGCAAAATTTTAACTTGAATCTAAAACAAAGCTTTTACCTTCTTTTGAGTGTTGCACTGAGCATACATTTGGGTGTTAGTTTTGTGAAAGAGTGGTCTCTTTCTCTACATTCATGTGCTAACCCCAGCAGTGTCTAGTGTTTGTGTTTTGTTCTCTTGCAGGTCACAGGAAGTGTCTGAAGAGGTATAGGCAAGTGAATAGGCTACGCAACAGTGTCTCAAAACACCTTTTGTGCTAATTTTTTCCTCTCTTATCTCTCCATAGGACCCCCTGCTGAAACATTGTTGCAAGAAAGGCCTCATTTTGAGTGAAGTGTAGGCTAGCTTGTCTTGATTTAAAGTGTATGTCAAAGCTGAGTAGACCATCCATTTAGTGCATCACCACAAATTCAAGTTCTGAATTCTGTATTTTTCTCTTTTCATCCCCCCAAGTAGTTAGTAGTAGAAAATCCAGGGCTTCAAGGTGCATCAAGGGGAGCTAGCCCCTAATCTAGAGATTCATCCCTCACATTTGCCACCCACAGCAAGAGGGATGTCTCCATTGTGTTGCGTGGATGAAGAGCTCTGAGCCTCCCTTCACAGCGTGCAATCTACCATGTCAACAGGGTCATCAGTAGTTGGCTCTTTTCCCAGACCAAGTAGATCAATTCTTTTTGGTGCATCACCTCCCTTAGCTTATGTTGAACACACAATCTACTGAGAGGGGAATGAATCAATAGATTAGCTAAAACTTGGTTCTTAGAACTTTTAAACAAGATACTCAACGTATATGCAAAGTAAAGAATAGAATAGAGATCACACACACAAGAATGCTCAACACTAGATTTTAACGTGAAAACCCAAAGGGAAAAACCACGATGACAAAAGCTGTTAAAAGATACTGTTCTAATCCAGCCTCACAGAAAAATGTCTTACAGACAAATCTCACTGGTTACATTCATGAGCACCCACTCTAAGGAAGCGTCAACTTCCTAACTAAGCACCAACTCAGTTTTTCTGATGGCACCAACCTATTAGAGAAATGAAGCTCCAACATCAAAAAATATAGAAAAGATTCAAAATTAATCTTATACACTTTTCTGTTACAAGTCTAGTCTGTAACTTCGCCTTAACTGTGTGTCTTCTTGGCTTCTCTACCTTTATCTCTTTGTGTTTAGATATCTTCTAATTTGACACACCTTATTTCTTATGCCCCTTTCATGTTGTTTGCATTGTCCTTGACAATTTTGAGTTAACACTAATGATTTTTGCAGCAACAGTTAAAAGACAACACTATTCAAATGATCTGTTCGTAGCATATATAGACAAATGCCTCTTAGGGTTGTCTCTCTAGGAAATGTTCACACGTCAACTTAACCGGTTCAAGCTCTTGATTTGTATTCAATGCGATTTTGACTTTGTCTCGATTCATGCTTCAAATGGAAACATTCAAATTTATTTACTGTCTTTGGCATCTGTACTTCTACTGCACGTAACTGCGCCGCTTCCTTGATCACTTTTGGTCTGCATTTAATGTGACTTTGACTTCATGTCTTGATTCATGCTTCAAACGGCAACGTTCAAATTTCTTTACTATCTTTGGCATCTGCACTTAACTGCGCCGCTTCCTTGATCACTTCTGGTCTGCATTTAATGTGACTCTGACTTCATGTCTCGATTCATGCTTCAAATGGCAACGTTCAAACGCCTTAACTATCGTAGGGATTTGCACTTCTACTTAACTGCGCCACTTCCTCGATCACTTTGATTGAAATATCTCAAGCTCCGTGAAAATCTATCGAGTTCAACACCAGTTCCAGTTGTTCCTAAACAGACAATTGGAAGAGATTGATTGCGGGCTTTTTCAAATTCCTTTGTCGCGCCAAGTTCACGTTCTTTTCCTTGTTGAATCTTTTCTTATGACCTTTTGACACCTGTCAAATATGCGTGGTTGAGTTTACTATTCTATTAACCATCGAGCTCCTTTTCTTCCCTTTTTACATTCGTTACTTTCTATACCTTGGGTTCGCTTCCGCTCCTTTAGATTATCCTCGATATGCTCGATCTTTATCTTTTGTTTTTAGTGTTAAACTTCGACATGTTGACGTGATCTCATTTTCTTCGGCATCTTTGTAATGCTTTTGCACCGTTGATTCTTGTAGACTTGCTCGATCTTTAACATGCCTTGTCCCTTTGAGAATGCCCTATAAGACTTCCACACTTTATCTTCGGCAAAGTTGTAAGTGACCTCTCTTCGGACAATTTGTTGCGGGCTTTTTGTCAAGAGCCTTTCAAGACAATTTCCGTGGAATTTTTGTCCGCAAAGCATTTCTTCGGACTTTTTGTCCACAAGGCTTTTCTTCGGACTTTTTGTCCACGTCATTTCTTCGGACTTTTTGTCCACAAGCTGCCCTTTGCAATGTTCAAAAGATACCCTTCGAACTTTTTGCAATCTACCCTTCGGCTTTTCTGCAAGTGTCCACATGTCTTTCGCAACGTCCAAAAAATACCCTTCGGACTTTTTGCAATGGTCCATTTGCTCTTCGAACTTCTTGAAAAGGTTCACTTGTCCTTCGAAACTTTTGCAACGGTCCACATACCCTTTGGAACTTTTTCAATGGTCCACATACCCTTCGGCATTTTTGAAAAGATCCCTTCGGAACTTTTGTTCGGGACAATTTCTCCAAGACACTTTCTCTGAAAGAATTCCAAGTGGCACTCATTTCCTTCGGAAGCTTTGTTGCGAACAATTTGTCCGACAACTTATTCAATTTTCTCGAAAGAATTGTGTTTAACATTTTTTCGAAAGAATTCCCTTATTAGTAGCGGGCAGTTTGTCGAGAAAAAGGTCTTTACGAATATTTCCGAAAGAATTCCCTTAATAAAATCTGCTCAACTCAAGTCTTCTAGACTTAACCCGATTGACTTTTCTGAGTAAAAGCACTTCACAAACACTATTTACTTCATAGTTCTGCTCAACCATCCTTTGGCATTAATGCATGATTAGTTTCAATCTCAATGACATCAATGACAATTCCATGTTGTCAATTGTCTCCTTGCTTAAATTTCCAACAGCTTAGATTTCATTTTCAATCATTCTCCTACCCCTGTTCATTAGCTGATAGTAGATTTTAGTGTGAGGTCAAGCGCTGAAGTGAAGCCCCTGAGGAACTAGCCTCATAAAAAAGCCTAAAGGTTCAACCTCACCATAGGATACCCACATCCTGAGGTTGTCCCCATGCTTATAGCTGGAAGTGAGGAACCCTGAAGAACTCTCTCACAAAGGTGCAATTCCAAGCTATAACAGTTCTGGCACATTCAATGGGACAACTACCATTTCTTTTCATTTTTATGAAAGATTGGTCAAATTTAATGCTGTTTTGATCATTTTGCAGCAGTGGTAGCATTCATCCTTTAGAATCTGGGGACTCCAAAGAACACCCAACTATCTGGTGGCAAAGCAGTAGTTGTCTTTCATGCCAAAGGTGACTACAAGATCGACTTCTGCAGGGATTCATTTTGAGTTTGTTGAATTACTTTTAAACTTGGCAAGAAGATTAAAGTTCACCCATACTCATCCTTACGTAGGGCACCCTCCTACACCAGTCATAAAGCATACTTACACAAGAAGACCTTTGGTAGTGCCTCTTGCTGCTATGATTCGCCAAATATCTTTTATGGGATTCAACGGCCAAAGCCTTTTGAACTTACCACAGTATGATCATATGCCAGTAGCAACCTTCAAAAGTGTTCCTTATTATACAGAAGACCAAGCTGTAACTCCTATTGAGCACATAACAGACATAGCCAACTTCTACAATATTCACAATATCACAGTGGTTGTTAAGATATTGGTTGTATCTTTCAAAGGAAAGACATTAGACTGGTATAGGGGCCTACCTCCTAATTCTATCCACTCATGGGACGAACTGGAAACAACCCTGTGTAAAAAATTTGTAGATAAGAGTGATCATCTGTCACTTGCAGAGCAGCTAACCAAAATCAAGAGAGATCCTCATGAAATCATGCAAAACGTCAATACGAGATTTCAGAAGGCATGGGATAGAATTCAAGCAATTGTTAGACCATCTCAGAACTTTGCTTTCTTGTATTACTTGAAGGCTCTCAACAACGACATAACTGTAATGATTCAATCTATGGGAGGAGACATACTGTCAGATGTATACTAAGTGGTCATCAAGGCAAAAAATTGCCTATTTTAGGCTGACAAGCCTACTCCTAGACCCCCAATGCCTCTTTTTCCAGTGATCAGACCACCTCCTGCAGTCATTCCTCCACTTAATGTTATACTTCCGATGCCAACAATTGTTGTTGTGCCTTCACCTAAGCAAGAGAAGGCCTCTACTAGTGGATTCAACGACTCCCAAGTGCAGAAGAATTACTTGGAATTGAAAAGCATGCTCCAATCCTTGGGGAATGATGTGGTCAATGTCAAGAGGTAGCAGGGTTACAACAAACCTTATCAAGCTCAGTATCAGCCTCAGTAGCAGCCTTATCAACCTAATAGACCACCCTACAAAGGAGGTTTCCAAGGACAGGGGCAGCCTAACTATGCTAGGCAGCATAATTATAATCCGAACGCTGCAGGCCCTTTCAACTCCTTGGTCCCAATTCAGAACAATGTGGCTCAAGACGCTGAAGGGATAATGCCTTGGAATCATTCTTTTGGACAATCCATTGTCCCAACTAATGGCTACAACCAAGCATTCAATGATCAATGGCAGCAGGCTGTTGCTTATGGATATAACCAGGCTCTTATGGCCCAAAGCACAAAGGTGCCCATGTTGACAAAGCAAGAGCAACCTCCACAAGAACAAGGCTCAGATAAGGGGTCAAACCATCTGGAAGCCTCAATGATCATCAATGAACAAGAGTGCTATGCATCCAATCCGCAGGCTACTCCCAGTTTGGCCCACACCCCAGTCTCAGCGAACACAAGGTTCAAGAGAAGGAATATGGGTGACAATTAGGAAGCTTTCAAAGAACCTCTTGTCACCGCTCCTTCATTGACAAAGCCAGTAGCAATTACTCCCAAGACCCAGGCAAACGCTGAGGGTACGCCAATCAACATTGTGGAGCAAATAAAAAAATCCAACGTGAGCGTACAAATGTAGGACATGCTTTTCATGCCTGGCCAAGTAGACATTGTTCAGTAAGGTTTGTCCAAGATGAGTGTTTCTACAGTTGCAAGCAACCAAGCAAAGACGTTGAAGTCTTCACTAATGCAGCCAAGAGTCCTTTGGGAGAAAGGTCAAGTAGTGTGACCAAGCCCCTCCATTCTACATCTCATTAATCATCGATGACTCCTTGGTGCACAACTGCTTGGTGGATAGTGGGGCCAGCACCTCAGTCATGCCAAAGTCTATTGCTGACCAGCTGAACTTCAAGTATGAGCCGCACACCAAGGGAGTCCTGCAGCTTGATGGTTCTTCCACAAAGCCATCAGGTATCATCAGGAATTTGAGCCTAACCTTGCATGCTTGTCCTAGCATGTCCGTGGTGCAAGACGTGCTAACCCTAGATTTCACTCCTCGCTTTGCATTGTCTTTTCAAAGAGTTCACAGTCAAGATTGGGGGTTGCCTTGTAGCATATTGGTCTTACATGACATTCAAGACCGAACCCATAGCACAATTTCACATTGAACCCCATCAGCCAAATAACATAAACCTCAATTGTACTATCTTTGATGGGGATGAGTTTACAATTGGCCAGGAGCTAAACACTCATCCTGAAGAGATTCTAGACTTGTTCTTGGATGAGCTATGGGGAGACAACCAATTTTTCAACCCTTTGGAAGGTGTTGAGAAAAGAGACATGGGTGTCTATCTGTTACATTAAGAGAATCAACCCATTCCTTCCCTCATTGGACCTAAATTAGACCCCAATGGTTTATAAAAGTTGTTCTTTGATGGCTCAAAGAGCAAAAACGATGCAGGTGTTGGGGCAATGTTGATTTCACCCTCAGATAATAAACTTTTCTCTTCCTATAGGTTCCATTTCAGCTACTCTTCATATGCAGCAGAATACGAAGGTTTGATCCGTGGCCTTCAATGGACCACCAAAAGAGGAATCAAACTGCTGCAAGTTTATGGGGACAGCGAGCTCATAGTAAACCAAGTTAGAGGCTTGAACATCACAAAAAACCCTTTGATGAGGTCCTACAAAAATCGAGTGTGGGACCTAATTGAAGATTTTGAGGCCTTTGACATTCAAACTGTCCTAAGAAATCAGAACCAACATGCTGACAGGCTGGCAACCGTGGGAGCTCAGTTTGACATTCCAAGTGAGCTGAAAGAAACCAAGGTTCAACCACATGTCAAGGTGGTGGTGAGACCATCAGTGCTGGAAAATGAAGCTCACAAGCAAGTTTTTGAAAGTGACAAGCAAATTGCTTACTTTTTACAGCAGGAAACTGAGTTCTCCTCCAACCAAGCAAAATTGCAGCATCAATATGAGGATCAGATTGTTCAGCTAAAGTCGAACAAACTTCCTAAGGGGTTGGTTACACTTGAAGGCCTTTTTCATGGAGACCATATGAGGAAAGACAAGGCAGTTATATCAATTGATAAAGAAAACTATGAGAGAGTCCTCATCTTCAAGGACAAGTTTCTCAAGCTTGGGAAGGTAAGCAGCAACGTTGAGAGGCATGCTTTCATAGCACTTTGCCAAGAGTATGCAGACATTTTTACTAGGAAGTACAATGACCTAAAGGGTTTTGATCCTAAGTTAGCTCAGCATACCATAGAGTTGGAAGCCAATGCCAAGCACGTGAGGCAAAAGCAAAGGCCCGTTAAGCCCAAGATTGAAGAGCTGATGAGGAAGGAGCTAACCAAGTTGATCGAGTCCAGAATCATCTTCCCCATCAAACACTCATGGGTAGCCAACTTGGTGCATGTAAGAAAAAAGAGTGGGGAGATTAGGCTTTGTGTGGACTTCAGAGATTTGAACAAAGTCTCCTTGAAGGATCACTACCCTCTGCCATCCGTGGAGCAACTTCTCCAAGTAGTTGCAGGATCAGAACGCTTCTCTCTATTGGATGGATTTTCTGGCTACAACCAAGTTTGGATGAAAAATGAAAATTAGTACAAGACTGCCTTCACCACCAAATGGGGCACGTATGCGTACCAAAAATGCCCTTTGGTCTATCAAATGCCGATGCAACTTTCTAAACAGCCATAGACATGGCTTTCCAGGTGCTACTAAACCAAATGCTGCTGGTTTACTTGGATGACATCACAATTTTCTCCAAGAACACCAGCGAGCATATGAACCACTTGAGGTTGATTTTCGAAAGGTGCAAAGAGTATGGGATTTCTTTGAATCCCAAGAAGTGTGTGTTTGTTGTGCATGAAGGCAAGATGTTGGGCCACAACGTCTCAAAGGAGGGGCTGTCCATTGATCCTAAGAGAACAAGTGCCATCTTGGCCTTATCCTTGCCCAAGCATAAGAAGGGGCTCCAAAGTTTCCTAGGAAAAATAAACTTTGTGAGAAGATTTATCCCTAGTTTTGCAAGTTTGGTCAAACCCATCATTGCTATGCTAAAAAAAAACCAAGTATTCACTTGGTCAAATGAAGACAAGTCAGCATTTGAGGCTATCAAGCAAACCATCGTTCAAGCACCCACACTTATGAATCTTGATTTCTCAAGGGATTTCATATTGTATGCTTTTGCCAACATTGATAATATATCAGTTGTGTTGATGCAAAGAAATGGTGAAGGACTTGAGCAGCCATTAGCATTTTTCAGTCAGGGGCTTGAAGAGTATGAGGTGAGGTATACCTTTGTAGAAAAGCAAGTCCTTGCAGCAGTAAGGAGCCTCAAGAAGTTCAAGGCAATGCTATCCAACAGCAAAATCCACCTTATGGTGTCTCATTATGGAGTAAGAGACTTCCTTCTTAACAAGGATTTGAGAGAAAAAAGAGCTGGTTGGATTACTAAAGTCATGGAGTATGACGTGGAGATCAAGGTCACTAAGCTAGTAACAGGTAAAGGCTTATGTGAGCATATGATTGATGACTTTCATGAAGACAAAGAGGTCATCTTGGTAACACAAGATAACCTACAAGCAGATGCACCTCCACCTCACACTAGTTGGCTCCATGATATGACACACTTTCTGCTAATAGGTGAGTGCCCTCAAGGTATGGACAAAGTTAAAAGAAGGTATTTTAGACTTCAATCCATACATTATGCTTTAGTTGACGGGGTTTTGTTCAGAAGATACCTCAATGGAGTGCTCCTGAGGTGCGTAGATGATGATCAAGTAGCCAAGCTTTTGGAGCATTCCATGATGGGCATGCAGGGCATTTTGTTCCAAGGACTACTGCAGCAAATATCATGAGGGCTGGTTACTACTGGCCCAGCCTCTTCAAGGACGCTTATGCATGGGTGAGGAGGTGTCAGAAATGTGCTCTCTTCACAAGTAAGCAAAGGTTAGCAGCTTTCCCTCTCAACCCAATTCAAGTAGAGCAACCATTCATTCAGTGGGGTTTGGACTTCATTCAAGTAATCAACCCCCCATCAAGTGCAGAACAAAAGTGGGTGCTTACTGCAACTGATTACTTCATCAGGTGGGTGGAAGCCATTGCATTGAAGGAAGCCAATGAAAGTGCAGTCTTAGATTTCTATGACAGCATTGTGACCAGGTTTAGTGTTCCATCCACTATCGCATCTGATAATGCTTTGGCTTTCCTTGGTTTGAAAACAAGTGAATGGGCTCTCAAAATGGGCATCTACCTCAGCACTCCCTCAAACTATTATCCTCAAGGCAACGGGCTGGCTGAGTCCACAAATAAAAATTTGCTGAGGATTATCAAGAGGACCATGGAGGAGAATCAGAGAATGTGGCACACCAAGTTGAAGATAGCCTTGTGGGCTGACTAGGTAACTCATAACGTTGTTGTTGGCAATTCTTCATATGTTTTAGTATATGAAGGGGAGGCCAAGTTACCCATTTCCCTTGAGCTACCTGCATTAGAGCTAGCCCATCAGATGGCGCTGCTAGAAGATGAACCCATGAATGTGAGATTGGCAGAACTCACTGAGCTTGAGGAGACAAGGGACCTTGCAATGAAGATGCTGGAGGCACATCAAGCTCAAGTCAAAAAAGCTTTTGACAAGAGAGCTACAATAACTTTCAAAGAAGGAGACTTGATTCTCAAATGGGACTCAAAAAAGGCTAAACCAAGCAACCATACCAAGTTTGACAGCTTGTGGAGTGTCCCTTATGTGATCCATGAATGCAAACAACATAACGTTTTTCAGCTTGCCCAACTAGATTGGTAGGTATTACCCATCCCAGTCAATGGGATCCATGTAAAGACTTGCTATTAAAGGAATTTGCAGCCATTGTATATATTGTACCTTTTGTATAGTTTTTCATGTTTTTCTCTAAGTTCTTTGTGCACATTTGTTTCAATTGTGTGTTTTCCCTTCCCTAAGTGCCTTAGGCACAGTTTATTTTGTTTCGGTTGTTCTTGTTGTTTCAAGGAAAATTTCTAGATAAACCCAGCTTTGTACAAAAACAGTGACTCCACGCCCAATGGATCAAATGAAGCAAATAAACTCAGTTCTCAAGCATAGCAAGAATGCTTCCCTGCGAATCGCCATAAATGTTGGCCATTTTTGGTCCACATATCAAAATTTGCCTAAGTATGAAAAAGAGAGCTTTCAGGCAAGGAAATGGCAAGTCTTTGGGAGGACTTCCGGTTTTCCAGCAATGACAACTTCAAGTTTCTGAGGGCACAGTGCAAATCGGGTTTCTAGCAGTGCTGAACTTCTAAATGTTTTATAAGTAGTTCGGGTTTACAAACCCAAATTACTCATGGATAGTATATTTTGGGTTATCCAAGGAGCACTACTTGATTACTTCATAAGTTGTGAGTAGTCAGAAGCCCGAAATAAGTAAAAGGGCTTGACAAACCTGATTTGGTCTTAAAAATAGTGCTTCTCAGGTTCTTCAAGGGACGAGTTTTTTTTAAAATCCGAAGGGCATTTTTAGAGCAAAAGAGACCAGTCAACTTTTTCAAAGGTCCTCTTCAACTTTTTCAAAGGGTTTTTCAAGAACCCGAAGGTACACTTCATAAATCCGAAGGACTTTTTCTTCTCCAAGTGGACAGTTGCAAGTTTCCCTAAGGGTATGTTACCCTTCGAAAGAACCATTTCAAAATTCCCGAAGGGTATCTTTCCCTTCGGGAGGATCATTCGCGGAAGTCCGAAGGAACATGCAGGAAGCCCAAAGGGTCTCTCACCCTTCGAGAAAGTCCATTTTGAAAAGTCTGAAAGCAAATTTTCAAAGATAGACGTAGACAAAAAGTCCGAAGGAATTCCTTCAGACAAATTGTCTGAAGAAATTCCTTCGGGAGTTTTGCCCGAAAGAAAAAGGCAAAAGGAATTCCTTCGGAAGAAAAACCCGAGACCAAATGTCCAAAGAAAATGACGGGCCAATGGACGTCAAAATCTAGATAAACGACTAGCCGTTGGAAGTAATCGGGTTTGAAATGCCTGAAGTCTTAAGGCTTGGAAACAACAAAGTGAGAAGACTTCAAGATGGCCAAGTCCGAAGTAAGCAAGCTTAGAGAACCCGAATTACTCTGCACAGAGTAAATCGAATTTCTCCAAGTACTTTACTTAAAAGGCTTTATAAGTAAAGGATCTGAGAAAGTTTGAAGTTGGAGAGATCAAAGAACCCGAATGACTCAGCATAGAGTAAATCGGGATTCTCCAAGTGCTCGACTTAAGCTTGGTCCAACAACACGAGAATCATAATGCAACAAATGAAAGACTGCCACATGGCATAAGCTAGAGCAGAAATGACCAATCAATAAAAGACAAGTGGCACAAGGATGACCAATGAGCACGAGAGAGTCCAAGCGACTGGTAGCTGAAAATTATGAAGGCTTTCATCCGTCATAGTTCACTACTTGCAATCGCCATTCAATGCTTAAATGCGTCATTCCAAGAAGACATTCCAGCTGCTCACAACATGGCTTCTCAGTACGCCAAATAAAAACTTAAAGACGGAAGGGGCTCGAGAGTATTGTCTAGTGATCCTGGGCAGTGCATTTAGGAGCAACAAGGAAGTACAATGTGAGACTCCCTGCCATCAGTGACTTCTTCTTTCTTCCCCTTCTCTCTTCCCCCTTTTCTATATAAATAGAGGCCTTGGAGCCAAGAAAATCATCCCCAGATTGGCGATAGAGTTACTCTGCAGAAATCGCTTTGTAAAAGACTCTTTTGAAGCAATACAAGGAAGACTTTTCCATTTCTGGTTAAAACAAGTGTGCACATTTGGTTTCATTTGCAAAATGTATGATTGTCATTCATCACCTGTGATTTTTTCCAGCACCTTACTTTTGATCCTTTCAGTTTTGTACAAGATTGCGTGAAGTATCTGTGTGTTGAGCTCTCCTTGAAGTGTTACTAGTTCAAAGTGTCTCCCGTAGACCTATTTTCGTTATCCTTCAAAGCACAAGGCTTCCCTTCAACCTCTACGCAAAAGCTCCATGCCTATGGCCTTGAGATAGAACTAGAATACCCTGTGTCCTATTTGGGTTCATCAGTAGTTGGCTCTTTTCCCAGACCAAGTGGATCACTTCTTTTTGGTGCATCACCTCCCTCAGCGTAGATTTCCTTTTCAGTCATCCTCCTACCCCTTTTCATTAGCTAATAGTAGATTTTAGTGTGAGGTCAAAAGCTGAAGTGAAGCACTTGAGGAATTAGCCTCATAAAAAAGCCTTGAGGTTCAACCTCACCATAGGATACCCACATCCTGAGGTTGTCCCCATGCTTATAGATGGAAGTGAGGGAGCTTAAAGAACTCTCTCACAAGGGTGCAATTCCAAGCTATAACATGTCCCAGGAAGGTGCGGACTTGTTTGGGCATCTTCAGGATGTCCAATTGAAGAATAACCAATTTTTTTGCTAAATCGACCAACATCCCATATTTACAAATGACATCACCGATAAGGGTGCCAAATTGTGTCACGAAGACACACTTCTTGAGCTTGAGCATGATCTACATCTAGTGGCATCGCTCAAACATAAGCCGCATAGTCTGTACATGGTCACGTAAGAGGCCATACACCATCTAGTATAAGGTAGACTTGTAGGAAGTCATGGATGAAGTCTTTGAAAGCCATGACCACAATCCAAGAGAATATTGAAGGTGCATTCTTGAGGCCAAAGGACATGACATTATAGGCGAAGGAACCCCATTCAGTGGCGAAAGTTGTATTTGCCTCGTCTTCCTCTTCATTTTGCACCTAATGGCACCCTAAGAACCCATTGGTAAAACTATATGCTTTGCGACCTGCTACTCCTGAAATTTATTCAATGAATGGAGTGGGGAAGGGATCAATAATGCAAGAATCATTCAAAGCCCAGTAATCAACACAAATGTGGTACAATCATTCTTCTTGATGGAGATCGCGACGGTACTGACCCATTCAGATTCATCGACCAAGAATATCACACCAGCCTATATGTTATCAATCTCACTTTTGACTTTAGCTCGAGAGTTGGGATTAAGGTAGTAGGACCTCTTCTTCACCGACTTTTTCCTTGACTTTGGTCAAATCTGCATTTTACCCAATGAAGGATGGAGGTATTTCATCTCATGATAGCCACACTAGAACAAATCAACATACTCTTTTGGTACTTCAATTATTTTGGCCAATTGCATCAGACCAGTAATCTCCAATGATGGCAATCTTTGGCTTGTAATTTGTTCCTATCCTCTTTGGCCTTTGAGGGTTTTGTGAGATAATCGTCAAGGGAGGCATCCTGTTGTTACTGGACATGCCAATCTCCTTTGACTTCAACATTCAAAAACCGCAAGTCTTCATCTTCAGGAGTGCCTTCCATATCAATCGTCATAGACCGGTGCTAAGAAGGGCATGCCTCGCTATTGGCTCATTGGGTTGCCAATTCAATTATGACAGCTTCCCCTTCAATTCTCTTCTAGGTGGCATTAGGTCGGAGAACAACAATGTGAGGCCATATTCCCCCTCATTCATCATGTGCAGTTTCCTCAATGTGACCATCTTGTGAGAATAGGATCTTGTGAATAAGTTGAATGCTATGGCTTACCAAAGTGTCCCAATCCTAGAAGGAAAAAAACTTAATGAAAACAACTTTAAGATCACCCTAATTCTTGATTTCCAGACCTAGCTCTTGTTGTATATACCAAGCGCACAACCATCCTTTCAAAGTCGGATAGAAGGAATGGACCCATAGTGAACAATCAATGTCTCAAAACACCGTGCCCTAGGCACGTTGGCAAAGTGTGAGATGCTCCTCTAAGGTATCGACTCCATTGTACAATGGGAGATTCCCACAACTGTCGTTGTGATGGAATCTAGCCAAAAGTGCAATCTTGACTTGATCCCATTGCTACAAGATGTCTCTGTGGGTAGCCCACCATCTTGTTGATGTTGCATGGAGTAAGTACGTTAAACAACTCATCCAATCCTTCTCTTGTGGCAAGCAAACTTTCAACTGTTGACAAAAGGCAAAGGCACAAGTTAATCCCTCATAGTGCAACAACTTGGTAATGATATGAAATATTTCACACTAAATCAAATAACAAATTAATAACATATTTCACACTATTATTTCATACTCCATTACATAGTTATATAGGAAATATGATTCCTATGCACGAGATAGTGAGATCCCTACAATCTCTCACCTACTAACAAACCAACTCACTACTAACAATACGAGATATATTGTTATAATAACAATATATCTACCTAATTAATAATAACAACTAATTCATAAAATAGCCATAAGAACCATTTACTCTATGGTAAATACCCAATGTAAATACTAAACTCCAATATTCCCACCCATAATTTTTACATGGTAAAATATATCATGTTCTTCTATTGTAGCCTGCCACCTCTGTGTGCTCATGATCAACTCACTGATGGTTTTCCCCGGCTATACCAACCTTACCCAATTGGTTTTACAGGTGTACCAATAACCTTTCACAATTGGTTTTCCAAATTTACCAAAAACCTTCACAATTGGTTTTCCTAGTTTCCCAAAAACCTTCACAATTGGTTTTCCTGGTTTACCAAAACCTTCACATCATGATTGCTACAATACATTTTGATCAACATTCTAAAATGTTTCTACAAAAGAGGTTACATGAGAAACACTCACAAATGAACAAAAATTTACAACATATGTTCTTATTTTCACACTACACTGAAATCCACACAACTGAAATCACATGCCACTAAAGCAGAAGTGGCCCTGTCGCTAGTGGCTAATGAGAGGCTTGAACGACATTCATCCTCCAATGCCTCTAACCTCCTTCAAGGCCCTACTTACTCAACAAATGTGTCGATGAAGATCAAATGCATAAAGTTTTCAAGGAGAAACCCTCCATAATTCAGAGATCGCGTACAAGCGATAATGTGTCTGTAAGGTAATATTTTTATTTTTATTTTTATTTTTTTACAATTTTTGACAATGACTCTATATGACACCTAAGCCTAAATGACTTTGACTTTTTCTGACATAAAAAAGACTCTTGACAACATGACTCAATATACTTTATTGATGGAAAAACGACTTTTAATTTTGGACTCATTTTTGACAACTCACAACCAATAATTTTATATATTGACACTTTTGACAATACTTGACACTAATAAAAAGACATTTTTCATTTTGATTTTTTAACAATATGACTAAATAATGAACCAATACAAAATTATAATACCTAGAGCGAATAACTTTAATTATAATCTAAAAACAGATAATGGAGGACTTTGATCCTTTGAGCATCCTAAAGACCACATGTATTAAATTGCTATACTAATAAGTCATATCCCAAACTTAAACCTAACAACCTCTTTTGCTTAAGTTTTATAATATAAGCAAAGGCTATTATAAGAACAATAAAAGACCAAACTAATACATCAATTATCAATCGACTTAACTAAACCTAAAAACCTCTTAAAGCAAACCTAAATCTATTTTGACCAAGACTTAAATGATAATCAAAAGTTTGCTATTCAAAACAACTAGTGACATCCCTGCACAGGTGTACGATCTACAAGGAGATTTCAAGCTTTGATGAGAAGCGACAGAAGGATCAGATCTACTATGAATGCTGAGGGGGCTCGTCGCATAGTTTTTGAACAGATTGACACAACAAGAATTGCTTGATATTTGGGAAAAAGCAATGACAAATACAACCAAAAGCAAACACACATGAAGTTCAGATCTTCACACGATGGTGCATCACATGAATGTAGCACATGAGTTTACAAGTGGATAATAGGTGTAAGAATGAATTATACTGGTTGGATTGTCCAAGGACGACTAAGCCGTGAAGATAGGTTACCTGTGGATTGAGATCGACAACATCAATGGCATAGAGATCGATAAAGACGGGCAATAAGTAATTTTTATGCAAACATAATAGATCTTTACATCGATGGCAAACAACTGATCAAGAATGCATGATTCCGGTTCAGAAGAACAACTATGAGCAGAGCCTCCAATGCACAGATGTTGCACGGATATATATTGAACAATGTTTTATAACAAGAGCATGACGTTGAGGTCTGAGAATGCTTCGAGCACTGGTTTGCAGAGATAGTGCCAACGCGTATCAATATCTTATCAATCCAAATTCAAACTTTGACACTAAATTCAACACAGATCTGAGCAATGCCTATAATTTACATAGATGCTTTCATCATCAAAAACTATCATAAGCCGGGGCAATCAAAAACTAGTAATGGCTTTGCCCCATACAATGTCTCAGGATTTCATGGCTGCTTTGATACCACTGATATGAAATAGATAAGCTTATGCAGAGAACCGAACACAGAGAGATTAAATCACAAATTAATAATATATTTCACACTATATTATTTCATACTCCATTACATAGTTAATAGAAAATATGTTTCCTATACACAGGATGTGACATCCCTACAATCTCTCACCTACTAACAAACGAACTAATGCTAACAATACAAGATATATTGTTATAATAACAATATCTACCCAACTAATAATAACTAACTTACAAAATAACCATAAGTACTATTTACTCTATGGTAAATACCCAATGTATATAGTAAAATCCAACAGGTAAGGCACCCCTTGCTAATGCAACAAACCTTCTTGCAAACCATTTTTTTTGGGACCCATCATGTTCCCTCCATCTTGCCAAATCAGGGAAATTCCTAAATGGGGACAATGTACATTTGCTGGCACAATAAATGGCAAACTTAGGAGTCTATCCCTTCTTGAATTGAGGGAGAGCGACCTCCTTGTGCTTTAGGACCTTGATGGGCTCAATTGTCTTATGATTGGACATGATATTGTGGCACAATGCAGCTCGGATAATTCATGATCTCCTAGGACCCATAATTCCTATTTTGCCTCTAATTATGAATCACCAACACTGCTCTAGCTAAGGATGCCATCATGCGTAGGGTCCACATCATTGTTCCTTCACGATGAGACCAGGCAGATGTCATCAAAATCCTCTACCAACATGTCTATAGATTCGACATGAGCAAGGCCCTTAGTGGAGTCCAACGAGATGATTACTTGCTTGGTGTCATTCTCAAAGCTCATGGTGTGATGTTTGAACCGCACATCCACCCCTACATTAAACAAAAGGGTCATCCAAATGGGTCAAGTATCAAGGTGATTTTATTTTTGTTTTTGTATATTTGGGTTCATGCCGCATTTCCATGATATCGTTAATGACAGGGCGAGTATGAGATGGAAATCAACATGAGAATGTCATCCCATCTTCCCCTTGCCTACTCCTACTGCACTCCAATCTATATTTGTGTATCATATGTTGAGGTTGAGATCAATCTATATACATGGTGCCCCATATCTATATAGGGATAGGGGGCCTTGATGTGTAAAGGCATGAATCACGGGAACATAAATTTATTAACTCTAGTTTCTCTTACAACTTGGTTTCCTAAACAAGGTAATTGTTTGCTTCGGCCATTTTTGACACTTCAAAATCCACATGAAACTTTACACCAATGATATCAATTTCTACATTAGGTAATAGGGCCAATGAATACTCTTGGGTCTTATTGGCCAGAAAGAGGACATGTGGGGATGGTTTTGGAGGGACGCCCCAAGGCCATCCAAGCATCTTTTGTCAACACATTAACTTCAAACTCAATATCAATAACCACATCCTGGACATCAAATCCATTCATGGCAACATCCAACAAAAGCTCTGCATCATACCTAGAGGTTTTGGTGTGGAGTTGTTGAGGTTGTGCAACTTTAATTAGAGGAGTGCTCTGGACTAGAGTATCCAACCAGATCTTGAGCTTGGAAAGTACCCCCTTTGCCGCAGTAGTTTCAAGATGGCATAAGCAACCTTAGGCTTCGCGGTCACACCGGAGTCATTCCGCCACTTCTCAATCATTATCTGGGCTTTGGTGTTCCTCGACGTCTACATGGCTTCTTCATACACCTATCATTGTGTGTGGGGCTCAAACCTTTTTCCATGATCTTTTTTGGGGTGACACCTTGGTGGTGAATGGTGTCTTTTGTGCCATTTGAAGGCCAATCTTAGCACCACTACGGGTCAACACATGAACATGGTGCAGCTTGGGGCTCTTGTTTGAGACATCAGTCTAAAACTTAGCACAAATCATGCTAGTGTACTTTTGGCACTCTTTCCATTTTTATAGAAGATTAGGGCATTCTTCAATTCTATGTTTTCCATCACAATGGCCACACCTTGGAAATTCTAGGCATTGGCGGCTAAAGTAACCCACTTCACCACAACTAAAACAGGGGACTAGTCTGTGCAGAGCACATCCTCCACCAAAGCTACCTCTAACTGTGCAACTTACACCTAAAACAAGAAATCACACCAGCTATTGGTGGCTTGGAAAACATGTTTGTTATGTTGGTCACACAAGGCCTCAACCACTACATTCAAAGGTGTCATGGGTGGTAGACTCCCAAACTCGACACCAATAATTTACTACAACCCCCTTCATTTTACGTAATAGTGGACATGTGGAGGTGCCATGACATTCATGAAAATTTTCACAATGCAAGATAGCTGGTGGGTTTGAAATGAAATAAAAGCTACTATTCTAGCTCTGAGGCAGTCTAGTCATGTGTGGTCTTTTGTCTAACAATCAACACACCATAGTCCTAGCTTCTGATCTAGCTACGTTGCACTAGATAATGTCACTAGTTTTGCAACGACTTCTACAATTTGAGCCTTTAGGCAGGGGAGGGACCCCTATCTGTAATGTTCGATGGCTACGGCTATTAATCTATGCTTGGTAGGCCAAGGGCCCAAAATCTATAGTTCGGGCTACTCCACTCTACTCTATATAGTATATAGCTAGCAATTGCTTTCCCTCTCCTCCATATAGATAGTGTTTCCTACCTAATGCTATAGGGCATGGTGCCAAAAGATGAATAGCTTCTAGCCAAACCTACCTACCTATCCAATAGACATGCCTACCTGACCAACTAATCTCCCTCCAGATAGAATGAGAGGGGAGGGGTAAAGCTATACATGTAGATGGATCCCCTAGAAATTTCAAGGGGGGGTGACCATCTTATCTGGTGGGGATCTCATCCCCAAGGGGCACTCCCTCTAATCGGGGATCGGAGCTTTCTTTTTTTCTTCACTGAAAGGGAGTTATACCAGATAGTCGGAGGACCTATCCTATATATAGAGTCTACTCTCACCCTTCTTCCCTAGCTCCAGTTTCTCGCCAGAAGCGGCAGCTGGAGGAGCTACTTTAGATACCTTGCCCTTCTTCTCCTCCATCCCCCACTATAGGTAGTGCCCCCCCAACTATATAGATAGTAGAGACCATCGAGACCTCTCTCCCATATATAGATGGGGGTAGCCCCCTCACCTCTATATAGTTGTCTAACTATATATAGAGTAGGCCGAGGCTGTCGGCCAAAAAACTCTATACTATCTTTTCCCTCAATCTCTCGCCAGGATAGCCAAGGAGCATGCCAACTATAGATAGTCCCCTCTAGATAGTTATATAGGCAGTCGAGAGCTATAAGGTATAGTTATATAGATATGGATAAAAAGCCATATATAGAGAGAAGAGGGGGTCAATTCGCAAAGTTAAGGTTGTGCTCACCCCAATATAGAGTTGAGCATAGCGAATAGCCAATATAGAGTTTTTTGGAAAATCTCTATATAGGGTAGGGTGGGCGAGTGCCCCATCTATAGAGAGGGAGGCCCTCAATAGCCCTATATATCTATTTGTCTAGTCCCCCCAACCCTACCTATATATGGGGTTAGGGCCCTTATATATAGATATGGCTCCCCAGATGTACATCTATATATAGGGACGGTCGAACAAATATATATCTCCATCAACCCATACAGGGGGGCGAACCAAAGCCCCTATCACATCTATATAAAGGGGGGCAAGCCAAAGCCCCTATATCCCATCTATATAGAGGGGGGGAAGCCAGATTCTATTCTGACTCGCCCCATAGAGAGATAGGCCAGTTAAATGAAGAGGAGAAGAGGAAGGATAAGAGGATAAATATGGGGAATTATCGCTATCTATCTGTATAGCCCTTAATGGTTCCACCAACTACATTTACCATCCCCTTGTAC
Organism: Torreya grandis; assembly: GCA_037957365.1. Classification (NCBI taxonomy): domain Eukaryota; kingdom Viridiplantae; phylum Streptophyta; class Pinopsida; order Cupressales; family Taxaceae; genus Torreya; species Torreya grandis. The sequence goes on along the minus strand of JARHVA010000693.1, from coordinate 1,635,996 downwards.
CCTATATATAGAACTTTCATTTCATTAACTATGTTCCTCCAATAGAATATAATACTACCTTGGGTGAATGTCCCAGTTGTGGTCATATAGAGTATATCCCTATTTGCTTTCAGTCCCTGGGTATTCTCCATATATCATATGGTGGTTGGGGTATAATACATAGTAGGCCACCATCTCCATCTATATAGAGAGCTCCCTTCGGTTCCTCTAGATATATGACTTTCATGGACCCTTCGGGAACTATTGGCAATAGGCATTAAGTGACTGCCCCTATATCTCCTATCGCAAAAAACAAGGAGTTACTTTAGATAGGCCCTACATGGGTTCGCGGGAAACCTATTTCTTCTAATCTCAGCATGACCTCCAATGCTTCCTTTTGGGTGGCAAACATCTACTAAACTAGCTCATGCTACAAATAATTGGATAGCCTTCCAATAAACCACTCATAGTGCAAGGCGAATCCGAGTGATAAGCCAATTGTGCAAGCAAGTCTTTGAATCGTTGATCATATGACCGCATGGATTTTCCTAGGGACTATTGTATCTTCTTTAATGTTGCAATATTTTGATGCTCCAACTTAGGACACTCAAATTATTAGAGAAAACCTCATTTCACCCTCATCCAAGCTGGTGAGAGTGTCGATTGAATCAAATTAGGCATACCAATCTTGCACATGACCACTTAAAGTAGCTATGAACAGCTGAATTTTCCAAATGGAATCTCAAACATTTTTGGCCTACCACACGATCTCGAAGGCTTGCCTGTGTCACACTGCATCCTCAATGACATAAAACAAGTGGATGGATAGCTGTGAGGGCTCGTAAATGACTAGGTGTGTGACATTTTGATCCCCCACCATTGTTACCTCCTCATCTGCCGCTTCCCCCTGATCCACCTAAACCGCTGCAACACCCGCATGAACCATCAAAGCCACTGATAGTTACACCCGAACTACCATCACTACCACCTGGAGGAGAGCCAATATTGCCACTACCACCACCAAAGGAGCCACCACTTCTTGGATTGGTTCCACCAGTTCCGCCACTTCCTCAAGGCAGATAAGGGTTAGACCCATCAATTGTAAGATCCGCTAGTAATGGCCCCGACAACCGTATTGGTTGCAATTGCTGCAGCCGCACTCATCTCTCCCATCACACTTCATATAAATTCGGCGAAGACTTGATTCTATTAAGTTGCAAAGTCCAAAAATGGCTCCAAATGTCATTCTTGCATTTCTACCAATTCTCCTACTAAAACTTCTACTTGATATGCTGCCACTTCTTGTCCTATGTTGAACACTTCATTCCACATCTGCAATCTTGTCAAATTACTCAAGCCTCATGTGAGGGTCCGATTTGGGTAAGGAGTTGGTTTCATCACCATCAAATCTGGGCCCATCCATATCTCATGGTCACGTGAATGGATCCCACACCATCTCACCTTCTCTCATGTAGACGACCAGCTATCATTCCTCGTCCCTTCCATGGTCTTCGTGTTCACTTGATGCCGCCCAACTTACTTCTAGGATGTGTTGGTTACAAGCGTAGCATCTTTGAATGCCCTGATGGCCCCTTCTTGTGGTCGGTTCAAGGTCTCAATGCTAGGTGCACCGTTCATGGCGTACTGCTCTAGGATCCACATCTATCATTTTGTCTTATTGTATAATGTCTAATATTGACATATTCCTCCGCAGCCTCATACCCTAACTGGCCCTCGTGATGCAGGTAGGAGTTTCACCAAATCCTAGCCACTCCATCCTTTTACTGATGAACAACATCTTTACCCATAAAGTCAAAAGTGTGATGAATTTCTTCAATGGAACGGTAATAATTTGACCAATGCCTCAACTACACAGGAATAAATGGTGACTATGAACTCTGATGCATAGCTTTCCACTGCATTGTTGATGAATATATCCATCGTGCACATACATATCATATTCTAGTCCTTCAAGGCCGTGACAATCTTTGGGGTCCATGCAATCTCTTGATTATGCGTCCTAGACCACCTTTTCAACCACACCATGATCTAATCAAATAACATGCTAGGGAACTCGGAGAAGAATCCTTCATAAAGGCAGTCATACAAATAGGTATCACATCATTCCACTATATCAATGCTTCGTGGTGCCTCTTGCTTCGCAAATTACAAAGTTTGGTGGTCAAGCCACTCATCAATTTCCTATAGTGTTGGTCGTCAAAACATATTGCAACGTTTCGGCTTATTGAGGGTCCCGACAATTGAACCATAATGTCAGCGTATTCATCATTGCACCATTGAGACCTTCTATATTAACACAAATTGAACATAAAACACAAAGATTCACCCAAGGGCACAACAATTTACTTCTTGACCCTTCCAACTTAAATAGTTGTAGAGATTAAGAATGTACAAAGACAATGAAAACATAGCACAATCACCATAACGTTGTGTGTAAGGAGAACATATTCCATTTTTACCAACCGAGTACATAGTAAAAGACGAACTATATCCTTTTGATTGTATATAGTTATTCAACATGTATATATATATAGCACAATCACCATAACGTTGTGTGTAAGGAGAACAGATTCCATTAATACCAACTGAGTACATAGTAAAAGACAAACTATATCCTTTTGATTGTATATAGTTATTCAACATGTATGTATATATATATATAGAGAGAGAGAGAGAGAGAAGCCACAACCCTACTACATCAAGGAACGATTAATGCGTACCTACCTACCTGCCACAATACATAAAGTCAATGGTGTTATTTACTAAGCACATGCCCTTATCACAAAATGGGCAATGCTACATTAACAACTTTATTTAACTTGCGCCCATACAAAATATACAAAATAACTACTAATGTAATCCCAACGAAAGCTGAAGAGCTAAGCCTAAAATGTCTCACTTAATCGCAAGTTTTTGAATTTGTTGTTTGATCTCTTCATTCTCCAGGATGAGTTGTGGTAGAGTGACATTAGGAAAAGGTCATCCTAGTATCAAGTCAATAGTATACTTAGTCATGCAATGCTTAGGCACTCTATTAGGGGACTGAAAATGATCTTTGTATTCCTCTAGTACTTGGTTCAACTATTGTTTCTCTACTAAAGGAGGTACGACAGTAGTTTGTAGTGCAAGCATGTCTTTCTCTTCATTTGTAACCATCAAGAGTACAAACTTCTTTCTATAGCTAACCAACTTCTTGCATTACTAATAAGTTGATGAGTATGTGGTATCTATTCTCACCAACATTTATGACAACATTTCAAGCATTTGGTTCATATGTCGCATGACATTGGTCAGAATATAGTTTCCCAAGTAAAACATCACATACATACCTGTAATGACGTGACATCAGAAATGACTTAATATTGGAAAGGCTTGATTTTGTACAAGTTAAACTAATGAATGACATGTTTCACAAAGCCCAAGCTGAACCATCCAATGGTATATGGTTGAGAGAGACATCACTAGGAAGTTCAATCTTTGAACTGCCATAGTTGAAATCAAGTTCTTTTGAATTCCATTGTTGTACATCGTTGTCCATTAACCCACATATGAGAAAGGACTCATATTTCTTCTTCCTATGGATTTGAATTAGAAGAGAATAATATATGTGTGGTTGCTACCATGGCCCTAGGCTCAGAGTTCATGATTTTCTTGCCTTTAACTAGTATTGTTGCAGTACAATACAATATTTGTGTTTGTGCAAGGCCTTCCAAGTGCAACATTCCTCCGCAGAGTGATCAGTGGAATGGTGTACATTGAACCACTTGAACGTCTTATATGGCTTTGTTTTCTCCTTAGCCTATGTAGTTTTCTTCTCGAAATGACTTGATTGTCCTTTTCCTTTTTGATTGGGATCTGAATTTTACTCCATTCCAGGTTTGGATTTCTTGTTTTGGGACTTATCTAAGGACTTGTCAAATGGTTTAGAATCATCACTTTGAGTCTTTTGCTTAGATTTTGCTTCAAGTTCACATGCATGCTTGTAGGCTTCTCCTAAGGAAGAGACGGGAATAAAATCCATGTCGGACTAGATATATGTTTTGAAGCTTGACCTGTACGTAATAAACAAATTTTGCCCAATATCTTAGAATTAAACTTGGATTTCAAGGTGTGCAAAATATTAGTGTATTCTTGGATAAACTCATCACAACCTTGACGCAATTGTGAAAACTTTATGAATTGATCACCACAGTTGCCAACAAAAACAATAGGCTTCTTTCAAGACGTTAACAAACCCAAACCAAGTTTCTTCGAAAGTAATATCATGCTTTTGGACAGCAATAGTTTTCCCATCATTTCTTTATAAATAATGAATCTCTAATTGGTACAAATTTCTTTCAACTAAATTGAAGGGTGCCTTCATTAGATATTCAAAATTATTCTGTGTCACTCTAATACTTTGCACTGTTATATGAATTGTTCCTTTGAAATTGCACTCAAGGGAGGAGGTCATAATCTTTTCAAAGCTCCACTAAAGCACCAAGGGCAGCCCTTTGTGTTTCAGCACGAAAGTTCTTGACAATCAAAGTAACATTTTAAAATATTCAAGGGCAGGGCATCTAGAGGGTCAAAGGTGAATATGTCAATGTAGAAGGAATCTAATGCACATCTGGAGGCAGATCTAGCACAATAAACGATTTTATTGGCTATAAAAGGGCAAGAAATGAGAAATTTTGATTTGCAAGAAAAAAGCGCCCAAAGGAAAGTTTCTGGTCATTGCTCAAGAATCTGAGGAGAATGATGAAGTCTCAAATGGCATATCCCCACAAAGCTAGATGATGAATTTGTTGAAAAAGAATGTGAAGCATGGAGTACATATAGCACATAGGACAAGTATCAGGAACCTACGAGGACTAGTCAAGACAATGAAGGAGAGGATAATGCCAACAATGGCAAAGGAGAAGGCTATGATGACAACAAAGGGGATTCAAACCATCAAGGCGGTGAAAGCGAGGAGCAAGTAGATTCCGAGTACACCTCCAAGAATCATACTCATCAAGAAAGCACCAAGTGGATTAAATAAGGCTTCTTTGATAGCATTCAGGGAAAAATCCTTCCAAGTTTTGTTGACTAGGACTACCAAGCCTCAACATATAATGTTGAGCTTCATCCTACATGATGTTAGGTGTTCCTATTGCATGCATGAATTAGTTAGCGTCAATGTACTTTCGAAAGGGAGAGCCTAAATATTCTCCAGAGGCATTAACAATGGAAGGTGAGATTGAGACACAATGGCTTGAGCACTTGGAGGATGGACACTTGCATTGTGACCATTGACATGGGGAGAATAGAGGTCGGAAACACTAAGCAAGCATCAGCCACATAATCAGAGTGAATTTATTGATATTGACTAAGATGACAAGGGCAATAAAGATTTGGAGTTTCTCGAGCTTAGAAAGGAGGCCCCAATGCAATCAGTTCAGCTGAAGATAGGAGGATGATGGAAGGATGCTGCCTCAAACATTGGGACATATAGAGGATATTTATTTGACCCAGAGACAACCAACTACACTTGTTGCCACTCCTTTTTTCCAAGGAGGGGAGAAGATGAAACTAGGTGAGCATACTTACAAAGACAACAACTCGTCATATTCCATCAAATCCATAGGCACTTCAAGGAAGTATAAAATTCAGACATAGACCAAGCCAAAAGGAAAAAAAAGAACATAATATAGGTCCCATGGACAAGGAAGAAGAACATTTGTAGGATTATGAATAGGATGTCGATTCTAAGTTAGTGTGTATAAATCTGAGTTACAAAGTGGTCAAGTAATGGGAAAATGACAAGATGATTTGACAATTCATGCAACTTATGATTAATATAGCTTATCTCGATTTAGATTTGAAATGTCACTTTGTGATGGCAAGGGTAGTGATGTTACTTGAACTATTTATTAGAATATGTTATGGAAAATATAAGACAACCATCTCGTATAATATGTTATCCCAAAAAGTATGTGGGCAAGTAACAGTAGGGAACCTCGAATTGATAATGGATGTGCAAAGGCTGGGATAGAAGCTTGAAGAAATAGAGAAACAAGTTAAAGTGGGGGACATGTATGTAATGTCCCATTCTAGCTAGACATTGTACTTTCAGCATGATTAGCCTATCAGTGGCCCTCATAGGCTAATACGGCATCTTTAGAGGGTTTTCTCCGCAGTTACCCAAATGGTAGTTGGTTTCTTTGGAGAAGTTTCGACATATTCTGGAGGTTTTCTAATGATTTATTAGAATGTTTCTATTTTTAGAAACCTCATGTTACAAGATGATGTTATATTTGTACTTTATGTTATAATTCATTATTTTATATTAAAGTGCAAATATAATATATTAAAAGGAAAAAATAATAATAAAATATTATGATATTTCCAGAAGCTTCCCAAATGAAGGAAAGAAAAAAAAAAGTATAAAGGGAGGTGTGGGCTGCCATTATCAATCATCCCGATTTGATGCTGTCTTTGTTGTGGTACGGTGGTGGAGCCTAGAGTTTCCTATAGTGAATCAATTTGTCTTTGGGAGCAATAACTCCCATTGATAGCATAACTGAGGGAGTGGAATATCTCTTGAAGGATTGCATTTGGAGGTGATATTTCAGTCATCTCAATTGGAGCAAAATTTGTGGCCATTGGCCAATTTTGGAGAAATCGATTTGGTGAATTTGTAGAGGTTGTATAGCTATCTTTTGGTGTTGGTTTCTATATAACTTGGCATCGATTTTCCTTGGTTAAGAGAGCAGATTGCATTGTAGATAAATCCGATATTTACAATCAAGGAAGGACGCCATTGGGAGGGACGTTTTTGCTTGTGGGGGTTCCAATTTGCATCGATTCTCTACTTGGCTTGGTGCGCCCACTTCCTTGGAGCATGGAGATGATATTAGATGCTTGAGAGCGCATATTCATTGCATATTATTTTAAATTTGAGATCAGACCAGAACAGGGGCGGCTGGCTTGAAAAATTCGATTTGGCTTGGAAGATCATCCTTTCACTTGGAAATTGCTTGCTCCTTCATCTATTCTCAAGGGCGCCTCAATCCCACCAGGGTTCATTGCATACAACTCATCCTTTAGTATAGTTTATATTTTCAGTTGTAGGTGTGCATCCTTCATACTAGCATACCATATAATTGTAATTTCTTGTTTATGCCAAGAGTCTTGGCTAGTCTAGTGGAGCATTGTATCAAATCATCAATACAAATAAGAATCACAAGTTGCTGGTCATTTGTAGTTATCTTTTGAGCATTTGAATTGAGATAGTAGGTTGCATGCCAACTATTCGACTAAATGTCCATTGGCTTTAGGTGATTAGTTTGCTTTATGAATTCATCTAATTGCATAGAAAAGAACAAAAAAAGAAGTCATTCTTGCATTTAGAACTTAGTATTGTCATTCTTGCATTGTTCTATAAACACTTGAAGCTTTAATCCATCGTCATTCAAACAAATCATCAAAACTATGACAAAAATCAGCAAGAAGCACTTTGCTTACAAAGTGTTTGAAAAAAATTACAAGGCAGCAAATTGAGACAATTAAGGGCAGATTGGGCAAGGATTGTTACAATGTAGTTGCAGATTCTTGGATGTTGGAAAACAAGGAAAAGAAACAATATGAGGATGCTTCAGCAAAAGCACCTAATTTAGAGCTAGAGTTGGCTAGAGGTCAAAATAAGGAAACAGAATTGGAGAAACAACTCAAGTAAATAATAATCGTGCAGATGTTGGAAAAGTATGATGTTGGAAATGACATTCTAGGTAGATGGAAAAACTCATGTCCTCAAGGCTATTCGAGACTCCAGTTTCAGGATTATTTCTTTTAGGATGGAGAGACTTATGAGGCATGACATGGTTGAGTGGGCATCTGAGTGTGTTTTAATGCTTACATAGTGTGAGCAGCAGAAGCCGGTTTACCATCCAGACATTCAGGTGTTAAGAATTAAGCACACTCAGGTATTCAGTGATATTCAACCAAGAAGACCACCAGACAGAGGGATTGAGCATATCATTGAGTTGGAGGAGGGCACTAAGCCCATGATGATCACCCCATATAGGCACCCCAAGAGGCTGAAAGATGAAATAGAGAAAATTATTAAGGGGTTGTTGGCCATGGGACACATTAGACCAAGTAAGTCACCTTTTGCATCATCAGTAGTCTTGGTCAAGAAAAAGGATGGTACATTCCGGATGTGTATTGATTATAGGCTCCTGAATAAAAGAACAATCAAGAACCGTTACCCCATCCCTAGAATTGATGAGTTGATAGATGAGTTACATGGTGCCTGCTACTTCTCCAAAATTGACTTGAGGTCGAGGTATCATCAGATTCGTGTCAGGGAGCAAGACATAGAGAAGACGGCTTTCCGGTGCCATTGTGGAGATTTCGAGTTCGTGGTTATGCCATTTGGGCTAACCAATGCTCCGACGACATTTCAGTCTACGATGAATAGGGTCTTCCATTCGCAATTAAGGAGGTATGTGTTGGTATTCTTTGATGATATCTTGGTATATAGCAGAACAAGGGAGCATCACATTGCACATCTTGATGCGATTTTGGGTATTATTGGAAGGTGAATCCTTGTATGCCAAGGAATCCAAGTTTGACTTGGGAATGACAGAATTAATGTATCTTGGACACATCATCAGTGCTGAGGGGGTACGTATGGACCCAGAGAAGATCAAGGCGATTGTTGAATGACCTACTCTAGAGAACCTTACTCATCTTAGAGGATTTTTGGGATTGTGTGGTTTCTACCGCAGATTTGTTAATGGATATTCACGGCATGCAGCACCACTCACTGATTTGACAAAGAAAGGGGCATTTGTTTGGACTCCTGAGGCACAGGATTGTTTTGAGATGTTCAAACTAATTATGACTTCTTCCCAGTTCTTGCATTGTCGGATTTCTCCAAACCCTTTGAGCTACAGTGTGATGCATCAGGTGAGGGGATAGGTGCAATCCTTATGCAGGACAAGCATTCGATTGCTTTTGAGAGTCGAAAGCTTCGCGGTCCAAAGAGGGGTACAACATATATGATAAGGAGATGTTGGCCATCATGCATGCATTGGCCAAATTCAGGCAGTATTTGGTAGGCAGCAAGTTTGTGGTGAAAACAGACCATAACAATTTGAAGCATTTCCTTGGATAGAGAGATCTTAATGATCGACAACAGAAATGGGTCAGCAAGCTGCAATCATTTGATTTTGACATCTCCTTTGTCAAGGGGACACAGAATGTGGTTGTTGATGCTTTATCTCGACGTCCACACTTGAGTTTTATAACTGGGATAGCATATGATTGGCGACACTTGATAGTGGCAGAGTATGCCAAGGACAATTGGGCTGCATGTATTATTCAGGGGTCAGTACAAGATGCTATATACACAGTTGTAAATGATTTAATCATTTACAAAGGAAGGATTTATTTGACCCCAGGATCGGAGATGAAGAACATTATTTTGAGGACCTTTCATGATACACCCATGGCAGGGCATCGCGCGTATTTCAAGACTTACAAGCAGATTCGGGAGATGTTCACTTGGAAAGGCCTCAAATCAGATGTTCTAGGATATGTCAGAGAGTGTCTTGTTTGTCAGCGAAATACACAAGAACACACATATCCAGCAGGTTTACTTTAGCCACTTCTGATTCTTGATAGGAAGTGGGAATGCTTATCTATGGATTTCATTACAGGATTACCCCAAGCCCAGGGACGGGATTGCATATATGTGGTTGTGGATCATTTGACTAAATATGCTCACTTCCTTTCGATCTCAGCTACTTACTCAGCTACGCAGGTGGCAGAATTGTTCTTCCATAGGTATTTAGGTTGCATGGATTACCTCGAAGCATAGTCAATGACAGAGACAACCGGTTTGAGTCATTTCTGGCAGGAGCTATTTAGGCTGTGTGGGACAGTTTCCACTCCGAGTACTAGTTACCACCTGCAGACCAATGGACAGACGGAGATTGTGAATAAATGGGTGGAAGGCTACCTCAGGAACTACATAGCAGGAAAACAGAAGGGTTGGATTAAGTGGTTATATTTATGCAAGTATTGTTACAATACCACTTGCCATCTCTTCATTCAGATGACACCATTCATGGCGTTGTATGGGTATGATGCGTCGAGCTTTCTGGATTTGTTATTTGGAAATACCCGAGTGCCTAGTACTAGTGATCTATTGCAGGAGAACCAAGACATTATGAGAGCATTGTGGGAAAACATAAAGAAGGCTCAGAACCAACAAAAGCAGTATGCAGATCAGAAGCGAATTGAACGCTCGTTTGAGGTTGGTGATATGGTATATTTGATGCTAAAGCCACACAGACAGTCTTCTCTTAAGAAAAGCGGAGTCGAGAAGCTTAAGCCACGATACTATGGGCCATTCGAGATTATCAGGAGAGTGGGCGAAGTGGCTTATGAGTTGGAGTTGCCAACCGACAACAGAGTACACAATGTCTTCCATGTGTCACGCCTCAAGAAAGCGTTAAGACATCGTGTGGTTCCTTCCATGACTTTGCCACCACTGGATGATGAGGGGAAATTGATATTAGTGCTCGAAGCCATCTTGGATGTTCGAGAGAGGACTTTGCGAAGACGGGTCATCAGAGAATACTTAATTAAATGGAGGGACTTGCCAGTTGGGGATGCTACTTGGGAGAGTGAGGAGATTCTACAGCATCCAGATTTGAGATTGCTTGGAGACAAGCAATTTCAGGAGGGGTGGACTGTAATATCCCCTCCTAGCTAGACATTGTACTTTCAGCATGATTAGCCTATCAGTGGCCCTCGTAGGCTAATACGGCATGGTTAGAGGGCTTTCTCCACAGTTACCCAAATGGCAGTTGGTTTCTTTGGGGAAGTTTCGACATATTCTGGAAGTTTTCTAATGATTTATTAGAATGTTTCTAGTTTTAGAAACCTCATGTCACAAGATGTTATATTTGTACTTTATGTTATAATTCATTATTTTATATTAAAGTGCAAATATAATATATTAAAAGAGAAAAATAATAATAAAATATTATGATATTTCTAGAAGCTTCCCAAATGAAGGAAAGAGAAAAAAAGTATAAAGGGAGGTGTGGGCTGCCATTATGAATCATCCCGATTTGATGTTGTTTTCGCTGTGGTATGCTGATGGAGCCTAGAGTTTCCTGCAGTGAATCAATTTGTCTTTGGGAGCGATAACTCCTATTGATAACATAATTGAGGGAGTGAAATATCTCTTGAAGGGTTGCATTTGGAGGTGATATTTCAGTCATCTCAATTGGAGCAACATTTGTGGCCATTGGCCAATTTTGGAGAAATCGATTTGGAGAATTTGAGGAGGTTGCATAGCTATCTTTTGGTGTTGGTTTCTATATAGCTTGGCATCGATTTTCCTTGGTTAAGAGAGTAGATTGATTGTAGATAAATCTGATATAAAATCAGATATTTACATTCAAGGACGCCATTGGGAGGGACGTTTTTGCTTGTGGGGGTTCCAATTTGCATCGATTCTCTGCTTGGCTTGGTGCGCCCACTTCCTTAAAGCATGGAGATGATATTAGATGCTTGAGGCAGTGCATATTCATTGCATATTATTTTAAATTTGAGATCAAACCAGAACAGAGACGACTGGCTTGGAAAATTCGATTTGGCTTGGGAGATCATCTTTTCACTTGGAAATTGCTTGCTCCATCTATTCTCAAGGGCACCTCAATCCCACCAGGGTTCATTGCATACAATTCATCCTTTAGTATATTTTATATTTGTAGCTATAGGTGTGTATCCTTCTTACCAGCATACCATATAATTGTAATTTCTTTTTTATGCCAGGAGTCTTGGCTAGTCTAGTGGAGCATTGTATCAAATCATCAATACAAATAAGAATCACAAGTTGCTGGTCATTTGTAGTTATCTTTTGATCATTTGAATTGAGATAGTAGGTTGCATGCCAACTATTCGACTAAATGTCCATTGGCTTTAGGTGATTAGTTTGCTTTGTGAATTCATCTAATTCCATAGAAAAGAACAAAAAAAGAAGTCATTCTTGCATCTAGAACTTAGCATTGCCATTCTTGCATTGTTCTATAAACACTTGAAGCTTTAATCCATCATCATTCAAACAAATCATCAAAACTGTGACAAAAACCAGCAAGAAGCACTTTGCTTACAAAGTGTTTGAAAAAATTTACATGGCAGCAAATTGGGACAATTAAGGGCAAATTGGGCAAGGATTGTTACAATGTAGTTGCAGATTCTTGGATGTTGGAAAACAAGGAAAAGAAACAATATGAGGATGCTTCAGCAAAAGCACCTAATTTAGAGCTAGAGTTGGCTAGAGCTCAAAATGAGGAAACAGAATTGGAGAAACAACTCAAGTAAATAATAATCATGCAGATGTTGGAAAAGTATGAATAGATGCATCACCTTCCACATCATAGAATCCTACAGCAGCCAGAGCGCCACCTTCACCCAACTTGACTTCTACTCCTATCCATAGCGCTGCCCAACCCCAGACTTTTGCATCTCAAACTGGCACTACATCTATTCGTACTTTCCACCTGGCACAGTGCAGTCAAGGATGACAACATTCTCTAATAAGGACATATGAAAGAGCAACAATATAAGATTTTTTAGGTTTCCATGAGGTAGAGAGTTAATAAATGGGGTTTCTAGTTCCTTCATGTTCATATTTATTAAATCCGATGTTTCAAATACAATAGGTGTATCCATCTTCAGGGAGAAGAAAGTCTTGAAGCTGCTATTGACAATTTTGACCTCACAAGTCAAATTGTCACCCTTATCATTCTAAACTTTGCATAAGCATGCTTCTTTGTCCAAATGTCAAGGATTGGGCTTGTTCAAATTTTCCGAAGGGCTCTTATTCTTTCAAGAAAGTTCATCTCAAAGTTCCGAGGGATCATTTCAAATTTTTCAAAGGTTTCTTTTACTTCGGAAAACTCAGTTTCAAAGGTTCGGGAAAGTCCATTTCACCAATGCCGAAGGGTTCTTTTCATAAAGCCCAAAGGGCATTTTTCAAAGAAAAAGGTCCTTTTCAGACTTCCAAACGGTGCAGTTCAAAATTCCGAAGGCCTCTACAAATTTTTCGAAGACTATTTCACAGAGGCAAAAGGAGCTCTTTTCTTTTTGAAAAAGTCAATATGCAAAAGTTCAAAGGCGTTGTTCCTTTCGGGAAGTTCAATTGAAGACAAAACGGGGCACTTTTCAAATAAGCCGAAGGACCATTGCAAAAATCCGAAGGGTTGATCTCCGAAGAAACGGTCCATTTGCAAAGTTCCGAAGGGTTCTTTCCTTTCGGAACGGTGCGTTTCATAAAGCCGAGGGACTTTTCATAAAGCAAAGTGGACAATTTGCCCGAAGGAATTCTTTCGGACAAATTGTCCAAAAGAAAGGTCCATACACAATGTTTTTAAAACGAAATGCCTAAGAGCAAAATTGTGTGGGAATTGACAGAGACAAAAGTCCGAAAGAATTCTTTCGGACAAATTATCCGAAGGGAATTCTTTCGGAAGGAATAAGTCCGCAAGAAAGGCTCGGAGAAAAACCCAAAAGAGAATAACCGCGGGCAATTTGTCCAAAGACAAACACCCAGAGAGAAGTCCGAAGACAAAAACCTGAGAAAGTTAAATCCAAAGAGAAAGTCTCGGACAAATTGTCCATGAGAATCGACAGAAGTAAACAAATGCCCAATACGAATAAGCCCATGGAAATAAACAGGGACAGAAGCAGACAAAAGGCCAAAAGAACTAGCCCAAAGGATACATGCACGAGAGCAAGAGACCAATGGCTATTCAAGGAGTTGACATGGAATTTCATGCATGCTTCTCAATCTTCAAGAGCTTTTCATGTAAGAGGGAGTAAGCTGGAGTTGACTAGTCTTGCACTTGGGTTGACTAGTTGACAAGTCACGCTTCTCCTTAGTTTCCATGCAATCCTAGCCTTTCAAGCACTTCCAGCTCAGCTTCAAGCGGAGTTCTCAGTCCAAAATGTGGTGTAGCTTTTCATGCAAGTGGAAACCATTTGAGGTTGACTAGTCTTGAGCTCTAGTTGACTAGTTGTCATGTGCCACATCCACTCCTTGTTTCCCACGCAAAGGACTTTCTCATGTTCCAACTCAGCTTCAAGTCGGTTCACGCTTGAGTTAGACATCCAAGTTGGCATAGATTTTATGCATGGAGCGGATTAGTCCAAGATGGGCCCACCGTCCTTCTCCAACGCAAAAGAGCTTTTCATGCAAAGCATAAGACAAGGATTTTATTTTTAGATCTTTGGATAGTTCAAGTTGGACTTGGGGTGATGTGAGAGTTGATCTTTTTTATTTTCAGCGCCAACCCCTTGGCTTTTGTGTGTTTTTTCTATATAAGTTGGCTTTTCCAATGATTTTGGACATCAATCCCTCTTTTGGCAAGACCAAATTCTACCAAAGAGTGAGTTTTGTAAACTTTTCAGATAAATAGGACTATTGTTTTCTGATTTCAGAATGTTGGTATAGTGTATTTATGTCAATGATTTGCGTAAGTGATAGAATTTTTTTTCCTTGTCAAGTCTTGATTCTTACCTAGTTACTAGCTGATCAAATTATGCAGGTCATGTTCTGTGTTTAATGTCTTTTGGTTGAAGTTACTGTTGGCCAGATTCGGCCCACGTACTAAAATTCTGACTGATTTGAAAATCTATAGACTCCATCAGAGAATCTATGGACTCCATCAGAAAAGCTACGGACCTTGGAAAAGCTAAGTGTAAAATCTCTTATTCAACAAAGTCTTTACTAGTTCTTTCTTTCAAATTTTGCATGGACTATGTTCTTTTCTTTTCGGACTCTTTTTGGCTAAGTGTTGAATTCTTTTGGACAATTAATCCGAGACAAAGTTTTTCGAAGGGATAATTCTTTCGGACAAAATGTCCGAAGCAAAACTAAAAGACTTTTTCCCTCGGGAAAATTGTCCGGGACAATTTTCCCGAAGGGTAAAGCAAAACTAAAAGACTTTTTCCCTCGGGAAAATTGTCCGGGACAATTTTCCCGAAGGGTAACTCTTCAAAAAGGGTCCTTTGAAAAATTCCCAAAGTTATTCTTTTCGCAAAAAAAGGACTTTTCAAGAAATCCGAAGGACAATTTTCCCGAAGGGTAACTCTTCAAAAAGGGTCCTTTGAAAAATTCCCAAAGTTATTCTTTTCGCAAAAAAAAGACTTTTCAAGAAATCCGAAGGGTACCTTGCCAAAAGCCGAAGGATCACTTTCTTTTCAAAGTGGACCATTGCAACTATTCCGAAGGTATTTTTCAAAGGGAAATGGACCGTTGCAATTTTGCCGAAGGCTCTTTTCAAAAGTCCGAAAGATCATTTCAGAATTTCCAAAGGGCTTTTTTCCTTCGGAAAATCCATTTCAAGAAACCCGAAGACCTAATTCCTTCGGACATTGAATTGTTCAAAGCAAAAAGTCCAAAAAAGTAGCCGTTTGAATTTGAAAACCTGAGACATTCCTGCAGACGTCAAAGATGGGTCTCGTCAAATAATCATTTCCATTCAAAAGAGGTCAAAGGGAGTCAACGAATCTCAAGAGCGAAAGTGTACATGACAAGTGTCAAGGATGCATTCAACTGGCAGGCATTGTTAGGTGCGAATTGATGGAGAAGCCTTCATCCTTCGATATGGCTCTCACCTCCAACAAGCGGCCGCTCGATCAGAGGCAACATGGCTAGCCCCAAATTCATAGATATGGTGATTTCGTCCTTATCCAAGCAAAGTGAAGGAGGACGCCAAGATTTAAATGCAAGAGATCAAATCATGTACACTTGGTGGGGACATGCAGCTACCCATGACATGGCTCTCAACTCCAAAAAGGAAAGGGACTTGAATATATGAGGGGCTCGAGGAGATTTGCGGTGATCTTGGACGGTTCATTTTATGGTCAAGGTAGTTGCACGCTTTGAATGCAAGAGGTCTATTGTAAGAACTACCTCTTGATGTAATAAGATGATTTATTTGCCTATCTCTTGTCATTGATTAGTGCTTTAGTATGTTTGTGCTTGGTGGATTCGTGAAGGAGATTCTTCCTAATCTATCAGCGTTTTGCTTGCCTCTTTAATGTATTTTCAAGCTCTTGCAGGTCTGGATTAGTGTTCTACTTGAACCTCTTCCAATGTGTTAACTTGATCTCGAGATTTTGTAAGCCATAGTTGTCTTATGATTGATATAGTGTGGGTTCAAGCATAGATGAGTGTCCATTTTACTTTGGTGCATTGCTTGGTTAGCTTTCTTAGGAGCCCTTATCCCCTTTCTAACCCCTTTTCCCTATGAGTCATTAGTTTAGTTGAGCATCAAAGAGGAACCGGCCTTCTTTGGAGGTTCAACTTCATTACAGAATATCCATAGCCTGAAGTTGTTCCCATGCTTGTAGCTAAGAGTGAGAGAGCCTGAGAAACTCTCCAAGTGGCCCTCAAACAACCTATCAGCCCTATCATGGCCTTTGCCCCCCTTCCACCTATAATAACCACCCCTATTTTTCCAATGAAAGAAACTTGCGAACTACTATGTCATATCAATTAAATTGCTTAATGATCAACATGGCATTTTGTCAAACACTTGACAAACATACAACTATACATGCAAAACCTGAAACTCCTTATTCGTTGTTAAACACTAATTTGCAATATAAATGTGCACATACAATTGCCTTATGGGCTGCTACAAATATTCAAATTTGTATTCAAAAATTACAATGCTTAGATATGAAAATTCGATAGAACCTTGAAAATTAGTGTTGTAGTGATCTACAGATGAAATGGCAGCCTTCCAGAGCTCTAATCAGCAAGAATAAACAAGTAAACTTGATGCAAACACTGTTCACGCACTATAGCAGTACTATTCATGGCAATGTAGCAAGTTTACTATTCATGAGTTACTGTAGCAAAATCACTATTCATGTGCACTGTAGCGAAAACACTATTCATAGCTCCTGTAGCAAATCATTATTCTGCCCTTCTTTATTGTAAATCCAATAAGCCCAATGTGTTTCCTGAATGAAAACACCATCAATCCTCCTGACTGTGTCTTTCAATGGCGAAGAGAATGCTAGCAAAGAGAGATTTCGTCCTCCACGCTCAAAAATCAGATTTCCAGGAAATCCAACAGCATAACATTAATCTCATCCCAACTTTCTAAATGGAAGCTCTTCTATTTCTTTTATAGAGTTCTCACAAGAGTACATTCCTTCGTTTTGTCAATGTGGGATAAAACATAACTCCCTTTATGTAACTTATGTATCCAATGTATTATAAAATAAAGGGGATTCTTTTATTTAAATAATTCCCACAACTATAGAATATGCATTAATAAAGTTAAATATTTAAATTTAACTTTATAAAATAACTTCATTAATGCCCAATAGATCATATCAATGATAAATAAATCTTCCTGTCGATTTTAAACAATTACCATCGACATGTCACTGCCCCTAGATGTCCAGCCATCTCCATTCATGACTTACTATAAATAGTAAGTATGCCCAAAACTGCCTCAAAACCCCTCAAAAAGATATGCAACTAAAACTGTCTAGGCCAAATGGCCTCTAAGTCCCTTTAATGTCCTGATTAGCCTATAGGACCATAGGGAAATAGGCTAACGACAACATCATGCTATCAATGTTAGAAAGGGGACATTACAGTCCACCCTTCCCAAAATTGCTTGTCCTCAAGCAATTTCAACTCTGAATGCTGTAATATATGCTCATTTTCCCAAGTAACATCCTCCACTGGTAGGTTCCTCCACTTGACTAGATACTCCTTGATGACTCTCCCCCTGAGTGTTCTCTCCCTGGTATCAATGATCGCTTCAGGAATCAATATCAACTTACCCTCTTCATCTAGAGGTGTCAAATCTGCAGATGGAACAACACTATGACCAAACGCTTTCTTAAGCCTGGAGACATGGAACACATTATGCACCCTGCTATCTGCTAGTAACTCCAGTTCATATGCCACCTCGCCAATGCGGCGAGCAACTCTGAATGGCCCATAAAATCTTGGTTTCATCTTCTCTGCTCTACTCTTCTTGAGTGTAGATTGCCTATAGGGTTGAAGTCTCAAGTATACCATATCCCCAACCTCAAAACTACGTTCCACCCTGTGTTGGTCAGCATATAACTTTTGTTGATTCTGAGCCTGTTGAATATTCTCCTTAAGTGATCTCAAAATATCTTGGCTGTCCTGTAACCAATTCCGTGCACTCAGTACCCTGCTATCTCCAAAAAGAAGATCTGTGAAGCTAGGAGCTTCATACCCATATAATGCCATGAACGGAGACATCCTGATCATCATGTGATAGGTAGTATTATAACAATACTCACCTAAATAAAGCCATCTGATCCAAGCCTTCTGCTGCCCTGATACATAGTTTCGCAAGTACCCCTCAACCCACTTATTAACAATCTACGTCTGCCCATCTGTTTGTGGGTGATAGCTAGTGCTAGGAGTGAGCTTAGTGCCACTCAATCTAAAAATTTCCTACCAAAATAAGCTCAAAAACTTACTGTCCCTGTCGCTGACTATGTTCTTAGGCATCCCATGAAGCCTAAACACCTACCAAAAAAACAAGTCTGCCACTTGTGCTGCTGTGCTGGTAGATGTAATAGCAAAGAAATGAGCATATTTAGTTAACTTATCCACCACCACATAAATACACTCTCGACCCTGCACCTTAGGTAGGCATGTGATAAAATTCATCGAAATGCTTTCCCATTTCCTATCAGGAATGGGTAAAGGCTGTAGTAATCCAGCTGGAGAAGTATGCTCATCTTTGTTCTGCTGGCAAACAGGACATTCTCTAACATATCTCTGCACATCATCCTTGAGTCCTCTCCAAGTAAACCTCTCACGAATCTGTCGGTATGTTTTGAAGAACCCGAGGTGTCTAGCCATAGGCGCATCGTGGAATGTCCTTAAGATAGTACCTTTGATGTGCGAAGAAGGTACCAAATAAATCCTATCGTTGTATAGGATAAGGTCATTAACCACCACACATCTATCGTCCTATAGAGATCCCTCTATTAAATCAGCTGCCCACTAATCCTTAGCATATTCAGCTATTATTTTCTCCTTCCAATATGCTGAAATCTCAACCAGGGAACATACATGTGGTCTCCTAGAAAGTGCATCGTCCACTACATTCTTCTTCCCTTTGACATACTCAATGTCAAAATCATATCCCTGTAGTTTGATGATCCACTTGTGCTGCCTATCATTAAGATCTCTCTGGCTCATGAAATATTTTATACTGTTATGATCTGTTTTAATCACAAATTTACCTCCAACCAGATAAGACCTAAATTTGGCCAATGCATGCATTATGGCCAACATTTCCCAATCATATATAGAGTAGCTCTTCTCCACTCCCTTTAGCTTCCTTCTCTCAAAAGCAATAGGATGTCTTTCCTGCATTAAGACTGCACCCACCCCATCTCTAGATGCATCACACTGAAGCTCGAATGGTTTGGAGAAGTCTGGAAGTGCTAATACCGGACAAGATGTCATCAATTGTTTGAAGTGCTTGAAGCACTTCTGAGCTGCCTTTGTCCATACAAAGGCTCCCTTCCTAGTCAAACCCGTAAGTGGAGCTGCTATCTATGAGAACCCCTTCACAAACCACCTGTAGAGACCACATAGACCAAAGAACCCTTTGAGTTGGGTAAGATAGTAGGAGCAAACCACTCAACTATAGCTCTGATTTTTTCTGGGTCCACCCTCACTCCATCTGCACTAATGATGTGCCCAAGGTACAAGAATTTTGTCGTGCCGAATTCACATTTAGATTCTTTGGCATAAAGGGACTCATTCTCAAGTATGCTCAATACCTCCTCCAAGTGTTGCAAGTGTTCCTCCCATGCCTTACTATATATCAGGATATCATCAAAAAATATAAGTGTTGACGTTGTGGATTGCACCTTTGACAGAAAGCTGAGCTTCTATGTTCCACGCGGCACAATGGAGACTCCTCTCTTGCATGTGCGTCTGGCAAAACTGAGAGGAGAATCTCTAGATAAGAGCTAGCTCCCTTTGATACATCTCTGAGGTCCTGGATTTCCTACTGCTAACAATGGGGGGGGCGGGGGTTGAAAAGAGAAAAGGGTTACTGAAAACAGAACCTAAACTAAACGGTGATGCACCAAAAATGGTTGATCTACTTAGCTTGAACATACACTTTCCACCAAGAACAATCTGATATACACTTCATTTGATATGAGAAATTCTTTTGCATCAATGAGCTAGGAGTCCTTTGGAGATACAGGGAGGAAGAACTACCAAAAGTGTTCTAAGACACACTATGGCAGCTTGTTCACATGCGCCTATACTCTGTTGTGGACACTTTTGGCTAACCTGCAAAAGAAGAACTCACAATACACTAGACATGCTGAAATCATTCTGTGAAAGCATGAAAGAAAATGACTTAACACAAGACAAAGCCATAGACATGCAAAAGTGCAAGCTCAAATGAAGGCAAAAATGCTTTTTTTTTATTCAAGGTAAATTTCGGCAAAGCTCCGCCTTACAAGCTGAGAGATCCTTTTACAAAATGAGAGATTACAATATATAGCCTTTAGGAAAAGACTATGGCGTTTTTTGGAAAATAAATGACCCATGCTGCGTTGAATGCCTTGGGAAGAGGAAATCCCTGATGTTGATATCATCCTTCTAGGAACGGACTGACAGAACCATGCTATGTAGTTGCCAGTCTTGACTTTAGCACTTAAAATGTATTAAACGCTACTGCAAAAGCATGGGTCACTCGATTGTTTGAATGGCAAGGCCGCCCTTATTTAAGACTTATGCGATTGTCTGCTCATTAATGCAAAATGAGGAAAAACGGGCCACATCATTCACTATTTGCGCTCCTTGATGACCACTTGGCGGAGACTGTTTCAACTGCTGGAATAACTCCTTGTGCCAACACCTTTTGCCACCTAGACTGTTCCCATCTTTCCTTGTTATTTTTGTCTCTTCCTGGCTTTGTCTTTTTCTAGCTTTGTGAGCACTTGGGGCTATCTTCTCGGCGGGTCGTTGAGTTCACTTGCGCCCTGTCCTTAAGCATTTCAAAATCAACGGCTATTTCACCGCCTTAAATTTGACGTTTGCACGCCCGTCACTGGGCGTTTGAACCTCCAACGGCTAGTTTGCCATGCTAGATTTTGACGTCTACGAGCCCGTCACCCTCCTTTGGCAATTTCTTTGGCTTTCTTTCCTTCAGCGTTTTCCCTTTGTCCTTTTTGTTCCTTCGGCTTTTTCCTTTTGTCCAGGCCTTTGTCTTTTAACCCTCCCGAAGGGAAGGTGTCCCTTCGGGGCTTGGAGAAAGGTCCCTTTATGATCGCCGAGAGTCCCCCGCAAGGGCACTTGCCCTTCGGGGTCCTTCGGGCTCCCTTAATTCTCAAATCCTTCGGACAAAATGTCCAAAGGAATTCCTTCAGACATTTTGTCCGAAGAAATTCGCTCGACGGAAAAGCCCGACAAAAAGTAACAAGTAGGAAAAAACATAAAGGGAAAAGCCCGACAGAAAGTAACAAGTAGGAAAAAACATAAAGGAAAGAATTCCTTCGGACAAAATGTCCGAAGGAATTCCTTCGGGGATTTTGTCCGAAGGATTTGCCTTGTCTCTTTGCTGCGGATTTCCTTCCAAAGGATAATCTTTCAAAGTTTGGTTCATTTTCTGCCTTGTTCACTTTCCCCAAGGAACACACTGCCTTCCGCAAGGGCAAATCAAGTCCAAGGATACCCTTCGGACTTTTGCAATGGTCCATTTGCTCATCCCCTGCCCCCCCCCGCAAGGGCTGGCTTGGTCTCCAAAATTACCTTTCGGAAAAGTTACAAAGGTCTTGCTTGTCGTCTGGGTGCCCCTTGCAAGGGCACCTACCCTTCGGGTTTTTTGGAAGCGATCCTTTGGCCCTTTCTTTCTTTCGCGAGAAACCTCCGACGAATACCTTCAAACAAAAAGTCCGAAGGAATTCTTTCAGACATTTTGTCCAAAGGAATAAATCCTTTGAATTTCCTTGAATTTCTTTTGCCTTAGTCTTTTCTCCGAAGGAAAACTCTGCCTTTTTGGCCCTCTTTCTAAGTGTTTTCCGCCCTCCTTTGGCCCTTTGAACTTGGTTCATTTTGCCAATTAAAGGCCCTCTGAAGCTGTTTATCTGCTCTGTCAAATTCCTGCATAATCATTCCTTTCAATCCCACCTGTTCTTTCCATACCAAATGCTTGAAGTTGAGCCTTTTGCATGCCAAGAGGGGAAAATGAGTTGCAGAAGCCTATTTTTGCATTATCCTTCATGTCTAGGCGTGGAAATGGGAAGAAAAGAGAAGGGAGACCAAGTTTTGCCCACTGGACCAAAAATGGTCAACAATTTGGCGATTCCCAGGGGAAGCATGCCTACTATGCTTAGAAACCAGTAGCCTCAAAGTCCATTGGGCACAGAGTCAGAACGCAACTTGAAAAAGGTTAGCAACAGCCCCGAGAGATCCAAGAATCAATCATAAAGCTTTTACCTAAAAAACAAAGGAAAACACACACAACAAAGGCTAAAAAACACTACACCTGTGCAAACAGCACTTAGGGAAAACAGGGAAAGAAAAACTGAAAGCAAACTACTATGTACAACTAACCAGGGATATTTGCCTCCCCCCTGGATCAAAGGGGAAACTTCTTAAGTCTCCTTCATGGCAAGAAAACTTATGGTGCCAAACAAGTGACTAAATGGAATGGAGATTTGGTGACTTGCTCTTCTTGCCTGCCACCTTGATTGGCTTGTATCCGAGTGGATCAGGGTCAAACATGTCTCCAACATCTATGTATTCACTTTGCTCTCTGGAGACTGCCTCATGCTGGCCCTTCATGCTGGTGTGTTTCATCAAGAAATCAATGGCTTCTAGCTTATCACCATAAGCCCTTTGATATGAATAGTCCCTTTGACATGCATCATGGTTTGACTCGTTCCCTTCTGCTTCATTGAAGACCCTGTCAAACTGATCTTCTACTTCATCATGGCTTTCTTGAAGAAAGGTGACTATTGTGATGTCTGAAATGAGATCACAGACTGATTGCTCATCCCACAGAACATCACCTTCTTGCTCAAGGTTCTCTTCTTCAAAGCTTTCCTCAAGATGGACAGGCCTCTCCTTTTCTTGCTCAACAACCAGAGTCTCTAGTTGTTCAAAGACATCCTCTTGATTCTCCTCCAACTCGGGTTCCATGGCATGGTCATCCTCCTCATCAAAGCAACAAGGAAGTTCATCAAACAAGGGGGAGAGAGCTCACCATGCTTACCTTTCTCTTCATATCGCTGGAACATCCGCATGTATGCATGACCCGTGTCTTCTCCCTTGTTGATGATGTCTTCAAAAGGAGCATCCATAATGATTTCATCTTCATTGTCGCTCATGATAGCCTCTTGGGCAGCTGCAAATTGGATCCTCTCTTCTTCACTTGCCTCCTGCAAAACAGGTTCCTCCTTGAGAAGGGATGAAGTAGAACGCTGATGGTTAAATTCACGTAGAAGAGGAGGCAATCCTTGAGCTAGAATCGAATGATTCTCTTCCTTCCATTTAGCCAGCACTTCATCTATATCAGATGTGGCCTGATAGTTGTCTTGAAGGAGTGTAGATGGAGTGTGTTCATAGGATCTTCTGCTTGGCCTGAAACATCCATCACACTTTGGTTGAGGAACCTCATCCTGGACTCCAATTCTGCAATTCGCTTGGCTATATTCTCTTGAAAGAGTCTTTCTTGGAGCTCATAGGAATCATCATGGAAATGGGGAGTGCATGAAGGCTGCCATGGAGTACAAGAAGCTTCTTGAGGAAGGGTGGGAGGGACTTGAGAAGGACTAGCCTCATTTTGTACCTCACACTCTCGAACAATGTCTTTCTCCTCCTTGCTGCTCCATGACTCGACTACTTTACTCCAGCTCATGATCTTAGGACTGGAAGTCTCCTTTTGGGGTGATGGGGTTGCGATGTGAGAGGGTAGTGAGGGTTTGGATTCCGCTTCCCTTGCTGCCAACATAGACTGCTGCATGTGAAGATTTGCCAACTCAATCTGCCTATCAAGATTGGCTTTAAACACAAGATTCACTGTTTCAGAACTCCCCTCAACATGATTGGGGAAAGGACTTTGACAGGCTTGACTTGGCTCATGAGTAGAGACTACGTATGGCTGATATGAAACTTGGGGCAGCGGGTATGCAAGTTGATGGACTTGGTAAGGTTGCCTCTCATGAATACTCAGTCTCTCTTCCAAAGATGCAATCAAACCACTCACATCCAGCATCTCACTTGTAAGCCTTTGCCAATTGGCTCTTTAAATAGGAGTCCATTCACTCTTAACCAGATCTAATGCATTTCTCACTTGATGAATGAAATGATCAGGAATTTCTTGGTCACATCCTCTTCTAGTGTCAAGCTCCACTACATACTTTTTATATCCCAACAGTGTTTGTTTGAAGGTAGAAATGCGCTGATTGGCAAAAAGATTAGGTTGAGTAGGAGAAGTAACACGTTGAGAAGACTGGGCACAAGACTGATATAGCTCATGACAGGGCTGAGACTGGTCATATTGGACCTGATAAGGATCAACACAAGGCTGGTAAGGATCATAGCCAAGCTGGCCAAGGACTTGCTCAACTAAGGAGGAAGAGGCAAAGCCTGCAATGTTTCACCAACCTGCAAAGGGAAAAACTCATAACCATATGCATCCTTGTTGCTTGAGATGATTCCATGAACAACCTGAGCTTGATCAAAAATATATGAAGGAACACAAGACCCATGGTTCTGAGCAATGGAATTATACATACCAAACTATGATTTCTTGATGGCACCAGGACTGCTTAACCAGCTGATTCAACTCGGAATCGCCATTGGTGTTGATGCAAAGCCTCCAAAGGCTGGTTGGTTGAAGAACACACCAAAATTCTTCAACTCTTTGGACAAAAATAGGTCCCACCGGGCGTGCCAAAACTGTTGACGTTGTGGATTGCACCCTTGACAGAAGGCTGAGCTTCTGTGTTCCACGCGGCACAATGGAGACTCCTCTCTTCCCTGTGGGTCTGGCAAAACTGAGAAGAGAATCTCTAGATAAGGGCTAGCGCCCTTTGATGCATCTCCGAGGTCCTGGATTTCCTACTGCTAACAATGGGGGGGGTTGAAAAGAGAGAAGGGTTACTGAAAACAAAACCTAAACTAAACGGTGATGCACCAAAAGTGGTTGATCTACTTAGCTTGAACATACAAATTCCACCAAGAACAAGCTGATATACACTTCATTTGATATGAGAAATTCTTTTGTATCAATGAGCTAGGGGTCCTCTGGAGATACTGTTGACCATTTTGGTCCTGCAGGCCAAAATTGGTCCCCCCTTTTTTCCCCTGCTGTTCTGAGCCAGTACATTTTTGGTTTTGCATAAGTCTTGGAAGTTTCTACGGACTCTACAGGCATTTCTACGGACTCTGCAAGAGAATTTTCTACGGACTCTGTAGGCATTTCTACGGACTCTGCAGAGAAGTTTTCTATGGACTCTGCAGGTAGAGACGAGTCTCCAACACTTAGGCGCAAAATGGACCATTTCAAGTGCTTGCGGAGGGCAGTTCCAGACTCGAACGCCCTTGCGGAGGGCAAGGAACACTTTCAAAAGAGGCCACAGAGAAAAGCCGCAAAGGTAAGTTTCCTTCGAAAATTTGTTTAAGGCAAAGGAAGTACCCTTCGAAAGGGTCGTTTCCAATTTTCCCGAAGGGCACTTTTCAAAGGCGGTCGAAGAAGCAAAGGAAGAAATCCTTAGGACTTTTTGTTCAAAGGAATTCCTTCGCACAAAAAGTCCGAGGAAATTCGAAAGGGCAACAAAGCTGAAGAAAAGCAAGTATAAAGACTAAGGCATAGATCGAATTCTTTCGGACTTTTTGTCCGAAGGAATTCCTTCGGACAAAAAGTCCGAAGAAATTCGGGAAGCTGCGGGAGAAGCCCGAAAGAGAATTTCCGAAGGAAAGCAAAGTGGTCGGGAAAATTGTCCGCGGGAAAATTGGCCGCGGGAAAAAACCCGAAGGAAGTCTCCGAAGGAAAGGAACGAGCAAGATAATTCTTGCGGACTTTTGTCCACAGGAAATTAGCCGAAGACCAAGGGAGCCGAAGGACCCCGAAGGGCAGGTGCCCTTGCGGGGGACTCTCGGCTGCCAAATGAAGGACACTTCTCCAAAAGTCGAAGGGTCACCTTCCCTTCGGGAGGGTCCAAAGCAAAAAGCCCGAAGGAAAGGGAACAATAGAAGAAGCCAAGAGAAAGAGAAAGGCCAAAGAAAGTCCAAGGGGTGACGGGCCCGAAGACGTCAAAATCAAGCACGGCGAATTAGCCGTTGGAAGTTCAAATGCAGTGACGGGTGCACAGACGTCAAATTTAAGGCTCGTGAAATAGCCGTTGATTTTGAAAAAAACCAGAAAAGAGCCCAAGGAGCCAGCGACAAGCCAAGGAGATAGCCCCCGAGGGCCGAAGGAGCCAGAAAGAGAGAAATCCAGGAAGAGACAAGGCAAGGAAAAGACAAAACAATCCAAGTGGCGAGGGGAGGCGAGTTATTGCCAGGTGGTCATCAAATGGCACAAACAGTGAGCGGCGCGCCCTGTTTTCTCCATTTGCATTTATAAGCAGATAAACCGCGTAAATATCTGGAAGGAGCAGTCTTGTCTGCAGAAAAGAGGCGCGGCCCGTGCTTTCACATTAATGTTTGAACGCCAAAGTCAAGACCGGCGATTACACAGCATGGTTCCAACAGGGCTCTTCTAGAAGAATGACATCAGCAACAGTGACTTCCTCTTCCCGATGCTCTCAACGCACATGGGCCAACTTGTCAAAGAGCGCGAAAGTATTTCAAAATGGCGCCAAGTTCTCTTCTCCTCTTTCTATATATTGTAAAACTTCTCATTTTGAGAGGATCCATCTCTTAGCCCGTAAGGCAAAGCTCTGTCCAAAAAACTCTCGGGCTTGTAAGGCAGAACTCTGTCGGATTTTACCTTGAATCAAGACTTAGCATTTTTACCTCCATTTGGACTTGCACTCACGCATATGTCTATGTTTTCTTTTTGTGTTAAGTCATTTTCTTTTATGCTTTTCACAGAACGATTCCAGCATGTCTGGTGCATGGTGAAGTTTCTTCTTCTGCAGGTCTGCCAGAAGTGTCTACAGCAGAAATATAGGCGCATGTGAATAGGCTCCTAAAGTGTGTCTCAGAACACCTTTGATAGTTCTTCCTTCCTGTATCTCTACGGACCCCTGACTCACTGATACAGAGGAGTTTCCCACATCAGATGAAGTGTATGGGAGCTTCTTCTTGGTGAAAAGTGTATGTTCAGGCCTGAGTGGATCAAACTTTTTTGGTGTATCACCTTTTACTTTAGGTTTAGGTTTTGTTTTCAGCATCCTTCTCCCTTTTCATCCCCCCCTTTTTTCATTTATTTGTTAGCAGTAGGGAATCCAGGACCTAAAAGATACATCAGAGGGAGCTAGCCCTTATCTAGAGACTCTCCCCCCAGCTTCGCCGGTCCCACAGGCGAGAGGGGAGTTTCCATTTTGACGTGTGGAAGGCAGGAGCTCGGCCTCCTGCCCAGAATGCAATCCACTGCATCAATAGTTTTTGGCACGCCCGGTGGGACCAACTAGGACAAGTTGTGTCTAAAGAGTTGAAGAATTTTTGGTGTGTTCTTCAACCAACCAGCCTTTGGAGGCTTTTTTATCAACACCAATGGTGACTCTGAGTTGAATCAGCTGGTTAAGCAGTCCTGGTGCCATCAAGAAATCCTATTTTTTTTGTATGTATAATTCCATTGATAAGAATCATGGACTTTGTTTTCCTTCATATGACTTCGATCAAACTCGAAATTTTCATGCAATCACGTCAAGCAGCTCTCTTAGTTGCCCTTCAACAATAAGGGAAGTAGCACTGGAGTTTGAGAAGCAGGCAATGGAGATCAACAGACTGGATGAGCAGTACAAATATCAGCAAGAGCTGATGTACAAAGAGGAGT
This sequence comes from Torreya grandis, assembly GCA_037957365.1. Classification (NCBI taxonomy): domain Eukaryota; kingdom Viridiplantae; phylum Streptophyta; class Pinopsida; order Cupressales; family Taxaceae; genus Torreya; species Torreya grandis. The sequence continues at coordinate 1,607,956 of JARHVA010000693.1, read as the reverse complement.
GTTTGTTCAGGCAATCTCAGGCCTTGCAATCCATGGAGGAGGTAGCAAAATGGAGGAATCCATTCACGCAAGGCAGTCAGCCTTGCGCGCCCCCTCCTATTCTAAAGAAAGCCCCCTCTTGTGCACCAAATCCTTTCTATCAGATAGCACTTGCTCATTCTAGCTCATCTGATGCATCAATCAATCCTGCTCTTGACCCTGTGCGCCTAGCCTTCAAACATCAAAGGGAACTAGAGCAACCTCCCATGGAGATGAACCTTCTCAATTCCTTAGATTGTGAATCTTCTTTTGGAGGGGACATCATGAACCAGCACATCTCTCTTAAAGCAGCTCTTCCTATACATCAGCAGACCTTCCCTAACCTTCCCCAACTTCCTCAAGTCTCTCAGTATGATCTCCAGATCCCAAGCTGGAAGAAGGAACATCATGAACCAGCTCAGGACCGTAAAGAGGATAAAGTTGTTGCCTGTTCACAGGAGCAAAATTCCAATCCCAAGGTCATGAGTTGGAAGCAAACAGTGGAATCTTGGGGTAGGAAGGAGGAGAAAGGTTTTGCTCAAAACCTCGAAGAAGATGAAGCTGCTCCTACTCATCATGATGATGCTTGTGACCTCCAGGAAAGGCTCTTCCAGGAAGATCTAGCCAGGGGAATTGCAGAGTTGGAATCCAAAGCGAGATTCCTCAGCCAACGTGTGATGGACCTGTCTGAACACACCCCATCTACACACCTCCAAGAGAGCTATCAGGCCACACCTGATGTAGATGAAGTGCTGGCCAAATGGAAAAATGAAAATCATTTGATTTTAGCTCAAAGACTGTCTCCTCTTCCACATGGTTTTTCCACTTCACCCCTTCTCAAGGAGGAACCTGTTTTGCAGGAGGCGAGTGAGAAAGAAAAGATCCAATCTGCAGCTTCTCAAGAGGCTATCATGAGCGACAATGAAGAAGAAATCATCATCGATGCTCCTTGTGAAGACATCATCAGCAATGGAGAAGACGCTGGGCATGCATACATGCAGATGTTCCAGCAATACGAGGAGGAATTTAAGCATGGTGAGCTCTCTCCTCCTCTGTTTGATGAACTTCCTTGTTGCTTCGATGAGGAGGACGACTATGCCGAGGAGCTTGAATTGGAGGAGGATCAGACGGATGTGTTTGAACAACTAGAGACTCTGATCCTTGAGCAAGAAAAGGAGAGGCTGGTTCACCTTGAGGAAAGCCTTGAAGAAGAGAGCCTTGAGCAAGAAGTTGATGTTCTGTGGGATGAGCAATCAGTTTGTGATTCCATTTCAGACATCACAATAGTCACCCTTCTTCAAGATGGCCAAAAGGAAGCAAAGGATAAGTCTAGCAAGGTCTTCAATGAAGCAGAAGGAAATGAGTCAAACCATGATGCATTGCAAAGGGACTGTGCAGATCAAAGGGCTTATGGTGATGAGCAAGCAACCATTGATTTCTTGGTGAAACGCACCAGCATGAAGGACCAGTATTCAACAAGCTTCCAAGAACAAGAAAAGTACATATATGTTGGAAGCATGTTTGACTCTGATCCACTAGGATGCAGGCCAATCGAGGTGACAGGGAAGAAGAGCAGGTCACCAACTCTCCATTCCATTCAGCGACTTGTCTGGCACTGTAAGTTTCCTAACCAGGGAGGGGATTAAGAAGTTTTCCCTTTGATCCAGGAGGGAAGCAAATATACCTGGTTAGTTGTACATAGTAGTTTGCTTTCAGTTTCCTTTCCTGTTTTCCCTAAGTGCAGTTTGCACATGTTAGTAGTGTTTTTAGTCTTGTGTGTGCTGGGAGTCGCCAATTTGTTGACCATTTTGGTCCTGCAGGCCAAAATCGGTCCCCCTTTTTTTTACCTGCTGTTCTGAGCCAGTACATTTTTGGTTTTGCACAAGTCTTGGAAGTTTCTACAGACTCTGCAGGCATTTCTACGGACTCTACAGGAGAATTTTCTACGGACGCTGCAGGTCCATTTCTACAGACTCTACAGATCCATTTCTACAAACTCTGCAGGCATTTCTACGGACTCTGCAGAGAAGTTTTCTACGGACTCTGCAGGTAGAGACGAGTCTCCGACACTTAGGCGCAAAATGGACCATTTCAAGTGCTTGCGGAGGGCAGTTCCGGACTCGAACGCCCTTGCGGAGGGCAGGGAACACTTTCAAAAGAGGCCACAGAGAAAAGCCGCAAAGGTAAATTTCCTTCGGAAATTTGTTTAAGGCAAAGGAAGTACCCTTTGGAAGGGTCGTTTCCAATTTTCCCGAAGGGCACTTTTCAAAGGCGGTCGAAGAAGCAAAGGAAGAAATCCTTAGGACTTTTTGTCCGAAGGAATTCCTTCGGACAAAAAGTCCGAGGAAATTCGAAAGGGCAACAAAGCCGAAGAAAAGCAAGTATAAAGACTAAGGCATAGAACGAATTCTTTCGGACTTTTTGTCCAAAGGAATTCCTTTGGACAAAAAGTTCGAAGAAATTCGAGAAGCTGCGAGAGAAAAGCCCGAAAAAGAATTTCCGAAGGAAAGCAAAGTGGTCGGGAAAATTGTCCGCGAGAAAAAACCCAAAGGAAGTCTCCAAAGGAAAGGAACGAGCAAGATAATTCTTGCGAACTTTTGTCCGCGGGAAATTAGCCGAAGACCAAGGGAGCCGAAGGACCCCGAAGGGCAGGTGCCCTTGCGGGGGACTCTCGGCTGCCAAATGAAGGACACTTCTCCAAAAGTCGAAGGGTCACCTTCCCTTCGGGAGGGTCCAAAGCAAAAAGCCCGAAGGAAAGGGAACAACAGAAGAAGCCAAGAGAAAGAGAAAGGCCAAAGAAAGTCCAAGGGGTGACGGGCCCGAAGACGTCAAAATCAAGCACGGCGAATTAGCCGTTGGAAGTTCAAATGCAGTGACGGGTGCACAGACGTCAAATTTAAGGCTCGTGAAATAGCCGTTGATTTTGAAAAAAACCAGAAAAGAGCCCAAGGAGCCAGCGACAAGCCAAGGAGATAGCCCCCGAGGGCCGAAGGAGCCAGAAAGAGAGAAATCCAGGAAGAGACAAGGCAAGGAAAAGACAAAACAATCCAAGTGGCAAGGGGAGGCGAGTTATTGCCAGGTGGTCATCAAATGGCACAAACAGTGAGCGGCGCGCCCTGTTTTCTCCATTTGCATTTATAAGCAGATAAATCGCGTAAATATCTGGAAGGAGCAGTCTTGTCTGCAGAAAAGAGGCGCGGCCCGTGCTTTCACATTAATGTTTGAACGCCAAAGTCAAGACCGGCGATTACACAGCATGGTTCCAACAGGCCTCTTCTAGAAGAATGACATCAGCAACAGTGACTTCCTCTTCCCGATGCTCTCAACGCACATGGGCCAACTTGTCAAAGAGCGCGAAAGTATTTCAAAATGGCGCCAAGTTCTCTTCTCCTCTTTCTATATATTGTAAAACTTCTCATTTTGAGAGGATCCATCTCTTAGCCCGTAAGGCAAAGCTCTGTCCAAAAAACTCTCGGGCTTGTAAGGCAGAATTCTGTCGGATTTTACCTTGAATCAAGACTTAGCATTTTTACCTCCATTTGGACTTGCACTCACGCATATGTCTATGTTTTCTTTTTGTGTTAAGTCATTTTCTTTTATGCTTTTCACAGAACGATTCCAGCATGTCTGGTGCATGGTGAAGTTTCTTCTTCTGCAGGTCTCCCAGAAGTGTCTACAGCAAGAATATAGGCGCATGTGAATAGGCTACCAAAATGTGTCTCAGAACACCTTTGATAGTTCTTCCTCCCTGTATCTCTACAGACCCCTGACTCACTGATACAGAAGAGTTTTCCACATCAGATGAAGTGTATGGGAGTTTCTTCTTGGTGAAAAGTGTATGTTCGGGTCTGAGTGGATCAAATTTTTTTGGTGTACCACCTTTTAGTTTAGGTTTAGGTTCTGTTTTTAGCATCCTCCCTTTTCATTCCCCCTTTTTTCATTTATTTGTTAGCAGTGGGAAATCCAGGACCTAAAAAATACATCAGAGGGAGCTAGCCCTTATCTAGAGACTCTCCCCCCAGCTTCGCCGGTCCCACAGGCGAGAGGGGAGTTTCCATTTTGACGTGAGGAAGGCAGGAGCTCGACCTCCTGCCCAGGGTGCAATCCACTGCGTCAACAGATATAGGGAGGAAGAACTACCAGAGGTGTTCTATGACACACTATGGCAACCTGTTCACATGCGTCTATACTCTGTTGTGGACACTTTTGGCTAACCTATAAAAGAAGAACTCACAATACACTAGACATGCTGGAATCATTCTATGAAAGCATGAAGGAAAATGACTTAACACAAGACAAAGCCATAGACATGCAAAAGTGCAAGCTCCAATGGAGGCAAAAATGCTTCTTTTTTATTCAAGGTAAATTTGGGCAGAGCTCCGCCTTCCAAGCTGAGAGATCCTTTTACAAAATGAGAGATTACAATATATAGCCTTTAGGAAAAGACTTTGGTGCTTTCTGGAAAATAAATGACCCATGTTGTGTTGAATGCCTTGGGAAGAGGAAGTTGTTGATGCTGATATCATCCTTCTAGAAACGGCCTAACAGAACCATGTTGTGTAGTCGCCATTCTTGACTTTAGCGCTTAAAACATATTAAACGCTACTGCAGAAGCATGGGTCGCCCAATTGTTTTAATGACAAGGCCGCCCTTATTTAAGACTTATGCGATTGTCTGCTCATTAATGCAAAATGAGGAAAAACAGGCCGTGTCATTCACTGTTTGCGCTCCTTGATGACCACTTGGCGGAGACTGTTTCAACTGCTGGAATAACTCCTTGTGCCGACACCTTCTTTTGCCACCTAGATTGTTCCCGTCTTTCCTTGTTATTTTTGTCTCTTCCTGGCTTTGTCTTTTTCTGGCTTTGTGAGCACTCGGGGCTATCTTCTCGGTGGGTTGTTGAGTTCACTTGTGCCCTGTCCTTAAGCATTTCAAAATCAACGGCTATTTCACCGCCTTAAATTTGACGTTCGCGCGCCCGTCACTGGGCAATTGAACCTCCAACGGCTAGTTCGCCATGCTAGATTTTGACGTCTGCGGGCCCGTCACCCCCTTTGGCAATTTCTTCAGCTTTCTTTCCTTCGGCTTTTTCCCTTTGTCCTTTTTGTTTCTTCGGCTTTTTCCTTTTGTCCGAGCCTTTGTCTTTTAACCCTCCCGAAGGGAAGGTGTCCCTTCGGGGCTTGGAGAAAGGTCCCTTTATGATCGCCGAGAGTCCCCTGCACGGGCACTTGCCCTTCGAGGTCCTTCGGGCTCCCTTGGTTCTCAAATCCTTCAGACATTTTGTCCGAAGGAAATCTTTCCTTTATGTTTTTTCCCGCTTGTTACTTTCTGTCAGGGTTTTCTGTCAGGCGAATTTCTTCGGACAAAATGTTTGAAGGAATTCCTTTGGGCATTTTGTCTGAAGGATTTGCCTTGTCTCTTTGCTGCGGATTTCCTTTCGAAGGATAATCTTTCAAAGTTTGGTTCATTTTCTGCCTTGTTCACTTTCCCCAAGGAACACACTGCCTTCCGCAAGGGCAAATCAAGTCCAAGGATACCCTTTGAACTTTTGCAATGGTCCATTTGCTCATCACCTGCCCCCCGCAAGGGCTGGCTTGGTCTCCAAAATTACCTTTCGGAAAAGTTACAAAGGCCTTGCTTGTCGTCTGGGTGCCCCCCGCAAGGGCACCTACCCTTCGGGTTTTTTGGAAGCGATCCTTTGGCCCTTTCTTTCTTTCGGGAAAAACCTCCAACGAATACCTTCGGACAAAAAGTCCGAAGGAATTCCTTCAAACATTTTGTCCGAAGGAATAAATCCTTTGAATTTCCTTGGATTTCTTTTGCCTTAGTCTTTTCTTCGAAAGAAAACCTGCCTTTTTGGCCCTCTTTCTAAGTGTTTTCCGCCCTCCTTTGGCCCTTTGAACTTGGTTCATTTTGCCAATAAAAGGCCCTCTAAAGCAATTTATCTGCTTTGTCAAATTCCTGCATAATCATTCCTTCCAATCCCGCCTGTTCTTTCTGTACCAAATGCTTGAAGTTGAGCCTTTTACATGCCAAGAGGGAAAAACGAGTTGCAGAAGCATATTTCTGCATTATCCTTCAGTCTGGGCATGGAAATGGGAAGAAAAGAGAAGGGAAATGTAATGACCCTGCTCAAATCTGGTTGAAAACTTTTGATTTTTGGTCTTGGAAATTTTATCAAACACTTCACATACAAGTGTCATATGACTGATATAACATTTTAGTTTGCTTTAATGGCTCTTTCCTTTACTTAACATCAATAAGAATGCTTGCAAGAAGAATCTAGATTGTTTAAACAATGACTTAGCATGAATGTGCAACTAATTTTGGCAATATTCCATGCATATATATGATCTAAGCCTGAGAAATGAACACCTACAGCCAACTGACATTTTTACAAACAGTTGGTATGCAAACTAACTAGCTGATAATAAATGATATCGAAATTCTCAAATGACACCAGCAATTATTATCTCCTTAATTGCAATGAAATTTCTAATACAATGCTCATGAAATATGGCCAAGACTCAATGCTAACAATTTCAAAATGAACCTGATTGGAGACGCCTTCAAATGATATGAATTTTTGAGTTGTCTTCAGACTGGTATACTTCAGATCAGACTTGCATATCTTCCAAATTCCACCTCCAAATGAATATATGTCAATGCCAAAGTGTTAGGAAATGTTGGGCGCCCCTTTTGGATGATATTTGATATTTTTTTGGACTCCTTTAATGCAAAACCACTTCAAAGTTGCAGACCTGCCATGGATAAACCTTCAAATCTGAAATAATCTCCACAACCTTTGGATTCTTTGTCATAAACAAAACATTCCTTGGACTTGGGCACTCCAAATGGAACTATGCTTGATGTTGGAAACCCTCTTAGGTGACCAAAACGAAATTGGAAGTGTGGCTGTCCTCAAAAATTACAGTCATATATTCCTCCTTATTGACAGCTGTAATGACCTTCCAAAGGTCTCCAAACTAGTCACAAAAAACTTCCCCAAGGAAGGGGAATCCCTTTGGTAACACTATCACTTGCAAACACTCCCTTAAATATTGAAATCGAACCATTCCAATGGGACTGAAACAAAATTACAGTCACCCCTAAATATATGCATACTCACCAAAATAGACCTCCATTGTCTTGAGAATGTTCTCCCAGCTAGGGCGCTTCAATTGGATGTTCTTGTTGCTTCAACAAACACCTAGAATGAAAGATTAGAATTCATTGCCATAGCTGCCATGAAAGTCTTCAGATTATGCAATGTAAACCCTTGACCAAAGCTTGTCGATGATGCCCAAATGAAGAAGCTGAATGCTTCCTCCTCAAAGTGCAACCCTTCAGATGTTATTTCACACCCTCAGTTATGCTTCCAATGGAGGTTTTCGTCTCCAATGGCTATTCTGCAGAAACCCTAGGCTCCACAAGATGAATCAATCAAAATATTATTCATTCAACTGGATGCTGAGAATGAGCTCTTGCCTTTCCTTTTATTCTTTTCTTAAGAGAGCTGAATCACCTTCCTGGACAATGTGGGATAAAAGATTTATTCCCACATTAAATTATTCACTTAACGCACTTTATTATGTTAAAGTGACTTTATTATTATAAAGTTACTTTATAACTTTATAATAATATTAAAATATTAAATAAATCACTTAAGTCACTTAAACTTTAATATCTCTCTCATCATTCATCCGATGCATGAGCCGTCTGAAGCTGTCGACTGAGGAAGTGATTTTGAACGCTATGAATCCATACTGCCAAAAATAGCAGGGGTCCCACCCTGAGTGCTGAATACTGCTAAAAATAGCAACTCAGGCTAGAAGTGTCCGAATGAGCCTGAACGAAAGCCAACTGATCAAGTACTGACAAACTGAAGCTGAGCCAAGCTCCATCAAGAGACCCTCTAACCATGCATATTAACCTACGAGGGCTAAGAATAGGCTAAATCCACCGAACTCTGATGCTCGCAAAAATGGGGACATTACAGGAAACCGATATTTGCCCATGGGACCAAAAATGGTCAACAATAAGCACAAATTTCCTTAACTGACTCCTGAACACCTGGTTCATACAACTCTGAAAAGTAGCTGGAGCATTGGTTAACCCAAATGGCATAACCAAAAACTCTAAGTGGCCATAATGACACCTGAAGACTGTCTTCTCTACATCCTCTGCTCTCATTCTGATCTGATGGTACCTAGAGCGCAAGTCTATCTTTGAGAAGCAGCATGCACCATGTAACTCATGTATTAGCTCATCTATTCTCGGAATGGGGTACCTGTTCTTGATTGTCTTTTTGTTAAGAGCCTTGTAATCTATGCACATACGCATTGTCCCATCTTTTTTCTTTACTAGAACCACTGCTGAGGCAAATGGACCTTTGCTAGGCCTAATGTGTCCCATCTCCAGCAACTCCTTTATTGCCTTCTCGATCTCATCCTTATGCACCTTAGGATGATGATAGGGGGTGGTAATCACAAGCTTCGCCCCTCCTCCAGTTCAATCACATGCTCTATTCCTCTCTCTGGTGGAACACCTAGTGAAATGCTTCCAAACACCTTTGTATGTTTGGATATGACCTCATGAATGTCTGGATGGTACTCCTTAACCTATTGCTCTATAGCTGTAGGCATGATCATACATTCTTCTGCCCACTCTATCTGGTCATGTCTAAACAAACATTCCATCCTCTTAAGTGACACTGCTCTAAGTCCCCCATCTGATAACCCTCTAAGAACCACTTTTCGACCCTGGTGCTCAAATCTCATTCCCAATTTCTCCAAATTGAAGGTGAACTCCACTAGAGATCTCATCCATGTCATGCCTAGGATGACATCATAATCTCCCATGTCAACAACATAGAACTTGCCTACCATGTCATAGTCTCCAATCCGCATATGGAGATCAGGAATCATCCGAGTACTAAGAAGCTTGTCTCCACTAGCTACCATCACTCTGAATCCCTCATGTTCCTCAGTCTAAAGTCGTCGCTTCTTCACAAAGCTTGCATCAATGAAATTGTGGGTGGCTCCTGTGTCTATCAATGAAACAACTCGCTGCCCCTGAATCACACCTCTTACCTTGAAGGTTATTGACGGTTCAGTGATGGTAAGTCGGGCAATGGTCTTATCTTCTCTAACCTCCTCTGCCATAGTCTCTTCTTCATCACTGCTTTCTGAATCTGACTGTTGCTCTGACTCTTCTGAAGCTGATTCTTCAGCAGAAAAATACTCTAACTATTTTGCCTTCGCCTTAACCGTACACTTATGCGAAGGGTCCCATGGCTCTCTACAATGAAAACAAAGTTTTTTCCTTCAGAGCTCATTCAACTGATCACTGTCAAGTCTCCCTGAATCTGCCCATGGTGGATGTGATTCATTTTGTCTCTTATCCTTTTCTTTTTTCTGTGGGAAACTCTTAGACTCAAATCAGCTTTTTGAACTAGAGGCCTCCATGTCCCTAGCCTTCTTAATAGCCCCCTGTAGTGTAGGTGGGTTGAGGGCCTTAAACCACCCTCTCAATGGATCAACCAATCCATCCATGAAAAGCACCATAAGTCTCCTCGGTGATATATCCGTGACTAATACTTTACGTCTCTGGAACTCAGAGATATAGTTCTCCAATGGTCCCCATTGTTTCAACTGTGCCAACTCCTTAAAATGCAGTTTTGGATCCTTCCTATCAAACCTCTATATCAATCGTTTTGTAAACTCAACATAAGTGATTTGATCATGTCCCATAGTCACCATGCCATGGTGCCACCACTCATGTGCAACTCCATCAAGGTGTATAGCGGCATATTTAATGGCTTCTTCTTCGGGCATAGGATTACGCTGAAGATAGGTATCCACCTTTTGCACCCAAGCTCGTGTTGTAGTCTTCCCAGAAGCATCAAAATAATGTAGAGACAATTTTCCTACTTTCTTCTGTAACTCAAAGTTTTGGTTCCTGTCTCCTGCACGAGGCATGTGTCTCATCCTTACATCAATATAGTCTCGTAAAGATATAGCTTCCTGAAATTTAGGGCCTCCACTCTCCCAATCTCTTATAAACTGGTCCTGCAAATCTGTGATATGAGGTTCATTGGCAGGTTGTGCCGGTGCCCTAGGTGGGAAGGTAGGTAGAAGCGGTCTAGAGTTCACCATTCTAGTGGGTTGAGCTACAAGGCCAAAGTTGTCACCTACATTTCCCCCTCCATTACCTCCATTTCCATTTTGTCCACCATTGTTTCCACCATTTTGTCCATTATTACCTCCATTCTGATTAATGCCACCATTATTTCCACCTCCTAAGTTGTTCATGTCAATACCCAACTGGCGTGGCATCATCTGTGTCAATAGGTCCAATCATTGATTCTCTTGTTGTGCTCTCTGCTCTGCTAACTGTTGTCCTTGAACTAGTGTGTCCAATAACTTTAGAAATCTCTCCTCACCTGGGTCTCTTCTCTCACCCATATTGTCAATGTTTTGTTCCCCTGTAGTTCTATGTTCTAGAACCCCTTGTTCCTCTAGACCTGTATTTATTACTGCTCTGTTCCTTCTTGTGTTATAATAGTGAGTGAAAGGTTGTTGATCAAAACCAGACAAGTCGTTGTTTATACATTCTTTAACCCTTCAGGATGGCAGGACTTTCTGCTATGATACCACTGTAATAACCACCCCTATTTTTCCAATGAAAGAAACTTGTGAACTACTATGTCATATCAATTAAATTGCTTAATGATCAACATGGCATTTTGTCAAACACTTGACAAACATACAACTATACATGCAAAACCTGAAACTTGTTATTTGTTGTTAAACACTAATTTGCAATATAAATGTGCACATACAATTGCCTTATGGGCTGCAACAAATATTCAAATGTGTATTCAAAAATTACAATGCTTAGATATGAAAATTTGATGGAAGAAACCTGGAAATTAGTGCTGTAGTGATCCACAGATGAAATGGCAGCCTTCCAGACCTCTAATCAGCAATAATAAACAAGTAAACTTGATGCAAACACTGTTCACGCACTATAGCAGTACTATTCACGGCAATGTAGCAAGTTTACTATTCATGAGTTACTGTAGCAAAATCACTATTCATGTGCACTGTAGCGAAAACACTTTTCATAGCTCCTGTAGCAAATCATTATTCTGCCCTTCTTTATTGTAAATCCAATAAGCCCAATGTGTTTCCTGAATGAAAACATCATCAATCCTCCTGACTGTGTCTTTCAATGGCGAAGAGAATGCTAGCAAAGAGGGATTTCGTCCTCCACGCTCAAAAATCAGATTTCTAGGAAATCCAACAACATAACATTAATCTCATCCCAACTTTCTAAATGGAAGCTCTTCTATTTCTTTTATAGAGTTCTCACAAGAGTCCATTCCTTCGTTTTGTCAATGTGGAATAAAACATAACTCCCTTTATGTAACTTATGTATCCGATGTATTATAAAATAAATAAGCCCAATGTGTTTCCTAAATAAAAACACCATCAATCCTCCTGACTGTGTCTTTCAAAAGCGAAAAGAATGCTAGCAAAGAGGGATTTCGTCCTCTAAGCTCGAAAATCAGATTTCCATGAAATCCAACAGCATAATATTAATCTCATCCCAACTTTCTAAATGGAAGCTCTTCTATTTCTTTTATAGAGTTCTCACAAGAGTCCATTCCTTCGTTTTGTCAATAAAACATAACTCCCTTTATGTAACTTATGTATCCGATGTATTATAAAATAAAGGGGATTCTTTTATTTAAATAATTCCCACAAACTATAGAATATGCATAAATAAAGTTAAATATTTAAATTTAACTTTATAAAATAACTTCATTAATGCCCAATAAATCATATCAATGATAAATAAATCTTTCTGTCGATTTTAAACAATTACCATCGACATGTCACTGCCCCTAGATGTCCAGCCATGTCCATTCACGACTTACTATAAATAGTATGCCCAAAACTACCTCAAAACCCCTCAAAAAGATATGCAACTGAAACTATCTAGGCCAAATGGCCTCTAAGTCCCTTTAATGTCCTGGTTAGCCTACGGGACCATAGGGAAATAGGCTAACGACAACATCATGCTATGAATGTTAGAAAGGGGACATTACACCACCCCTACGTATGACCAAGATTAGCCTCCTAAGCATTCAAATCGGTCCTTCGATTCCCCTTGTCAAGACTATGTTTATCCTGTTACATCTTTGTCAGGATTCAAGCAAGCATTATCAAATTATACTGAGTTGATAAAGGAGATTGGTAGCAGTTTAGAACTTTCTTCAATCATCCCTATTCATGTCCTACAAGAGACAAGGAATGCTTTTCAGCTGGTCAAGGACAGACGGTCAGTTTGTGAGAATGAACAATCGCCAATTTGCGAGAGGGAGAATAAGGTGTGGTTGAGAAGCATTGTCCAAAATTCGGAAAGTGTGTTGATAACTTATGAAGATCAGCAGACTCAGTGTGATCAGTCTTATATGTCCTCTCCTTTCGAAGAGCCAATCAGTTTGCCCTCTCCTACCCCAACACCCATTTCCACTCAAAAGCATGAATCCCTTCCATCATGGATCTTCTCCAATACTTTTGACCCTGGCTATGCCATGCCCTCTCTTGTGAAACCACCCTCTCCTATACTTGTTCAAAAGGAAGAAAAGGTGCCTGCTCCCTACTCATTTCCCTCATGGAAATCAGTTTAGAAAGGCACAGAGAAAAAGGAAGAGATGTCAGTTGTGGTGATCCAAGAGCCAGTTCAAGAGGAGTTAGTAGTTGAAGAGTATAAAAAAGAAGTGTTAGCTCAGCTCAATGAGCTTGCCCTGCTAGAGTTCCAAGACTCTTTCTCCCTCCCTCAAGAACCACTAAAGAGACCACTCAAAGTACCTAGTTGGAAAGACACTCTCTTAAGTTGCAAGCAAGGTGAACTTTTTCACCCTCCCACCATCTCCTTCTTGGAGAAAGACTCTGTTTTGCAAGGAATAGAGGAGCTTAGAGTCAAATTTGAACCTGAAGAGGACAACACAACTGTCTATGATGAAAAGATCGTGATAGGTAGTCCACTCCAAAAAAAGGAGAGAAATCAAGTTTGGACCAGCCATTGTGGCATGGCTTTGACATTGATGAATTAGACCCTGAAGGCAGTATTGATGCCTTCATACTTAAAGAGGTGTGTGTTCAGGATGCAACTAGGAGTAAAAAGAATTTTGTTTGGTCCTAAGAGCTTCCATTTGGTGTGGCTACAGATGAAGATGACCCAGGTCCAGAGATTGACGTAGTCAATCAGTTAGCTGACCATGTTGAAGAGGTCACCAATAAGCAAGAGGATCAAGATGAAGTATGACAGCAGTTGTACCATGACTTCATGGATCAAATAGAGGTTCTAAATCAGCGTATGCCTCCTCCAGAGTATTAAGATGAACTCACCAATCAAGTTGAAGAAGCTGACCAACCTCAAGATGAATTGTCCTTTGAAGGCAGTACTGATGTTTTCAAGATGAGGGGGAATGGTCAGATCCATAGCCACAAAAATATGACATGTTGGGCCTTAGGTGGATTGACGAACTACCATATGGCCCTTTTCAAAGCAAGTAGAGCAAAGATGGTGTTGAAGTTGACATTGTCTCGGATGACCAAGAGGAAGCTGCCTTTTGGGATGACTTAGAGCTTTTCTGCTTAAGTCTAGACAGTAAAACAAGCCCCAGTTCAAAGGAGCCATCACATGTTTTGCTTGATTCAGAGCACAAAATTGAGCCATCAAAAGAGAAGATTGCAAAAGCCCCTACAGTCCAACATGAACCAAGTTTGGAGGACATGAACCAGTATGTCTACATCGAAGACATGTTTGTTCCATTCCATCCATTAAAGAGCACATCAAAAGGATTGACCATAAAGTTGCCTGGTTCACCAATTCCGGTACCTCCAAAGCAAGGTATTTTTCATCTTGGATTGTTACAAGGGAATAATACTCATAGTTTCCTATTTGATCTAGGAGGGAGATACTTGTAAATTGTAACCTTGTATATATTATGATAGATTTCATGCTTTCCTCCAAGTGCCTTGTGCACATTTCCTTTCTGTTATGTTTTTCCTTTTCCAAGTGCCTTGGGCACTTTGTTTTGTTTTATCCTAGTTGCTTAAGAGGAAGTTCCAGAAAGGGTCGGCTTTGTATCCAGTTCAGACCAGCTCAATTGCAGAGGCTAATAAATCCATGCCCAATGGACTAGACAAGGCAAGTGGTCTGAGTTCTCAAGCATAGCAGGCATTCTTCCCTGCGAGTTGCCAGAAATGTTGGCCATTTTTGGTCCACATACTACAATTCCGACTGATTTGAAAATCTCAGACTCCAAAAAATCTACAGACTCCATCAGAAAAGCTACAGACCTTGGAAAAGCTAAGTGCAAAATCTTTTATTCAACAAAGTCTTTATTGGTTCTTTCTTTCGGATTTTGCGTGGACTAAGTGTTCTTTTCTTTTGGGACTCTTTTTGGTTAAGTGTTGAATTCTTTCGGACAATTTGTCTAAGACAAACTTTTCCGAAAGGTCACTTTCTTTTCAAAGTGGACCATTGCAACTATTTCGAAGGTATTTTTCAAAGGGAAATGGACCGTTGCAATTTTGTCGAAGGCTCTTTTCAAAAGTCCGAAAGATCATTTCAGAATTTCTGAAGGGCTTTTTCCCTTCAGGCAAGTCCATTTCAAGTAACCCGAAGACCTAATTCCTTCAATCAAAATGTCTGAAAGAATTGTTCAAAGCAAAAAGTCCGAAAAAGTAGTCGTTTGAATTTGAAATCTTGAGATGTTCCCGTAGACATCAAAGATAGGTCTCGTCAAATAGCCATTTCCATTCAAAAGAGGTCAAAGGAAGTCAACGAATCTCAAGAGCGAAAGTGTACATGACAAGTGTCAAGGATGCATTCAACTGGCAGGAGCTGGTAGGTGCGAATTGATGGAGAAGCCTTCATCCTTCAGTATGGCTCTCACCTCCGACAAGCGGCCACTCGATTAGAGGTAGCATGGCTAGGCCCAGATTCATAGTTATGGTGATTTCGTCCTTATCCAAGCAGAGTGAAGGAGCACGCCAAATTTTAAATGCAAGAGATCAAATCATGTACATTTGGCGGAGACATGCAACTACCCACGACATGGCTCTCTCAGCTCCAAAAAGGGAAGGGACTTGAATGCATGAGGGGCTCGAGGATATTTGTGATGATCTTGGATGATTCATTTTATGGTCAAGGCAATTGCATGCTTTGAATGCAAGGTAGTTCAAGTACAACCGCAAGGGTCCCGATCATCGACGATCTCTTCTCTCAGTTCTCCTTGCTCCCATGAACCTTTTTCTTTCTTGGGGCCCTTTTCTCTATATATATCGGATGCTTTCCATTTTGGAGGGGTTCTCAATTTTTAGGCTTTTTTCATCTTTCTGGGAGACAGACATTCATTGAAATACTGCAAAGTATTCTCCACTTGATTAGGCTCGACCCTGTCAAGTCTATTGTAAGAACTACCTCTTGATGTAATAAGATGATTTATTTGTCTATCTCTTGTCATTGATCAGTGCCTTAGTATGTTTGTGCTTGTTGGATTTGTGAAGGAGATTCTTTCTAGTCTATCAGCTTTCTGCTTGCCTCTTTAATGTATTTTCAAGCTCTTGCAGGTCTGAATTAGTGTTCTGCTTGAACCTCTTCCAGTGTGTTAACTTGATCTCAAGATTGTGTAAGCCATAGTTGTCCTATGACTGATCTAGTGTGGGTTCAAGCATAGATGAGTGTCCATTGTACTTTGGTGCATCCCCTGGTTAGCTTTCATACGAGCCCTTGTCCCCTTTCTAACCCTTTTCCCCATGGAGCATTAGTTTAGCTTTAGTTTAGGTGAGCATCAAAGAGAAAATTGACCTACTCCAGAGGTTCAACCTCACTACAGGATACCCACAGCTTGAGGTTGTCCCAACGCTTGTAGCTAGGAGTGAGAGAAACTGAAAAACTCTCCCACAAGGGTTGCAATTCTAGCCTACAATAGTTATAGTAGATATAAGTGGCTGGTTAGTGTCTTAAATCAGACTTATTCTATCTTTCCTTCAAGCTTTGATCACCGATAGAACCTTTTCATGAAATACTGATGCATAAGAGTCAATTGGAATTGAAAGTTCAATCATTTTCTTGTCTAATCAGTGTTTTTAGGAGTTCAAATTGAGTGGATGAACCAAAATTCAGGTGTATCACCATCAATAGATAGGATTTTTCCTTCAGTTTTCTTTCTTCCCTTTTCCTGACAGTTTGTAGCATAGAGTAGAGATCCTAATTGATACACCAAAAGGAGCTAGCCCTTAAAATTTAGAGATTCAATTCGCCGATGAGGCCACCCACAGCCTAAGATTGTTTCCATGTTTCAGCAGACTGTGAAGGCCTGAAACTACCTTCACAAGGGTGCGAATCCGGTTGACAACAGTTTTTGGCATGCCCGATGAAATATCGAAGATATTCTTTGCATATCTGAAAAAGTTTTGCAGCAAAAGAAAATATTCATTATCATCAACATCCAGTTGTAGAGCTCATAGCATCATTCAAGTAATTCGTTTATGCCAAAGGTTACCACAAGGTCAACAAGTAAATGTATTGTTAAGCACGGGATATACTGAGAGGGGGGGTGAATCAGTATATTATAAATCTTATAAACTCTTAATCAAATTCCACTTAACCATACATTCAAGATATGCAATAAAATTGAAATAATAAACACCACACAAGATAGAGAGAGACACCAAATTTAACGTGGAAACCCAATGTGAAAAAAATCACGGAGAACAATCTCAAGTATATGAATGAGCACCAACTCAAACTATAATATTTGCAAGCACCAACTTGCAGGAGCACCAGCCCCTTTTGTGTATACCACACAACTCTCTCAATGTTGCTTTCTCAACAAATGATAGCACATTACAATATCTCTTTCCGTTCTCTCCTTTGCTCTTCTAAGCTAGATATAACAATTATAAATCATACTCTATCTTCCATATTACCAATGGCTTCTCAAGCCTTTATTTATAGCTTTCCAAATGACCTTTGGCATTCACCCTTTGTGACCCTTCAATCCTCATAAAAAATGGCGCCAAACTTGCATGACCCTTCGTATCCTTGCATTTGAAAAGTCATATGGTAATCCTTCATAAGCAAAAGCGTCATTTCCTCTTTTGTCTTTATCTTGGTGACTTTTTGTATTCCTCAAAGTGTCCCTTCATGAAAAATTGCGTCTTTCCTCTTTTAACTTCACTTGGCGACTCTTGGAATTCCTCAAGATGACTCTTGATCGAAAAATGCGTCACATTCTTCTTTTGTCTTTACCTCGTGACTTTTTAACTTCTCCATGGGCCCTTCTTTTGACTTTATGCAACCAAAAATATATTCGTTAATATTAAATAAATATTAACACACATTACCCAAGATATGACTATTAAAAACATCATTAAATGCAATGGGGCCTTTATCACCAATAATGCTAGACCTTTGACATCAATGACTATTTTCAATAGGTATTCTTTTTGAATTTATATCATATAAGAGATCAAGGTTTAGGAGGGTAAATCCATATTCTCAAAAGAAATATTCGTCTCTTGGTTATTGTTGACAATTCTTCCACAAGTCAGATTGTCTTTTGCCATTTAGAAAGTTCACGTCTCTAGCCAAGGAAGAAGAGTACATTATTTTGGTAGGGTCCTTGCTACAAATGATGAATTGCTTCGAAATGGTTCATCAAAAAGGTTTTTACTTCGGATAATGAATTCTTTCGGTCTTTTGTCTGAAGGAATTCCTTTGGACAAAAAGTCCGAAGAAATTCAAAAGAGCACTAAGAAGGAAAGTCCGCACAAAAGGCAAGGAAAAGCCAAGGATTAATTCGGAAGGGTCATTTGCAACAATCTCGAAGGGCAGGGTACCCTTCGGAAGGGTCATTTGCAACAATCCCGAAGGGCACGTACCCTTCGGGAAGGCACAGGAGCAGATTCGAAACCTTGGCAAATAACCCGGTGTCCTCCAATTTTTTCGAAGGGCATAGAGGGATAGTTACTAGCCCTTACAGAGGGCACTTGGTCGGTGATAGGACCACTGTGTCTTTTCTGAAGGGCACTTTTCAAAGGCCGAAGGGCACTTTTCAAAGACCAAAAGACAAAAAACAAAGGCAAAAGAACGAATGAATTTCTTCGGACTTTTTGTCCGAAGGAATTCCTTCGGACAAAAGTCCGAAGAAATTCAGAAAAATAGCAAAGACAGAGCCGACAGAAGAAATCAAAAGGCTTCAAAAAAGTTAAAGGGTGAAGGCAGAAGAGATATCCTTCGGGCTTTTTGTCCGAAGGAATTCCTTCAGACAAAAAGCCCGAAGAAATTCTAAAAGCCACAAAGCAAAGTCCGAAGAAAAGAAAAAAAACAAGTAAAACGAAGGCGCAACAAACGTAGATATCCTTCGGACTTTTGTCTGAAGGAATTCGGAGAAAAGACCGCGGGAAAAAGCCCAAACAAATAAGAGTAAAGGAAGGTATCCGAAGAGAGAAGTCCAAAGGAATTCTGCAGAAATAAACCCGAAGGAAATTGCAAAGCAGAGAATTCCAAAGGAAATAAGAAGACTAAGGGTGACGTCCCGCAAGACGTCAAATTTTGACTGCGGGAAGTAACCGTTGGAACAGGGGTAATGCCAGAATTCTGAAAGAAAAGGCCAAACGGGTAAAAATATAGACAAATACATCCGAATATAGAATCCCGCCAGAAATAGACATGAACAGACAGACCAGAATAGAACAAAATACATGCAAGCAGGGGCTATTTTCGAACACCGGTCAAAGCTTCAGTTGACTGGTTATTGAAGTCCCACTCGTCTCTAGGTCAACTCCACGCATCCGAGAGTCCAACTGAAGTTCCAAATTCAAATGTCGAGTTGACTGTTCCAGATTTAGAGTTGACTAATTGTTAAACGCCACATTCACTAGGAGCTTTCCATGTGAAGGAGAATGATCTCTTCGTCCAACTCAGCGTACCAAACAGTCCAACTCAGCTTGATCTCTTCGTCCAACTCAGATTGACCTCTTCGTTTAACTCAACTTTCAAACACTACAACTCGATGTCAAGCAACTCACGAAGAAGTTCTAAAATTGACATTTGCGTGGATTTCCATGCAAAGAGAGGTGGGCGGTTCATAACAAAGACAAGTTCACTTCCTCAAGCGCAAGAAGCTTCATGCAAAGACAAAAGAAAACATATTTTATTGAAAGGCCAAGTCAGCCTTGAGTTACCCTAAGTGAATCCTTCTCTTCAAATTTTCAGCGCCAATCTTTGGCCTCTTGTAATTTTCAGTATAATGGCTTTTAGCCTTGATTAAAAATCATCCAATCTCTCTTGGTTAGACCAAACTCTGCCATTGGTGAGTTGTGTAACCTCTTCGATCAATAGAAGGACTGTACTTTCAGATTTCAAGCATTCGCATAGTGTATATTTCATTCAGCAATTTGCATAAGTGGTAGATTTCTCTCCCTTCCCAAATTCTGGTTCATACCTAGTTGCTAGATTATCCTTGTGCAGGTCATGTTAAAGTGTTCTTTATTGTCTTTTGTTGAAGTTGTAAGTGGATGTTAGGTCGCTGCAAAGTGTCTTGTATCGGACCTCTCTCTATCGTTTCCCCTTAGGTTTTAGTTATTGGATGGAACCTCTTCATGAAATACTTATGCATAAGTGATTGATTGAAATCTAAGGTCTTCCTTCTCCCTTGTTCATTCAATGTTCAAGGTTCCAAGTTGAGTGGATCAAACTTCTAGTGTATCACCCCTTTTAGGTAGGATTTCCCCTTTAAGTTTCCTTCTCCCTTTTCCATGGTAGTTCGTAGCGTAGAGTAGAGATCCTCATCGATACATCATACAGGAACCAGCGTTCTCTAGAGGTTCTTCTCACCGTTGAGGCACCCACTCTCATGAGAAGATCCCATTGTTTCATCCGGATAGAGGACTAGCCATTTCATGTATGTCTTCAAATCAGGGCGCAGCTCCAGGTTGACAACAGTTTTTGGCACGCCCGGTGGGACCTATTTTTTTTTTTTTTTTTAATGAAATTGCAGTTGTAGCAGTGTTCTTCAAGACATATTTGGTGATCCAAGCTCAAGCAATTGCTTCTAACAGTTCAGGGATAGCGTCCATATATGTCTATTTCTATTGTATTAAACGTGAATGAATTATGATGGTTGTGTATGAAGAGAATTCCTATGTTGTATTTCCTTACCAGCCTAATGATGGATCATACCAGCCTGGTCATGATACCTATGAGCCTTTTTATGAGCCTAATCAACCTTATCAAGGGTATTATCAAAGCTATGTTGAGCCTTATCAAGTTTCTCATGATCCTTATTATCAAGAGCATGAATCTTACCTTGTGAGCCATATCAGTCTCAGGACCGGATTTCATTTTCTCCATATGGCTATGATGTTGCATATGAGCAGTATTGCCTTCAAGAAAAAATGAATGAAATAGAGCTCAGAATACTAGCATATGCAAGAAAGGTTTGTTCTAACTCTCAGTATGAGGAGGTGAATGGTCTATTTCGAAATGTGTCCAATAATCCAGAAGATATAAATGGACTATGTATTCTTGCATTAGAAAAGATGGAGGCTTGGGAAAGACAGAAAATCGAGTTAAACCAATTGTCTACAAAGGGCTATTGTGCTTCTTATTCTCATGAAGTTCTTAACCAAGCCCAGTGTGTGTCAAGGGAGCTTCCCAGTTGGAGTCAAGAGCCTATTCAAGTGACTATTCATGAGACTAGACCTTCCTATAGTCCCATTACCTCACCAATCATCCCTCAAGCTTAGGTTGTCCAGGAGGACAAGCAGGTTCCAGACTTTGATGAGGTAATGGCCAAATGGAAGGAACTTAATACAGAGGTCTTTAAGAATTTATCTTTCCCTCCCCTCCAAAACTCCCTAGATAATTCCATTGCCCTCAAGATTCCAAAATCTGATCATGATCAACCTCCCATGCTTTATTTTCCCCCTCAAACAAATGAATTTCATCACCCTCCTGCCATTCCCCTTATTCAGGGGGAGCCTGCTCTTTGGAGGATTGAGAAAGAGGTTACAGCTACAGGTCAAGTTCTTACAGAGTGTGTAGAAGATGCTTCAGATGTGTTTAAGGAAGAATTTCCTATTGATACTTCACTTGAAGTTGTAGTTGAGCATCCAATTATAGTTGAGAGTGAGAAGACTGATCTTGATGTAGAGGAACTTCAAGAGGAGGTGGTACAAATTGAAGTCATACATGAGTTACAGGTATCTCCTATTGAGAAGGATCCAGATAGCGTGACAGCTGATTCAGTTCAAATAGATCAAAATGAGGAACAAAAAGATGATTGGCAGTTGTACCTTGAATCTTTACAAGAGATTGAAGAGCTTTGTATGGATATGGTGGCTATTAAAGAGCATGTTTATGAGAAATTTGATCAAGAATCACCTATTCAAAATCCCAGTACAGATTGGGTTGCATACTCAAAGCTCCTTGAAGAGCTAGATGAACTTGCAGCAGTCAATAAGAAGGATGTGGTCACTCAAAAGGCATGCATAGATGGGGTATCACTTGACATGGTGATAGATGACAAGCAATTTGAAAACGATCAGGAAATACTTGGTGAGTTTGTCTTTGTTGGTGACTGGTTTGCTGTTGACAACCCATTTGAGAAGATGCTAATACAGTTGGTCGACAAGGCAAATGCCTCATCAAAAGTTATGACCAATAAACATCCTGCCTTGCAACTTGTACCATCTCTTGGAAGGAGTAAATTCAATAATTTCCCATTTGATCCAGGGGGATCATGCTTTATCATGGTTAGCTAGGTTATTTAGTTGTTTTTATTTCCTCCAAGTGCTGTTCAAGCACAGTAGTTTGCTTCAGTTTTGTTCAATAAGTGCTTGTTGCACATTTGCTTCTTAGTTTTTCTACTTTCATGTGTTTCCCTTCTTATTTTGAAGGAGGAGGTTACTATAGCCATGATCAGAGCAGATTTTCAATCAGAAATCAGGTTCACCATTTGGGAATTCGAATAGCGTCTATACATGGTTTGGGTTCTCAAGCATAGTAGGCATGCTGAGCCAGCTGAGTCGCCAGAAATGTTGACAATTCTTCCACAAGTCAGATTGTCTTTTTCCATTTAGAAAGTTCACGTCTCTAGCCAAGGAAGAAGAGTACATTGTTTTGGTAGGGTCCTTGCTACAAAGGATGAATTCCTTCGGAATGGTTCATCAAAAAGGTTTTTACTTCAGATAATGAATTCTTTCGGACTTTTGTCCGAAGGAATTCCTTCGGACAAAAAGTCCGATGAAATTTGGAAGAGCACTAAGAAGGAAAGTCCGCACAAAAGGCAAGGAAAAGCCAAGGATTAATTTGGAAGGGTCATTTGCAACAATCCCAAAGGGTAGGGTACCCTTCGGAAGGGTCATTTACAACAATCCCGAAGGACACGTACCCTTCTAGAAGGCACAAGAGCAGATTCAGAACCTTGGCAAATAAACTGGGTGTCATCCAATTTTTCCGAAGGGCACAGAGGGACAATACTAGCCCTTGCGGAGGGCACTTGGTTGGTGACAGGACCACTGTGTCTTTTCCGAAGGGCACTTTTCAAAGGCCGGAGGGCACTTTTCAAAGACCAAAAGACAAAAAACAAAGGCAAAAGAACGAATGAATTTCTTCGGACTTTTTGTCCGAAGGAATTCCTTCGGACAAAAAGTCCGAAGAAATTCATTCGTTCTTTTGCCTTTGTTTTTTGTCTTTTGGGAATTCCTTCGGACAAAAAGTCCGAAGAAATTCATTCGTTCTTTTGCCTTTGTTTTTTGTCTTTTGGTCTTTGAAATTCATTCCTTCGGACAAAAGTCCGAAGAAATTCAGAAAAATAGCAAAGACAAAGAGCCGACAGAAGAAATCAAAAGGCTTCGAAAAAGTTAAAGGGCGAAGGCAGAAGAGATATCCTTCGGACTTTTTGTTCGAAGGAATTCCTTCGAACAAAAAGTCCAAAGGATATCTCTTCTGCCTTCGCCCTTTAACTTTTCCTTCGGACAAAAAGTCCGAAGAAATTCTGAAGGCCACAAAGCAAAGTCCGAAGAAAAGCAAAAAAACAAGTAAAATGAAGGCGCAACAAAGGCAGATATCCTTCGGACTTTTGTCCGAAGGAATTCGGAGAAAAGACCGCGGGAAAAAGCCCAAACAAATAAGAGTAAAGGAAGGTATCCGAAGAGAGAGAAGTCCAAAGGAATTCTGCAAAAATAAACCCAAAGGAAATTGCAAAGCAGAGAATTCCGAAGGAAATAAGAAAACTAAGGGTAACGTCCCACAAGACGTCAAATTTTGATTGCGGGAAGTAACCGTTGGAACAGGGGTAATGCCAGAATTCTGAAAGAAAAGGCCAAACGGGTAAAAATAGACAAATACATCCGAATATAGAATCCCGCCAGAAATAGACATGAACAGACAGACCAGAATAGGACAGAATACATGCAAGCAGGGGCTATTTTCGAACACCGATCAAAGCTTCAGTTGACTGGTTATTGAAGTCCCACTCGTCTCTAGGTCAACTCCATGCATTCGAGAGTCCAACTGAAGTTCCAAATTCCAATGTCGAGTTGACTGTTCCAGATTTAGAGTTGACTAATTGTTAAACGCCGCATTCACTAGGAGCTTTCCATGCGAAGGAGAATGATCTCTTCGTCCAACTCAGTGTACCAAACAGTCCAACTCAGCTTGATCTCTTTGTCCAACTCAGATTGACCTCTTCGTTTAACTCAGCTTTCAAACGCTACAACTCGATATCAAACAACTCACGAAGAAGTTCTAAAATTGACATTTGCGTGGATTTCCATGCAAAGAGAGGTGGGCGGTTCATAACAAAGACAAGTTCACTTCCTCAAGCGCAAGAAGCTTCATGCAAAAACAAAAGAAAACACATTTTATTGAAAGGCCAAGTCAGCCTTGAGTTACCCTAAGTAAATCCTTCTCTTCAAATTTTCAGCGCCAATCTTTGGCCTCTTGTAATTTTCTATATAATGGCTTTCAGCCTTGATTAAAAATCATCCAATCTCTCTTGGTTAGACCAGACTCTGCCATTGGTGAGTTGTGTAACCTCTTCGATCAATAGAAAGACTGTACTTTCAGATTTCAAGCATTGGCATAGTGTATATTTCATTCAGCAATTTGCATAAGTGGTAGATTTCTCTCCCTTCCCAAATTCTGGTTCATACCTAGTTGCTAGATTATCCTTGTGCAGGTCATGTTAAAGTGTTCTTTATTGTCTTTTGTTGAAGCTGTAAGTGGATGTTAGGTGGCTGCAAAGTGTCTTGTATCGGACCTCTCTCTATCGTTTTCCCTTAGGTTTTAGTTATTGGATCAAAACTCTTCATGAAATACTTATGCATAAGTGATTGATTGAAATCTAAGGTCTTCCTTCTCCCTTGTTCGTTCAGTGTTCAAGGTTCCAAGTTGAGTGGATCAAACTTCTGGTGTATCACCCCTTTTAGGTAGGATTTCCCTTTTGAGTTTCCTTCTCCCTTTTCCATGGTAGTCTGCAGCGTAGAGTAGAGATCCTCATCGATACATCATACAGGAACCAGCCTTCTCTGGAGGTTCTTCTCACCGTTGAGGCACCCACCCTCGTGAGAAGATCCCATTGTTTCAGCCGGATAGAGGACTGGCCATTTCATGCACATCTTCGAATCAGGGCACAGCTCCAGGTTGACAACAATTATTTTATTGTTCTAGACACTACAATCCCCACCTTTCAAATGACCATC
This sequence comes from Torreya grandis, assembly GCA_037957365.1. NCBI lineage: Eukaryota > Viridiplantae > Streptophyta > Pinopsida > Cupressales > Taxaceae > Torreya > Torreya grandis. The sequence continues at coordinate 1,583,141 of JARHVA010000693.1, read as the reverse complement.
AGAAACTAGGGGTTTGTTCCATTCAATAGAGGTAGCCCATTAAATTTAGCCCAGTTTGATGACATTCCTGTATCTGCCCTCAAGAGCATCCCATTCTTTTCAAAAAAAAATCAAACAACCCCTATTGAGCATATCCAAGATGTAGCTAGTTTTTGTTCAGTCCATAATGTTGTTGAGGATGATGTTGCTATTTGATTGTTTGTTGCTTCCTTCAAAGGAAAATCATTGTACTGGTATAAAAATCTTCCACTAAACTCCATTTCTACCTACGATGAATTGGGTGTAGCCTTGGTCAAGCAATTTGAGGACAAATCTAATCATCTCTTTTTGGTAGATCAGTTAACTGTCATAAATAGAGCTCCTCAGGAGTTCATCTTTGATTTTAATCTCAAATTCCAAAAGACACTGATCAGAATACATGTGTTGATTAGACCATCTCCTGAATATGCATTTCTGTATTATTTGAAAGCCCTTAACTCTGACATTAGTGTGATAATACAGTCAATGGGTGATACTACCTTGCCAAATACTTATGAGGTTGCAATAAGGACAAAGAATAGTTTGATACAAGCTGATAAGCTTTCTCCAAGGCCTCAAATGCCTATATTTCCAGAATTGAATTTCATATCAGCTTGTAAAATTCCTCAAACCCCATCCTTAGCTCCTATTCCATCACCTCAAGCTCAAATTGTAGCCCCTACTAGTCAAGCCAGTGAGATAGGAGAGTTGAAAAACTTGTTACAATCCTTTGGGAATGAAATAGTGCAACTCAAGAGACAGCAATTTCTGGCTAATCAACAACAAAATCAAACCACCTATCAACTTTTCAAAGATCAAAGGCCTCCTTATCAAAGTTTCAGGTAGAATAGACCACCTTACCCAACACAAAGAGCCATAACTCCAGCCAAGCCATATGCTGCCCTTAATCCTAATGCTCCTTCCACTTCAAAGGCCATTGTTCCCACCCCACCTCAAAACAACTTGATGCAAGATTTAGGTTGGCAGTCCTCAAATTTCAATGATGCTCAAAACCAAGCCTTGGTATCACAAAACATCACTATGCCACAAATGACACAAGAAGAGTTTTTTTTCAAAACAACTTGATGCAGGATTTAGGTTGGTGTCACAAGGAGAGACTCAACAAGTTCAAGGGCAGCCTGATGCCATTAATGTAAATTGGCAAGTGGATAATCATGTTGCTTTTACTCAGGGTGTTGAAACTAACAATTCGAGTGGTCAAGTTGCAGCTATAACTAAAGCTAAAAAAAGGAGCCATTGATGAGCTGCAGGAGGTGACAAAGGCTTCAAGTACTCCTAATGTTGTTTCTAAGAGTGCAAAGGAACAATTTGTTGCCCCAACAACTCAGAAAAATTAAAATATAGAGGTTAGTAAAGTTCAACTACCTCTAGTTCGTGAACAGCGAATGCTTCAGAAAGTGCAAGCAAAGGTTAGTGGATCTCATTTTAGTATAGTGGATTAAATGAAGAAGTCTAATATCAACATTACCATGTGCAATTCTCTTTCCATTCCTGGACAAAAAGATATGTTCATCCAAGAGCTTTCAGCTCTCAAATTGTCTCCAAAATCAGTTGAAAAATGTGTTGTCTTAACTAATTCGGATCAACCAAGCAAAAAGTACAGCAAGTAAACAAGATGGCATAGGTGGACAGAACTGAGATAAAACAAATAAAACTCCCCCCTTCTACCTTTTTTTTATAGTAGGTGATACTTTGGTTCATAACTATATGGTGGATAGTGGAGCTAGTAGTACAGTCATGCCTAAATAAATTGCAAACAAGCTCGACTTTGTTTATGAGACAAACACTAAGGGGGTATTGCAATTGAATGGGTCACCAACAAAGACGGTAGGCATCATCAAAGATCTAAAATTGACATTGCATACTTGTCCTAATGTTACTATTCAGCAGGGTGTTGTTGTGGTAGACTTGCCTCCTTACTTTGCTATGTTCATTTCAAGGGACTTCACCTCAAAGATTGAGGGATATTTATCAGCTGACTAGACTTATTTGTTGTTCAGAACTAAGTATGGTACCAAAGTAACAATTCATTCTGAACATATTGCACGTTTTCATATGGAACCATATATGCCAAGTGTTGTGAACACTAACTGTATCATCTCGGATGAGGTACTAAAAAATAGTGAAGTAGAAAAAGAATCATCTTTGGATGGAGTTCAAGATTTGTTTCTTGATGAGTGGGCTTCCACTTTGCATGGGCATGATCCTTATAAGCTAATTGAAAGACTTGGTGTATATTGCCTTCATGAAAACGATGTACCAATCCCAGCCATAGTTAAGGATGATGAATCTAGTGAAGGTTTGTGGCAATTGTACTTTGATGGATCAAAGAATAAACATGATACCGGAGCTAGAATGATGTTGGTTTCTCCAACAAAACAAAGGTATTTCTCTTCTATTAAATTTAAATTTGATTGTTCAAACAATGTTGCTGAGTATGAAGCACTAGTCCATGGTTTGCAGTGAGCTAGGAAGATGAAAGTCAATACTTTTTAGGTTTTTGGTGATAGTGAGCTTATAGTTCACCAAGTAAGAGGTTTAAATGTATGTAAAAACTTGTTGCTTAAATCTCACAAGCATATAATATGGGACTTACTTGAAGATTTTCAAGCTTTTAACATTCAGACAATACCAAAAGGCAAGAATAAACACACAAATAGGCTAGCTACCATTAGGTCACAATTTAGTATCCCAACTGATATAAAAAGTGCAAAGATTCAATCACATATAAAGGTGGTTGTAAGGCCTTCTATTCCAGATAATCATAGGAATTGGCAAGTGTTCAAAAATGACAATCAAATTGTGAGATTCTTGCAAGAAGAGGCTGAGTTTTCTTCAAGAAACCAATCAAAACATTTGCAGCAGTATGGTGATCAGATTGTGCAACTAAAAACAAATAAATTGCCCAAGGGATTGGTCACACTTGAGAACATTTTCAATGGTGACAATGAGTTAAGGAATGAGAAGTCATCCTTGTCAACAAAGGAAGAGCACTATGCCAAAGTAGAAATTGCAGTTGGTAAGATTTTGAAGTTGGGTAAGGTATGCACTCCTTCACAAAAATAAGCTTTCATTGAGTTATACACAAGTTTTGTTGATATATTTGCATGACAATATAGTGATCTCAATGGATTTGATCCAAGTTTAGCTCAACACACCATTGAGTTAGAGGCTGAAACTAAACCAGTGAGACAAAGACAAAGGCCCATTAATCCTAAGCTTGAGCCTTTGATGAGAGCTGAGCTTCACAAGCTCATAGAGTCAGCTATTATATTTCCAATCAAGCACTCAACTTAGGTGGCAAATCTTGTTCCGGTACAGAAGAACGGTGAGATTAGGTTGTGTGTTGACTTGCGTGATTTGAACAGGGCTTTACTTAAAGATCATTATCCATTGCCATCAATGGAACAAATTTTATAGTTGATTGCAAGTTTAGAAAGGTTTTCTTTGTTGGATGGATATAATGGCTACAATCAGATTTTGGTAAAAAAAAGGACTAATTTAAGACAGCTTTCACAACCGAGTGAGGGAAGTTTGCATACAGAAAGATGTCATTTGGTTTATCTAATGCTGGAGCAACCTTTCAAAGAGCCATGGATATGGCATTCCAAGACCTTCTTAACAAGTTTGTACTTGTTTATTTGGATGATATAACAGTGTTTTCAAAAAATGCAAGTGATCACATAGTTCATTTCAAGCAAATGTTCAAAAGGTGCAGGCAATTTGGGGTATCTCTAAATCCCAAAAAGTGTGTCTTCTCGATTCATGAAGATAAACCTCTTGGACATGTGGTTTCAAAGCATGGTTTAAGCATAGATTCTGAAAGGATTGATTCCATTCTTGCACTTTCCTTGTCTAAGCACAAAAGGGGCATGCAAAGCTTCTTTGAAAAAATCAACTTCATAAAGAGATATATTTCATTTTTTGTTATTTTAGCTAAGCCACTTACAGCCATGCTAAAGAAGAATTAGAGCTTCAGCTGGTCCAAAGAGGGAATAAAAAGTTTTGAAGACATTAAGAAGGCCATAGCTAGTGCTCCTACGTTTATAAACCCATATTTTATAAAAGATTTTATTTTGTATACTTATGCTAACATGGACACCATTTCAGACATTTTTATGCAACAAAATCACGAGGCTTTGGAGCAGCGAATAGCTTTCTTCAATCAAGGCTTGGAAGAGTATGAAACAGGGTACTCTTTTGTTGAGAAATATGTACTTTCAGTTATAAGGTCTCTTAAAAAATTTAGATACTTGTTGTCTAACAATAAAATACACCTAATGGTTTTTCATCCAAGCATCAAGGAATTCCTTTTGAACAAAGATATAAATGAGAAGAAAGTTGGTTGAATAACCAAGGTAATAGAGTATGATGTGAAAATTAAGGTCACAAAGTTGATTAGAGGCAAAGGACTTTGTGAGCATCTAACTCAAGACTTGCAAGAGACTAATGAGGTTGTTTTGGTGTCAAATGATGAAGAGGTTGCAGCTGGTCATACCTCACCTTCCAGCTGGTTTCATGACTTGGTAAGCTATCTCCAAGACGGTATTTATCCATCTCATCTAAGTTCTTCAAAAAGAAGATATTTCAAGTTGCAGTCATTTCCATTTTTGCTTATTGATGGTGTTTTGTTCAAGAAAGATATCAATGGCATGTTGCTAAGATGTATACAGCCAAGCCAAACTCAGAGATTGCTTGGAGAATTCCATGATGGACATGGTGGACATTTTTTCACAAGAACTACTGCCCTTAAGATCATGAGAGGTGTGTGCTATTGGCCTAGTATATTTGGTGATTGCCATGCATGGGTTAGAAAGTGCAAACAGTGTGTTATGTTTGTAGAAAAAGTGAAACTTACAACGTTACCTCTTCAACCAATTGCGGTGGATCAGCGCTTTGTCCAATGGGGATTGGACTTTATTGGTCTCAAAAATCCTCCTTCAAGTTCAGGGCATAAATAGATTCTAACTGCTACAAATTACTTCACACGTTAGACAGAAATAGTGGCATTGCAAGAAGCAAATGAAACCAATGTTCTAGATTTCTATGAAGGTTTGCTTACTAGATTTGGAGTTCCTTCAACTATTATTTCTGATAATGCAATGACTTTTGTGGGATCTAGGATCAACCAATGGGTTGTCCAATATGAAACTTATCTTAGCACTTCATAACTATTATCCACAAGGCAATGGCCTTGCTGAATCTACAAATAAGAACCTATTGAAGATCATAAAGACTATTGAAGACAATCAGAGGTCATGGCATCTCAAGTTGAAGTCAAATCTATACGCTGATAGGATCACCTACAAAAGATCAATAGCCAACTCTCCATACAAACTGGTAATGGTAAGGAAGCAATGTTACTCATTTCTCATGAATTTTCTGCTTTAGAACTAATGCATCAGCTTGAATTGTTGGAGAATGACCCTATGGAGATCAGGTATGTTGAGCTTATGGAATTGAAAGAAATAAGAAATCAGTCCATGCTAGCCATGAAAATTCATCAAGCACAAGTGAAGGGAGCTTTTGACAAAGGAGCTTCTTCACGAAGTTTCAAATGAGATATGGTCCTCAAGTCGGATGAGGATCAAGCTAAATCAGGAAGGCACACAAAGTTTGATTCCCTTTGGAGTGGTCCATACACAATCTCTAGCTGTAAATCCCACAATGCCTTCCATCTTTGAGCTTCCAATCCCAATCAATGGGATACATCTGAAACATTGCTACTGAAGAGCAAAGTTCCTTGTACATAGTTTGTTTTGCTTTCCTCCAAGTGTTGTTCAAGCACATTTGTTTTGTTTTGTTTTGTCCCTAATAAGTGCTTGTTTGCATATTTGTTTTGTTTAGTTAGTTTTCTTGTTTTGTGTGTTTTCCTTCTTATTTTGGAAGACGAAGGTTGCCTCATGCCAGGTCAAAAGAAAATTTGCAGTCATATTTTTCATTGTTTTATGAGTTCAAATGTCATGTAAATAGTCTGGGTCTTCAGCATAGTAGACATGCTTCCCCGCTGAGTCGTCAAAATGTTGACAATTTTGACCTCACAGGTCAAATTGTCACCCTTATCATTCTAAACTTTTCATAAGCATGCTTTTTTGTCCAAATGTCAAGAATTGGGCTTGTTCAAATTTTTCGAAGGGCTCTTATTCTTTCGGGAAAGTTCATCTCAAAGTTTCGAGGGATAATTTCAAATTTTCCAAAGGTTTCTTTTACTTCGGAAAAATCAGTTTCGAAGGTTCAAGGAAGTCCATTTCACCAATGCCGAAGGGTTCTTTTCATAAAGCCTAAAGGACATTTTTTAAAGAAAAAGGTCCTTTTCAGACTTCTGAACGGTGCATTTCAAAATTCTGAAGGCCTCTACAAATTTTCCGAAGACTATTTCACAGAGGCAAAAGGGGCTCTTTTCCTTTCGAAAAAGTCAATATTCAAAAGTCCGAAGGGGCTGTTCCTTTTGAGAAGTTCTTTTCAAGACAAAACGGGGCACTTTTCAAATAAGCCGAAGGACCATTGCAAAAATCCGAAGGGTTGATCTTTGAAGAAACGATCCATTTGCAAAGTTTCGAAGGGTTCTTTCCTTTCGGAAGGGTGTGTTTCATAAAGCAAAGTGGACAATTTGCCCGAAGGAATTCTTTCGGACAAATTGTCCAAAAGAAAGGTCCATACACAAAAGTTCGAAACGAAATGCCTAAGAGGAAAATTGCGTGGGAATTGACAGAGACAAAAGTCCGAAAGAATTATTTCGGACAAATTATCCGAAGGGAATTCTTTCGGAAGGAATAAGTCCGCAAGAAAGGCTCGGAGAAAAACCCGAAAGAGAATAACCACGGGCAATTTGTCCGAAGACAAACACCCAAAGAGAAGTCCGAAGACAAAAGCCCGAAAAAGGAAAATCCAAAGAGAAAGTCTCAGACAAATTATCCATGAGAATCGACAGAAGTAAACAAATGCCCAATATGAATAAGCCCATGGAAATAAACAGGGACAGAAGCAGACAAAAGGCCGAAAAAACTGGCCCGAAGGATACATGCACAAGAGCAAGAGACCAATGGCTATTCAAGGAGTTGACATGGAATTTCATGCATGCTTCTCAATCTTCAAGAGCTTTTCATGCAAGAGGGAGTAAGCTGGAGTTGACTAGTCTTGCACTTGGGTTGACTAGTTGACAAGTCACGCTTATCCTTAGTCTCCATGCAACCCCAGCCTTTCAAGCACTTCTAACTCAACTTCAAGCGGAGTTCTCAGTCCAGGATGTGGCATAGCTTTTCATGCAAGTGGAGACCATTGGAGGTTGACTAGTCTTGAGCTCTAGTTGACTAGCTGTCAAGTGCCACATCCACTCCTTGTTTCCCACGCAAAGGACTTTCTCATGTTCCAACTCAGCTTCAAGTCGGTTCAAGCTTGAGTTTAGACATCCAAGTTGGCATAGATTTCATACATGGAGCAGATTAGTCCAAGATGGGCCCACCATCATTTTCCAATGCAAAAGAGCTTTTCATGCAAAGCATAAGACAAAAGGATTTTATTTTTAGATCTTTGGATAGCTCAAGTTGGACTTGGAGTGATGTGGGAGTTGATCTCCCCTTCTATTTTCAGCGCCAACCTCTTGGCTTTTGTGTGTTTTTCTATATAAATTGGCTTTTTCAACCATTTTGGATATCAATCCCTCTTTTGGCAAGACCAATTTCTATCAAAAATTGAATTTTGTAACCTTTTTTTGTAACCTTTTCAGATAAATAGAAGGATTGTTGTTTTTAGATTTCAGAATGCTGGTATAGTGTATTTATGTCAATGATTTGATAAGTGATAAAAAAAATTCCTTGTCAAGTCTTGATTCTTACCTAGATACTAGCTGATCAGATTATGCAGGTCATGTTTTGTGTTTAATATCTTTTCGCTGAAATTACAGCGGATATAAGTGGTTGGTTAGTGCCTTGAATCAGGCCTATTCCATCATTTCCCTTAAGCTTTGATCACCAGATATAACCTTTTCATGAAATACTAATGCATAGGAGTCAATTGGAATTGAAAGTTCAATTTTTTTCTTGTCTAATCAGTGTTTTTAGGAGCTCAAATTGAGTGGATGAACCAAAATTCAAGTGTATCACCATCATTAGATAGGATTTTTCCTTCAATTTTCTTTCTTCCCTTCCCAGCAGTTTGTAGCGTAGAGTAGAGATCATAATTGATACACCAAAGAGAGCTAGCCCTTAGAATCTAGAGATTTAATCCACCGATTAGGCCACCCATAGCGTAAGATTGTTTCCATATTTCAACGGACTGTGAGAGCCTGAAACTACCTTCACAAAGGTGCGAGTCTGATTGACAATAGCTGCTTCGATGAAGAATTCAGCTCATCAACTCACCTTAAATAGTAGGCAAATTTTGCAAAAATAGTGTTGACGATGTGGATTGCACCCTTTAAAAGAAGACTCGGCTTCTTTCTTCCACATGGCACAATGGAGACATTTTTCTTGTTGTGGGCTTGGCAAATTTGAGGAATGAATCTCTAAATTAAGGGCTAGCTCCCCTTGATGCACCTTTGAGGTCCTTAACTACTACTGCTAATAATGGGGGGGGTGAAAAGAGAAAAGGATGTTACAAAAGCGAAACTTAACTAAAATGGTGATGCACCAATTGATTCGATCTACTCATCTTTTATCAACACTTTTCATCAAAAGAAGCGAACAGACACTTCATTTGAACAAAAGACTAGACTGCATGAGTGTTTTAACAAGTGAGCTTAATGGAGATACAATGAAGAAGAACCTACCATAGGTGCTCTAGAAGCACACTGTCAAATGGTTGCTCCTCTGCCTCTATGCTTCAACCTAGGCACCTCCCTGTTAACCTGCAGAAGATGGTCTTGATATACTAGATATGCTGGCATCGACCTATGAAAGCATTAAGATAAAATGACTAAATATAATGATGATACACAGGCATATTCAAAAGTATAACAAATCATATGGAGGTAAAACACGCTTCTTTTGATTAAAAGGTAAAATTGTAAAGGCTTCACCATACACAAGTGAGAGATATCTTTTTCAGCTGAGAGGTTACAATATGTAGAATTTAGAGAAAGACCCTTAGTCTTTTTAGGGAACCGACGTCCCATACTGCATTAAACACCTTGGTAAGAGGAACTGCTCATGCTACTGTCATCTTTCCATAAATACGCTTGGAAGAACCACGATGTACATATCACAGACATTGACTTTGCTGCTCAAACTGCGTTTAATGTTCCTGCTAGAGTATGGGTGCTTTATTCTTTGAACGACAAGGCCGCCTCCCTTGAAAACTCGTGCAACTCTTTTGCTTATTAATGCTAAACAAAGAAAAACGGGCCACTCTATTGAATGCTCACACTCCCTTTCATGGTTGTTTGGTGGAGACTAATCCATCTGCAAGTAATTACTTCTACTGACGCCTCTTTTGCCACCTGGGCTGATCTGGTTCGTGCATGTGCTTGGTTGGATGTGTCTTCTGGAACATTTCAAGCGTTGTCTTATGTGTGCGTAGCTGCGTTTTGGATTTACTGTTCCACTCTCTCTTTCCTTACTACTTGTCTTTTCCTGGCAATTCGAGCTCCCGGGCTATTCTTTGCCTCCTCTTGGCTCCTTTCTTGGCAGGTCGCTCAGCCTTCGAATTCCTTCGGGCAAAATGTCCTAAGGAATTCCTTCGGACATTTTGCCCGAAGGAATTCGAAGGCTGAGCGACCTGCCAAGAAAGGAGCCAAGAGTAGGCAAAGCTTCGGACATTTTGTCCAAAGGAAATGTCCTTTAGCTTTTCTCTGACGATTAACCCATCTTGAATATGACACTCGCGGGCCCATCACTAGACATTTAAACCTTCAACGGCTAGTTCACCATGTTGAAGTTGACATTCTCGGACCTGTCATTATCCTTTAGCAATTTCCTCGGCTTTTGCAAATGAACTTTTCCGAAGGGAAAGTGACCCTTCGAAAAAAGGAAAAGGTCATTTTTGATGGCCAAGAATCCTCTGCAAAGGCACTTACCCTTCTGGTTTCTTTGCCTTCCGAATTTCTTCGGACAAAATGTCCAAAGGAATTCCTTCGAACATTTTGTCTGAAGGAATTCGTGCCTTCAGTGTCTCGGCTTTCCTTTGGTAATTTTCTTCGGACAAAATGTTCGAAAGAATTTGTCCGAAAGAATTCTTTCGAACATTTTGTCCGAAGACATTCGCCCCTTGGTTTCTTCATGGATTTTCTTTGGACAAAATGTCGGAAGAAATTCATTGTTTGACTTGTCACTTTCTCCAAAGGAAACTTCCCTTTCGAGCTTTCTGCCTTGATCTCTTGCAAACGCACCTTCTGCCCTCCGCAAGGGCACTTTGGGTCCAAAGTTGTCCTTTCGAGCTTGCTTGAACGGTCCCATTTGTTACTTTCCTGCCCTCCGCAAGGGCACTTGACCTTCGGAGTTTTGTAAAAGACTTGTGCTTCTTTGAAACTGGCCCATCCTTTTGCCAATAAAAGGCTTGTCCGAAGTAATTTGCTTGAAACGAAATGAGCTCCAGATCAACTCAAAATACTAGCAAGACTCAAATCACTTGGTTCTTTATAGAAATGGGCCTGTTACAAAGGGAAAACCCAAAATTGCAGTAAGGTGAATTCATCAGAGATTGGCTAACAGGCCTAGCAAGGAAAGAAAGAAGCCCGATTTTTTGGCCTGCAGGACCAAAATTGGTCAACAAATAGGTGGTCAGACCAAAGGAGAAAAATAAATCAAATAAATGCAAGTCAATGTGCCAAAAATTCCACAAGTTATTAATGAATCTCATTAATGATGCTTCTACTTTTTAGATAATTCATGATTGGTCTCCATAAACTATGAATATCAAGTCCACCATCTCTATTTAAATGGGCGATCCTTTTTTTATTTCGATGGATTCTCTTACTTTTCTTTTAAGATGATTTTCCCCTTTAATGATAAGTTTTGCCTCATCCAGACTTACATGGTGTTTAGTGATGTGGGAGTGTTTTGCTTGTGCGGAAGTATCGATACATATTGAAAAATGTCCCATAAGTGTTCTTTTAGTCTTGTTTGGAGCGATTTTGTTTCTCCCACATATGGTTTGCCACACGAACAAGGAACAAGGTATACTCCTTTATGGCTTTTAGGGTCTAACGAATCTTTAGCTAAATCCAAGCTAGTATGAAGAACATTCACTGGTTTGAATGTTGCTTGACAACCAAATCTTTAGCTTAATCCTAGGACTTCCCCAATCTTCATTAATATTCCTTTGACCTTCACGAAGTCTTCATTAATATTCCTTTGACCATTACGTGAAGCTTTGTGAAAAGCTTCATCAATTTCCCATTTTTTGTAGCCACTTTTTGTGAGAATGCTTTAGAGATGCTCTTTTTCTTGCAATAGGTGTTTTGGGTCCGACATTTTGAGTGCTCTAGTTGCCAAAGAGTTGAGAACTGCATTCTTATGGCAGGGGTGATGGTGAGAATCCGCTTGTAGGTACAAATTCGTATGCGTCTTTTTTCTATACACTTGATGTGCTAAAGATCCATCTGATTTTTTGGAGAGGAGGACATCAAGGATAGGCAACGAATTGTTTTCTTAGTTTTCCATAGTGAACTAGATCTGGTTAGATCTCCCATTTAAATGTGTCAGGGATTTGTCAAGTTCTTCATTGTTGTGTCACCATTTGACGTATCATCAACAAATATGTAATTGTTGTTATTGTCTTCCAAGAGGATTGTAAAAGGAAAATGTTGTGCATAGAGTGGGAGCGGCCCCCCCGTGCGTGAGCTCTTGATATTTTGTGTTTTTTTTCATTTGATGGCTAACTGAACATGATGGAGATCAAGTGGAGTAGTCACTAACTTCTCAAGCATTTCCTATCCAAGCCAAGTTCTACAAATCTGCATTAACTATGACCTCAATACCAATACTGACATAGGGAGGACATATACTAGCTACGTAGGTATCGATGCTGATTGAGAGGGACACAATCTCCTTATGCTTGCCATATGTCGTAATTAGTTCCAACACTACACACTCAAGGAACTAAGCCACAAGGAAACAAAAGTGGAAACGAATCTGAAACATGGAAACGTCTATTTTCCAAAAGCCTTTGGAAACAAAATGGCATGGAAACTTTCGTACAATAAATTATAAAAAATAATATATACATGTTTGAAAAGAATAAAAAATACTTAAAATATATAAATATGAAAAAAATGAAAAGTTCAAACCTGTTACAAATAAATATATCATACACCAAAACATGGAAATGCTAATATTCCAAAAATCCTTGGAAACAAAACAACACGGAAACCTACGTACAATAAATTATTAAAAAATAATATATACACATTTGAAAAGAATAAATATACTTCAAATATATAAATATGAAAAAAAAAATGTGAAGTTTAAGTTTATTATAAATAAATATCTCATACATACAATCTTTAGGTTCTAATTTCAATTTTAATTTATAAAATCTCAACTTGGCTGAACCAACATACAAAAAATGTTTAAAGTCATAAAGTTACACCAAGTGGTCACTTAAGTGACACCCCCATTTAGAAAAGTAACTCTACATGTAAACATAAGGTGCACAACTTATAAAGTTTAAGTCAACTAAGAACCACTTTAAAAAGTAACTTAGTTTAAAAAAACTTTTCCCTCCAAAAGTGTAGCAAACAATCTCCACCCTTAGAGCCTAGTCCCATGGAAGGGGCAACTGCAACTATTTTCGTTGTGCATGTGATCGCATGCAACAGAAAAATTCAAGTGATAGCAACAAATAGAATCTTTACCTTAAAAACACAAGTAGCGACTTCTTAGGAGAAAGACTTTTAGAGACATGAAGAGGGTGGCGGCTAGGATTTGCAACACCTGCAGAGAATATTTAGGCACCAAAAAAGCACTTTACAACCAATAAGAAATTGTTTTATAAATATATTTTAATCCTCTATCATCCAAACCTCCTAATTTTTCTCTGTGGGTTTAGTATTATCACATTTTAAAATCCATGGAACCACTTCAATGCCAATCTATTCCTAAATAATCTCAACTACACCCATTGGAAAAAAAATTGCAATGCAACAACATGGGACCAAGCTCTTAGATTAGGTTCTATCACAACCATTGGATTGAGAAAACCCTAAAAGTTTTCTTAATCCATAAGGATGCTTTACAGAAATCAACCCAAGCTTTGGAGGCTCATTTGCAACATGAGCAAGGCTGGGAGAGATAGTGAGAGAGGGGAAAGACTAGTCCATGCCTTGTCGTTCCTCCCTCAAACTCCAACAAATGACTCCATGGAACCTCAAGCTAAAGCTTGCCATGGAGGTGGAGGCTTCATAGTTTTAGTATAGAGTTAGTTTCATTTGAGCAAAAGCCCATACAACTTCACCCCATGTGTCGGGGTTTTCCACAAGTTTTAGATCTATTTTCAACGTATGCATTGTTTTGTTTTGTTTGTTTTTTTAATGTTTTGCAGGTTCATACACCATGTGCAATAAGAAGAAATAATCTATCTCAGTAATTTCAGTAACAAGAAAATTATCTGCTATGTACTTGCATGCCTACTTTGATGATAACCATTCTAGGGCAGCATTTTTTTCTTTTATAATTTATATATTTTATAGGTTTAAAAATAAAACATCAAGCATCCAAACCGAACCAGGTTGAATAAGAGTTTTTCTTTTCCTTTCTCTCTTTTTTTTTTTTTTCCGCTTTATAAGAAATGCCCTGGAAATGGCACCTGTACCCAGACTGTATCAGTATTTCCAGGCATTTTGACTCGAAGATTCGCTTCTGAAATGTTTTCCCTCTGAAATGGCACCTATTTATGGCGTTTCAGGCATCTTAGTCAAGGAGAAGTGCATTTCTTGGTGCTTTGGGAGCCTGTAAATCTTGCGTAGTGTACGCAGATCTGCAGGGTGGATTAGTAGCAATTTTTCATTGTCACTACAATTGGATTTCAAAAATATGTTTTGCCCATTGTGGACTAGTACTTATTGGCAGAATCGTACCCCCTCCTATACATGGATCCATATAGAGACTTTAATATTGTGTGGCAATCTATATCTGCATTTATGAAAGCCAAAGATCCCTGCATCGATTAACATCCACATGGCTGAAGGGTTGGCTAGGAATGTATATCTAATGGTATTAAATGATTGGGAAGTGGACCCAGCCATCTATGTTGGGTGCTGAATTAGTCAGGGACTATTGGGTGCTTCCTAAAGCTATTCCCTTTGAATTATTGTATTATTCTAGATACTATCTTTCAGAAGAAAATTGAAGTCACTATCCTCAATAGTTGCAATAGTATGAGTAGAAATGCTTAAGGATAAGGCTCAAGTCTGGCAATGACTTCTCTTATCATTGAATCATATGAGAGTAGAAGTTGCATCGTTCTACTTATTGACATGCATAATGAGTTTATTTTATTTGGTCTATGTTGATGGATTGAACAGTATTGTTTGCTTCTCCTCCTCCTTGCTACTTAAGGACCATCTGGTACCTGTGATCTATATAAATGGTATTATGACTAACTTCTTAATCTTAATAATGTTTTCTGAGTGTTAAATATCATAGCTGCTTTTTTCTATTACACTATCAAATTTTTACCTCATGTGCACACATTCCTCATATATGAGGGTAATTATAAAAGGCATTACGATTTCTCAAAGCTGCCACTACAAATTCTATGATATTGCATGGGTCCAGACAATTTAAGATTGTCCAGTCTGTTGAAAGAAATTATCTAATATTTTACTGGCAAAGGACCTTTAAGGTCAGTGCATCAATACAGCAAATGCATCTCCAATATTTTTTCTTCGAAAAAAAGAACACAAGTAATAAGCAGAAAAATGTAAAGCATTTATTCATCTCACATAGCTCTTAATTAAAATCTACGTGGTGTGCTTCCTAGATATTTCAGCCAAAAGATGGGCAAGATATACCAGTTTTACATATATTAATAATTTTTATTATTAATTACAAAAAAAAATGTGTAGCCTCAGATCACAATGGTCATCAGGTTCTACCTCAAATTTGGAGCCTCATATCCTGCAACAGAAAACATTCAAACAAAACTCATGACTGTCAGTCTAGAGAGTAATGGAGATCTCAAATTGAACAATAAATATATGTATATAGCTTCCATTGTGTTTCTCCACCATTCATACCATAGTCTTAAGAATGCATAAAATCACGGATAAATATACCCATAAACAGGTACAAACAGATTTACACTGAGAATAACGTAAGGAATACAATAAAGGTGAGCAATAAAAACAGGGAATACCTTTAATTAGTAATGGAGTATGTACTTATCAATATAATCGAACAATTCAAGAGCTATGAAAACTATTGTCTGAAAATATATAGATCTAACCAAGCAAACTTGGCAGAATTTAATAACATGATATTGAATCAGAGTTCATAGTCCATGCTATTTTCCCTTGCTGACTTTCAATTATTTCCTGGAATTTTATGATTATGATTAAGAATATAGCAAGGGGAGTGCAATTTAATATCATGATACTAAATCAGAGTTCATATTCCTTAGTGCTATTTTTCCTGGCTGATTTTCAATTATTGTCTAAAACTGTACGATTTTGATTCTGAATATAAAAGCAGTTAGGGTAGGAAACAAATGACTGCTTGTTTTCATCCAACACTTCTCCGGTTGTGCATACGGGACAAGTTAATTATAATTCTGTACATTAAAAATTAAATGGAGAAAAAGAAAATAACTAAAGCCTTAAATCCTCTAGATCAAGGCACGAGATCAGCACTTCCACACATCAGTATCAAAGCTTGAAGGAGACAAAGAACCAACAACACCATTATCGTCACTACCACAGTGAAAATATAGCATCTGATAATGTCCAAAGAAGGATACCCTAGGTTGAGGGGGACAAGTTGGCCAATCCTAAGAGTTGCCATACTTTCCCTAGAAAATTAACACCCAAGGCTGATGTATCTCTAGAGGTAGAGAGAAAACTCCAGATGCACGCTTGTCCCCGTGGTCCAAGATGTAGGTGTAGAGAATTAGATGGACCTTTACACCTGATAAAAGCAAATCCACGACACCATGTATGAGAATGAGAGGTTGGTATGGTCCAATATGTAGGCATAGAGACTCAATGGACCAATATGCATGATGGAAGCAAATCCAAAACACCTAGAATGAGAGTGAGAAGTTGGGGAACCCTAATAACAGCACACAGAGATGGCCATTGTTTCACTGCCTTGACACCGTCTTTTTGCGGATCTACCACATCCAAAGGATGCATATTACCCCCAACATTCAAGATAAAGCTAAAGGAAGATATTCAATGAGTTGCGATTTCCTTAACCTTCCAATCCCATCTAACTCCAAGAATCCTACAAATCGCCTCACGCTTGGGGTCTTGAAGCACCTTAGAAAGGTCGTGTCACCCTTCCCTCATACATGTGATCTCGACGATTGGCCCCAAGTCAATCTCAATTCTCTTATCCCCTAGATATAGCATGACATTGTACATCCCACTCAACAGAAAATGTGTCAACTTATCCAACCTTCCATAGCAAGGGAATTTCCATGACTTCATTACGCATAATGCCTTTTGCATAATCCACTTGGTATGATTGTATCTCTCCTTCTTGGCGCCCAAGGGGCATTTTGTGGGGCTTACTTCATCTACTATGAAGGATCTACACTTTGATAGAGTTCTTCAAGGTCCAAGAAATCAATTTTCCACCACAAGGTCACCTCCTCACCAACCCTATTGGGAACCCTCATCAATAGTACCACGGTCCTCTCCTCTTCTCACTCACCGGTCTTGCCTTTCTTCTCTCCACCTCCGCCATTTGTCTAGTACTTCAGTGCAAAGAACAGTTTGTAGTGTTGGTCTTACCAGGCATTCAACAAGTCTACATCTGTCATGTCCCCTTTTTCGTGGACATTGACAGACTTGATGATTAGCCTATTATGCGACCTTCGTAGGCTGATAGGATGGATAGAGGGTCATGATGGAGATTGGCTTGGTTTCGATTTGCAGAATTCCTACAGTTGGCTTTCATTCAGGCTATTTCAGACACATTTGGCCTAAGCTCCTATTATTTAGGGATATTTGACATGCAGTGGAGCGCCTTTATTTTGGTATGGTCATGTGCGGAATCACTCCCTGGTTCACCAGCTTCGAACGGTTCGAGGATCCGACATGTATTGAGGGAGATATTAATATTTGATTAATTTAATCAAATATTAATTATTTAGCCTATTTTTAATTAGAAACCCTAATTCTAATTTAAGAAACCCTAATTACGGCAAGCATATCTTTTTGAGGGTATAAGGGTTTCTCATGGAGGCCATTGTTGATTATGCATTGATTATTGATTTTGATATTGAAGAATTCTTCTGTGAAGACTGAGCCAAGGGTTCTAGGATTCCATTGCAGTGGAGAACGTCAACTCTTCATTGTGTGCGATTCAGAGGCTGTGAGATATCAGTTGATTTATTGCCAAATTGAGAGATAGCTTCATACAGAAGTTATCACAGAGGTTTACAGATTTGAGAGGTAACTTCATACAGAAGTTGTCACAGAGCTTTCCAGGTATTTCTTTATTTAGTTTTTGATTCAATAAATTATACAAATAGAGATCTTCTGTATTAGAGCCATATATCTTCAGATCAGGGGTTGAAAACAGACAGGTTGTGCTTTATTGGCGGCCGTACGAAGTCCGTACAGGTTCGTACAGATCCACGCAGATACCGACCTCGGCAGACAGAGATCCCCAGTGACCAACATCGGCCGACTGAAGACCGACGTCGGCAGAGAAGGACCGACAGAGACCGACATCGCAGTATATCGACCGACGCCGGCGACTGTGTGTTCGACACAGCAGGCCGAGATGTCCAGATTCAAGCTCAATTTCCAAATTTGCAAAAGTCCAGGGTTTTAAGACAGAATATTTCATATTATTTTATTTGTATGACAGAGATTCAATTGTGTAATTGCCTAGAAGAACAAGTGATAAGATCTGTGATTTGCTATTGAGAGACTATTTTATTGTTTATCTTCTAAATTTATTCTGCAAAATTGTATCTTGTTCAGAGCTTTTGTGTTTCTATATTCCCTGTTTGAAGTGGATATTACAGTGGTATCAGAGCTAATGTCCTACCATCTTGTTGGGTAGAGTGGGTAAATTGAATCAGCGAAGTATCCATGATGTCTTCAAGTACTCAGAAACAGTGGGACAAGAATATGAAGAAGTTGAAACAAAGTTTAAATATGTTGGCTGGAACCCAGAGGAGGATGAATGAAATTCTTTCAAACCCTACATTCGAAGACAAATTAGTACGGTATATGGCATCCATTCGTAAAAGGTCCACATCACAAAACAGAAAGGAGAAACAAGAGGTCTCTATAGGGGTTGAGGGCAGCCCTACACCAGTTGTTAGACATGTTGATTTGACTCAAGAGGATATGAGGGCAGCCATGAGGAATGAGTTGTCTATATCATCTTTGCAAGAAGTTTCACTTGAGACTTCTACATTGGAGACCAGCATAGAGCATGCTAATGATATGGATAATAAGAGTATGGATTCTTTGTATGATCATATTGCTCCTTCATCTTCACATCAAGAACATCAAACTTGGATGGATATGGAAAGGACCCAAAATTTATGTGATATGTGGTCACAAAAGGCCAAGGAGGCTAGATTAGTGGCTGCCAATGCGAGACAACATCTTCAAAACATAAGGAGACAGAAAGGAGTTACAGCAGGTTCTTCTTGTGACGACTTACAGCAGATCAAGGAGGGCATGGAGGCAATGAAGGTGGCTCACTCGGATTCTGAGAGACATGTGGATGAGCTTAGTCATGGGGATTTGGACTCTTAGTTAGTTGCAGAGGACGTGGGAGCTGGAGATTGTGATGATGAGATAGTTTCAGCAGCAGCTTTTTCAGAGTTAGATGAGGATGAGTCCGATGCTGGCATTCAGAGTGTGGAGGTATACTCAGAGGTTAGTACATTGCGTGTTGATTGTGAGTATGTTCCTACAGTTGTAGCTGAGGAACACGTTGTGGGGGCTAACACACATGTTCAGGATTTGGGAGTACCTGGTCCTGATGAGTTTGGGATACCAGTGGAGTCGAGTCTCCAGATTGATTCTTCTCATAGATATGATAGTATGGTACCGTTCGTTGTGCCATTTTTACAGAGAAATCAATTGTGGTGTGTGGGGGAAGTATGTTGATACTGCCTCATATAATTTTTACTGCACTGAATCATTCATGGAGTATTCGCTGGATAGTGCAGGGGTTCGTTTGGACTCGCATAAAGTGACAGAAGGTGTTCTCATCCGAGGTACTAGTGCTATAAGCAGATTGGGTGGAGAGATTATAGTGATCCTTTCTACTATGCTACCTCACAGGGATTTTGAGGTGGGATTTGTTGAGCAGATTGCACAGGGTCTTATCCAGCGTACAGCCACTCGGAGTCAGAGATTGGAGCTATTTGCTGACTCCCAGTTCAGTGATGGTGAGCCAGTAGCGGAGTTTGGGGGTTCCTACCGACATTATACGATAGGATATGCTCATTATTTTTCTTTTGACCTAGAGTTAGATGATTTGATTTCACGCAGGTGTGGATTGGATCCAGTTTCTTACCATCCATTATGGGATGGATTGGCACCATCTTCTGTAGATGGAATGGGTAGTAGCAAGTTACACAGACTGCAGTATCGACACATTTTCAGCAGTTGTGATTTTAGAGATTGGATGAGTTACATTCACCAGTTTGATTATGGATTCCTCTTGGTTATATTTCAGAGGATAGTGCAGGAACTTGCATTGATTAACAGCAGTGCAGAGCATAACTACATTTGGGATCCAGGTGGATCGAGTGGTTCATTGTTCCGAGATTGCTTGGGGATAAGCAATTTCTGGAGGGGCGGATTGTCATGTCCCCTTTTTCGTGGACATTGACAGACTTGATGATTAGCCTATTATGCGACCTTCGTAGGCTAATAGGATGGATAGAGGGTCATGATGGAGATTGGCTTGGTTTCGATTTGCAGAATTCCTACAATTGGCTTTCATTCAGGCTATTTCAGACACATTTGGCCTGAGCTCCTATTATTTAGGGATATTTGACATGCAACGAAGCGCCTTTATTTTGGTATGGTCATGTGCGGAATCACTCCCTGGTTCACCAGCTTCGAACGGTTCGAGGATCCGACATGTATTGAGGGAGATATTAATATTTGATTGATTTAATCAAATATTAATTATTTAGCCTATTTTTAATTAGAAACCCTAATTCTAATTTAAGAAACCCTAATTAGGGCAAGCATATCTTTTTGAGGGTATAAGGATTTCTCATGGAGGCCATTGTTGATTATGCATTGATTATTGATTTTGATATTGAAGAATTCTTCTGTGAAGACTGAGCCAAGGGTTCCAGGATTCCATTGCAGTGGAGAACGTCAACTCTTCATTGTGTGCGATTCAGAGGCTATGAGATATCAACTGATTTATTGCCAAATTGAGAGATAGCTTCATACAGAAGTTATCACAGAGGTTTACAGATTTGAGAGGTAACTTCATACAGAAGTTGTCACAGAGCTTTCCAGGTATTTCTTTATTTAGTTTTTGATTCAATAAATTATACAGATAGAGATCTTCTGTATTAGAGCCATATATCTTCAGATCAAGGGTTGAAAATAGACAGGTTGTGCTTTATTGGCAGCGGTACGAAGTCCGTACAAGTCCGTACAGATCCACGCAGATACCGACCTCAGCAGACAGAGATCCCCAGTGACCGACATCGGCCGATTGAAGACCGACGTCGGCAGAGAACGACCGACAGAGACCGACGTCGGCAGTATATCGACCGACGCCGGCGACTGTGTGTTCGACACAGCAGGCCGAGATGTCCAGATTCAAGCTCAATTTCCAGATTTGCAAAAGCCCGGGGTTTTAAGACAGAATATTTCATATTATTTTATTTGTATGACAGAGATTCAATTGTGTAATCGCCTAGAAGAACAAGTGATAAGATCTGTGATTTGCTATTGAGAAACTATTTTATTGTTTATCTTCTGAATTTATTCTGCAAAATTGTATCTTGTTCAGAGCTTTTGTGTTTCTATATTCCCTGTTTGAAGGGGATATTACAACATCCTATCTTTCCATCCTCCTCTCGAGTGGATCTATGTATGTGGGTTTTCTTGGCTCTTCAAGTCTAGTCAAAATTTTCTCCACAAATCTTTGCAAAGCTTAGCTCTCCAGCAATTCTCTATTAATGATGAGACAAGCAATTGCAAAGTATTTTCTCAATATTTCTCCTAAAGGCATAGGTGAAAATGAGCTACCCCATGCCTCCATTTATACGTCCTAGGGCATTTAGTGCCCTTACCTACCCTCCTCGTGATGCATGTCAAGGGCACACATCATCACCTTAGCACTCACCATGTCATAACCACCAACACATGTCGATGTTATCATCCAACACTAATTTGTCTTATGGTGCTAATTCCATTTTTTAGTGCTCTTTTTTATGTGTATGCATATTCCTCCACTAGCTCTCTCATGCTAGATTCCTTAGCTAAAAACCCATTTGTCTTCTTCGTCAATGCCCTTCACTTCAATGGTTAATATCCCCTTTGTACTTTTGTTCAATCCATCATCAATGTGCATGACCCCATCAATCATCCTACTTACTTTGACGTGTTTTATTTCTCATCTCATGTCATGCTCTCTTATAGTTATTTCCCTTTCTTCAACACCAAACCCTAGATTTTTTTAGCTAAAAACCCATTTTGTTTTCTTTGCCAACACCCTTCACTTCAGTGGTTAACATCCCCTTTGTACTTGTTCAATCCATCATCAACGTGCATGACCCCATCAATTTTCCTTCTTACTTTGGCATGTTGTATTTCTCATCTCTTGTCACACTCTATCATAGTTTTTTCCTTTTCTTCAACACCAAACTCATACATCTTCACTTGAAAACTTCTAACCCTCACACCAGTTCTTTCTTTCTTCAACATTGCACTTAACTTTGATGTCAGGTTTGTCTGCCTATTGGAGGTTTCATATACATGGATTTAACTGTCCTACTCATATTCCAATATTTCCTACTTTTTGTTCTTTCAACTTTATTTTTTAAGGTTTATCTCCCCCTTATTATTGATATAGTTTGAGTCTACCACCATTTAAGTGTCTTAGAAGTATCTCTTTGTCAAGTGATTGCAACTAACATTACCCTGTCGGCAAGATGTCAAGGTCTCATCCACGCGATGTGTAGTTTTCTTAGTTCCATTGCTAGACTCCACCTTGCCACGAGTCTAAGCTCATCAAGCCTAGTCAACTCATCAATCCACATTTTTAAGGATTGCCAGTCATCCATCTGTGCCATCTGAGCTATGGGTGGACTTGGTACTAAAAATTTGAGCATCATAGCCTTTCACCCATAAACTAGATTTAATGGTGTTTGCTTATTTAAGTACTTATAAGTGGTCCTATAAAGCCACGGCACTTCATTTATTCTTGACCCTCGACCCATTCTACTTGCATCACAAGTCTTCACCAGAACATTTCCCAAGATCTTGTAACGGTATTCTATAGTTCCATTCACCTAGAAACGATAAGGATTGCTTTTGTGGTGCATAATCATAAAATTTGTCAGCAATATTTGCACCATGTTTGCAATACAATGCATTCCCCAATCATTTCTTAAAATCAAGGGGCAAGCAAACCTAGTAATAATATCTTCATTGATAGACTTGGCTACCATTGCCATTGTACAATCCTTTGTGGGCACAACCTCTACTAATGGCAGCGATGATGTACCTAAGACCGCTCTTCCTTTCTAGTGAGTTAATTGGGCCCACAAAATCAATTGCCCATTTTTCGTAAGGTTCTTGTGTTAGTACAAGAACCAAAGGCATCTCATCTATTCGGTTTGGCTTCTCTATCTACTTGATTTTATCACATATCTTTGTATATTCATGGAAATCCTTAAATAGCAAAGGCCAAAAAAAATCTACTTGTAACACTTTTCTCATTGTTGCTTTGTTGGGACCACACATAGGGGCCAACTAAGCAATTAATTTGACAAAGTTTATTCAAAGGTAAAATATCACAATAATTTTATTTACAATGCTCCCAAGCTTATAAAAGATTTCACAGGGAGTTACATAGGACCCAACAGTCCAACGGGTTCAACCACCCAACTACCCATTTAACATATTAACATGACTCACTAACATATTTATTATTTACTGACACTAACGTTATTTGCCAAAGGGGTGTATATTCCCTATACAAATAATAGAATAAAAAACTAACCACATGGATCAAATGACCCAACAAACCCCCATGATCCAAAGGGGTATAGAAGATGTTTCGGAGCATATGATTGTAAAGTCATCAAAAGCAGTCTCTTGTCACACCTTGCAAAATGGCACATTGTACATCGTGGTACTAATCAACTAATGTCACTTCCTTCACATAATCTCGTCGCTTTATACAAAAGCGCTACGATAGCTCGTAAGTTGTGACCCTACATCGATGTCACTTATTTCTCCCAGAAGCCCACTAATTACGTAAAACCCTGGTGATACCTCACAAGTTGTGACATGAATGATGAACATCATGATGGATATGCTCAACCCCTTTGACCATTTTGTATTGTATTGCAGGAGAACACAATCAAGGCTTACTCAACTACATTGATCCACATTGTTGGGTGAATATTTTGTCAACCAGCGCATTGATGGGCAAAATAGGTCTCTTCAACCACAGGATAGGGAGATTGGTCGGCCAGATGTGCAGGTTTACTACATCAACAAGGGACAAATCTCTCCTCTCATCAAGGGGAGGTTACCTATAAGTATGAAGCGCTATATACTATATATATATGTAGAAAATAACTTAGGGGTGGAGTACACCATCCATCTCTCTTCTTTCAGAGATGATGTTCACAAAGGAGAAAACCCTGGTGAAAACACTGAAGGCACTTCTCTTCTTTCAGAAATGTTCTTGCAGGGAACAACAGAAGTTCTTTCAAGTAGTGACAAGTAACTGGTAATCAAAGGGCGTAGTAACCAGCAGACTGAGATGTAGCACAAAGTCTCCACCTCGAATGTCCAAGAGTGAAATACAAAGGACAATGAAGGCACAAAGTCATCCCAAAGTCCTTTACACAGGAACAGAAAGAAAACACACTAAAGGCAATTGTGGGGGCACAAAGTCTCCCCACAGTTGGCTTCAGGACACCTCCCTGATTACTTCCACTAATTCTGCTTGTTAAATTGAATAAACAAGAATACATTCAGAAGATAGACATAAAAACAATCTCCTAAAATGATACAAGTTATAACAGCACAAAGTCTGAAAGTAACTTGCTTTCTGATTCAAACAAAGAAATATGATGAAAAATCTGAGCTCAAAGTCTCAGTAAGGCCTTTCAATTTGGGCAGAGTTTTTGCTTCTGTATTGGGAAGATCTCCCTTAAAATGACATAAGAGAATACAATATATAGCAACCAAGAAGGCTTGGCACTTTGTTCCATGGAATGGCCCATGCTGTGCATTCAATGCCTTGAATGCATTTTCAGTTCTATCAGGGAGGGCCATGCTGGAACAGGGCAATTGTCTTAACTATGGCGTGTCGATTCATCTCAAATGTCTTCTCCTGGGTCTGAATCATCTGGTGTTTGCGCAGCTATCCATTTTGTCTTTACTCCAAAGGAGACAAACAGGTCTTGTCTTCAATGTTTAAGGGCTCACAAATCTACCTTGTGAACTGTTCCACCTACTGGAATAACTACTGCATAGATACTTTGGCATTTCCCTCTTTCAGCTGCAATTTGAGCCCTCGGGCTATCTTTTCCCCTTTCTGGTTCTTTTGGTTCTTCCTTTCGCCCTAAAGGTCTTTGAATGCCTTTGAAAGCATTCGAGTCCGCGCTTAAGCCAGCAAAGATCAACAGCTATTTCATTGGCACAAATTTGACGTCTTCGGGTCCGTCATCGTTTGAAATCCAACGGCTAGTTGGTTGCCCTGAATTTGACGACTGCGGGCCCATCATCTTTTTCGACAATTCCTTTGTCTTTTCCGCTTGCTTTGGCCGTTTTTTGCTGATCCTAACAAGTGACACATGGCGTTTTTTGTTGTGAAACAGAGGACACTTGGCAGTATCCGCTTACTTATAGAAGCTTTAGACACCTTTTGAGAGTCCTGCGGAAGATGACACATGGCGGCTTCCACTGAGCTTCAGAAACAGTATAGAAACATTCGGGACTCATTCGGGATTCACACAGACGATGACACTTGGCGCGCTCCGCCTTCTTTAGCAACTCACTCGGGGCCCACCACAGTCCTTACGAAATAAAAGGGAGAGACTGCGGATGTTGACACTTGTCGTGCTCCGCCGAGCTTCTCAAGGGACACGTGGCGTCCTCCGCGACTTTGTAGAAAAACAAATTACAACCTTCCGTTGTTGCCACTTGGCGCCCTCCGCGAGACTCTGAGAGAAGCTTATTGAAATAAGCTTTGAAACTTATTAGAAACCTGAAACGCAGATGTAGACACTTGTTGCACTCCGCTAAGCTAGAACGGGACATGTGGCACGTTCCGTTGCTTTGAAACTTTATTAGAAACTGAGTCCCAACAGACGACACTTGGCAGCTTCCACTGCACTTTAGCAACTCACCCGAGGCCCACCACAATCCTTACATAACGAAACAGGAGGAAGAAACTGCGGAGGTTGACACTTGTCACACTCCGCTGAGTTATAACGGGACACAAATGGAAGAAGCTGCGGATGCTGACACTTAGCGACTTCCGCCGAGTTTTGCAAGGGACACGTGGCACATTCCGCTATTTTTTATAAACAAATTATAATGTGTCCCGGCAGATGACACTTGGCAGCTTGCGCTCTAGGGCTTTTTCCTTCCCGGCACTCCTTTGAACCGTTGAACCGTGAAGCAGTTGAACTTGATGAACTTTTGACAAAGCGCTTGACTCTTTGAAGCTCGTCGACGACGTTGACCCCTTTTTGGTGGAACCAAGGCATTGAACCAATCCTGAAAATGCCTAAGTGCTAAGAACTTGCTCCTTTGAGAGAATTTACCTGCTAAAGCCATTGAACCTGTTGAACTTGCTAATTTCAAGCATGTTGAGTCTGTAGAAGCTAAGTCCGTAGTTTTCTCTAAGTTTTCTCTAACCTTGAAAGAGTCCATAGAAATCCTCTGCAGGGTCCCTTAGCTGAAATTTTTTGAAAAATAGAGAATTTGAAGGCTCATAACAATTTTTTAGAAGAGAAGAGAGGGTTCTTTGGCTTGTAAGACCAACAATAGTTCATGTGTTGTCCCATAAAATGGGAAGTCTGTTTTTGGAGACAACAGCTGGCTCCACTTGGAGAACTTCCTTCAAATGAAAACTTGGAACAGCTAAGGAGAGTAGAAACCAGAATCTCCTATGCCTTGAAGTATGTCATTGGGCTATGGAGTCATGCTACCCAAAAAGAAAGGTTCCAAAAAACGAAAACAAACAGCACACAACAGAAACAAAGGCTATACAAATATACATATGTACAGGTGAACTTATCTGATACTTCAAGAATTGAAGTGTTTCAGATGCTACCCATTGTGAGGCAGAGAAAAGGGTGTGCCATCTTGATACCTCAACAAGAAACTATTTTCACCATTGAGCTGATTTCTAAGGGAGTCAAACTTTCCATGCATTCCCTTTGGTTCTCTTCTCCTGTCCCACAGGAAGACTTGATCTCCAATCTAAAAATCACGGTCTTTTGCTTTCTGGTCGAAGAGCTTCTTCACCAGACTTTGATGGGCCACAATTCGGTCCACCACCATAGTTCTCTGCTCATCCAGTTCAGTCAGGCTCATGATCCTCTTATCGATAGAGCTTTCATATGTCTAATCTTCAATTGTCTTAACCAATTTCAATGCGGGCAATTCCAGGGTGATTGATATCTCAGCATTGAGCCCATAAAGAAGTTGGAAGGGAGACATACCAATTGCCTTTTTTGGTGTGATCCTATCTACCCATAGAGCATCAACCAATGCTTTATGCCATGTCTTTTGGTTGTCATCTACCAGCTTCTTAATGATAGCCACCAAGGTCTTGTTGCTTGATTCAGCGTATCCATTCATTTGTGGAAAGTAATCAGAAGAATGGGAGAAGGTGATCCCATACTAAAAACAAAATTGAGTGATCTCCTGAGAAGTGAAACAAGCTGCATTGTCAGTGACAATCTTGGTTGGGACCCCAAACTTGGAAATGATGTTTTCTTTGAGAAAATTGCACACTACTTCTGAAGTAGCATGCTTGGTTGGAATTGCTTCCACCCACTTGGTGAAGTAGTCTGTGGCTGTAAGGACATAATCATGTCTAGCACTAGAAGATGGGTTTACAGCACCAATGAAATCAATTCCCCATTGCTGGAATGGCTCCTCTATGACCATTTGCTGCAGAGGCAGGGCAGCTAACTTGAGTCTCCCAACAAACTGCTGGCATAGTTCACATTTCTTTACCCACTTGTATGCATCTTGAAAGAGAGTTGGCTAGTAATACCTGGCTCACAAAATTTTATGGGCAGTCACAGGAACAGAGAAATGTCCTCCACAGGCCAAATTATGGAAGGACTTCAGAAGTTGGTTCTGCTGCTCTTTGTCCACGCAGCAAAGGAATATTCCATCAAAGCTCCTCTTGTAAAAGGCATTGTCCCAGAGGACAAAATTGTCAGCTTTCAGTTTGACAGTCCTCCTTTCTTTACGAGATAGGTGGGTAGGACACTCACCATAAGTAAGGAAATGAGCAATGTTTGAATACCATTCATTCGCGGTGGAGACAAAGAGAATTGTTAGCGTGTCTTCTTTTGATTTTTCATGTCCTATTTCTTCGGGTCTGTTGTCAGCGATCAATTGGCACAAGCATTTTCCCCGCACCATCTTCGTTGGTTTGATGACTAGATCAAACTCCTGGATTTTTGCAATCCAATTGCCTCTTTTCATCACAAACTCCTGTTGAATTAATATGGATTTAACTGTGGTGTCAGGTACCAAGGCAGTAGTGTGTGAATTGAAGATGTAAAAGCGGAAATGCTTTACTACCTTTACCACCGCATAGACATGTTTCTCCATGTTTGAGTACTTCAGCTCATAAATTTTGAAAGGACAACTCATGAAAAAATGAGAGATTCCACACCTTCTTGGTTCTGTTGAACCAGAATTGTTGAAAGTGTGTGTTCGGAAGCATAACTATATATGGTGAATTCCTTGTTGTAATCTGGACATACCAGAATTGGGGTGTGGGCAATGGCTTTCTTTATGTCTTAGAACGCCAATTTACCTTCTTCAGTCCAGCTGAAGATGGCCTTTCCCTTCATCATATTTATAATATGACAAGTCTTCTCAACGAACTCAGGGATGAACCTTCGTAAAAAATTCACTTTTCCAAAGAAAGAGTAAACTGCAGTCTTACTTGTGGGCAAGTTATGCTCTTGGATGGACTTGACTCTGTCCGAGTCAATCTTTATGCCTCCTTTGGACACAATGTGTCCGAGAAGTTTCCCTTATGTTACCCCAAAAACAGACTTCTTGGGGTTTAAAGAAATGTCATTTTGGCAGTAGCGTACCAACACTTGTTGCAAGTGGCGCACATGATCCAGGCGATGCTTAGAAAAGACAGTCAAGTCATTAAGATAAACTACAATGAACTTAAACATTTCATCCTTGAAAGCAAGGCCCATTGCTCTTTGGAAAGTGGCGCCGGCATTAATCAGGCCAAACGGCATCCTTTTATATGCAAACGTGCCCCAAAGCGTGGTGAAAGCAGTCTTGTGCTGGTCTGCTTCACCAACTTCAACTTGATTGTATCCTACGAAGCCATCTAGCATTGATAACATTTTCGAACCAGTCACTGTCTGAAGCACTTGGTCCATGATAGGGAAAGGGTAGTTATCCTTCAAAGATCACTGATTCAAGTTCTTGAAATTCACACAAAGACGGATTTCGCCATTCTTTTTCCTTACAGGCACTATAATTGCAATCCATGTGGAATAATGGATTGAGAAGATTATCCTAGCATTTAGCATTTTTTGTATCTCAGACAAAATGGTACCTAATATCTTCGGATTATACTACCTGAATTTTTACCTGTAAGGTGTTGAATCACTTTTGAGAGGAATGTCATGGCGAATTTCATCAGGCCTGAGTGACTTCAAGTCATCGTAAGAGTATGCTAAGACGTCCATGTATTGGCTGAGCAAGATAGTGAATTTGAATCTCTCCTCAGGAGTGCAGCATTTCCCAATGTTCACCATCTTGGGGTCATCCTTGGTACCTAGATTTACTTGATCAAACTCCTAGGAGGAGCTTGAATCCGTTTGTTGCTGTTTGATGAATCTGTCATTCTTATCAAACAGTTTCTCAAAAAACCAAGGCTTTAGGAATCTTATTCCCTTTGAGTTGCAGGAACCCTTCACCTACATCTGCGCTTGACCCATGGACTGGTTCAAGCTGTTGAGGCTCATTACCTTCAAAGTGAAGATGTTGATAGCTATCCTTTTGTTCCAGAAAGGCAATTATCTAATTGTCATTGTTGAACAACTGCCAATGACTGGCATTGTCAGGCACACTTGGTCGAAAACTTAGCTCAATAGTGTACCTATCTCCTTGGAAGTCAGGGTGAGGAACCAGTAGAGTTGCTGAAACAGCCGGTGCATCAGCTCTGTCGTTGAATCCCCTGGGTATGGCAGAAATGCTGAAGGCACAAAATTTTCAATTTGATCCCAAACTAGATTGCGATAATGATGCAATCTCTCATTTTTGGTTTGGTACAGGTTTCTCCCCTGACAAACCACCAGTTCAGCATCCCCCTTAGCATGAATGAGTTTGATGCCTTTGTCTTGAGCCGCTCTCAATCTAAACAATAGCAATTCATACTCAGTTGTATTATTGGTATTGCTGAATTGTAATTTGTAGGATGAAGGAAAAATATCTCCTTGAGGAAATATTAGCACAATTTTGGCACCTGAACCGGTAGAAGAGTAGCTGCCATTAAATTTCAGAATCCATACCTCCTTAGACACTATGTTTCTTTTGATTCTTCTCCATTTGGAGATGGACATCCTTCCACACTTGCATTGCACTCTACCAATTCTTCTGTTGTTCCAGCTGAATGCATTTTCAGGTTGTCCCCTGCAGGAGCTTCATCAAATGCCTCATGAACTTCATCCGTGGATAGAAAGTAGTTACCCATCCCTGAAGATTCAAACAAAATTTGAGCTTCAGGTGCCAAGGTCTGGATAACCACATATTTCGCTTCCTTCTCAGGGAGCAGTCTCTTCATAACACCCTTGACTGAAATCCTTGATTCGGATAAGTCCATGCTCAATTCACCTCCAATGTACTTGCAAAAGTTTCGTCCAAAAAAGATGCCAGATGAAGTTGAGAGGTCAGCCACCAAGACAGTCATCTTGATTCTTTTGTTTGGAAACGCTGCAAATGCAAATTGAGCGTCCTTGATTTGTCCCAGCAGAGGTACTTGCTTGTTCTCCATGGAGAAGCATCTACCAAATGTTTTGGTCAGTGTGAGGCCAAGGGATTCAGCCACTTTGGCAGGCATGACATTGTCTGAAGCTCCAGAATCAATGATGCAATTGTTCCGCTGATGTCCATATATCAGCAATGAGACATAGAAAGGTTCAGTCCTACCAAGAGCAGCAGGAGGAGTGATGACAAAGTTGTTCCTGGTGAGTGCATTCTTGAAGGAATCATGAGTCACCTTGAGAATTGTTTGTCCTATAGGGACAACCTGATTTTAACACATTGAACTAGTTTGTCTAATTGCTCGAGATTGAACTGCAGAAATTCAAATTCAGACATTTGAATTTTGGTTTTCTTTATATGATCAATTATATCAAATGTGGAAATGAGCTAGGAGCAGAGGATGGGAGTTCATCCTTTTGATTTTTGGAAGGGGGAGGACTGGTCTGCGAATTTGAAGTAGAAAGCGTAGAGATATTTGGTGTAATTACCTTTCTTGCAATCACTAGGTCCTTTGGCTGGAAAGGAAGAGTGGATCCCCGCTTAGCAATTGAAACTGCTGGTTGAAGTTGCTCCTTTGCTTTCTCCTTATCAATTGGCTGCGCTGATCGATTCTTGCACCAAGTGAATACATCATATAATCCCTCAGCTGCTTTACCTTCACTTCTGGATTCATCCTGATAATTCAAGAAATCAATATTGGAGTCGCCAGCTAATTCTTCTTTTTCCTCAGTGAAGAGATTAGCGTCATCTTCAAGATTTAACTCAGACTGAAATGAGAAATCCGATTCAGCTTCAAGATATCCAACCGCTGGGTTGGTTGGAGGTGCTTCAATGGCAAGGCTATTCCTCTGAGGGGAAGGGAGACGATTTGCTTGCCCTTGGTTCTTGGCAGCATGGCCTTGATATGACTGATTGGGGAGTGTCCTTGGTACATCTCTGTATGAAGGAACATACGACATCTCTTGTTCCATTTGTTTCCTGAAGGCCAGCAATTCATTTGCTAGCTTCTATACCATTGGATCAGTGGTGCCTAAAGGTGAGTACTCAGAGGAAAAAGATTTATCTCTGTTTGGATCTCTCCTTATCTTCTCTGCCAAGATAAGGTCATCTTCAACTTCAGAAGCCAAGTTTTGAGCAACCTCAAGGTCTATGTGGCCAGCACGACTCAGCAGAAAACTCACTTTAGGCAACTATGAGTTGATGAAAAAGCATTTGAGGTTTTCAGGTCTACGTTGAGCAATAGCAAGAATTCGGTTCCTCAGCTTGTCAAACTTTGCTATGAAATCCCTCATAGGTTCATGTGGTTCCTTCTTCATTTGTGTGAGTTGGGCCAGCAAGGCATGTGCATCTTCTACAGGCTTGAACTTGGCTTCAAATTTAGCTTTAAGTGTGTCCCAGTCAGTCACTGATCTAGCTTGCAGATGGTAGAACCAGTCTGCAGCAGCACCTTGTAGTGTTTCCACGAAAAGCCTAACTGCAACGTCCTCAAATTCCACTCCTATTACGCCATAGGCTATGCTGAAGGCTGCAATGTATTCATCAGGTTAAACTCTCCCATCACCAAAGAATTTGGAAAAAAAAATTCTTGAGCTGCGTGGAAGTTCATGTAGAGGTGGAGTGAGGTTGAGTGGGCCAAATGAGTTACCCCAGGGGCCTTGAACTGCCATGATGGGATTATGAAAAAGATGGATAACAAATCTAGGTGGCGTATTTATAGGCAAAGCTCTGCTAATAACAGAAAAAGAAACTGTCTTGTGCTGGTGTCCTGGTATGGGTAAGAGGAACACTCCTGGATCTTTGAACTTGAAGTTGGGGAGGGAACAAATCGAAATTACCCTGCTACACCAATTCAAATACAGGGTGAATAACACCTTGGCCTATATGGCTTCTGGTATAGCGTGGAGTTGCCAGATTGTAGAACAAAAATGGGAAAGAACTGACCCTGCTTCAGCTTGAAGCTTGAGGCTTCAGACTGCGCGTTCTATCCCAATTAGCATGGGGCTGGAGGAAGATGGTAAGACTATAATGATAATGGGTAAGACACGGAATGGAGTCGCCAGAGTCTATAATGGATAAGGGCAGGGACTGCTTCAATCTGAAACTTGAGGCTTCAGATTGCACGTAACATCTCCAGCAAAGTCGCCAAAAACTGTTGGGTGAATATTTTGTCAACCAGCTAACTGGTGGGCAAAATAGGTCTCTTCAACCACAACATAGGGAGATTGGTCGGCCAAATGTGCAGGGTTACTACATCAACAGGGGACATCTCTCCTCTCATCAAGGAGAGGTTTCCTATAAGTATGAAGCACTATATACTATATATGTATGCAAAAAATAACACTCATGGGTAGAATACGCCATTCATCTCTCTTCTTTCAGAGATGATGTTCACAAACAAAGGCGAAAATCCTGGTGAAAACACTGAAGGCACTTCTCTT
This sequence comes from Torreya grandis, assembly GCA_037957365.1. Classification (NCBI taxonomy): domain Eukaryota; kingdom Viridiplantae; phylum Streptophyta; class Pinopsida; order Cupressales; family Taxaceae; genus Torreya; species Torreya grandis. Next base: position 1,550,108 of record JARHVA010000693.1, on the reverse strand, counting down.
CTTTCAGAAGTGTTCTTGCAAGGAACAGCAAGAGTTCTTTTAGGTAGTGACAAGTAACTGGTAATCAAAGGGCGTAGTAATCAGCAAACTGAGATGTAGCACAAAGTCTCCACCTCGAATGCCCAAGAGTGAAATACGAAGGACAATGAGAGCACAAAGTCGTCCCAAGGTCCTTTACACAGGAACAAAAAGAAAACACACTAAAGGCAATTGTGGGGGCACAAAGTCTCTCCACAGTTGGCTTCAGGACACCTTCCTGATTACTTCCACTAGTTCTGTTTGTTAAATTGAATAAATAAGAATACATTCAAGAAATACATAAGAACAATCTCCTAGAATGATACAAGTTATAACAGCACAAATTATGAAAGTAACTTGCTTTCTGATTCAAACAAAGAAATATGATGAACACTCTGAGCTCAAAGTCTCAATAATGCCTTTCAATTTGGGCAGAATTTTTGCTTCTGTATTGTGAAGTTCTCCCTTAAAATGACATAAGAGAATACAATATATAGTAGCCAAGAAGGCTTGGCACTTTGTTACATGGAATGGCCCATGCTGTGCATTCAATGCCTTGAATGCATTTTCAGTTCTGTCAGGGGGGCCATGTTGGAACAGGGCGGTTGTCTTAACTATGACGTGTCGATTCATCTCAAATGTCTTCTCCTGTGTCTGGATCATCTGGTGTCTGCGCCGCTGTCCATTTTGTCTTTACTTCAAGGGAGACAAACAAGCCTTGTCTTCAATGTTTAAGAGCTCACAAATCTACTTTGCGAATTGTTCCACCTACTGGAATAACTACTGCATAGTTATTTTTGTCTTTCCCTCTTTCTGCTGCGATTTGAGCCCTCGGGCTATCTTTTCCCCTTTCTGGTTCTTTTGGTTCTTCCTTTCGCCCTGAAGTTCTTTGAATGCCTTTGAAAGCATTCAGGTCCGCGCTTAAGCCTGCAAAGATCAACAGCGATTTCATTGCTGCAAATTTGACGTCTTCAAGTCCGTCATCGTTTGAAAGCCAACGGCTAGTTGGTTGCCCTGAATTTGACGACTGCGGGCCCATCATCTTCTTTGGCAATTCCTTCGTGTTTTTTCCGCTTGCTTTGGCCGCTTTTCGCTGATCCTAACAAGTGACACGTGGCATTTTTCGCTGTGAAACAGGCGAGGACACTTGGCAATATCCGCTTACTTATAGAAGCTTTAGACACCTTTTGAGAGCCCTGCAGAAAATGACACATGGCGGCTTCCGCTGAGCTTCAAAAACAGTATAGAAACATTCGGGACTCATTCGGATTCACATGGACGATGACACTTGGCGCGCTCTGCCTTCTTTAGCAACTCACTCGGGGCCCACCACAGTCCTTACGAAATAAAAGGGAGAGATTGTAGATGTTGACACTTGTCGTGCTCCGTTGAGCTTTTCAAGGGACACATGGCATCCTCCGCAGCTTTGTAGAAAACAAATTACAACCTTCCGCTGTTGCCACTTGGCGCCCTCCGCGGGACTCTGAGAGAAGCTTATTGAAATAAGCTTTGAAACTTATTAGAAACTTGAAACGCGGATGTAGACACTTGTCACGCTCTACTGAGCTAGAACGGGACACGTGGCACGTTCTGCTGCTTTGAAATTTTATTAAAAACTGAGTCCCGACAAACGACACTTGGTAGCTTCCGCTACACTTTAGCAACTCACCCGGGGCCCACCACAGTCCTTACTCACATAACGAAACAGGTGGAAGAAACTGCGGAGGTTGACACTTGTCGCACTCCGCTAAGTTATAACAGGGCACAAATGGAAGAAGTTGCGGATGCTGACACTTGGCGGCTTCCGCCAAGCTTTGCAAGGGACACATGGCACATTCCGTTGTTTTTTAGAAACAAATTATAATGTGTCCCAGCAAATGACACTTGGTAGCTTCCGCTCTCGGGCTTTTTCCTTTTCGGCACTCCTTTGAACCGTTGAACCGCGAAGCGGTTGAACTTGAACTTTTGACAAAGCGCTTGACTCTTTGAAGCTTGCCAACGACGTTGAACCCTTTTTGGTGGAACCAAGGCATTGAACCAACCTTGAAAATGCCTAAGTGCTAGGAACTTGCTCCTTTGAGAGAATTTACCTGCTAAAGCCATTGAACCTGTTAATTTCAAGCATGTTGACTCTGTAGAAGCTAAGTCCGTAGTTTTCTCTAAGTTTTCTCTAACCTTGAAAGAGTCCGTAGAAATCATCTACAGGGTCCCTTAGCTGAAAAAGTTTGAAAAATAGATAATTTGAAGGCTCATAACAATTTTTTAGAAGAGAAGAGAGGGTTCTTTGGCTTGTAAGACCAACAATAGTTCATGTGTTGTCCGAAAAATGAGAAGTCTGTTTTTGGTGACAACACACATAAACCCATCCAGTGATTATCCCGTATTGTGTATGGCACATCTCCTTAATGCTCAACGGCATTGACGAACCTTTGCTCAACACTATTGGTGTTGGCAACTTCCCTGTCAAATCATACAATCACCGATGACTGATCAAAGGCCATGCAGTCTCCCCCTGCATAGTGATCTCCATTGATGCCTTCATAGCACTCACATTACATCTTCGCACTCATGTTCTAACACACATAAAGACATGATCTTATTGTAGTCCATTTTATACAAATGTCCACTGATGAGCTAGTACGGTGCAATACATACCACAAATTTGTTTCTTCTGTATAGTAGCATAATTGCCCAATGCTCACCAAAAATTCAAGAATGTGACTGCTTCAGCAAACTCTTCAGGAACTACCTTAATCTGAAATAATTATCTAATAGTCCTCGGTTGCTTTTGAAAACTCCCCACTTTTGATCCTTAAAAGGTGGTTTGGCCCAACATGTTTTCCTAGTTTTACCACCACCTTAAAATAAAACTCTTGGATTAAATCCACCATCAACAAAGTCGAACTTGCAACACTAGCTTGTTTACCATATACTTCAGCACTTTATGGTTTATAAAGAAAGTTGTGGGCATTGCCAATAGATATCACCTAAACTTTTGAAGGACATAAATCATGCCCAACACTACTCTTTCAATAGTTGTGTAGTTTTGTTCTACGTCTGACAACTTTCAAATGGCAAAGTAGATAGGATGGTCGATGTTTTTGTCTCCTAGTTGTGCAATCACAACACCAATTGTCAGTCCAAACACATTCACATGAACATTGAAAGCATTTGTCCAATCAAGGAACACCAAGATTTGTACACAAGCCAATCACCTCTTTAATGCTTAAAAAGCTTCATGTGGTACTCCCCATACCAATTTGTTATGTCATCCATTGGCAGTACTTCCAATGGTACGGAAATCTCTACATAGTCCCTATTGCACTTCCTATAACACCCCTTGTGGCCAAGAAATGCACTAACATCTCTCTGTGTTTTTGGCGCTTCCAACTGCATGATCACCCCTACCTTGGCCATGTTCACTAGCATTCCTCTGCATATCAAATGACCAAGTAGGGTTCCTAACGACTCTGAGAAAACACACTTCTTCAAATTCAATGCGATTTGCAATTACCTGCATCTCTCAAATATGATCCTCAATTTCTGCATTTGACCTTTCAACAACCCATAAACAATCCAATTGTCTAAGTATGCATGCATAATTCAAAACTAAAGTCCTCGAAATCTTGTACCACAACCTTCAAGAATACAATTGAAACATTATTCAACCCAAAAGGCATCACATTACAAGTGAACAACCCCCACTATGTTGAGAAGTTTGTCTTTGGCTTATCCTCATCTTCAATCTAAACTTGGTGATACGCCAAAAATCCATTTGTAAAACTGTGAATCTATCTATAAAAGTGTAGGCCTCTCTTTCAGCAACTCCTAATATTTCCTCTATAAATGGAGTTAGAAAATGACCCATCAAATGCATCATTTATGTCACATAACTTTACACAAATGTGCAGCCTTTTTTCCCTTTTTATCAATATTACAATAGGACTCACCTATTTGTACTCTTCCAATGGATAGATAATTCCAGCCTTGAGCATATTGTCAATCTCCTCTTTCACCCGCATGGAAAGTGGGAATTCATCCTATAAGGTATTTTCTTTACTAGCTTAGTGTCTGGCTTCAACTTGATCCTCTTCTTCCCAAGGGACAAGTGTATTCCCTTCATCACATGATATCCTCTTAGGAAGAGATCTAAATATTCCCCGAGTAGGTCTACGAGCTGAACCATTTCTTCATCAATCCAGTAGTCTCGAATCTTGGCCATCTTTGGTGCTTCACTTGTCCCAATTCACTTCTTTGGTTTGCAGTGGCTGGTTATAGTACTCTAGCTATCCTTTGAGTCCTCAATTCTTCGCTTGCCTTCACCTGTTTCCAAGTTAAGGTGGTTTGTCTCGACGCTAAGTGGGTCATCCTCAGTTTCCATTATGCAAATCTATTTGCAACAATAAACCCACATATCTTCATTTGGTGCTATCCAGGGGCACTTTTCCTTGTTCTTGTAGTGTTCATCATCCTACCGATGTCCTCTAGCAACTATATCTAATACATGCTTTTCATGTTGAACCTGTGCTTTTCTACTAGACAAACAATTTGGCCTCTATTTTTCATCACTAATCAACACAACATCCAAGATGGTCTGTAAGGCTTCAAATGTTAAGATCCACACTTTTAATAATTCAATTATGCAAAATATAATGTTGATCAACACAACACAATAGATATTGGTGGCCCAAGATGCCCAAATGTGAATTATATTCAAAAATATAAGAATGCCCTTATGGTAGGGCAGCACCATACAATACTCCTTAAGGAATAACTCCACAATCCCACCTTGAGGGGAACACCTCCAATATCCTTTTAACAATTAGAAGACTCTTAACATTTACTTGACATCCTTAAAATCCTATTCATCTCCTTTATATAGACATTTATAACTAATAATGTATGGGTAAACTCATAATCCCAATGTAGGCCAACTTGTTACCCAATGTACTAGTTCCACAAGTTACTCATTTGACCCAATATATTTGACCCATACAACTAAGGGGGGTGTGTGCCACACGTTAGCATCTCCATTAACCAATATACATTAATATATCATATCCCTAGATACATAGCATCAAAAAGCCATAATTTTGCACCATAGAATGACAACATGATGCATAAATCCACCATCTTTTCCCATTTGGAAGTCTCTCTCTCCTCTATTCTTGATGAAGATACCAAGCTCTAGGCCATGGCACCAACATCTCGTAGAATTTGTGAACCATAAGGGGTTACCTTCTCACCCATACTCCGAAGCAACTAGTTATGTGAACCAAGGTCTCTATCCGACCGTCATATTTGGCACCCATACTCTTTAACATCCCAAATCCCACCACCATTGCTTCTTCAATCTTTTCATAAGTGTTTAACATGGTCCAATTGAGAGCTTCCAATTCGTTGTCTACATATCTACTTCTTGAGTGGAAATTGAGACCATTGGCCTTAGCTAATTCCTTTTGACCAAGCTTCACTTCTTTGATCAATTTTGTCTTCTCAACACATTATTTTAGAACACCAAAGAAGATAGATTATATTGGGGTTATTCTTCCTAATCCCTGTACAACACTAAGGATACATCTATGTTCTTCGTAAGGATAGCAAGGGCATTCCACATTTCAGATGGGCTACTAATCACATTTTGAATTCTAGTGTTTGGTCAATGGTCTAAAATAAAATCTAGACACTTATTCGGAAAAAGCAGTTAACAATGCATAGTTACAAGAAACGAGGATTTTAGGGGCCCTCACAACACGTGCTTTTTTGTGTTGAGTGAGACAACATGGTATCTTTTTTATGAGTGTTCATATGTCATTACTATTTGGGACTATTGAGCAATGGCGATAAGATGTCAAGAGCCTATATGGCCTACAATGGTAAAAAAATGGCAACAATAGTTGACTAGAATCTTTTAGCCCTACATCCTTCATTATATTTGGCCTTTGAGCCTCAACTTCATATTTTGGTCTTTATGGCTAGAGCATAATCAACGACTATTTCAATACCAAGCTCAATCAACTCGTATTGGATGGAATAAAATTAAAAAGATTGAGGAAGATACTATCGCCCAGGCACCTAGAGTAATTCTTCAACACAGATTCCAATTGTTCATAGATGTATCCACCAAAACTCATTTCCTTCACTAATAACTTGTATGGATCATCAACAATCTCAAAAAAGTCGACAAAACTCATTGTCTCTGTTGTAGCGTGGAATAGCACCCTTCGTAGGCGAGTTTTTCAGGCTCTCTCACTTCCAGCTACAAGCGTGGGGACAACCTCAGGATCTGGGTATCCTATGGTGAGGTTGAACATCCGGAGTAGGGTGGTTCCTCTTTGATGCTCACCTAAACTAATGATTCACAGGGAAAAGGGTTAGAAAGGGGATAAGGGCTCCTAAGGAAGCTAACCAGGTAATGCACCAAAGTTAAATGGGAAAAAATCACTAGCTTGAACCCACATTGATTCTGCAAACAACAATACCAACTTGCACAATCTCAAGATCGCGCTGGTTGCATTAGTATATCATGAAGAAGGTTCCGAAAGCAATGAATGCAAACAAAGAGGATTTCTACGACTCACTGAAAGCTCACATCAATGGCAGAAAGAACACTAAACCAGACCTGCGAACAGCCTTGAAAACACCCTAAACAAGGCCAGAAAGGAGGACCATGGCGAGGAAGATTCTCTTTCACACATTACCATAGTGCACAACTCAACAGACACGAATCCTAGGCAAGAGATAGGCAAAGAAAGTTCTTTTATTACATCAAGAGGTAGTTCTTACAAGTGCTTGACAAGGTCAAGCCTAATCAAACTAAGCATATTTTGCAATATCTCAAGAATGTCCCGTCTCCCAAAAAGATAAAACAAAATCTAAAAAAACTGGGAACCATTACAATGGCTTGAAAGCCCGTATATATAGAAGGGGACAAGAGAGAAGAGGGACTTGCATGGGAGAACGGAGAAAGGGGAGAAGACGTTGATGACCAGAGCCACTATTGTTGCGACTGCTTTGACCATGAAGTGGACCGCCCAAGATCACCGTAAAATCTCCTCAAGCCCTTCGCACATTCAAGTCTTCCTCTTCGTAACTAAGAGAGCCATACCAGTGGTAGCTACATGTCCCTGCCAAGTCCGAGTGTTTTGATCTTTGTATTAAAGCTTGGCGTGTTCTTTATTGCAACTTGGACTATCCCAATCGGTCCTTGCATGTTCGTTGCTCCACCTGGACACGTCTAATCCTTGTTTGACCACTTTGCATGTTCTGGAAGTGAGCTGTATGTACCTGTGCCACTTGTCTTTGGCTGATTGGCCCTTTGGATTCGCTGAACATTGACCTTAATGTTCCACGGCCGTTGCTTTCCGTGGACTATTTTCCATAATTTTCCTTTCGCAACTTTCCATTTTAGTCATTCGGGCTTTGCACTCCTTGCAACTTACTTCAAACTTCTCATTGCTCATTACTCGCTTCGGAGTTTTCATCCACAACTCCTTACTCTTCGGGTTTTGTACTGCTTGCAACTTATCCCTCGGGCTTATTTTCCCTGGAACATTTTCTTTGCTTATCTCCTTTGGACAGAAAGTCTGAAGGAATTCATTCGGAACCTTTCCAAAATTGGCTTTCGGGCTTTTTGACAAGGATTTTCCTAAAGGGCAAGAGATCGTTCGGGTTTTGTCAATGGCACCTCCCGAAGGGTAACATACCCTTGGAACTTTTTGCTTGAGACCTTCAAAAATATTGCAATGGTCCTCTGGAAAAGTGAACAAGCCTTTAAGTAATGGACCCGGGCTTTTTGCAAAGGCCCTGTTGAAGCGTGGAATTGAACCCTTGTGAGAAAGTTCTTCAAGCTCTCTCACTTCCAACTACAAGCATGGGGACAACCTCAAGATGTGGGTATCCTATGGTGAGGTTGAACCTCTAGGCTTTTTAATGGGGCTAGTTCCTCAGATGCTTCACTTCAGCTCTTGATTCCCACACTAAAATCTATTGTTGGCTAAGGAAAAGGGATAGGAGGATAACATGAAAGGAAATCTAAACTAAGGGAGATGATGCACCAAAAGAAATGATCCACTTAGTCTGGGAATCAACACTAATTCAACATAAGATAATTTTTTGCTTACACAACCTCACAACCAGTTAACTTGCATAAGTATTTCGTAAACTAGGCTCACTAAACCATACATGAAGCAAAGAGGGATTTCGAAATCCACAACAAGCATCCATTAATGGCTGAAAGAGCTCAAGTCCAAACCTGCAACTAACTGAAAAAAACCTAAAAATAGGTAAGAAAGAAGGACAATGAGCTTGGAAGGACACTTCTTCACAACGCCATTGTGCACAAGCTTGCTCAACACGATTTTCAAACAAAGAGAGGTAAAAAATTAATCTTTATTGCTTCAAAAGGTCTTTTACAAAGCAATTTTGACAGTCACTTTTTTGCCAATCCGGAGATAGTTTCTTGGCTCCAGGGCCTCTATTTATAACAAAAGGGAGAGAAGAAAAATGGGAACACCTGAGAAAACTAGGAGGGAAGCCATAAATTCTTGCAGCGACCACCGTCGTCCTTCTTTGACCCTAGAGTGAGTCGCTCAAAGTCATCCCTACCTCCTCGAGCCCATCCTGCATTCAAGTCGCCCCTAGTGGATTTTGAGGAAGCCATGTCGTGAGTGGTTGAGTGTCTCTGCTTGGCACAACCGACTTGATGCCTGTATTAAAACGGCATGGTGACTTCCCTGCACGTGTCCTGCCTGAAGAGAACGAGGTCTCCATGTGTTGAAATTCTGGCCGAACCATGTTGCTTCTACGTTGAACGGTTGTTTGTTGGGAGCAAAAGCCATATTGAAGGACGAAGCGTTCATTAAATTTTCAGCTACCAGCGCCCACCAGTCACTTAGACTCCCCTTTGCATTGATTGGTCGTTGGGAGTCACCTCGGATCCTCGACTTGCACGATAGATCTTTCTATCGTGGACGCTTGTGTATCATCAATCTCCCTGCCAGTTGGATGCCCTTGTGCTACTTGGCAGCTTCTCATTCGTCTGATCATGACTCTTGTGCACAGTCGATCCTTAGAACCGTGCCATTGGACCAAGCTTATTAAGTCAAGTAGCCTTGAAAACCCGATTTACTCTTTGCGATGTAATTCAGGTTTTCAAAGCTACTTATAAATAAACTTATAAGCTAAGTCCCTGAAAAATCCCAATTTACTCTATGCAGAGAAATTTAGGCTTTCTGATCTCCTCAACTTCGGACTCTTCAAGTTGCTCCACTTATAAGGTCTTTCTTAAGTAAAGTGCTTGGGGAATCCCGATTGACACTTTGAAGAGTAATTCGGGTTCTCCAAGCTTACTTCGGACTTTTGAAATCCTCTTACTTCGTTGTTTCTAGCCCTGACATCTTCGGATTCCTCCAGCTTGATGACTTCAAGATTATGGAGCTCTTCTACTTTGGGCTTGTCAAGCTTGATTACTTCGGACTTTTCAAGTCTGATTACTTCCCAATGGCTAGTCCCTTACTCTGAATTTGACATCGATCGGCCCATCATGCTCCCTGTTATAGACTGGATTTGCACCCTTGTGAGAGAGTTCTTCAGGGTCTCTCACTTCCAGCTATAAGCATGGGAACAACCTCAAGATGTGGGTGTCCTATGATGAGGTTGAACCTCTGAAATAATCCGAGCCAATTTTTTCTTTGATTTTTAATTATCAGATTACAACATTACAATCAAGTCCCTGTTAAAGTTAGAAGATAAACCCAAACATACTGAAACAACTCTAACCAGTATGGCGCCGATGATGGCGAGCATTGGTCAGAGGACCTAAATGCAAAAACAGAATTGGAATAAACTCTAACCAAAAATGGCGCCGATGATGGCGAGCATATGGTCAGAGGGTCTTCTACTACAAGTGCTGAAAGAGAACTCAACACCAAGTATGTGCCACCCAATCCGAGATGGAGTTGAGGCGACCATATGGTGGAGTAATAAAATTTACAGTACTTAAAGAAACTCAACACCAAGTATGTGCTACCCAATCCAATATGGAGTTGAGGCGACCATATGGCGGAGTATTACAATAACAATGCTTGAAAGAGAAATGCTGAAAGATGAAACTACTCAACACCCAGAATGTGCTTGCTAACCCAAAGAGGGAAAGTAGCTACCATAGGGCGGAGCTATAACTATTACAATGACTTTAATTGAAACTGAGAATTACAACCAGATCTGAACAAGCAAAGAATGACTGCCAGTACTACTGTCAGCTTTACAAAATACGAAGGATTCGCCTGCTAATGTCTCAAGAAGCTGAAAGATTAGCATTACATCATAGAGTACTACCCATATCTTGGATAGTCATGCCCAAACAATAATTCATTCAAAGAGCAATACAATAATTTCTGATTTCTGATACAAATCTACTCTTAAAAGAAATAACCAGCAACCTATGGAATTGCTCAGATGCTCATATCTCACTAACAACTTGTTCAATTGACATGATTCCTGATGCACAATATTTTCTTTATGATGGCGCCCAAACTAACACCCAAAACAGACCCCAAAATGCAACCAATAATTAATTACACGAATTTTAATGAAATCTGAAATGTACAGCCATCTGAAAGGGGCGATTTCCTTTTAAAAATTAATGCAATCTCAAGAAATTCTACCACTTTGAGGATAGTGGCGCCTAAGCCTAGCAAAGACAAATAGCTATTACCCAGAACGTTGTTTTTGGTATTTTTTGATTTATGATAAAAACACGGATCTGTTGTATCAAGAATGCAATATGTTGAAAACGCTATTATGCCAAATAAAACTAACCATGCAACAAGCTGAGAACAATGCACAACTAAATGCAACTCACAAAGACTAAATCACCACTAGATGTTATCTTGCAAACACGAAGCGATGCCCGAGCTAGGAGGCCTTCATTCCTCGAAGCGATTCTAGAGCCAATCCGGCAGTATAACAGTGTAGTAGACCAAAAATGATCAAATGAGAACTCAAGGCTGTCTTTTATAAGCTTCTGTTAACCTTCCTTGAAATCCTAACACCTTTTCCCAAGTCAAAAACCCTAATCCCAAGTAATGGCGTCATTTTCCAAGCAATGATGGCGCCACCCTTCAAGTCCACCTTTTAAAATAACATTAAGTTATTTGACTAGGCCAAGGTCATAAAATAACATTTAAAATATAATGTTATTTTCAAGTGAAATAATCTCATTTCTCCAAAATTGCATTCTGAAGCCCGAAACTGAATGAGTCAACTGAAAGGGAAAGTCAACTGCCTGAGACAAACCTGTTAGCTGCCAAAAATAGAATTTACTAAAAATAGTAAATTCCTGGAAATGCTCAGAAAGCCGAGACGAACTTACCCCTGCGAAGCTCTCTGAAAACCCAGAAAGAATCCGCCATCAAAACCACCAACTCCAAGCAAAGACATCCTCAAAACTAGGAAACCCTAATTTGTACCTTCCGACTAGCCTTCGAGTATCCAGAAAAAGGCCAACGGTCACTGTGAAGATTAGGTTTGAGAAGGGGACATTACAACCTCTAGAGTTTTTTGTGAGGCTACTTCCTCAGATGTTTCACTTCAACTCCTTGATTTCTACACTAAACTATACTAATAGCCAAGGAAAAGGGGGAGGAAGATTATTTGAAAAGAAACCTAAGCTAATGGGATGTGATGCACCAAAAGAGAGTGATCCACTTGGTCTGGAAAAAAGCAAACTACTGAGGAAGCTAAACAGGATGCAGGGTTACTCTGGTTCTATCTCAAGGCCATAGGCAAGGAGCTTTTGCATGGAGGTCGAAGGAGAGCTTTACGCTTTCAAGAATAACAAAATAGGTCTATCGAAAACACTGAGTTAATAAACTTCAAAGGGAACTAGTCACACAGACACTTCACACAATCCTGTATAAAACCGAAAGAGTCAAAAGCAAGGTGCTTAGAGTAAACACAGGTGATGAACAACGATTATGCATTCTGCAAATAAAATCAAAATGTACACTTCTTTTTGACCAAAAACAATAAAGTTTTCCTTATATTGCTTCAAAAGAATCTTTTACAAAGCAATTTCTGCAGAGTGATTTTATCACCAGTCCGGGGATACATTTCTAGGCTCCAAGGCCTCTACTTATAAATAAAAAGGGGAAGAGAGAAAGGGAGGAAAGAAGAAGTCGCAGATCACTAGAACCTCCTGTTGTCCTTCCTGGATGTTCATAAATTTGCCATTCTAGATTGCCGCCCAATACTCTCGAGCCCCTCCCGTCTTTAAGACTTGCTTTGGCGCATCTGAAAAGTCATGTTGTGAACAGCTGGAATGTTTCTTCTTGACGTGACTCATTTAAGCATCGAACGGCGATCGTGGGCAATGAACCATGGCAAATGGGAGCCTTCATAACTTCCAGCGACCAGCCGCTCGGACTCTCCCATGTTTATTGAACATCTTTGTGCCACTTGTCCTTTACTGATTGGCCCTTTCTGCTCCAGTTACGCCACGTGGCAGCCTTCCATTTGTTACATCATGATTCTAGCATTGCCGAACGAAGCTTAAGTCGAGCCCTTGGAGAATCCCGATTTACTCTATGTAGAGTAATTTGGGTTCTTTGGCCTCTCCAACTTCGGACTTTCCCAGATCCTTCACTTAAAAAGCCTTTTAAGCAGAGTACTTTGAGAAACCCAATTTGCACTATGCAGAGTAATTCGGGTTCTCTAAGCCTACTTACTTCGGGCTTGTCCATCTTGAAGTCTTCTCACTTTGTTGCTTCCCAAGCCTTAAGACTTCGGGCTTTTCAATCCCAATTACTTCCAACGGCTAGTCTCTTAACCTGATTTTGACGTCCATTGGCCCGTCATTTCCTTCGGACACTTGGTCTCGGACTTCTCTCTCAGCGTATTTCTTTCGAGCAAATCTCCCGAAGGAATTTCTTCGAACAATTTGTCCGAAGGAATTCCTTCGGACTTTTTGTCCGCGTCTGTCTTTGGAAACTACCCTTCAGGCTTTTCATAATGGACTTTCCCGAAGGGTAAGAGACCCTTCAGGTTTTCTGCATGTCCCCTCGGATTTTCGCAAATGATCATCCCGAAGGAAAAGCTACCCTTCGGGAATTTTGAAATGGTCCTCCCAAAGGGTAACATACCCTTCGTAAAAATTGCAACTGTCCACTTGGAGAAGAAAAAGCCCTTCGAAAAAGTTGAAGTGTACCTTTTGCCCTAAAAAGATCCTTCGATATTTTGAAAATGCCCTTCAAATTTTTTGAGAAATATGAGAAATACATGTCTTTTGAAGAACCCGAGAAGTATTACTTTTCAAGACCAAATCGGGTTTGTTGAGCACCTTTACTCATTTCGGGCTTTTGACTGCTCACAACTTATGAAGTAAACAAGTAGTGCTTCCTAGAGAACCCGAAATACACTGTTTATGAGTAATTCGGATTTGTAAACCCGAATTACTTCTACTTATGAAACATTTAGAAGTTAAGCACTGCTGGAAACCCGATTTGCACCATGCCTTCAAAAAAAACCCGAAGTTGTCACTGCTAGAAAACCCGAAGTTCTCCCAAAGGCTTACCATTTTCTTCCCTGAAAGCTCCCTTTCCATACTTAGGTAAACTTTGACATGTGGGCCAAAAAATGGCCAACATTCCCTTTGGACACTTTGTCTTGGGCTTCCTCGAAAGAAATCCTTCCAAAGGAATTCCTTTGGAGTTTTTCCTTCGGCATCCTTGAAATGGTCTTTTCTTCAGAACCTTTCTTTCAAACAAATTGTCCGAAAGAATTTATTTACTTAGCCGAAAAAGAAAATCCCGAAAACACTTGGCCAAAAGAAAAACATTCCTTCAGAAAAATTGTGTAGACAATTTTTTCGAAGAAAAACATGAAGTTTAACCAAAGAAAAAGCCCGAGGAAAGAAACACTTAGTTCTTACAAAGCCCGGAAGAATGAATCAAAGGTTTGGCATGAACTTTACACTTTACACTTAGCCTTATGGCCTGTAGGCTTGCTTTTGAACATGTTGTTGACCCCTGAACAACTTGCTCAAATCTTCTCTTAGCCCTCCTTATCCATTGCTTCATCAAAAAATACGAGCTTTAGAATGTGGGCCAAAAATTGGCCAACATCTTTGGCGACTCGCAGGGAGGCATCCCTGCTATGCTTGAAGAACCCAACTCATTTGCTTCATCTGATCCATTGGGTATGGAGTCACTGCTTTTTTTTTTTAAACAAGGCTGACTCTATCTAGAAATTTCCCTTGAAGCAACAAGAACAACCGAAATGAAACAAACTATGCTTAAAGCACTTATGGAAGGAAAACACAACTAAAAAAGATGTGCACAAGGCACCTAGAAGAAAACATGAAAAACTAAATGAAACGTACAAAATATATACAACGGCTGCGACTCTTTTAATAGCAAGGCTTCAGATGAATCCCATTGACTGGGATGGGTAATACCTCTCCATCTAATTAGGTGAGCTGGAAAGCGTTATGTTGTTTGCCTCCATGGATCAAATAAGGGCCACTCCACAAGCTGTCAAATTTGGTATGGTTGCTTGGTTTGGCCCTATTTGAATCCCACTTGAGGACCAGGTCTCCCTCCTTGAAGTTCCTTGCCATGGCTCTCTTGTCAAAAGCTTTCTTGACTTGAGCTTGATGTGACTCTAACGTCTTCATTGCAAGGTCTCTTGTCTCCTCAAGTTCCGTGAGTTCTGCCAATCTCACATTCATGGGTTCATCTTCCAGCATCTCCAACAGATGGGCTAGTTCTAATGCAAGCAACTCAAGCAAAATGGATAACTTGGCCTCCCTTCCATATACTAAAACATATGGGAATTGCCAATAGCAGCTTTAGGAGTTACCCTGTCAACGCACAAAGCTGTCTTCAATTTGGTGTGCCATGTCCTCTGGTTCTCCATAGTTCTCTTGATGATTCTCAACAAATTCTTGTTTGTGGACTCGGTCAGTCCATTTCCTTGAGGATAATAATTGGAAGAGGTGCTGAAGTAGATCCCATCTTGAGAGCCCATTCACTTGTTTTTAGACCAAGGAAAGCCAATGCATTGTCAGAAATGATAGTTGATGGAACACCAAACCTAGTCACAATGTTGTCATAGAAATCTAGGACTGCACTTTCGTTAGCCTCCTTCAATGCAATGGCTTCCACCCACCTGGTGAAGATTCAGTTGCAGTAAGCACCCACTTATGCCTCACACTTGATGCGGGGTTGATCACTCCAATGAAATCCAAACCCCACTGTATGAATGGTTGCTCTACCTGAATTGGGTTGAGAGAGAACGCTGTTAATCTTTGCTTACCTACAAAAAAAGCACACTTTTGACACCTCCTTACACTTGAGAGGGAAAGTTGTTAATCTTTGCTTACCTACAAAAAAAAAAACACTTTTGACACCTCCTTACCCATGCATAAGCATCTTTGAAAGGCTGGACCAGCAATAACCAGCCCTCATTATCTTTGTTGTTGTAGTCCTAGGTGCAAAATGACCTCCTGCAGGTCCATCATGGAAATGCTCCAAAAGCTTGGTTATTTAGTCATTATCTATGCACCTTAGGAGCACTCCATTGAGATCCTTTCTGAATAAAATCCCATCAACCAATGCATAAGGTATGGACTGAACTCTGAAATGCCTTATTTTTGCCAAAGGACATTCACTTGTTAGAAGAAAATGTGCCATATCATGGAGCCAACTCTTATGAAGTAGAGGTGCCTCTACCTGTGAGTTGTTTTGAAACACCAAGGCAACTTCTTTATCATTTTGAAGATCTTCCACCATGTGTTCACACAACCCTGCCTCTAACCAACTTGGTCACTTTGATTTTCACGTCGAACTCCATGATTTTGGTGATCCAGCCAGCTCTTTTCTCATTCAGAACTTTGTTAAGGAGGAAATCCCTTACTCCAGGATGGAGCACCATGAGATAAATCTTGTTGTTGGAGAGCATTGGTCTGAACTTCTTAAGACTCCTCACTACTGCAAGGATTTGATTCTCTAAGGTGTACCTTACTTCATATCCTTGCAACGCTTGACTAAAGAAGACAATCGGCTGCTCCATTTCCTTGCCATTCTTTTGTGTTAGCACAGCTGACAAGCCCTCAATGTTGGCAAAGGTGTACAACATGAAATCCTTGGAGAAAACAAGAATTGTGAGCGAGGGTGCTTGAACAATGGCCAGTTTGATAGCCTCAAAAGCATCTTTTCCTTCTCTTGACCAAAAAAAAACCTGACTCTTCTTTAACATGGCAATAATAGGCTTGACCAAGCTTGCAAAACCCAGTATGAACCTTCTTACAAAATATATTTTGCCAATGAAGCTCTGAACCCCTTTTTTATGGTTGGGGAGAGAGAGAGCTAAGATGGCGTCTACTCTTTCAGGATCAATGGACAGCCCTTCTTTTGAAACGATGTGGCCCAGCAGCTTGCCTTCATGTACAACAAACACACACTTCTTGGGATTCAACGAAATCCCAAACTCCCTGCATTTTTCAAAGATCAACCTCAAGGGGCCCATGTGTTCGTTGGGATTCTTGAAGAAAACCGTGATGTCATCCAAGTATACCAGCACCGTTTGATTCAGCAACCCTTGGAAAGCCATGTCCATGGCTCTTTGAAAAGTTGCATCAGTATTTGACAAACTGAAGGGCATCTTATGGTATGCATATGTGCCCCATTTGGTGGTGAAGGCAGTCTTGTACCGATCCTTCTCTTTTACCCATACTTGGTTGTAGCCTGAATATCCATCCAATAGAGAAAAAAGTTTTGAACCTGCAACTACTTAGAGAAGTTGCTCCATGGATGGTAGAGGATAGTGATCCTTCAAGAAGACTTCATTCAAATCTCTGAAGTCAACACACAGCCTAATCTCCTCACTATTTTTTCTTACAAGCACCAAATTGGCTACCATGATGAATGTTTGATGAGAAAGATAATCCTGGACTCGATCAACTTGGTTAGCTCTTTCTGTTGACCAATTTTTGGTCCTGCAGGCCAAAAATTGGGCACCCCTCTTCTTTTTATTGCAAGAGTCTTTCGATCCAAGTTCTGGCTAGTTCATCCCTCCGCTGCCTTGTGCAAATTTTCTCTGTCAGACCATTTCCCATAAAAAAAACCAAGTGTTTTCCTCTTTTGGTTGCCAAGTGCTTTTCGGGTCTGACAAGTGACTTGTAAAAAATTCATATGTGAAGCCACTTGCAAACCTCGATTTGGTCTTGGTAGATCAAATCGGGTTTTCTAAATGGCTTTAATCATTTGTCTTATAAGCAAGAGTCGACGTGAAACTCAATTTGGTCTCGGATGCTTTCACAAGGCAAGTAAATTACTTCAGAGGGCTTTTTATCGACAAAATGGAACAAGTTCAAAAGGTCGAAGGGTCATTTGCAAAAAGTCCGAAGGGTAGGTGCCCTTGCAGAGGGCACATAGGTGGCAAGCGGGACCTTTGCAATTCTTCTGAACAGCAACTTTGGAGGTCAAGGAGCCCTTGCAGGGGGCAAGCGATGAGCAAAGTGGACCTTTTCAAAGGTCCGAAGCATAACTTTGGGCTCGAATTGCCCTTGCGGAGGGCAATCGGTTGGAGCAAAGGGGCAAGACAGAAACCCTGAAAGGAACTTGCCATTCGAAAAAAGTGACAGGCCAAAAGAGAATGTTCGAAGGAAATCCAAGGAAGAAAAACTTAAGGAAGAATTCTTTCGGACAAAATGTTCAAAGAAATTCGACAGTCGCAGAAAGTCTAAAAATTTTTGGAAGACCAAAAGTCTGAAGGGTAGGTGTCCTTGTGGGGGGCACTTGGCTTTAAAAGAGGACCTTTTCAATTTTTCCGATGGGTCACTTTCCCTTTGGAAAAGTTCGTTTGCAAAATGCCGAAGGAATTGTCCTAGCTGGTGACGAGCCTACGAACGTCAAATTCAGGGCAGTAAGCTAGCCGTTGGGATTCAAATGTCCGATGACAGGGCCACGAACGTCAAATTCAAGGTGATAAGCTAGCCATTGGGAAGTAATCAAATGAGAGTTCCTTCAGACAAAATGTTTGAAGGAACTCAGAAACGGAAGCTCGAAGGCTCGTCGAAGAAGGGAGCCCGGGGAAATAATAAGCCCCGAGAGCTCGAATTGCCAGGGAAAGAAGGGGAAAACAAGGCGGGTAACCCAGAACACAACCATGTGCACATAAGACAAAAGCTTAAAACGCTCTAAGTGGTGTAGCAAGTCAAAGCGCAAACCCAAGGATGAACCAGATCAAGGCAGATGGCACAGGAGTCATCAGCAGGAGAAGTAAATGCACTTAGGTGAAATAGTCTCCACCGAAAACCATTAAAAAAATTGGTCACAAACATTGAAGGGAGCGGCCCGTGTTTTCTTGTTTTGCCATTAATGAACAGATGAACAGAGAGTTGCACTCAGCATTGAAGAGAGCATGGCCCAATCAACATAACTTGGGGATGGCCTTGTCGGTTGCTAGGAGTAACCCATGCTCTTGCAGGCCCAAACAGCAAGGGCAGCAACTTAAGCACCTACAGCATGGCTTTCCCATACACAATTAAGAAGAGACGGCAGCAACATGGGCTTGTGATCACTGCAGGAGTGTTTAATACAACATGGGTTTTATTCCCTTGACTGGTAATGATCTGTTTTTCAAGCTCTCTATATAATTGTAACTTCTCATTCTTGAAAAGGATCTCTCAACATTGTATGGCGAAGCCCTGAAAAAATTTACCTTGAATCAAAATAAGCGTTTTACCTCCATTTGAACTTGCACTTTTGCATGTTTATGGCCTTATCTTATGTTCAATCATTTCCTTTAATGCTTTCATAAGTTTATACCAACATATCTAGTGTATTGTGAATTCTTCTCTGCAGGTCAACAAGAAGTGTCCAGCTCGGAGTATATACATATTTGAACAGACTATCCAATAGTGTCTTAGAACACCTCTGGTAGTTTCTTCCTCCCTATACCTCCATAGGATCCCCTGTTGAAACACTGATGCAGGCAAGTTTCTCATTCGAATGGAGTGTCTGTTTGCTTCTCTTTGATGTAAAGTGTAGATAAAAGCTGAGTAGACCAACCAATTTGGTGCATCACTGCATTAGTTAGGTTCTATTTTCAGTTTCTCTGTTTTCACTCCCCATTGTTAGCAATAGAAAATCCAAGGCCTCAACATGCATCAAGGGGAGCTAGCCCCTAATCTAGAGATTCATCCCTCAAGTTTGCCACCCACAGCAAAAGAAATGTCTCCATTGTGCCACGTGAAGGAAGGGAGCTGAGTCTCCTTTCTGAGGGTGCAATCCACAAGTCAACAGTTTTTTGCCCGCCTGATGGGACAAATTTTGTGTCCTGTAGGTTTCAGGATTGGTGTTGGTCTTGTTATTGTAAAAAACCCAAAGGAGCTATAATCCAGCACCTGACGACTCCATTCAGGAACTCAGTGTCTAATTAATGATCAACCTGGCATCCCATACCTAAGGTCACCACAAGATCTTCTAGGGGTGTCCCTTTTGAATTTATTGAGTTGCCTTTGAACTCAACAAAAAGGCTAAGGTTTGCAACTACTCATCCTTACGTAGCAAGCCACTTTCCCAAACCAGCCATAAAATACACCTACTCAAGGAGACCCCGGTTGAATCCTTTCACAGCCATGGCTTTCCCTTTTGTGGCCTTCAATGGTTAGAGTCCCTTGAACCTTCTGCAGTAGACCCAATTCCAGGGACAACTCTCAAAAGTGTTCCTCCCTTTAGTGGAGAGGGCCCAATCACTGTTGTCGAGCATATCAAAAACATAGCCAACCTCTGCAACATCCATAATATCACTGAGAAAAATGTAGCCATTAAATTGCTAGCCTTGTCCTTCAAAGGGAAAGTTTTGGACTGATATGGGACCTTGCCTATGAACTCAGTTGGCTCATGGAATGAGTTAGGGACCCTCTTGACAAATAGGTTTGGGAAAAAAAGTGACAATTTGTCTCTAGCTGAGCAACTGACCACCATGAAGAGAGCCCCACATGAATTTATGCAAGATTTTAACATTGGGTTCCAAAAGACTTGGGACAAAATCCCAATTCTAATAAGGCCAACCCCAAGCTATGCTTTCCTTTACTACTTGAAGGCCCTGAATAGTGACATTATTGTCATGTTACAGTCCATGGGTGGACATATTATGTTCATTGTTTATGAAATAGCCATAGCTGCTGAAAATTGCCTTGTTCAAGTAGGAAAGATAGCTCCTAGACCTCATATGCCATTCTTTCCTGATTTACAACCCTCAGCTCAGCCTGCTACGCCCACTCTAGCTCCTCTGCCTAAGCAAGAGAGGCCGACTGCTTCCACTGCAAATGATTTCCATGAAGTCAACAACCTGATGCAGAGTGTTACCAATGAGTTAGTTGCCTTCAAGAGGCAACAAGCTTAGAGTTATAGGCCAAATCAAAGCTACCAGCAGTTTGAGCAGACAAATAGATCTCCCTTCCAGAATTACAATCAAGGGCAGGGTCAAATTATACAAGTCAAGCCTTATTAGAGCTATAATCCAAATGTCCCTTCATCTTCCAAGGCTCTTGTCCCCACTCAAAATAATTTGGTGCAGGAGCAACCCAATTATCCACCCTTAGGGCATGGCCAAGAACAAGTTGCTTATGCCAATGAGCTACCAAATCAAAACATGACCGCACAAGGTGATCAGACAGCCCAATTCTCAAATTTTGAGATATCAACACAGCTTGAGATAGACAGCAGGCAGGCTCAATCTGATTCCACTCTTATGAATCACCTGGAAGGAGAGTTCTACGCAGTCAACTATGTGGGGAGCACAAGTGACCAAAATGATTATGTTGCAGCCAACACTAGGTCCAAAAGGAGAGCTATGGATGAAGCTCAAGCAACCACTCAAGCACCTACAACATCACACCACAAGCAAATCACAAGTTCCCCAATTACAGACTGGCGGTTGCAGCTTCAACTCCTCAGATTGCACCACAACTTACAAATGTCCCCAAGGAGAGCTCCAAAGAGGGCAATCTTTCGATCAATATAGTGGACCAAATGAAGAAGCTGCACTTGAACATCTCATTGTGGGATTCTTTAGCACTACCAGGGCAAAAGGATATACTCCAAAAGGAATTGCTCGGGCTAGGTGAGCAAGCTGTCCCAACAAGAAATGATAATGTGTTGATAGTAAATAGGGCTCCTTCCATGGCAGGGCAAGCAAAAAAAGAAGAAAAGGTTCCTCCCTTCTATTTGTCCCTGATTATTGGTGACTCCTTGGTCCACAATTGCATTATTGATAGTGGAGCAAGTACCTCAATTATGCCTAAATGCATAGCTAATAAGCTAGGCCTTAAATATGAGCAAATGACCAAAGGAGTTCAGCAATTGGATGGATCACCAGCTAAGACCTTAGGAGTGGTAAGGGGTTTGAATCTAACTCTCCATGCTTGTCCGATTTTCTCAATTGCCCATGATGGGGTAGTGGCAGATGTTCCTCTTTACTTTGCTCTTTGCTTGTCAAGGGATTTCACATCCAAGATAGGTGGATACTTGGTAGCCAATTGGTCCTACATGGTTTTTAGGACAAAGTATGGAACTATAGTGA
Source organism: Torreya grandis (assembly GCA_037957365.1). Taxonomy (NCBI): domain Eukaryota; kingdom Viridiplantae; phylum Streptophyta; class Pinopsida; order Cupressales; family Taxaceae; genus Torreya; species Torreya grandis. Next base: position 1,528,499 of record JARHVA010000693.1, on the reverse strand, counting down.
AGATTGAGTCAGAACCTATCCACAAGGATCACCTGGAGCCATACTCGTCCAAAGCGGCAAATGTGAACTACGCCATCATTGATAAAGAAGAGCTCCAAGTGGACCAATCACTATCTTCTTTCCTTGTAGGAGTTGCTGACCTGCTCCTAGATGAATGGGAAAATGACAATTTTGAACATGATCCTTACAAGTTCATCGAAGAAGCTAGCTTTGGATTCTACTACATGCATGAAAAAGATGCTTTCATGCCGAATTTGATGAAGGTAAACCAAGAGGACTGTGGTTTGTGGCAGCTATTCTTTGATGGATCTAGAAGCAAGTTGGGAGCTGGTGGTGGAGCAATGTTGGTTTCACCTTCAAAGAAGAAATACTTCTCAACTTTTAGGTTTCAGTTCTCCTGCACTTGCAACGCAACGGAGTATGAAGCCCTTGTTCATGGCCTAGAATGGGCAAGAGAGGAATCAAAGATTTGCAAGTATTTAGAGACAGCGAGTTGATTGTGAACCAGGTAAGGGGTCAAAGCTTGACCAAGAACTCCCTACTCAAGTCTTACAAGCACAGAGTGTGTGACCTAATGGAGAGCTTCGTTGCTTTTAACATCACTTCCATCCTAAGAGAGGAGAACAAGCATGCGGATAGACTAGCAGCAATTGGTGCTCAATTTGATATCCCAAAGGGGGTAAGACAAAGCAAGAATCAGCACCATTTAAAGGTGATAGTGAGGCCCTCCATACCAGACAATGTCACCAATTGGCAAGTGTTTGAAAGTGACCAGCAAATAGCACTTTTCTTGCAGCAGGAGGCTAAATTCGCTTCAAAAAATCAGTCCAAATTGCAGCAGCAATTTGATAGGCAGATTATTCAACTAAAGACCAATAGGCTTCCCAAAAGTTTGGTAACTCTGGAGAGCATCTTCAACGAAGATGACCAACTCAAGAGGGACAAAGCAAGCATGTCAACCAAGAAGGAAACTTACGAAAGGGTAGAGATCTAAAAGGATACACTGCTTGCACTTGAGAAGGTATCTACCAATGAAGAAAAGCATGCTTTCATTATGTTATGCCAAGAGTTTGCCGATGTCTTTGCTTGGGAGTATGGCGATTTGAAGGGCTTCGATCCGAGCTTGGCCCAACACACCATTGAAATGAAGGAAGGTGCCAAACCCATCAAGCAAAAACAAAGGCCAATTAACCCAAAAATGGAGCCTCTCATTCGGAAGGAGCTCACCAAACTAATCGAGTCCAGAATCATCTTCCCCATCACTCTTCTTGGCTGGCCAATTTGGCCCGTAGGAAGAAGAATGGAGAAATCGGATTGTGTGTGGATTTCAAGGACCTGAATAGAGTCTCACTAAGAGATCACTATCCCCTCCCAAGTATGGAGCAGATTCTTCAGATGGTGATAGGTAGTGAAAGATTCTCCCCTCTGGATGGCTATTCCGGATACAATCAGATCCTAGTACAAGAATATGACCAATACAAGACGGCCTTCACCACCAAGTAGGGAACATTCACCTACAAGAAGATGCCATTCGGATTGTCAAATGTTGGAGCTACCTTCCAATGTGCTATGGATATAGCTTTCCAAGGTTTGATAAATGGGATCGTGCTGATTTATCTTGATATGACAGTCTTCTACAAAGAGGCAAGTGAACATCTGAACCACCTGAGGCAAATCTTTGAGAGGTGTAGAGAGTTCAACATCTCTCTCAACCCAAAAAAATGCATGTTTGTTGTCCACGAAGGCAAACTCTTGGGCCATGTCGTTTCAAAAGAAGGCTTGTCCATTGATCCAGAAAGAGTGCACACCATCTTAGCATTGTCCTTGCCTAGGAAGAAGGGCCTGCAAAGTTTCTTTGGCAAAATAAATTTTATTAGGAGATTCATTCCTAAATTTGCTGAGTTGGTCAAGCCACTAACTTCTATGCTGAGGAAGGACGAGACGTTCATGTGGACAGCAAAGAGAAGATAAAGCTTCGAAGGCATCAAGCAAGCTATCGCTCAAGCTCCTACCCTGACTAGTTCAGACTTCTCCAAGGACTTCAAATTATACACCTTTGGGAATGAAGAGGTAATCTCTGCTATGCTCACTCAAGCGAATGGTGAGAATTTAGAACAGCGTCTCGCCTTTTTTAGCCAAGGTTTAGAAGGCTACGAGGTTAGATACACGTATGTTGAGAAGCAGGCGCTTGCAATCATATGAAGTCTGAAGAAGTTCAGACATATGTTGTCTAACAACAAGATTCACATCATGGTGCCACATCTTATTGTAAAAGACTTCTTGCTGAGCCGAGACTTGAATGAGAAAAGAGTAGGATGGATCACCAAAGTAATGGAGTATGACGTAGAGATCAAGACCACCAAGCTGGTAAGGGGAAGAGCATTGTGTGAACACCTCGCTACAGACTACAAAGCGCCAAAAAAAGACGTTTTGGTACTCCATGATGAAGCTGCAGCATAAATACCTACAATCATGAAGACTTGGGCACAAGACATGGTTCATTTCCTTTGAACTAGTGAGTGTCTACAAGGTCTTGATAGGACCAAGAGGAGGTATTTTAGACTTCAATCTCTTCCTTATGTCCTAGTTGATGGAGTGTTGTTCAGAAAGAACTTTTCGGAGGTACTCTTGAGATGCATTGATTCAGACCAAGTTGACAGGGTACTATCCAAGTTCCATGATGGACCAGCTAGTGGCCACTGTATTCCTAAAGCCACAACTGCAAAGATTATGAGAGTTGGCTACTTTTGGCCCAATTTGTTCAGAGACACTCACACTTGGATGAAAAAATGTCAGAAATGTGCCTTCTTTAATGGGAAGCAACGGTTGGCTGCCATGTCTCTTCACCCTATTCAAGTAGAGCAGCCATTCATGCAATGGGAGTTGGACTTTATAGGGTTGATCAATCCTCCTAGTGCTGGCCACAAGTGGGTTTTGACTGCTACAGATTATTTCACAAGGTGGGTAGAGACCGTCGCTTTGAAAGAAGCCAATGAGAGCGCAATCTTAAACTTTTATGAAGGCATAGTGACAAGATTTGGGGTCCTAGCCACAATCATTTCAGACAATGCATTGGCTTTCTTATGAACAAAAACAAGTGAGTGGACATTAAAGTATGGCATCTATCTCAGCACTTCTTCCAACTACTACCCACAAGAGAATGAACTGACCGAGTCCACAAATAAGAATCTGATTAAGATCATTAAAAGGACAATGGAGAAAAATCAAAGGACTTGACATGCCAAGTTGAAGACAGCTCTTTGGGCAGACAGGATCACTCCAAAGAGAGCGATTGGGAATTGACCATACACACTTGTGTATGGAAGGGAAGCTAGACTTCCAATTTCACTTGAATTACCAGCCTTGGATCTTGCCCATCAGCTGTAATTGGTTGAGAGTGATAACTTGGAAGTCAGGTATTGTAAGCTAATGGAACTTCAAGAAGCAAGAGACCAAGCCATGGATGCAATGACCAGCCACCAACAGCAAACAAAGAAGCATTTTGACAAGAGGTCTATGCCAAGGACCTTCTCAGAAGATGACACTGTATTGAAGTGAGATGAGGACCGAGCCAACCCTGAGAGGCACACAAAGTTTGATGCCTTGTGGAGTGGCTCATATGTCATCACCCAATGCAAACAACATAATGCTTTCCAACTCTCCAAGTTGGATGGTGAAGAGATACATATCCCAGTCAATGGGATATGTCTTAAGCATTGTCACTAGCTTTCTTTTGTCATATACATAGTTTCCTTTTTTTTGTCTCGTTTTCTTTAAGTGTTGTTATGCATGTGTGTAGTGTTTTTAGCCTTTGTGTGTGTTTTGTTTATTGTTTGGGTAAAATATTTGTTGGTTCTTAGGTCTTTACAGCGTTCTTGCCGACTTTTCAAGTTGCACCCTAACTCCATGCCCAATGGACTTTTAGGCCACCAGTCTTCTCAAGCATAGCAGACATGCTTCCCTGGTGAATTGCCAAATGTGTTGACCAATTTTTGGTCCTGCAAAGCAAAAATTGGGCACCCCTCTTCTTTTTATTGCAAGAGTCTTTCGATCTAGTTCTAGTTAGTTCATCCCTCAGCTACCTTGTGCAGATTTTCTCTGTCAGGGCATTTCCCATGAAAAAACCAAGTATTTTCCTCTTTCGTTTGCCAAGTGCTTTCTGGGTCTGATAGGTGACTTGTAAAAAATTCATAAGTGAAGCTACTTGCAAACCTCGATTTGGTCTTGGTAGATCAAATCGGGTTTTCTAAATGGCTTTACTCATTTGTCTTATAAGCAAGAGTCGACGTGAAACTTAATTTGTTATCGAATGCTTCACAAGGCAAGTAAATTACTTCGAATGGCTTTTTATCGGCAAAATGGACCAAGTTCAAAAGGCCGAAGGGTCTTTTGCAAAAAGTCCGAAGGGTAGGTGCCTTTACGGAGGGCAGTTAGGCGACAAGCAGGGCCTTTGCAATTCTTCCGAAAGGCAACTTTGGAGGCCAAGGAGCCCCTTGCAGGGGGCAAGTGATGAGCAAAGTGGACCTTTTCAAAGGTCCGAAGGGTAACTTTGGGCTCGAATTGCCCTTGCGGAGGGCAGCCGGTTGGAGCAAAGGGGCAAGACAGAAAGTCCGAAAGGAACTTGCCCTTCGGAAAAAGTGACAGGCCAAAAGACAATTCCTTCGAACTTTTGTCCAAAGGAAATCCAAGGAAGAAAAACTCAAGGAAGAATTATTTCAGACAAAATATTCGAAGGAATTCCTTCAGACATTTTGTCCGAAGAAATTCGACAGTTGCAGAAAGTCCAAAAATTTTCGGAAGACCAAAAGTCTGAAGGGTAGGTGTCCTTGCGGGGGGCACTTGGCTTTGAAAGAGGACCTTTTCAATTTTTTCGAAGAGTCACTTTCCCTTCGGAAAAGTTCATTTTCAAAATGCCAAAGGAATTGTCCTAGCCGGTGACGGAACCGCGAACATCAAATTTAGGGCAGTATGCTAGCCGTTGGGATTCAAATCTCTAGTGACAAGGCCATGAACGTCAAATTCAAGGTGATAAGCTAGCCGTTGGGAAGTAATCAAAGGAGAATTCTTTCGGACAAAATGTCCGAAGGAACTCAAAAACAGAATCCTGAAGGCTAGTCAAAGAAGGGAGCCCAGGGAAATAATAAGCCCCGAGAGCCCAAATTGCCAAGCAAAGAAGGGGAAGACAAGGCGGGTAACCCAGAATGCGGCCACGCGCACATAAGACAAAATCTCAAAACGCTCCAAGTGGCATAGTAAGTCAAAGCGCAGACTCAAGGATGAACCAGACCAAGGCAGATGGCACAAAAGTCGTCAGCAAGAAAAGTAAATGCACTTAGGTGAAATAGTCTCCACTGAAAACCATTAAAAGGATTGGTCACGAACATTGAAGGAAGCGGCCCGTGTTTTCTTGTTTTGCCATTAATGAATAGCCAGTTGCGCTCAGCATTGAAGAGAGCATGGCCCAGTCAACATAACTTGGGGATGGCCTTGTCGGTTGCTAGGAGTAACCCATGCTCTTGCAGGCCTGGACAGCAAGGGCAACGACTTAAGCACCTACAGCATGGCTTTCCCATACGCAATTAAGAAGAGACGACAACAGCATGGGCTTGTGGTCGCTGCAAGAGTGTTTAATACAGCATGGGTTTCATTCCCTTACCTAGGCAATGATCTGTTTTTCAAGCTCTCTATATAATTGTAGCTTCTCATTCTTGAAAAGGATCTCTCAGCATTGTATGATGAAGCCCTGAAGAAATTTACTTTGAATCAAAAGAAGCGTTTTACCTCCATTTGAGTTTGCACTTTTGCATGTCTATGGCCTTATCTTATGTTCAGTCATTTCTTTTAATGCTTTCATATGTTTATACTAGCGTATCTCGTGTATTGTGAATTCTTCTCTGTAGGTCAACAAGAAGTGTCCAGCTCGGAGTATAAGCATATTTGAACAAACTGTCCAATAGTGTCTTAGAACACCTCTGGTAGTTTCTTCCTCCCTATACCTCCATAGGATCCCCTGTTGAAACACTGATGCAGACAAGTTTCTCATTCGAATGGAGTGTCTGTTTGCTTCTCTTTGGTGTAAAGTGTAGGTAAAAGCTGAGTAGACCAACCAGTTTGGTTCATCACCGCATTAGTTAGGTTCTGTTTTCAGTATTTCTCTCTTTTCACCCCCCCATCGTTGGCAGTAAGAAATTCAGGGCCTCAAGGTGCATCAAAGGGAGCTAGCCCCTAATCTAGAGATTTATCCCTCAAGTTTGCCACCCACAGCAAGAGGAATGTCTCCATTGTGCCGCATAGAGGAAGGACACTGAGTCTCCTTTCAGAGGATGCAATCCACAACGTCAACACTTTCCTCATAAGCTCTTCTATCTTGGGGTTGATGGGCCTTTGCTTTTGCCTTACATGCTTAGCATTGGCCTCCAATTCTATGGTATATTGGGCTAACTTCGGATCAAAACCTTTGAAGTCGCTATATTCCCAAGCAAAAAATGTCTACGTATTCTTGGCAAAGTGTTATGAAAGTGTGCCTCTCAGCCTTGCTGCTTACCTTCCCAAGCTTGAGAAGCTTATCTTTGAAGATGAGGACTCTCTCATAGTTTTCTTCGTTGGTGGACATTACTGTTTTTTCTTTTTTTACGCAGTCTCCCTCATGGAAAAGGCCCTCAAGTGTAGCCAGTCTCTTAGAAAGTTTGTTTGACCTTAGTTGAACAATTTGATCCTCATATTGATGATGAAGCTTACTTTGGTTGGTGGAGAACTCAGCTTCCTGCTGTAAAAAACAAGCAATTTGTTTGTCATTTTCGAAGACCTATCAATGGGCTTCATTATCTGGTACAGATGGCCTCACCACCACTTCGACATGTGACTCAACCTTGGCTTCTCTTAGCTTACTCAGAATGTCGAACTAAGCTCCCATGGCTGCCGTTCTAATCTCTTGGCACAGTTTGAATGTCAAAGGCTTCAATATCTTCAATTAGGTCCCACACTCTATTTTTGTAGGACCTCATCAAAGGATTATTTGTAATATTCAAGCCTCTGACTTGGTTCACTATGAGCTCACTGTCTCCATATGCTTGCAACATTTTGATTCCTCTTTTATTGGCCCATTGAAGACCACGGATCAAGCATTCGTACTCTGTTGCATTTGAAGAGCCGCTGAAATGGAACCTATAGGAAGAGAAAAGCTTATCACCTGAAGAGGAAACCAACATTGCCCCTGCACCCACTCCATTTTTGCTCCTTGAACCATCAAAGAACAACTTCCACATACTATTAAGGTCTTCTTTAGGTCCAATGAGGGAAGGCATGAGTTGATTTTTTCATGTAGCAAATAAACACCCATGTCTCTTTCCTCAACACCTTCCAAAGGGTTAAGAAATTGATTATCTCCCCATAGCTCATCCAAGAACAACTTTGGAACCTCTTCAAGATGAATGTTCAGCGTCTGACCAATTTTAAACTCATCTTCATCAAGGATAGTACAATTGAGGTTTATGCTATATGGCTGATGGGGTTCAATGTGGAATTGTGCCATGGGTTCAACCTTGATTGAGACCTTAGTCCCGTACCTTGTTCTGAATGCCATGTAATACCGATCTACTATAAGATAACCTCCAATTTTGGCTATGAATTCTCTAGAAAGACACAGTGCAAAGCAAGGAGTGACATCAAGGATCAGCATGTTCTGCACCACCAAAACAGTAGGACAAGCATGCAGGGTTAAGCTCAAATCCTTGATGATACCTGATGGCTTTGTGGAAGAACCGTCAAGCTGCAGGACTCCCTTGGTATGCGGCTCATATTTAAGGTTCAGCTGATCAGCGATAGACTTTGGCATGACTGAAGTGCTAGCCCCACTATCTACCAAGCAATTGTGCACCAAGGAATCACCGATAATTAATGAAATGTAGAATGGAGGGGGCTTGGTCACACTACTTGACCTTTCTCCCAAAGGACCCTTGGTTGCATTAGTGAAGACCTCAACGTCCTTGCTTGGTTGCCTCCCTGCAGTTGTCGTAACACACATCTTGGACAGACCTTCTTGAAGATGTCCACTTGATCAAGCATGGAAAGCATGTCCCACATTGGTACACTCACGTTGGATTTCTTCATTTGTTCAATAATGTTGATTGGTGTTCCACTGACCTTTGCCTGGGTTTTGGGAGCTATTGTTGTTGGCTTTGCCAATGGAGTGGTGACAAGAGGTTCTTTGAAAGCTTCCTAGTTGTCACCCATATTCCTTCTTTTGAGTCTTGTGTTTGTTAAGATTGGGACATGAGCCAGACTGGGGATGGTCTGCTGATTGGATGCATAGCACTCCTCTTGTTCACTGATGACCATTGTGGCTTCCAGTTGGTTTGACACCTAATCCGAGCCTTGTTCTTGTGGGGCTGCTCTGGCTTTGTCATTGTGAGAACCTCCATGATTTGGGCCATAAGAGCTTGATTGTACCCATAAGCAACCGCCTGCTGCCATTGGTCATTGACTACCTCGTTAGAGCTATTAGTTGGGACAATGGATTGCCCAAAAGAATGATTCCAAGGCATTCTCCCTTCAACCTCCTGAGCCACATTGTTTTGAACCGGAACTAAGGAATTGGAAGGGGCTGCAGCATTTGGATTATAATTACGTTGTCTAGCATAGTTAGGCTGCCCCTGTCCTTGAAAATTTCCTTTGCAGGGTGGCCTATTTGCTTGATAAGACTGTTGTTGAGGCTGATATGGAGCTTGATATGGCTTGATGTAAGCTTGTTGCCTCTTGACATTGACCACATCATTTCCCAAAGATTGGAGCATGCTTTTCAGTTCCAAGTAGTTCTTTTGCTCTTGGGAGTCGCTGGGTCCACTAGTGGAGGCCTTCTCTAGCTTTGGTGAAGGTACAACAACAATCGTTGGGGTTGGGAGAATGATATCAAGTGGAGGAACGACTACAGGGGGTGGTCTGATCTCGAAGAAAAGAGGCATTGGGAGTCTAGGAGTAAGCTTGTCAGCCTGAACTAGGCAATTTTTTGTTTTAATGGCCACCTCATATGCATCTAGGAATATATCCCCTCCCATGGATTGGATCATTACAGCTATATCGTTATTTAGAGTCTTTAAATAATATAAGAAAGCAAAGTTTGGGGATGGTCTAACAGCGGCTGGAATTCTATCCCAAGCCTTCTGGAATCTCATGTTGAAGTCTTGCATGACTTTATGGGGAGCTCTCTTGATTGTGATCAACTATTCTACAAGTGACAAATGATCACTCTTATCTGCAAACCTCTTACACAAAGTTGTTCCTAGTTGATCCCATGATTGGATAAAGTTAAGAGGTAGACCTCTATACCAATCTAATGCATTTCCCTTGAAGGATACAGCGAATAGCCTAATAGCTACGTTTTCTACTGTGACATTATGAATATTGCAGAAATTGGCTATGTATGTGATGTGTTTAGTAGGAGTTACAACTTGATCTCCTGTGAAATATGAGACGCTTTTGAGAGTTGCTACTGACATAGGGTCATATTGTGGCCAATTCAAAGGACTTTGGCCGTTGAAACCTACAAAAGCTCTTTGGGGAATCATGGCAGCAAAAGGGGCCAATAGAGATCTTCTTGCGTAGGTATACCTTACCACTGGTTTAGGAAAATGGTGCCCTACGTATGGGTGAGTATGGATGAACCTTAACCTCCTTGCTGAGTTCAAAGGCAATTCGATAAATTCAGCTCTAGTCATTGATCTTGTAGTTACCTTTGGCATGAAAAATGGATACTGTTATGCCACTGAATAATTGGGTGTTCATTGGAGTCGCCAGATACTGAAAGATGAAAACTACCACTGCTGCAAATTGATCAAATCAGTATCAAACTTGCCCAATCTTCCTTGGAAATCGAAATGAAACTGGTAGTGGTGTCCCACCGGACGTGCCAGAAACTGTTGAAGCATAGAATTGCACCCTTGTGAGAGAATTCTTCAGGGTCTCTCACTTCCAGCTACAAGCATGGGGATAACCTCAGGATGTGGGTATCCTATGGTAAGGTTGAACCTCTGGGCTTTTTAATGAGACTAGTTCCTCAAATGCTTCACTTCAGCGCTTGATTCCCACATTAAAATCTATTGTTGACTAAGGAAAAGGGATAGGAGGATAACATGAAAGGAAATCTAAACTAAGGAAGGTGATGCACCAAAATAAATGATCCACTTCGTCTGGGAATCAACACTAATTTAGCATAAGATAATTTTTTGCTTACACCTCACAACCAGTTAACTTGCATAAGTATTTCATAAACTAGGCTCACTGAACCATACATGAAGCAAAGAGGGATTTCGAAATCCACACCAAACATCCATTAATGGTCTAAAGAGCTCAAGCCCAGACCTGCAACTAACTGAAAAAACACCTGAAAACATGTAAGAAAGAAGGACAATGGGCTTGAAAGGACACTTCTTCACAATGCCATTGTGCACAAGCTTGCTCAACACGATTTTCAGACAAAAAAATATGTAAAAATTTAATCTTTATTGCTTCAAAAGGTCTTTTACAAAGCAATTTTGACAGTCACTTTTTCGCCAGTCCAGGGATAGTTTCTTGGCTCCAAGGCCTCTATTTATAACGACATGGGGAAGAGAAAAATGGGAACGCCTAAGAAAATTGGGAGGGAAGCCATAAATTCCTGCAGCCACCACCGTCATCCTTTGACCCTGGAGTGAGTCGCTCAAAGTCGTCCCAACCCCCTCGAGCCCATCCTACATTCAAGTCGCCCCTAGTGGATTTTGAGGGAGCCATGTCGTGAGTGGCTGAGTGTCTCTGCTTGGCACGACCAACTTGATCCCTGTATTAAAATGGCATGGTGACTTCCTTGCACATGTCCTACCTGAAGAGGACAAGGTCTCCATGTGTTGAAATTCTGGCCGAACCATGCTGCTTCTATGTTGAATGACTGTCGAGAGCGAGAACCATATTGAAGGACGAAAGCCTTCATTAAATTTTCAGCTACTAGCCCCCGCCAGTCACTTAGACTCCCCTTTGCGTTGATTGGTCATTGGAAGTCACCTCGGATCCTCGACTTGCACCGTAGATCTTTCTGTCGTGGACGCTTGCGGATCATCAATCTCCCTGCCAGCTGGATGCCCTTGTGCTACTTGGCAGCTTCTCATTCGTCTGATCATGACTCTCATGCACAGTCAATCCTTAGAACCGTGCCATTGGACCAAGCTTATTAAGTCAAGTAGCCTTGGAAACCTGATTTATTCTTTGCAGTATAATTTGGGTTTTCAAAGCTACTTAACTTATAAATAAACTTATAAGCTAAGTCCTTGAAGAATCCCGATTTACTCTATGTAGAGTAATTTGGGATTTTTGATCTCCTCAACTTCAGACTCTTCAAGCTGCTCCACTTATAAGGTCTTTTTAAAGTAAAGTGCTTGGGGAATCCTGATTTACACTTTGAAGAGTAATTTGGGTTCTCCAAGCTTACTTCGGACTTTTGGAATCCTCTTACTTCGTTGTTTCCAGCCCTGATGTCTTCGGATTCTTCCATCTTGATGACTTCGAGCTTATGGTGCTCTTCTACTTTGGGTTTGTCGAGCTTGATTACTTCAGACTTTTCAAGTCTGATTACTTCCCAATGGCTAGTCCCTTACTCTGAATTTGACGTCGATCAGCCCGTCATGCTTCCTTTGGACACTTTGTCTCGGGCTTCCCCGAAAGAAATCCTTCTGAAGGAATTCCTTCAGAGTTTTTCCTTCGACATCCTTGAAATGGTCTTTTCTTCGGAACCTTTCTTTCAAACAAATTGTCCGAAAGAATTTTTTTACTTAGCCGAAAAAGAAAATCCCGAAAACACTTATAGCCGAAAGAAAAACATTCCTTCGAAAAAATTGTGCAAACAATTTTTTCGAAGAAAAATATGAAGTTTAACCAAAGAAAAGCCCGAGGGAAGAAACACTTAGTTCTTACAAAGCCTGGAAGAATGAATCACGGACTTAGCCGAATGAAAAAGGACTTAGCATGAACTTTGCACTTTGCACTTAGCCTTCTGGCCTACAGGCTTGCTTTTGAACATGTTGTTGACCCCTGAATAACCTGCTCAGATCTTCTCTTAGCCCTGCTTGATCCATTGCTTCATCAAACAACGCAAGAGCTTTAGAATGTGGGCCAAAATTTGGCCAACAGGACCCAGACTTTTGCAAGTGCCCCCACTATTGATGACAATTTTTCCATATAAAATGGAAATGTCCTTTCGGAAGGGGTAGTGACCCTTCGAAAAACTTGTGACCAACCTTCGGATTTTGTCAATGATCTTTGGATTTATGCTTGGAGAAGACTTGTCTTTTTGAGAACCCAAGAAGCACTTCTAAGACCGAATCAAGCTTTTGATGTCTCATTACTTATTTTGGGTTTCTGACTGCTCACAACTTATGAAGTAATTAAGTAGTGCTCCTTGGAGAACCCGAAATACACTGTCCAGACCAAATCGGGCTTTCCAAACCTTCTTACTTGCTTCGGGGTTTCGACTGCTGATTACTTATAAGGTTTTTAAGTAGTGCTCCTCTAGCAACCCGAAGTTGTCTAAACTTGCCACTTTTGCTTGAAAGTCCACCTTCTCACACTTGGGCAAAAATTGGTATGTGGGCCAAAAAATGGCCAACATTTCTAACGACTCGCAGGGAAGCATGCCTACTATGCTTGAGAACCCAGCTCATACTGCCTTGTCTAGTCCATTGGGCATGGAGTCACTGCTCTGGTTCGACAACACTGACCCTCTTTGGAACCTCTTCTTGAAACAACAAGGAAAAACAAAACAAAGTGCCCAAGGCACTTATTGAAAGGAAACACACAATAGAAAAGGGAATGTGCACAAGGCACTTGGAGGAAAGCATGGAAATCTATCCTACCCTAATCTAACCAAAAAAAAAGAAAACTATACAAAACCATTGACTCGTTGTACAAAATAGCTGCCCTTCCTCACTAATACATTATACTTTACATGTTTGAGAGCTGCTAAACAAATATGAAGAATTACTGGATTTTTAACAAGTTGATGACACACTTCTCCAAGGAAAAGAACAAAAACAGACTCGCTTACCCATCCTGATTGATTGATTATGCCACCATCTTGGAATGGATATGCAAGTTGGTTTTGTTCTTGTTGGTGTTCAAATTTGTGCTCTAAATTGAGCACAACTTGTGATGGCTCCTCCTTTTCATCTCCCAACCGAGCAAGGTGCCTGATAGAACATCCCTTTGTCAACACAAACATTGAGCAGTCAGAATTTACCTCGCTCTTGCTCTTTTCTGCTTCATCATCATGCTTATTAGGCATAATCAGATCATAGTTTCCTTGAAGGACATGCTCATATTGAAAACTTTATTTATCCTCAAGGTTCTCCATCACACAAGGTGGTTCTTCAAGCTGCACTTCTTGAGCACTCAATATGTCTTCCTCATCAACCTCACTCAAGATTTATTCTTGTTCCTCAACTGCAAATGAGGGTTGATTTGAACTTTCAAGGTCTAAAAGAACATCTTTGTCTTGCTCAAGGTCTGATTTCCCATTTTCTAGCTCCAATTCATCCTGAAATGAATCATCCTCTTCTTCATCTATGTAGAATGGACTTTTAGTAATCCATTCAAGGTCTGTCTCATTATCATCTTGAGGGCTGTCCTCTTTAAGATCCAGCGTACTGGTATCGAAGCCATGCCAAGAAGATTGGTCTAAAACTGATTCTTCCCCCTCTGACTGAAGTGGGCTGCCTATCATGATCTCTTCATCATAGACACTTGTGTTGTCTTCTTCAGACTCAACTTTGATTGCAAGCTCCTCCTCTAGCCCTTGTTGAATAGGTTCTTCCTTCAAGAGAGAGATGGTGTGAGGGTGAAGAAGTTCACCTTGCTTGCAGTCTAGGAAAGTATCCTTCCAGCTAGGGACTTTGAATGGTCTCTTTGGTGGCTCTTGAGAGGAGAGAGAGTCTCGGAACTCTTGTAAACCGAGCTCATTGAGCTGAGCTATGGTTGCTTGATTTGGCACAACCAAGTCCTTTTCAAAAGCTGCTTCTTGGATTGTCTCAACTAACACCTCCTCCTTCTGAAAGCCTTTCTGGACTGACTCCCATGAAGGAAAAGCATTAGGAGTAGCCTCCTTTTTTTGAATAGGTTCTTGGACCTTCATCACTGATACCTCCTCCCCTTTTTGTATGCCTTCCCTGACTGATTTCCATGAGGGGAACGTGTGGGAAACAGCTGCCCTTTCTTGATTTCAACTCTCTTCCTCTTTCTTCATCTTCAATTCCAACTCTTTGATCTGCCTATCTATATTTTCTTTGAAAATCTTCTCTTTAAGTTGGTCAGAGGCCTTATGAGGATAAGGAACACAAGAGGGCTGATATGATGTACATGAGGGTTCTTGAAGAAGATAAGTGGGGTCTTGGATCTCAATGACAGGCTGCACTACAACAATTTCCTCCTTTCCTTGAAAGCTTTCTTGAATTGAATTCCAAGAAGGGAAGGTTTGAGGGACACTTGAAGAACTTGGAACACAAGGGGTTTCACTTGGAGTGGCCTTTTAGGGAAGAATGGGTGATATATATGAGGTTTGAGGTGGTGTATATGAAGACAGATAAGGTTGACGAAATTGGACTTGTTGTTCTTCAAGAGTTTATCCTCAATGCTTTGGATGTAACCACTCATTCAACATCTCATCTGAGAGGTTGTTCCAATTTGCCCTTTCAATAGGTGCCCATCTCTCTTTCATTTGCTGCAATGCAACGCTTATGTCATGAATGATGTGGTCAGGGATATCTTGACCATATCCCCTCTGCGTATTAAGTTCCATCATGTACTTTTGATACCCTAAGAACATTTGCCTCCAGCTTGAAATGGATTGGTTTGGAGCAAAACTAAGGATAGCTCGAGACTGAGAAGGCTGCCCATAAGGATTTTGAGAACCACTTGAGGCGAAGCCAAAAACATTGCTAACTTGATATGAAGGGTGCTGAGGCAGAGAATGAGCATTTTGATCAAAATATGATTGATTGTACATACCAGATAATGATGATCAGGTACTTGGACTGCTTTAAACCAGCTGATAGATGCTCAGAGTCGCCATTGATGTTTGTTGAATGCCTCCAAACGCTGATATGAAGAAGAACAACACAAAAAATCCTTTTACTGCTTTGGACCTTAGTCCCACCGGACGTGCCAAAAACTGTTGTAGCGTGGAATTGCACCCTTCCTGAGAGTTTTTCAGGCTCTCTCACTTCCAACTACAAGCATGGGGACAACCTCAGGATGTGGGTATCCTATGGTGAGGTTGAACCTCCAGAGTAGGGCGGTTCCTCTTTGATGCTCACCTAAACTAATGATTCACAGGGAAAAGGGTTAGAAAGGGGATAAGGGCTCCTAAAGAAGCTAATCAGGTGATGCACCAAAGCTAAATGGAAAAAACTCACCAGCTTGAACCAACACTGATTCTACAGAGGACAATACCAACTTGCACAATCGCAAGATCGAGCTAGTTGCGTTAGTATTTCATTGACAAAGTTTCAGAAGCAATGAACACAAACAGAGAGGAGTTCTATGACTCACTGAAAGCTCACATCAATGACAGAAAGAACACTAAACCAGACCTGCGAACAGCGTTGAAAACACCCTAAACAAGGCCAGAAATGAGGACCATGGACGAGGAAGATTCTCCTTCACACATTACCGTAGTGCACAACTCAACAGACACGAATCCCAAGCAAGAGATAGGCAAAGAAAGTCCTTTTATTGCATCAAGAGGTAGTTCTTACAAGTGCTTGACAAGGTTGAGCCTAATCAAGCTGAGCATATTTTGCAATAACTCAAAGAATGTCCCATCTCCCAGAAAAATAAAACAAAATCTAAAAAAAATGGGAACCATTACAATGGCTTGAAAGCCCGTATATATAGGAGACGAGAGAAGAGGGACTTGCATGGGAGAACGGAAAAAGGGGTGAAGTTATTGATGGCCGAAGCCACTGTTGTTGCAGCTGCTTTGACCATGAAATGGACCACCCAAGATCACCGTAAAATCTCCTCGAGCCCTTCGTGCATTCAAGTCTTCCTCTTCGAAACTGAGCGAGCCATACTAGTGGTAGTTGCATGTCCCTGTCAAGTCCGAGTGTTTTGATCTTTGCATTAAAGCTTGGTGTGTTCTTTATTGCAACTTGGACTATCCCAATTGGTCCTTGCATGTTCGTTGCTCCACCTAGATGCGTCTAATCCTTGTTTGACAACTTTGCATGTTCTGGAAGTGAGTTGTATGTACTTGTGCCACTTGTCCTTGGTTGATTGGCCCTTTGGATTTGCTGACCATTGACCTTAATGTTCCATGGCCGTTTGCTTTCCGTAGACTATTTTCCATAATTTTATTTTCGCAACTTTCCATTTTACTCATTCGGGCTTCGCACTCCTTGCAACTTACTTCGGACTTCTCATTGCTCATTACTCGCTTTGGAGTTTTCATCCGCAACTCCTTACTCTTCGGGTTTTGTACTCCTCGCAACTTATCCCTCGAGCTTATTTTCCCCGGAACATTTTCTTTGCTTATTTCCTTCGGACAAAAAGTCCGAAGGAATTCATTCAGAACTTTTCCAAAATTGTCTTTCGGGCTTTTTGACAAGGACTTTCCCAAAGGGCAAGAGATCCTTCGGGTTTTGTCAATGGCACCTCCCGAGGGGTAACATACCCTTCGGACTTTTTGCCTAAGACCTTCAAAAATATTGCAACGGTCCTCTAGAAAAGTGAACAAGCCCTTAAGTAATGGACCCAGGGTTTTTGCAAAGGACCCGAACTTTTGCCAGTGCCCCCACTTTTAATAACAATTTTCCCAGGTAAAATGGAAATGTCCCTTTGGAAGGGGTAGTGACCCTTCAGAAAACTTGTGACCGACCTTCGGATTTTGTCAACGATCTTTGGATTTACGCTTGGAGTCTACTTGTTTTTTTGAGAACCTAAAAAGCACTTCTAAGACCGAATCGGCTTTTGATGTCTCATTACTTATTTCGGATTTCTGACTGCTCACAACTTATGAAGTAATTAAGTAGTGCTCCTTGGAGAACCCGAAATACACTGCCCAAACCAAATCGGGCTTTCCAAGCCTTCTTACTTGCTTCAGGGCTTCAATTGCTAATTACTTATAAGGTTTTTTAAGTAGTGCTCCTCTAGAAACCCGTTGTTGTCTGAACTTGCCACTTTTGCTTGAAAGTCCACCTTCTCACACTTGGGCAAAAATTGGTATGTGGGCTAAAAAATGGCCAACAGTCTCTTTGGAAGCCTCCTTCAAAGGAGACTATCAAACTTAATACGAATGGTGCATCAAGGGGGAATATGGGAGCAGCTAATTATGATGGAATTTATTAGGATGATCGAGGACATAATTTATTTAATTTTTTACCAATCCATTGGTACTTATTCTAATAATATAGTTAGAGGCTAAACAATGACTTCTAGCGCACAATCAATAACATAAATTGATTGTAGAATTAGATTCTTAGATAATTTTATCCACGGACATGAACAGGCATGTCTCCGAATTCTACCTCTTTATGAGATAATATTATTTTGGATGTTTGGTTCCTTAATACTAATTTTGAGGAAATTCATAACACGTTTATTGATCCAGGAATGAGGAAGCCGCCTATTTTTCCATCCTAAATTGGATAAAGGCCAACAAGATCATAAGGTTTTGAGGAGTTTTAGCTCATTATTGAAGCTCAGTCCCAAAAACTGGAACTATTAACTATGTGGAATTAATATCAGTTTGGCAATCAGAGCTGATACATGACATGTCAAATGCTCATCTCTTTTTCCCATTACCATCAAAACTCGATATTTGGGATTTTCAAATTAATAATTCACAATATTGATTTTCATCAATGAGAAATCCTTATTGGTCTATTTAGGAGTTGTTTGATAGTTTCTTAATATTGCACTTGACAACTTACACTAGTTTTCTAATCAATTATAGCTCATTCATTAAGCTTGGTTAGGCAATGAATATGTAGGGAAATGATTGGCAGCAGCCTAGCTTCACACACCCCTCCCTTGATTTCAGTTATTATGTCACCTTGATGTGGCGCCTCTCCGCTTTACTATATTACTGCTTTATGGCATTGATATGTAATTAGCATAAATATTCTATAATTAATTTATCAACATGAATCTTTATCTTTTCAATAAACAACGTAGTTGATCAATGACTGTTCCCTCTTGAGTTGCTTAAGAAAACAGGAAAATTGTGCTTAGAAATGAGTTGTTTAAGTGCTGGAAAAAAAATTAGTCTATTGCATGCATGAACTAAAATAAACATGAACTCAAAACATCATAAAAACAGAGCACAACACAAGCGATTGCTTTATAGAAAGTTGGAAACCCAATGTGGGAAAAACTCCCAAAGAGCAGGGCCTTGACTTTGCCTTCTTTTGCCACTATCTCCTTTGAAAAATTACAAGCTCACTGCCTTCTTCAGGCCTCCAAGGATACTACAGCATATCAAAAATATCATAACACTTGCAATTGCTCTGCAGTTTGCTTAAAATACACACTCTCCTGCTGCGCTCAACTCCCTATGACACTCTTTCAAGAAAAACTGTATGAGGAAGATGATTTACAATAACCCCTCGTAATGTTACATAAACAAAGACAACAAGTTAGGCTTGAAACAAGAAGCCCAAAATCCAAAGAACTGGAAGAGACGTAGTCTATAACCAAGACTCTGCATGTTAGTTTCACTCAAACAAAACCATCACACCTATCAAAGAAAAACCACCATGACACAAATGAAACTGCCATAAAACATCCACAACTGCCATGAAAATTTAAAAACGGCCACATTGCTATATATGGTTGTTTTGTCCCTGACAAAACTGTTTTCTATTTCTGCTTTGTTTCTCAAGAACCTTCTTCAGCTGTGCTTGACTCCAAAGTGTCTGGATCGCCTCAGAACCATCTACAATTTCTATAGACCCCTGTACAACTTGTATACTTTATTCAATTACACAGTTGGTTTTAACTAGAGAATGATAATAGTGGCTTCGTTAGTTGTTTTTACTTTCCAAGATCCTATTTGAATCAGGTATGGTAAAAATCTCAAAGCTCTAGGTGGTGTGTGGACAAGACGACATTGTTTTCAGTCCCATTTATTTTGCTATGGGCATGACTTTCTCTGGAGATAATTTGCAATTTCCCTGACTAAACTCATCACCACCACACTGAAACATTTATTTATTTTGAGATATGATGTCCGATAGGGAATTTAGGCTGGTGCCTCTATGATTTGCCACCTTATCCCATGGCTGGATGAGCACTGCCATTATTGATCTGTTGTTGGCAGCAATTGGCCTTGACCGCACCCCTTGTAATATGCCTTTTGTTGTTCCTCTTAAATAATCACTTCTTGTATTATCTTAATCTTCTCTTATTATTGACCTTGAGCTCTGTCAAATTGCATGAATTTGTGTCTCCTTTCTGTTATACAGATAATGCTACAATGTTTTCTCAATGTCTATCTCCTGAACAACATAGAGAATTGATCAGTGAGAGCTCTAGAGTTTGAGAATGCTTGAAGAAGGTAGGACTTCAGGATAAGCTGTGCCCCATTACTCCCTTACCCTTGACTATTATTGTCGGAGGGGAAGCAAGGATTGATAGACAACTGGGCAGACAAATATTATGTTGGCACAGCTGCAGGGGGGCTTGGAGCAAACAAATTTACATGATGCCAGGATTACAGACTATCATTGTAGCAATCACAGCTAAATTGCTAACCTACATGAACGTCTCTAACCCAACTTAGGCTTTGCAAGGTGATTTTAAGCAATACATAACGATGCTGCATCTTATGAATTACAAGTTACATGAGAACCAAAGGCTTTATGAACGGAGATGGTCCATTGTGTCCAAGCATATGGTAAGTTGAAATCCTGCGTCGACTTCATTGCTTAATATCTATGTAGGTCGTATTTTAGTTTTTCTTAGCACTAATCCATTTTGTTTATTGGTCGGATAGACTTAAACACTGAATGGAACCCGTGATGTTAACCATGGTAAATTTGAACGATCTCAAGCAGGGGTTAAATTTGGCAGCCGTTTAGACATTTTTTGCATTTTTAACCGTAAAATACATTCAAATATTATTTTTAACCATTTTAACGGATGGGCAGAAAAATATACAAGCTGTCAATATGACGTTCAAAATAAAAAACTGACCATTTAAAAATATTAATATATAGATAATGGGATAATGGGCTCTGCCATCCATCATCCGAGTTTTTAACTGCATTAATATTATTATATTCTAATGCAGACTAGTCTGTAACGCAACATGCTACATTAGGTAGACGGTGTTAGGGACTCACTGTAGATCATAGGTGGTTTTGAAACTTTAATAAATTAAGTAGCTACTCACTATAGACCGTAGGTGGTTTCAAAACTTAAATAAATTAAGTAGGTAAATTGAATTGATGTCTCTGATTTGGCGTTTGGTGAACACAAAATGTAAATCCAAAACAATTTAGGAAAAGAGAATCGAACTATCCAGTTCCACCCACACTCACAATCCACTCCATAACTGGTATTGTAAGCTTGGTCCAATCCTCCATTTCACAAAACAAGCAACAGCCAACACATATCAATGAGTCATTTTCTGCCACGTCTTCAGTGGAATCGTATGAGCTTACAAATAAATATATATACATATGGATATCTCCCTTTGGTTTCATTGTTTTCAATTTTCAGAGTCTCTTTAATATTTGATTTGGGGAGGCGTCCTAAAGTGTTAAAACTTTCTTCCTTTTCATGTGCATTTCCTAATTTCCCATGTATAGTTGAAACTTGAAGGGTTTTCCAAATCTCTCATTTTTAAATTGATCATGGGGTGTACGAATTTAAGAGGAAGGGTGGGGGCGCAGGGACCTAAGGGAGGTGAACGGAATTGTGGAAGCAACAGAAGTAGCACCGTTTATATCACGTAGATCATTCAACATCACCAGGTACGCACAATTCCTTTATTTTTCACATTTGCCCACAAATATTTTTGAAATATAAAATTCATAGCTGGAGCCTGAAAACTAGAGAAAGTGCTTTTCATATTTTTTCCTATTCGTTTTTGAATTAGCTTGTTACATTTTCGGTCGTCAAAACCTTAGAAAGTAAAAATTATCTTGTTTTATATTCGTTTTGTATAGGTACTATATAGTTTAAAATGTTTAGAAATAATTTAAAATGTCTAGTGATTGGAAAATTGGAACCATCATTCTATGGAGATTCCAGCAACGTTGTACATGCTGGAGGTTCTCTTCTACCGTAGAAGCAGCGAATTCTAAGATTGGTTTTAATTATTAGTTGTGCATGTAAGTCAACTTAACATAAGTTATGATCTCCTACACTAGACTCACACACTGCATTATTTGTCTCTAATATAAACGTGGTAAAAGACCTTTGGCCTTCTCTTGGAACTTGTATAATCCTGATTCATGATTTGTAATGTTTTGGGGGGCGGGGAAGGATCCAACCAATTACAACAAGTTGTCTCTCACAACACGCTGTGATATTTTTCAATTGCATGCTCACCAAGATATGAGATTTAAATAGGATGGGGACATTGGTTTTGAATTGCTTTTGTGATTTCAATTGGCTATACATACTATTTTATTGCATACTCTATTTTTTCTATTGATTTACGTGATTTTAAGCCCTGTTTGGTGATGATTCAAGGCTTCTCCTGTCCATGGGGCATGCTTATAGTGATTTATCCATACAATGGGTGAGAGGAAGTGTAATTGGAGTGGGGGCATTTGGTGCTATCAACCTGGCCATGGATAAAGCCACTGGGGATCTGCTTGTTGTGAAGTTTATTTAATGCAGTGAGAAGAGAAAGGGGGAACTTGTGGAAGGAGAATGAGATAAACATTCTGCAGAAATTGGATTCTCCATGGATTGTGAAGTATTAGGGTGAACTTACAGTGAGGATGATGGTGTTTGCTGGAAGGATATCTTGATGGAATATGTCCTAGGGGTAAGCATAGCAGATGCTATGTAGAGGTTTGGAGGGCAGTTAGAGTAATCTATGATTCACATCTACACTCAAGATATTCTCCATAGTCAAGGGACTGTGCATATGTTCATGAGGAATTCTAGTGTGAAGTTAGTAGAATTTGGTGCCAAAATGATGGCAAGTGATAGACTATGGAGAGACGATGGGGAGAGGCATAGAGGTTATTTGGATCACCTATAGGAAAAGGAAGACATTTTAGGCGTAGGCGGCTGGCTGGAAGGAAAAAAGAAAAGAACAAAACTATGTTGGGATTGAAGGGAGCATTGAGTGGCCTCTGAAAAGGTAGAAGTCTGAATCCACATTGAACAAGTACTCCTCTAATGCAGGCAGTTAAAGTTTAAAGAAAGAAAATAGAATTTTATGCTCAGAATAAGACAAAATAGTATGGTTTATTTCTCGTTGGTCTGTAGGTGAGATAAATAATGTCAATTTGTGAGTAGAGGGTCTGGCACAGACTTATAGGTGTTTATTTTGTTGTTTACTTCTGCTTTTACATTGTATTAATCCTATTAGTGGCAAAATTGAGTGTTTTCCACTTTATTAACATGAATGGGTTTAATCTATGTAGATAATTACACGTTAATTGTTTGACAAAATGTGTGTAGCCATAGTGAATGTTCTTTCTTTGTAGTAGCACAATAACGACAAGTTTTAACTAATTTTTATATGATAATTATGAAAAACAAAAATGAAAAATGAACATCATATGCAAGATGACATTAATTTAAAAACCATCACAAAAAAAATTCTTGACGGGTAGAGGTGACTGTCAAATTTAACCCCTGATCTCTCAAGCAAGGAGTCGGCACATTCACAGCGATTAGAAAATTGATATACATAAATTTAAAAATGGTAGAAGCAACCGTGGTCAATTCATCTACTTCTCTTCCAAATTAACAGGTGTCACCTCAAAACCTTAAAACATTTCAACAATGAATTATGTTCGTATCAATCCAAATTATGAACAAGGGGACGAAAGGGATGAGTAGTTCAGTGGTAAAACACCCCAGCTGCAAATCGAAGGTCCTAAATTATCGAACCTTTTCCAAAGGAAAATAACAAATTAGTCAACCCTTAACACCAACTGAAACTCGGAATTCTTAACAAGAGATTAACTAAAAGATATGGCACATGACTCCGCTTAAGTTCTAGTTCCGCTAAGTAAACCCTACAAATCAATAAATTCAATTTTGGGGCAGGATTTGCAAAGTAAAACCTGCATTCAAGCAATAACCTAGGTATGGTTGGAACACAAATTGGTAAGCAAGACGGTCAATCACAGCGTTGGAAAAAAATAATATAATATGACAAACAACTTAGAATTTGGCCCCTGAGGGCTGTGGCTGAGTTGGTAGAGTAGCCAAAGCTATAACTAGGCTCGTTTCAAACTGTGGGATCCCAAGTGGGTCATGCAAAGTGGTGTCCTATGACTATTTATGATGATAAGGACTCGAGGCCTTATAAGTAGCGGGATGTCCGAGAAAAGGTCGCCTCTCCGAAAAAAACCTGTGGCCGAGAGTCGCAACGAAACCATATTCGAACCGGAGACCCCGCGGCTAAGAGTCACGATGAAACCACGTGAGTTGGAGTTGGAGCAGGTCAGAGAGGGAAAAAGGTAAGCAGCTTCGTGGGACCCGGGGGTCCCTCTCCCTAATAGTATTATTATTGCCGAAAATCAGAGGAAACTATGAAATCCAGGCCTTCTCTCAGCTGGTCTGGCTAGCCGACGGTTGGGGAACAGGTTAGTCCCACAACACTTGGTTTCCCAAAGCCTTGCAGTATTTGTCTTTTTATTTTATTTTTTTACCCTCTCTCATCGGATGTCTCAAAATAAAGCAAACCATGGTAAATAAAAGGAAACAGTTAAAAGACGACCTCTAGTTGGTCACACAGGATTATATGGCAAAAAAAACACGATTTTCACCAGGGGTCAAAAATTTGCAAACTCTTGGACCTTTGAAGCTTTCCACATTTCTTACAGGGGATCCATGTGGCCTCCAAGTGCAGTTAACGGAGTATGTGGTTAGGGAACTTTACCAAGAAGGGTTAAGCACTCCTTGGAACCAAACTCTGCAGTTAACAAATGGACCTATAGATCCAAGCACTCATGGTCAAAGTATAAAGGAGATAGGAGACCCTTTCTCATTATTACACCCCCATGATAACGCTATCAAAACAGAGGAAAAGTTAAAATTTGTGAACGCAAAGCAATACAAGGGGATAATAAGAGGCAGACAAATCCGTAAACAGTGGCAAAAACATAGTAAAAAGCTTATTAAGATTTTACCCAAGATAGATGGAAACACTACAAACACCGCGATCAAAGTGAATCACCCAGAAGGAGAACCTATAGGACTAGAGGAAGACAGTAGGAAAGAGAGTGAGAATCATCTGCGTCACAAAGAACTTGAGGCAGACTAGGGTAAAACAAAAACTGTTTTAATAAGCAAAGACGAAGGGGAAGATGGATCACAAGACCATGCAGGACCGTACAGCCCTACGACTACACCGCTGATGTAGTCATCAAAATTATACGTTAATGAGCTTATAAACTTGAAACAACGGCTGGAGAAGATAGAAGAAAAAGGGGGACATGAAAGCACTAAAATTAAAGAAATTTTGGAAACCAGCTCGAACCTTGAAAGAGAAAACAAGTTGCTCAAAGAGCAAGTTTTAACCCTGCAAAGCAACATGTTAAGGGGTCAGCAAGAGCTAGTCTATCTAAAAATGGAGTTAGAGAAAACAAAATCAACAAAAGATATACCAAAAATAGTGATAAAAAGTGACATTTCACAGCTAGAAAAGATCCAAACAGTGCTGGCAAGCATGGAACTAAGGGAAAAATAAGCTAAGAGATCAATTAGAACCTAAGTTGTTAGAGAACCAATTCATGAGCAAAAAGAAACCCAAATCAAGAGACACATAAAAGAAGAAAAAGACAAACAAGACAAGGAGGTTAATATTATCATCAAAGGTTTGAGGGATTTTGGCGAGAAAGAAAGAACTGACATCTTAGCAAGAGACTTTTTTAAAGAAAAATTGAAATGGACGGGTGTTATCAAGCAGGCAAACAGGATTGGAAAGAAAACAGAAGAAGGAAGGAATAGACACGTAAGAGTCATCTTGAGAACATAGAGGATAAGAGCACAATCCTAAAGAAAGGGGGCTATTCAGAGGCACTCACATTTTCCTTGATGAGGACTTAACATTTGCATAACAAGAAGAACGAAGAAAGGAGTGGGAAAAAGTGAAAAAAGCAAGGGAGGATGGAAAATGGGCATGGTTGAAAAATGGAAAAGCTCAAATCAGCGAGCGTTCTTTCCACAAAAAATATGAATTTGGGGCCCCACGAGAATCTCTGCACATGATAAGTTGGAATTGCAGAGGATACCCTTGAAGAAGAGGACCGCGGTTGGGGCCCATAGCAGAAGGGAAAGACATTATTATTTTAACCGAAACACATGAGCATGATGGATGCAAAGTCCCAGACTTTGTAGGGTACAAGAAAATCTTAGTATGGAACGAAGGGACAGAGACAGGTAAGGGTCATGGGGGGGTCACCGTGTTAATAAAAGAAGTGTGAGCTGAAACAGTGAAAATAGAGAAAGAGGATCCCAATAAACAATACATTTGGCTGAAAATAATAGACAATAAGGACATAATCAGGTTGGTCGCTTGCTACTTTGCTCCGAAAGGGTCAACGTTCTACAAAAAGAGAAACTTGGACAGGAAAGACCCGTATGCGGCGCTAAAAAAAGATATCTCTGTTTTTAGCACATCAGGGAAAATTGTTTTAATAGGAGACTTCAATGCTAGAACCGCCAACAATCAATCTCTTCAAATGGGAGAAGATAGAGGGGATAGCAACCCCTTATGGTTAGAAGAGGGTGGGGACAAACTTTGGAAAAGAATGTCACAAGATGGAAAAGGCAGTGTGACACACTTCGGTGCTGAACTTTTGGGACTTTGTAGTTTGTATGACATGGTTATATGTAACGGTACAAGAATTTGGCCAAGATCTGAGGATATTACATGCAAAATCTACAATAGTCAAAATGTGGTTGATTATGTCATCTGCTCTAAAAATTCGACTGCTAGGTTGTTGGAGTTTGTTATAGGGGAATGCCCTATGGAGATGAAGTCTGACCATATGCCCCTCTTCGTTAAGTTTGGCTTTCTCACAAACAAGCAAAGTGAAAGGCAATCTCAACACAAGGTTAGGACAGCTAATCCTCGTGGTAAAATCATTTTGAATTAAAAAAATCATGAACTCTTTACTGCTGCCCTTGGGCAGCACATTGAGATGACCAAAAACAATGTTGGGCTTAAGGAAAACAATATTACGAGGAAACACATTGACAGCAGTTTGTTGGTCGCTTTGATTCACAAGGCTCTAAATGTTTGCAAGAAACCCAGGCTTCAGAAAGGCGTCTCTAACACTTTCTCGGCTAACCCCTAGTATGATGAAGAGTGCAAAGCAGCAAAAAGATCTTACAAAGAGAGCAAGCCAAACAAAAAAAACATGAAAAACTATGTGAAGTTGTTAAAAGCCAAGAAAGAAAAATTTGTTATACTAAGAAGGAAGGAGCTAATAGTGTTAGGTAAGCACAATCCCAAAGGTTTTTGGAGGGAGCTACAGCAAGAGAAGAAACATACAGAAAATAATATCACAGAATCTCAATGGTTAGAGTATGCAAAATTGCTTTATGAGCGTGACCATAAAGAAGCTCTCCCTCCCAATGTTAGCACGTCAACCAAGCTCTTCTTGGAGGAGGAGATCAAACAGGGTATAAAGAAATTAGCAAATGGTAAAGCACAAGCCATTGACGGGCTACAAGCTGAATTCTTAAAGTGGGGAGTTGAACACCTTGTTCCGCACATCAAAAGAATTTTTAATGAGGTCACGCAATGGAGATTTCCAGTGGAGTGGACGACTAGTGTCGTTATCCCCCTTTTCAAGAGTAGGGATAGCAATAATCCCTCTAACTATCGTTCTATCATGGTCAACCCTCTTCTTGGAAAGTTATTTGGGAGTTTGATCGAACGTAAAATCAGCAGTTGGGCAGAAAAAGAAGGGAAAAGAGCAAATGGACAGGCTGGTTTTAGACCAAGGCACTCTACCATTGATCACTGCATTACTCTTAGGCATTTGATTGAAAAAGCTTGGAACACCCAAGGTGGGGAAGCTTCCTATTGTTTTGTGGATTTTTAAAAAACTTTTGACACAGTTCCCAAAGACAAACTCTGGAAAAAGATGGAAGAATTGGGGGTTCCGAATAAGTTTAGAGCAGCTGTTCACAAACTTTATGAGCGTGTTAGAGCAAAAATCAGAACTAGAGAAGGCATGTCGGAATGCTTCGGCAGCAACATCGGGGTCAAGCAGGGGTGCCCACTCTCCCCCACTTTGTTTGGTCTTTACATTGACAAACTTGAGGAATGGATAAATAAAACCAAAGGGGGTGGCATCCAGTTGGCCAATTTTGTAGTAAAGCTACTTTTATATGCAGATGATCTTATTCTTATAGCAAAAATTGCCCATGGTTTGAGGGGTCATTTGAAGGCTTTAAAGCTATTTTGCCAAGATGTCGGGATGCAAGTGAACATTAACAAGACTAAAGTCATGATCTTCTCTCTAAAAAGAAAACCGCTGCAAACTAATTTTATGTTCGAAGGTAGTCTGTTGGAAATCGTCGAAGAATACAAGTATCTTGGCATTGTTTTTCATAACAGACTCAGTTGGAAAACTTGCAGGGCGAAAAAGATTCAAGGAGGTTGGAGAGGGAAAGCGGAACTTTGGGACTGGAAAACCAAGAAAACCCTTTTTGGTTTGTTGGTCACACCGGTTGTCCTCTACGGTTGTGAGGTTTGGGGAAGTAGCACGTCAAATCACAGATGGAGACAGTTTGGAAAGAATTCAAAAACATCTTATCACCAATAGTCTTAAAGTTAAAGTAACTGTTCCATATAAGATCCTCTTGACGGAAGCTGGTACTTTCCCAATGGAAGCTGGGGCGATTTCACAGTTACTAAGCTACCTAAAAAAGGTTGAAAACATGGGGAATCACCGGTGGCCCAAAATGGTGGTGAACGAGGTGTTACATCGGAGGAAGAAGACGTGGATGAAGCAAAACATCAAGTGGTTGGGAAAATGGGACATTAAGTTACATGAGTGCCCTAACACCAAAGAAGAAATAAAAAAGTTTGTGTTAGAAAAATTTAGGACTGCCATGTGGACAAATCAGATTGGCGTAAAAAAATGCATTATATTAAAGAGTTGAATCCCACTTGAAAACACGGAGATAAAGCATACTTAAGTGCCGATCTTAAAGGTAAAACTAGGCTCCTAGTGGCACAATTGAGGACCGGTTCACACCATCTTAGGTGTGAAACTGGTAGATGGACGGTTCCCAAGGAAAGATGGAAAGATAGGACTTGCATTTTTTGCAATGATAGAGCGGTTGAAACTGAACGACACTTCATTAGGGAGTGCGATGCGTACAAGGATATCCGTATGCAGCAGGATAACACCCTGAATGGGGGCAGTTTTAATGAGATATTTGAGGAAGAGAGGACACACAACACGGCCCGGCTGTTGGTAAAGATTCATAAGAGGCGGGATGACATTGAAAAGAATCTGAAGAACTCCTAATGGTCTTGACTCTTAGTCCCATAGACTGTTTGGTCTCGTGGACGTTATTAAAACTCATTCATTCATCTACCAATTAATTTCATTAAAAATAATATTTGAGAATTTGGCGAAGAATACCAAAAACATCGGAGACGAGAATAATGGCGGCGTTGGCGTCAGGAGAGCCCGTAACATACGCTGTCAAATCTTGGATTGTTTCCAACCGCCCAACGCCTACGGAAGGATGGTCTTTCGCAGGAGGCGACTCACAACATTGAGGACCTGCCATTATTCTTTGAGTAACTCAATAAACACTTCTTGTTTACCCCGAGGCCGTATAGATATCGTTGTCCGCCAAAAGAATGTTGGTGCCCATAATGACGAAACATCTAGAACGTTAGTGTTGTTTTTTTGGGATGTTTGTTAGTCCCTGCCCATGGGTATCATAGGAATCCTTTAACAAATAATTTTCTTAGTGTAATTAATGATTTTTTTTTTTTTTTTTTAAATAATATAATATTTTATACATTCTAAAATTTAATATTAAATATTTTGAAATATTTTATTATATATTTTTATGAAATATTCTATTTACATTTAAGAAATTATATAATTAAAAGACAAGTGTATATATCATAATAACATTGACATTTAATTTGTAATTTATGTATGTTATTGAAATAAATGTTCACAAAAATAGTTTAATTAATCATTAGATTATTATTATTACAATTTTTTAAAGAATAAAATATATTAAATATTCAGATGATTCCAACTAATTTTTTTGCCTAATATTGTGCCTCTTATTAAGATTGAACTTTAATATGTTCGTATCACGGTTGTCGAGTGTAAATTGGCGTTTCCATCTTTGAGTGAAATTTTTTATTTAGTTGGAATTACGAATATGCATTTTCACTCCAAGCAGGGTTTACACTGATGCCATGACAAAAGCGTTTATCACGTCATCCCAAACACTGGTAAACCAATCGGTTGTTGTCCACGCATAACTAATCGACATCATTCCCATCTCCTGCGCCTCCATGAAGAGACTCAAACCAAGATCAGAGTGGACGTGAGAAACAAAAACCCTTGTATCCATTGATTTCAATTTATGAAGATTTTCTCTTATACTTAGCTTGTTTGTAGTTGGGGATATCATCGATATGTATTCGATCTTAGAGCCAACCTCTCTCAGGGTGTCGCTCAATGAAGAGTCAATTGTCGAACCATAATAGTCATCCTCATGAATAAACACAATTCGTCTCCAATGATACGTTTTAACAAGGGTTGCAATGGCTTTCATCTGTAAGCAGTAGCTGCATGCCATGGAAACAAAATATGGAAATTTGTGGTTTAATAGCAAGGGAGTGTTGGTATTGAAGGATAGAATTGGCACTTTGGATGCATCTCCAAGTCGTGAAAGGATCTCGACAACCTCATATATTTGTGGCCCTATTATTGCTACCACTTCTCTTTTCAAAAGTTCAACCGCTGAATTTAACCACAAAACAAACTCCCATTGAATAGAGGCACAAATAATGTTTAGCAAGAAGGAATTTGGAAGGGAGAAATTACCTGCAGCAACGATGTCAAACATGGTTTGCCCATGATGCAAGGGAAGAATCAAGCGAGTGTCGTTAAGGAATTGGGTATCATTGTTCACATCATCTACAGCTAACTTTAAAGTTGTTTTTGCTATTTTACCCAATCATGAATTGTTATCAAGGATGACGCCATCCAAAATTATTTTAGAACTATATACATTATGGCTTTCATATTTTATTTTCTCATGCAAAATATTAAATCACTTACAAGAAGTGTTACAATATCAAAAGCTTTAATAGTAAGCATATATTATAGCGAGCATAATAAAATATCTTGTGACAAATATCTTTGGCTTCTCAAAACTTGTGAGTATTATAATATTTATATTACAAATTTATATACAAATTCAACTATAAACTATTATCAATATAATGACAGGGACTAGCCGCTACGCAACTCTTGTTTTAATTATTATTTTGGCCCAGTGTGGGCTAATGACATCAAGTATAAAATGCAAAATGGTTAAAGAACAATCGATTGAGCATTTTAGAGAAATCAAAGTAAGTATTTAGATAGTATTTATATTTGGATGAAGAATTGTTGTAATTATTGGAGTATTTTTTCAATAATGTATATTATGAAGGGGTTGGATAAATATTAAAGAAGTTTTGTTAAGATATTTATCATAGATTTTCTTATTATATTCAAGTTTAGTTGTTTAATTGAGGGAGGAGCTTGACAAATATCAAGGAAGCTTTGTTAAGATATACAGGGGTGAGTTTTTCTTATCATATTTAAGTTTAGGTTTCTAATGAAGGTAAGGAGAAGAAGTGTGATTTCTTAGTAATCAATGCAAAGTTTCATATAATTGAGTGAGGTTTTTTGAGTCTTAGATATGACAAACACAATCATCAAAAAAGTTTGTACATGTCTGACACTTCTCAAAATTGTACTCACTACAAATCTAGGGCTTAGAAACGAAATTTGATGGGTGGACGAGGTACTTTATTCACCACAAATTTTTAACATTCTCATTGTCTTGATACAAAACCATGATTATGTTGTCAAACTTCAATGATTGTCTCTAGATCTCTCGATATTCAAGATATTTTTGTAAACCCTCTTTTTTGTCATTTATTGCTCTAGTTTTAAAAAATTAATTGGTTTAATATAGTGTTTTAAATATGTTTATGCATATTTAAATATTTATAGATATTTATGTCACAATTTGAATGAAATATATTTACTTATATTACATTTTGGTGAACCCACATTGTCTTGCATATTCATTATCCTTCTAGGGTCAGATCTTAGTTCATGATGTGATAGATTTAAATTTGCTTAGTGTTTCTTGATGTGGTTCCTCCCCTAGGGTTAGATCGTGTTTTACATGGTGCCAAATAAAAATATATATAATTGTTATAAGGTTTTTTCTATTTTTATTGACTCCAAGCCCTAGGTCATTCCCATATTTCTCAAATTTTATTTTCAAACTTTGGTGTGCTTTCTAAAATTATGATTATTTGTGTATATTTTCTTAGAGATTATTTTTATAGTTATATTCTTCAAACCTTGCCAATTGGTTCTATAAATTACTGTAAATTTTTGTCATGTGTAATAGATCTCTTGTTATGGATGTAAGGCATTTTTTTGGTTCAATATAAATCTTAGATGTGATTTAAATATGTCATAATTTCAAGTGTTTACATCTACATGGTATAATCTTAGCTTGTATATCTTGTTGTGTATCATGATATTCTTATTAGACAAATTGTTAATCTTATTAGAGTCTGCTTAAGTGTTGGTATGGATGGCTCATGATAGGGTTGATGAGGAGCAGTATTATGATGGGCTTGTTCATATGGATGATCAGGGCAATACTCTTGCATATTTGTCTGAAGTAGGTCTTCATAGTTGTGACAGAAATCTTGGTAGAGCTAATTAGGCTCATATGGATCATGAGGATCATATTGGGGCTACTGATAAGGAGGTGAATAATAGGAATATTTACCATAACTATTCATATTAGCCTCACATGTCAAGTGAGATGTGGGAACTAATTAAAATCTACAAAGAGACAAACCTAGTCTGCTTATAACTAGAAGCTTTGATTTGGAGTCGCCATTGGTGCTAATTACTTGCTTCCAAAAGCTGATAGAGGAGAGATACACCAATAATCTTCCTCACCTTGGTCCCAACAAGTGTGCCTAAAATTGTTGTGGCGTGGAATTGCACCCTTGTGAGAGAGTTTTTTAGGCTCTCTTACTTATAGCTACAAGCATAGGAACAACCTCAGGATGTGGGTATCCTATAGTAAGGTTGAACCTCCAGAGTAGGCTGGTTCCTCTTTGATGCTCACCTAAACTAAAAGCTAAACTAATGATTCACAAGGGAAAGGGTTACAAAGGGGATAAGGGCTCCTAAGAAAGCTAACCAGGTGATGCACCAAAGTAAAATGAACACTCATCTATGCTTGAACCCACACTAGATCAGTCATAAGACAACTATGGCTTACACAATCTCAAGATCAAGTTAATACATTGGGAGAGGTTCAGGGAGAACACTAATCCAGACCTGCAAAAACTTGAAAATACATTAAAAAGGCAAGCAAAAGGCTGATAGATTAGGAATAATCTCCTTCATGAATCCACCAAGCACAAACATACTAAGGCACTAATCAATAACAAGAGATAAGCAAAGAAATCATCTTATTACACCAAGAGGTAGTTCTTACAATAGACTTGATAGGGTCGAGCCTAATCAAGTAGAGCATATTTTACAGTATCTCAATGAATGTCCATCTCTCAGAAAGAGGAAACAATCTAAAAATTGAGAACCCTTTACAATGGCTTGAAAGCCCGTATATATGGAAGAAGGGACAAAAGAGAAGAGGGACTACGTGAGAAAACAAAAAGAGGGGAGACATAAATTCTTGCAACCACCACCATCATCCTTCTTTGATCATGGAGTGAGTCGTTCAAGGTCATCACCAATCTCTTCGATCCTTTCCTACATTCAAGTCACCCTTGGGTGGATTTTGAGGGAGCCATGTCATGAGTAGCTAGATGTCTTTGCTTGGCATGATTGAGTTGATCCTTGCATTAAAAATGACATGTTCTTTTCACTTACGCATCATGCGTGGAGACTATTGACCACATCATCAAAGTCAAAAGGTAAAATCCTCATCCTTTTTTGCTGATTGGCCATTGAAATCCCACTAGGACCCTTTAAAAACTTGACATTTTCTCATCCATTGATCTATTGAGTCTGGACTCCCATGAACCATCGATCTTTTGCTAGTTAGATGCCCTTGTGCCACTTATCCTTAATCGATTATCCCTTCAAATTTATTGATCGTTTGACCATCGCTCATGTCATTGATCTTACTAGGCCATTATCCTATCTTGACTTAACTTATAAAGTTTATAAGTTAAGTAGCCTTGAAACCTGACTTACTCTTCACAGTGTAGGATTTTAAGGGAGCCATGTCATGGGTAGCTAGATGTCTTTGCTTGGCATGACTGAGTTGATCCCTGCATTAAAAATGGCATGTTCCTTTCACTTATGCATCCTATGTGTAGGCTATTGACCACATCATCAAAGTCAAAAGGCAAAATCCTCATCCTTTTTTGCTGATTGGCCATTGAAATCCCACTAGGACCCTTTGAAAACTTGACATTTTCTCATCCATTGATCTATTGAGTCTGGACTCCCGTGAACCATTGATCTTTTGCTAGTTGGATGCCCTTGTGCCATTTATCCTTGATCGATTAGCCCCTCAAATTCATTGATCATTTGACCATCGCTCATGGCATTGATCTTACTAGGCCATTATCCTATCTTGACTTAACTTGTAAAGTTTATAAGTTAAGTAGCCTTGAAAACCTGACTTACTCTTCATAGTGTAAATCGAGCTTTCCTCACTACTTAGCTTATGAATTTTACAAGCTCCTTTCAAAAGTTTTGTCCTTGGAGAATCTTGAAAACACTTTTCAAGACCTATTTGGGTTCTTTAAGCTCCCTTACTTTGAGCTTTTGGAGCTAGGTTACTTTGGAATTTTCAAGTCTTAAGTCTTTAGGCTTTTTAGGCTCTTCAACTTTATTGTTTCCAAGCTCTCTAACTTCGAGTTCTTGGAGTTGGAAGACTTTAGATTCTTCAAGCTTCAAGTCTTCTGGTTCTTGGAGCTTGGCTACTTCCCAACGGCTAGTCC
Organism: Torreya grandis; assembly: GCA_037957365.1. NCBI lineage: Eukaryota > Viridiplantae > Streptophyta > Pinopsida > Cupressales > Taxaceae > Torreya > Torreya grandis. The sequence continues at coordinate 1,494,061 of JARHVA010000693.1, read as the reverse complement.
ATCACCCTAAAATTGACGTCCATGGAAACGTCCTAGGCTTTTTCAAATTCAAATGGCTATTTGTTGGGGCTAGATTTTGACATTTGTGGGCCCATTAATTCTTTTGGGTAACTTGCTTCGACAAAATTTCTTTGAGTAGTTTGCTTAGGAACTTTTCCTCAAAAAATTCTCCTAAAGGAATTCCTTCAGAGAAATTTCTTCGTATTTCTTGTTTTCGTTCTTTCCCTTTGAGATTATTTTTCGTAGCGATCTCCTTTGCTTATTTCCTTCGAATAAAAATTATGTAGGAAATCATTCAGAACCTTTCCTTCATTTATTTTCTTTAGACAAATAGTCTGAAAGAATTGTTCCTTAGAACCTTTCCAAATTGCCCCTCAAGCTTTTTGACAAGGACTTTCCCGAAGGGAAATAGGCCTTTTGGGATTTTTGCAAGTGGTCCTTATGAAAGGAACATAACCTTCAAAATTCTTGAAAGCTACTCTTAGAACCTTTGAAAGGGTCTTTCAAAAAAGTGTTTGGATCTTTACGAAGGGTAGGTACCCTTCATAAATTTTGAAGTGGAATACTTTGTTGAGAAAAGTGCCCTTTGACTTGCTTTGGTTTTCTCATGACTTGCAACCTACTAGCCAAATTAAGCAAAGTACCCGAAGTCTTCCACCTTGTACTTTTGTAAATGTTGATGGAGTCTATAGATGTTCTAATGGAGTTCATATCTTTTCTGATGGAGTCTGTAGCACTATGTAGGCCTAATGTTACTGCATTTATGACCTCTAACTGCTTGCTCACCATGAAACTTGCTCAAAAACCTCTTATTTATTTTGCAGACCTATCCCTTAGAATTTGACAAAATACACTTTAAGCAAACTTAAAGTGTTTCAAAAGCTTTATGAGCACTATAAGATCTCTCTGGTCCACTCATTCCATCCAGAACATTTATTCATCTGCTCATCCATTAACAATTTGATCCATCTAGGCACAACTTGGTATGTGGGCCAAATTTGGCCAACAATAACATCCTAAATCCTAAAACTAACAAGGTTACATCATAATAACTAATTCCATCTATTTACTTTATCTTGAGAGGATTTTAAATTATTAATCCAATAAGTAAAAGTGCATGAAAATTAGGGTTTTTAGGCCCCCTCTTCTCTCGAGTTTGTACAGTGACATGAAACTTCAGGCTACTTGCCCTACATCAATAGTATAAGTGAGGTTGTTTAAAATTATAGCTTTTACATGTCTAGATAGTCCCAATTGTGGTTAATATTAGAGATGCAATCACATCATTTAGATCTATGTTAACCGACTTGTTGTGAAAAGGTCTTGTTCTTTTCACAACCACTACATATGTCAATTGCTCAGTGTAGTGTGATGTTTGAGTTACCCCTAGGGTCTAAGTTTGAGTACCACTAACGAAGCTTATTTAACTACTCAAATAAGTGTCCCAATGGGTCACCCTCAATTTATATACCCCATCGTCGAGTGAGGTTAGTACAATGTTGGGATATGAAGCCCTAGGTCAATGCACCCCTAAAGAACCTGTGAGGGAGAAGTGAGCTCCAACCCACAAGCCAAAATGCATGAAAATAAAGAAAGTAGAAGGACTTTAGGGTCTTTTGGGGGTCACCCAAATCACTCAAATTTTAGGGAGGGCCTTAACGACTTTGCTTCGACACTTTTGGACAAAAACATTAAATACAAAGAGTAAGCATGTGTATCACCCAAATTATCTAAAGGGATGGGGGGAGAGCATACATGTGGCACTTGTTTTGACAAACAAACACTCAATCAACAAACATAAAAATAAAAACTCTTATGAGTATTTAATTAAAGTGAGAGTTTATTTTTATAGCACCAAATGAAATATGTCATGAAGTTAGCCCCTTGACATTGTGTGAAAACCTTAAAATATGAAAATGCGTTAAGCAAAATATTTTTGAAACACCAAATTCAAATGTGAATTTTACAAATTTAGAGTATTTAAAATCATCTTTTCTTAGTCTTTGGGTCCTGCAAAAAGTGTTAGGTAGTTTTCTATATATATATATATATATATATATATATATATATATATATATATATATATATATATATATATATATATATATATATATATATATATAAAACTACCTATATATATATATATAATTTGTTTATTTGTTTTTGGGAAATATTGGAAAATCAAACCCTGCAAAATAAAAATATTAGAAAGCTCCCAAATATCAAATACCTACAAGTTAGAATATATATATCTTATAGTTTTTTAGATATTAATATTTCACTAATTGTCCATTTTATTTGTTAATTTTTGTTGTATTTATTTTCTAATTTTGTCTTAAGTTTGATATATATATATATATATATATATATATATCAAACTTAAGACAAAATTAGAAAATAAATACAACAAAAATTAACAAATAAAATGGATAGTATGAACTGTATACAAAATGTAGATAACTTGAATGAGCATCACCTGTAAAAAATTCATTAACAAACAGTTTTTGGATTAAAAAATATGATTGATTTAACGATCGTTTATTTTAAAGAATAGACTATTACTAATAGAGTCATAACTTCTAAACTATAAATTAGATTTCAATAAATTTTTGAAAGAATTAGGCTGAAACTAATAATAATAACCTAGTAAAAATCATAAAAAAATAGTAAACGGATTAAAAATGATGAGTATTTTAACAACCATTTATTTTTATTTTTTTTAATGAAAAAAAAGGAAAAGAAGACTTGAGAGAAGAAGATAAAGATGTGGGGTGCGCAATCAAGTCCCACCAGACATGCCATATGTGAACAAGGACTCCAAGAGGAGAAATTAGTATTGTGTTAGTAATATAAAATCAAATCCAAATAAACACACTAAACACTAACACCTCTAGCCTAGACACTAGGGAGAGCATAGGTAACAAGCATGCATATGAAATACAACTAAAATATAAAATAAAACCTTCTTCTACCTTCCTTGGAGCTCTAAATGGCCTGTAAAAATGGCTTGCTTGGCTTGTGCATCAAGAAATATTCATCAATGGAGCTTTGTTGGCTTCACCTTTCCTTGACACCTTGGTTTGGCTGCTTGGCTCATGAATTTGGCATGGTAACATTACATACAAAGGCTTCTTTTCATCTTATTTATGCATTATAACATTATACCAAGATAAATTAAACGTCCATGGGTATGGCCTTGTATTTATAGCCTCAAGAATTAACTCTCACCCAAGACGAGTTAAGGTTGAGTTGAAACTAACTCTAGTTGAGTTAAAAGTTGTCATGCAATTATAATTTTCAATTACTAGTCATAGTTCTCAAATTAGATATTTTGGGATATTTTGATAATTCATAAAGGTAATAATGAAAGGCTTGTTATATTTATTTTTAGAATTTTCATTTTTAGATATTCATTAATTGCAAATGGATAATTCAACTAATCATTTAGTCTTGTTTAATTAATTGATTGATTTTGATTAGCCTTTTTGATCTTCTAAGATTTGATTAAGTGCCTTACTCAATGGGTCCATAGGCCAAATTGACATTTATTATATCATAAGGTGATTGGGAGTGAATCCATGAGAGGTTATTGTTGTATACAGGCTAGTATCCTAAATAGGGATGCCTCAACATGATTCTGAGCATTAATGAATGATGCACAACCAAATTCGAGACGTTTAGTGATTCTTAGGTTTAATTTGCATTGAATAGTAAGAATCAGTTTGAAGTCCAGTTGGAAGTCAGTTGTGATCAAAATTGGGTGTCTACAAAACTAGGTTTAGAATCCATATTATGCAAGTATTGTGTGGAAACAAAAGAATATGAAGAGAGTGCAGGTTAATGGGGGACAAAAGAGGGGGATTAGAGTGTCATTTCTTTTCTAAAAATAGTAATACTTGAACTTAGAGATACTTTTCGAGATATACTAACAGAGAATTTTATGATAACATAAGAAGAAGAATGGTGACATTTTAAATGTGGTTTCTAAATATCTATTTTTTTTCAATACCCAGATGAGAAAAGTATAGGAAAATGATGCATTTCTGATAATGATGTGGTAAGTTTATGTGAAAACATAACTAGAGTGCATGTGTATGAACACATTTTTTTAGAGTAAACAGATGAATTTTTATATAAATCATATACATGAACAAACAAAAGGTTGATGATTATGAGAATATTTTTTCTTAATTTTTTGATTAATATATATATTTTTAATTGATATTATAAGTCAAGAAAGCTTTAAAATTGAAATTGCTATGGACACAAATTTTTCACCTTAACTTCATAAAAATCAAATTTTGTTTTTTTAAAACATAGTCAATGATGTGTAGATTATTGAGATATAAGTTCTATAAAATTTCAAATAATGGTAAAAAATTAATAAATCTATTTGTAACAATATGGGTATAGACCATAATGAGGTAAATTGTGTGGAAATTAAGTACTAATTAAAAATAGTAGTTGAACCTTTTAAAATTAGTATATATTCAAAAACTATGTTCTCTCCTCTACAAACTCATAATTTTTTTGAATAGATAAATCTGCCTACTTAAACATGTCCACGAAGGCAGAAAAAACTTATAAAATTAGCAAAGTTCATGTGTGTAAGTATAGTGAAGGTTTGAGTGTTAGGTTCAGATCCTCCAACCCTAAAACCATGTCTCTTTTTAAGGGAAACACCCAAAGCTGAAAAAAAAACAAAGGGCACACACATTTTGAAAATGGTGTTCGTCCTATGCATTGCAGAGGATGCACACCCTTCGTAGTTCAAAGGTTGTGTATATCGGAGTTGTTTCCAGAATCCGGATAATACGAGTGCAATGGAGACGTGATCACACGAGTTGAAGCAAGTGCACACCACATAGATGCTAAAGCAATTTGAAAATAACACGAGAAGATCAATTGCACAAGACAAAATGGAGAAAACCAAAATCTAATTAACATGAGATGGCCAAAGTGAGGACTACAAATAGGAGAGTACGTAAGTAACTCCTCCATAAAAGGTGGACAAGGCACCCCAAGAATAGACTGTAACTCCTCCATGAAAGGTGGTGACAAGGTGCTAAGAATAGAGAAGTAACTCCCATCAAGGGAGTTACTTATGACACCTATGACACATCTATGACACACACCTCCACATAAGCTAGCCTATCCCACAAATGTAGGAAAACTCCATGTGTGCACAAGAAATACAATTTCCCTAATTAATAAATAGGAAAAAATAAAAACCTACATTAATAGTGTACCCTATGCATTGCAAAGGGTGTTTATCCTTTGTAGTGCATATTATTTTTTGTTTGATGCTTGTACATTGAAATGTTTTTAATGTCTTTTGTAAAATAAACATTTAAGTGTAAATATTCGTATAATTAAATTTATTTTCCAAAATTTAAGAAAGTAAGGCCACATTGGGTCTTCTAAAATTGATTCCAAAGTTGTAGGAGTTACTATTTAAAAGATTGTTTTTTAACATCCAATTTGATCAGTACTTAGTTTTCAAAATTTTAGTATTAAACATAAAGTTCTATGGGTAAAACGTTTGACACTTGGTGTATGTTTTGGGAAAACTATTGATTATTTTCTAGGTTTTTGAGCATTTTTGATTTATTTATAATATTTTAAAGAGTTATAAGTGTGCCAAAACTTAATTTAAAAATCTTTAAATCTCTCTAAAATAGTGAAATTTGAGAAGATGTCAGCACAAACTCTTCACACACTACAACATTTAGACCATTTAGAGTCTCCCTCTAAAGATTTTTTTTCAATGCACTAAAGGAGAAGTACTATCCTTTTCACCACTTTGAGGATGAATTCATAAATTTTCACCAATTTTTCCAGCACAAGAATCAATTAATGGAAGACTACACCAATAAGTTCTATGACTACACCACACACTTGCGTGAAAACTTGACTGACCAACATAACATGTTGAAGCACATCAATGAAATTTCCCCTAGTATCCTTATGAATATATAGTTTTTGAATTTTGACACTTTAGGGAAAGCTTATTTCAAGGCTATAAATATTGAATACAAGGAAAATATGCAACATCTCACCTCTTTATCCAATTCCATATGAAAGAACAAACCCATGCACAACTCCTCATCACAACATTCTACACATAAGCATAAATTTTTTCACAAAGGAAATAAGGCTAAGAAGGATGCATCAAAATTGAAGGATGTTGCACCTTCTAATTCAGACAAAGGTAAGAAGAATGATGGTGAAAATTGGTGTCATCAACACCATTCATATACCCATGATGACTTAGAATGTTGTGTATGAAAATCCTTGATCATGTAGTCTACATCTCGTCCCATGAAGAAAGATTACACTAATCAAGATGCCATTTGTCTAAGCATATAGATTCAAGACCATAAATGCCTCTAAGTAACAAGAACACCTCTTCTAATCTAAGTTTTGGGTAAAGGGTTAGCCTCTTCATCTAATCATTGACATTAGAATTCAAAATAGCATCATCTCATAAGGCACATCCCAATGCCTAGGCCTTTCCACTACTATGTATTCCAAGTCATACTCCTTGGGATGGCTTCAATAGGGAGAGGGTATATATGTCCAATGATAAGGCACCTTTCACTACAAATTCAAGCATATGAAGGACATTGTCACTTCTAAAATTTCATATTTAGAGGTCTATGACATCTTATTAGGGAGATTATATTTATATGATTGAGATGTTACATATCAAGCCAAACCATAGCGCTCGACTATACATGAAAAATACAACTTCAACATCTTAGAATTAACTACAATGACCAAAGTTAACCTCAAGGTCTTTTCCAAATAATGTCATAAATGTGTCTCATACATTCAAGATTTTTTGTTACTCATAGTCCATCTTGAGACACCTACATGGGAAATAGTGATGACACTGGTAGTGCACACAATGCAAACAATGTTCAAGTAGTAACAACTTGACAAGTTACTAAAATAACAAAATGGAGTCTTCATAAAGCCCAAATGTCTTCAGACACATTGTGTAATAAAATGATGCATAGATTTAGTTTTGGGATACCCTCTTATAAATATCCATCTACATCAAAGTGTATATTAGAATAACATTAAAGTTCATTGCTAATTACAAGAGATCTTTGATCATGGTAAGATCAGGCCTAGCTCTTTTCCTTGTGAGAGTCTGGTAGTCCTCAGACCCAAGAAGGTTAGGTCCTAGAATCTCTACATAGAATATCATGCACTCAATAAAATAATAGTAAAGAATCTATACCTTTTATCCTACATTGACTCATTTAATTCATTACAGTGCCCTATGCAACCACCAATCACTTGACTTATTTCACAGATCACTAAAATAGGGAAAATCTAGCCTCCTAAAAACAAATGCGACAACTTAATGTAATTAGGAGTCAATATGCCCTATTTTAAATTCTCATTGAAACCAATCACTCGATTTGTTGTATAGACACTCAAATAGGCGATATTGAGCCCTCAAAAAACAAATTTGACACCCTACTATAAATTCAGGCTTTATATGCTCTATTTAATTACCCCATGTAACTAATGACTTGATTCATTGCATTTGATTCTATAATAGGACATATCAAGTATGTTAAAGATAAATGTGATAACCTAATGAGAATTCAGATTTGATATGCCTTATCTAAGTCCCTTGTGGAACCAATTCCTTGATTGGTTGCACATGGCACTCAAATAGGGTTTATCAATCCCCCCTAAACAAAAATGTTACAACCTAATGTAAAAATGGACTTGATATGCCCTATTTGAGTACCCCATGTAACCAATATTTTGATTCTTTGGACAATGCATTGAAACAAGACATATCAAGTTCCCTAAACTCAAAATAGATAACCTAATATAAATTTGAACTCGATACATGCCCTATTTGAGTTCCCTTTGTAACTAATAACTTCATTGGTTGTAAAAATCACTTAAATAGGCTATATTTAACCCCTAAACATAAATATAACAACCTAATGTATATTCAAACTTGACATGTCATATCTGAGTGCTTCATGCAAGCAATCACTTGATTAGTTGCACGAGGCACTCAAATAGGGCATATCAATACCCATAAATAAAAATGTGAAATACCAATATAAATTCACACTTTATATTACTTATTTGAGTGCCTCTTGAAACTAATCAATCAATTTATTACATGTGGAACTCAAATATGGATTATCAAACCTATTAGACATAGATACAATAACCTATTGTAGATTTGGTCTTGATATGCCTTGTTTGAGTACCCCATGTAACAAATTTCTCAAATAGTTACATAGGTCACTTAAATAAGGTGTATCAATCCCCCTAAATACAAATGTGACAACTAATATAAATTCAAACTTGATATAACTATTGATAATTCTATTGAGTGTGCTATGAGAGAAAGTTGAAGGTGTCGGGTTGAGTTACATCATCAACTCACAAAAATTTAAAAATATTTTGGTGAATTATGTTTGTAGGGTTTCCATAATGAGATTTTAGACATATGGGGATACCTCAAGTTTCTTTTTTAAATCACCCAAATTTCTTTTTCTACACAATTCTTATAGGTAGGCCAAAATAAATTTGACTAGTAATCATTCTCTCATTGAAATCACATGTTTACAAGCATAGAAAAGAGATATGCTTTGATACCAATTATATGCACCATGGGGCCCAAGATAAAGGTGAATTTAGATGGTGGATTTAAATGGTCTCAATGTTATAGTTTGTATGCAAATTCTTATCTGAATATTCATGCAAGATCTTTCATAACCAACATAAGGTGATAAAATACATCAATAGACTTTCTCCTTGTATCCTTGTAAAGATAGAGTTTTTTAATTTTGATACTCTATGGAAATATTATTACAATGGTGAAAATATTTAATCCAAGGAAAATATGAAGAGACATATCACCTATTCATCTAATGCCATGTGCAAGAGCTAACGTATGCACAACTCCTCATCTCATCCTCCTACACAAAAGCATAACATTTTTAGAAAAGGAAATAAGGAAAAGAAGGATGCACAAAACTTGAAGGCTACTACACCTTCTACTTCAAACAAAGGAAAAAAAAATTATGGTGACAAGTGATGCCATCAACATCGCTCACACATCCATGATGACTCAAAATGTTGCATGCGACAATCCTTACTTGTGTAGTCTACATTGGTCCCATGTATAAGGATAACACTGATCTAGATGCCATTTCTTTGAAAATTAGAGTTTCACTACCATAAACACCTCTAAGGAGTAAGAACACATGTTACATTCTATGTTTTGGGTGAAGGGTTAGCCTCTTCATGTAATATTTGACATTGGAAGTCAAAATAACATCATCTTACAAGGCACATTCTAAATATTAGGACTTTCCATTGCTATGCATTCCATGCCATACTCCTTAGGGTAGATTCAGTAGAGGAAGGGTATACAGGTCTAACAATAATTCACCTTATAGTACAAAGTCAAGCCTATGAAGGACACCATTATGATCAATGAATATGTGGAGGGGAGGTTAGTCTTGTGTTAGTCTCATAAAATAAATGAAATGAACACACTAAAATCCTAACACCTCTAGCCTAGACACTAAGGGGAGCTTAAGTAACAAAAAATAAATGAAATCACAACAAAAACATAAAATAAATAAGTCTTCTACCTTATTTGTTGCTCCAAATGGATTGCTTGGCTTGTGCATCAAGAAGTCTTTGACAATGAAGCTTACTTGACTCCTTCTCTCCTTAGCACCTTGGATTTGATGTTACTTGGCTTAAGATTTAGGAATGGTAACGCTGCTTGTATGAGTCTTATGGAGAAAATCTTGCATAATAACTCTACAATATCCAAGCTTGTTGATGATATGTGTGCATAATAACTTTGTACCAAAATAGCTTAGAATTCAATAGACAAGGCCTTGTATTTATAGCTTTAGGAATTAACTCTCACCCAAGGTGAGTTAATGTTGAGTTTAAATATGGAATGGGTTCAAACTAACCCTAGGTGAGTTGAGAATAACTCTAATTGAGTCAATAATTGTCATGTAATTATGATTTTTAATTACTAGGCATGATTCTCAAATTAGATATTTTAGGATATTTTCAAAGAGCTTGACAACTCATAAAGGCAATGATGAAAGGCTTGGATATTTTGAATTTTCTTTTCTAGATATTCATTAATTTCAAATGGATAATTCAACTAGGCATTTAATCTTGTTTAATTAGATAATTCATTTTTATTAGCATTTTAGCTCTTTCAAGATTTAATCAAGTTCCCCACTTAATGGTTCCATAGGCCAAATTGATAGTTGTTATTGTGTAAGGTGATTAGGGATGAATCCATGAGAGGTTATTGTTGCTTACAGGCTAACATCCCAAATAGGGATGTTTCAACATGATTTTGAGCCCTGATAAATGATGCACAAGCAAATTTGGGATGTTTAGTGATTCCTAGACTTAATTTGCAATGGATTGTAAGAATCAGTCTGAAGTTTGGTAGAAAGCCAATTGAGGCCAGTTTTGGGTGTCTACAACCATCACTACTGACACTACACCTTTGGAGGTCCATTACATCTTGTTAGGGAGATTGTATTTATATGACTGAGATGTTATATATCAATCCAATCCATAATGTTAGATTGTACACATAAAATATCACTTCTACAACCTCTTCAAATCAATGCCAATGACCAAAGTGCTTTAGTCTCTGCCAAATGATGTTGTAAACTTGTCTTATATATATAAGAGTGCACACAATGGCATTAGAATGGTGTTGTTATCACTTCCAACATTAATGATTACATGAAGAGGCTAACCATTCACCCAAAAATTGGTGTGGAAGAGGTGTTTTTGCTCCTTAGAGGTGTGTAGTAATGCTAGTGCTCAGACAAGTGGAATATGGATTAGTTTCATCCATATATGCAATATTAGATCTAGCCTAAGAAAATATATTTGCATAAAACATTCAAATTTTCCATGGGTGTGTGAGGGATGTTGATGGTACCACTTTTCACCAGACTTATTATCTTTATCCTAAGTATAAGGTGCATGAACCATCACATTTTGTACAACATTCTTCGCTTGCTCTTCTTTTTGAAAAGCATTATACTTTTGCACACACATTTGAGATGAGGAATTATGAACAATATGGACCTTGCACATATAATAATATGAAGAGATGAGACGTTGCTTCAACATTTCCTTGCCTTAAATCTTGGTGACATTGTGATAAACTTTCCCTAGATTGTTGGAAGTCAAAAACTATATATCTTCATAGCGATATAAGGTGAAATTTTATTAATGTACTTTAACACCTTATGTTCTTTAGTCAATTTATTATGTAGGTGTGGGATGTAGCCATGAAACTCATTGATGTAGTCTTCTACTAATTGCTCCTTTCACTGGCACAATTAGTGGAACTTTATTTATTCATCTTCAAAATGGTTGAAAGGATAGTAATACTTCTATAGCGCATCAGAAAAATTATTCCAAGACTTGAATCGAATGCAGTCTTATGTACATTGCATGGTAAAATCATCCCACCAGTGAACCAGTAGAATGTAAATATTTAAGATGGCAAAGGTGATCTTATTAACATTGTTGAATTGATTGAATGAGAATTATGTCTTGAGTTATCAAATTCAAGCATCTAATGATGCGAAGTTAATTTTTGCTTTGAACAAGTGAATGTCAAGATTGAATTATAATTTGAAGGGGATTAGCTTATAAAATTTATATTGAGCATGTTGCAAGAGAGAGAGTTGGAATAATTTAGGTTAAGGTGCATCATAAACTTGTAGAATTGGCCAAAGTGTTTGGTTTTTTGTGCTTCTAGGGTGTACACAATGAGATTTTGGATATCTACTGATGTAATTCATAGGGATATAAATTTATATTCATATAATTTACTTCATTACCTTATTTTTTTCAATCAATTTCTCACATAGGCATGTGGTGTAGTCATGGAACTCATTTACATAGTCTTCCATTGTTTCTCCTTACATTGGAATAATTGGTACAACTTGATGTATCAATCCTCAAATTAGCAGATATAATAGTGCTCATCCTTCAACATGTCAATAAAAATATTTGAATACTCTATTGAAGCATAGTCTTGAGTTTCCTATGCAACCAACCATTTGATTCATGACATAGGACTGTTAAATACAACATATCAAGCCCCATGAACACAAATGCAACAACCTAAAGTAAATTCATACTTGATATATCATGTTTGAGTGCCCCATAAACCAATTGCTTGATTTGTTGCATGGGGCACTCAAATAGGTAATATCAAGTCTCTTAAATGCAATTTTAACAAATTAATTTGTAAATTTAGACTCAATATGCTCTATTGGAGTTCTTTATGCAACTATTCAATCTATTTGTTACATGAGGCATTCAAATAGGTAATATCAATCCCATAAACATAAATGTGACAATCTAATGTAATTTTAGACTCTATATTCCCTATTTTAATGCCCCATATAACCAATCACTAAATTCATTAGATGAGGCACTCAAATAGGGAACATTGAGCATAATAAAGATAAATGCAACAAACTAACGTGAATTCACTCTTTATATACTAAATTTTAATGTTGTGTGAAATCAATCTCTTGATTTATTAAGTAGAGCACTCAAATAGGAAAAAACTAGCCCCTTAAACTCAATTACAACAATCTAATGTAAATTGAGAATTAATATGTCCTATTTGAATGCCCCATGTAACCATTCACTCGATTCATTGCACAAGCACTCAAATAGGGCATATTGAGCCTCTTAAACCCAGATTTGACAAATTAATATAAATTAAAACTTGATATTCCCTATTTAAATGCCTTGGTAATTAATCACTCGATTCATTGTATTAAGATCTAAAATAGGACATATTAAGCCCCCTAAACATAATAGTGATAACCTATTAAAATTCAGACTTGATATGACTATTTTGAGTGCCTCGTGCAACCAATTACTTGGTTGGACACATGGGGCACTCAAATAAGGTTCATCGAGCCCCATAAACATAAACATGATAACTTAAATTAAAATTTGTCTCAATATGGCCTATTTGAGTGACCCGTGTAACCTAATAAAAATTATTATTACTAGCATTAGTTTTTAGGTGAGTTTGCTTATTTTGGGAGAAAATAAATTTATTATATGTGTGAGAATGATTATTATTATACATGAGTTGCGAGATAACTCATTATAGATAAAGGTGTGTGAGATTCGTAAAGTGAGAATAAGTCTGAGAGTGATTGTAGGGATTGTTGTAATTGGTTGTGATAAGCCAAACTCCTTATAAATAAGAGTTCTTGAGCCTATATGTTCATTTAGTCTCATATTGATTTTTTTATGAACAATTTTATTGCTTTTTTATTTTGTGTAAATATGATTTAAATTTCACATTTGGTATCAAAGCATATTTTCCATTACTCATGATTGTTTGTTTAAAAAAAAAAGTGTATGCTCCTATGGGAACGAGTTAGCAAAATTTGAAAATATTTATTATGTTCTAAAGGGCTTGTGAGTTTTAAGGTTTTCATGTTGCAACCCTTATTTATATCAGATATTTGTGTATATTTCACATGCATAAATGGCATGCCCTAAGCTTACACATCAATTTTACCATTATAAAAAAAGTAATTTTTTTTCATTGTTTTTGTAAAAAAAAACCATTCTATATTGATGGCTACTTCCCCCTTCCCGTAATTGTTTAAAAGTTTTGTATGATCATTTAGAATCTCTCTAAATGGTGTGATGAAGTTTTTAATGAAAACTTCAAACTAAGTCAAGCTAAAATTGTTTATTTCTTTTTTATTAGTACCTACCCTTTAGGAACTATTGTTTTCATCTATTGTTATTAATTATTTTGACTACTATTGATGACTAATGACAAATTGCTAGGGGATAAAATGTAAAATGGTTTTCTAATGTTTAAAGTATTTTATTATTTTTGTCAGTTACCATTAACTGATGATTATTTACATGACCAACATCTAAATAGGTAGCTATGTTTAGTAAAATTATAACCATAAAACTTCATTGTATCAGACATCTGAAAGGGCTTTAACAAGTTGGTTTACATGCATGTGCCCTGTAGGAACAACCAGTTGTTCTACCATGTGACTTGTAACACATAACTACAACCATCTATAGAATTTAATATTTTCCATGGATGGAAAATTAGGAGATATTAATGCCAAGATATTAGATATGATATACTCAACCTGATAAACATTTCAAAAAATTTAAGAATTTTACATTAATCATTTTGTTAGCAAAAAAATGCAAAATAGATAAGAATAAATCTCAAGTATAAATACATGGCCATAACTACATATAATCATGAATAACCATTGTTAATTAGGATTATAAGTGTTGTAAAGAGTGCAGAGGAAGAGAAAGAAAACAATGGACGCTGAGAGGAAGAAAGGTGTCAATAATGGCAATTTTTTATTTATCATTTTACTTTTTTCATCATCTTCTACCACTTGAATAGGTGAAGATAAGTATTTCATTAGGGAAACCACTTTTATCCTAGGACTTACTATCATTATAGAATCCTTTTACCAAATCACTTTGAGTATAATCATCTGGTTGAATACCTTTCTCATTCATTTCCTTGTATAACTTTTTAGCCTCCTGCAAATTACCTCTATTACAATTTTCATTAAGTAGTGAAGTGTATGTGTATTTATTTGGAGTTATTCCTTTATCATGCATCTCATTAAGAATACTATATGCTTTAGTAAGCCTCTTAAATGCGGATTTTATACCTTCAAGTAATTTTAATTTTCACAAACCCTTGTACCTAGTTTAAGGCTTAAGTTCAATTCTTACAAATCCTTATACCTAGTTGAGGTCTTAATTTTGCATTTCTAAGTTTATTAGGATTTGAAAGTTTTGGGAATTTAGAGTTTTTAGGGGTTATATATTTTATGTATTTTTGTTTGTTTTTCAGTTGGGATGAGATTGCTTGCAGAGGCTATTGCTGTGGAGGAGATGACAATTCCAGTCAGGGTTGTCCACATAAACATTATTTTATGTAGCTCAAATGCTGAAGGACTCATGTGTTTAAAGCAACTCAAATTTATTTCTAGAGTTTTGTTTTCTATATCTGATTTTAACTTCAACTAAAATTATGATAAAGTTTTATTATTAAGGTATACTCCTACAAAAATTACATAGAGGAATTGGCGGTGGAGGGCACTTTACTTTTTTGAAATGTTCAGTATTATGTGTTGTGATATCTATAATAAAATAATCAAAATTATATATATAATCAAAATTATATACTTAAATATCTATGGCAAGTACTAAAGTTGGCCACATCACGACACTTGTTTTATATTAACATTGAAAATGTATATCGAGTAGTTATTATTTTTTTACATATGGGAAAACAAGTAGTGGCAAGATGTACACCATGCAAGGATCCTTAGAGATCTTGAAATTATTAATTTGGCTATGTATAATGTATTTCAAAGTATCCAGTCGGTAAGCAATGTTTACAATTAGTCATATAAGCATTTACATATTTGAGATATTATTTTAGGTGATTAGTGAATCTTTTTACAAAATTACAAATATATTTATGCCCTAATTTTGATAGATATCTAATTGGTAGTTTTTAACTCGAGTTTCATATATGGAAATTTACAATTAATAAATTAATGACCTCATTGTTCCTCCAAGTTCATGAAAACTTAGAGGTGAGCTTCACTATAATTTTGGTGGCCTTACTTCAACAAAACTAACATCAATGTGTTATTTATACTATTTACTAAAATAAAGTGTTTATAGAGGCGTGTCTTCAGCATGGGATATTTGTTGCAAGTTTAAGATAGGAAATTTTAGATAGTCAAGAACAAGTATTTGAGCTTGTTGAGCTAGGAGAAGTACTATAAATAATCTTATTTTATTCAGGCAATCAATCATGGTTTTTTTATATTTATCACTTTTTGGTATGATTTATGTGATTCTTGAAGAGTGTGTACTCCACCAATTTATGCATGTTGGTTACCATTAGTGTTATAAGCAAGTTGTTGTCTTTGCTGACATGGTAATGATTGCTCATATATTTTTTTTTCATGTACTTAGGAATAATTTGTGTTTCCTTGTATTTAGAAATAAGTCTTAAACATGGTTATCATTCATAACTTTTAGTTAATCTTAACTATTTAATTGATGCTATTGTCAACTTTTTTTTAAAGCATACAAATATTTATTGAGATAAAAAAACATAAGTACATACCCGCTTAACTTTGCTTTTTTATTATAACACACAAACATCTTGGGGATATAAACATGAATGTTATAATTAGTAGGTCTCATATGAATTTTAGATGGGTGAGTATGCAGTATGATACTAATCTTATCTTTTCTCAGTAGATTCAATGTTTCATATTTATTTTATGATTTAATTTCATCTAATTTGGAACTCAATTTGAATCTAATTTTGTTGTACTAAAATTTAAGGTAATAGAAAGTAGAGACAAAAATGCAAAGATAAATGAAAATTCATATGACAAGGATGTTGTAAGAGTTTTTATTTTTATGATAAAGATGTATGTGGCTTATTTATCACCTTAACATTATTTTAAATGGAATTTAGAGTTGGATAAGATGGTGTTATGTTATGGTTTCAAGGCTCCTAACTCAAACATAATATTATTGCCTTGTAGAATTTGGTGGATTTAGCTAGTTTAGAGTGAGTAGATAAGACTAGAGTTGGTGGAGTTTATCCTAGAAAAGGAACCCACACTAATAAAAGTTTAATGAGTATTGGTATTATAATAAATAAGGTTAGTGAATGTGGTAGGAAACAAAGGTATACTACATTGAAATTTTATTTGTGATTGTTCATTTTAATGCTTCTCTAAATAATGGGAGGTTTTATCTTTTTGGAAAACGTCAGTTTGTTGACTTATGAGAGTGCTTAGTTTTCTGGGAGTATAGGACATATTCCATATTGTGATAATAAGTTGACTCACATCTTATAGCTAGATTTAGATGGAAATTCCAAGATTACTATAATCTGCACAATTGCACTTGAAGAGGTAAATATTTTAATGAATACATGTGGGGATCTCACCACTATAATTAGAAAATGCATTCTTATTCTTATGTTAAAGTTAATGTTGTGTGTATATTCATACAAATGAAACACATGGGACCCTGCAGTTTATGAGCAAAGCTAAATGAGTGATAATTTATGCAAAAGTGAATGAAGTAATTCTTGAATATTCTCTATGCTAGTATTTAAAGGTGGTATGATGCATTTATAGTATTACCATTCATAATGATAGTTTAGCAACTAATATTATAAACTCAAGTTATTTACATGACCATTGAGATTTTTATATTTTCTCTCTACATAATATGCACCCTTATCCCATCATATGTAGACAAAAATTAAATTCATATCAATAAAGTAAAACAGACATTCAAAACTACAATATGAGAATACACATTTAAATTGTAATTGTTAATAATCTTGTCCTTTCTCAACTTTGTGTTATGTCCTTGTTATAATCTAATATTAGATAATCAAATTACCTATTTATAGCTTAAAATTTTAGCATGTTGGATAACATGTAATGGATAATATTTTTAGATTTCAATAAAACAATCTTATCTTCCCTGTAGATGGATCCAATAGTGAGATCTGAAACATCATACATCAAATTTATTACATAGTTAACTCCAGAAGATCCTTACACTTTACTACACTGTTAAGAAAATAATCTCAAAACCAAAATAGCTATATTTTTGAGAGACATATAACCTAATTCTTTTGATAGGAATTCTACTATTGATCTAAGGCACTTAACTTCATATCTTTTATAGGGTTTCTAGTTTCATTTTTAAATATACAAAATTAACTTTTTAAAATGTCTATATTGTTAATATCTTGATTAGTGATACCAAAGTATCCAACTTGGATGTTTCTGATTAATTATAATTTTGATCATATTTAAACATTATTTTATGATAAACATAATTCATAATTGTTTGTTTAAAAATATGTGAAAATTTTCCATTGTTTGTTGATATTTTATAAAATATTTTTTTAAAATTCTAATTGGAATTATTTCAATTAACTACCCTTGTAATTTTGAGAGGATTGATCTAAATCAATCATATTTTCATATAAATTTATATCGAATCAACATGATATATTCAAATTTATAACCTTGTAATACTCATCCTTGATTCAAACCATCCATGTCAAGTAGATTATGAGGTCCATATGTTTCTTGATATCTCTACTTGCAAGAAGACAGTTTCATGTTTTCATCCTAGTATTAATTTACTTGAAATACAAGTTTTACTTTACAAGATTTCAATATGATAGCACCTTTAGGGTGAATGTGTTTGATTGTAGAGTTATACATTATTGTAACAAACACCATAGCCCAATATATCCTTACTCTGGATTATTATTGCAGTGGTTTGCCAATTATTTGTAGCATGTACGCTCCTACAAGTGTTATTTCAGCCTCAATCTTAATATCCTTTACAAACATTTTGAAGTATCTTACACCCTACTCTTTAACATGACTTATTTTGAGTTACTTTTCATTCATCAAAATGAAGGCTTTTCACCAAATGTCCCTTATAGTCTCAATGAACAAGAGTAATAAGAAGTTATCGAGCATATTGACATTAAACTCGGCCAATAATATAATTTTTTGGTCACTACATTTGTAGGTAATGATTACCCTAAAGCCAAATATGTAATAACTCATGATTAATCAAATGAATAGTGTTTACACACTTATAAAAATAATCAAGTGCTATCTTAATGTAAATAGAAACTTGCTAATACAATTTCAATTGGATTTCAAAATGCAAACCATATTAAAAATAAAAAAAATAAATAACCATATAAAAATTCTATTAATGCAAGTGTAGACACATAAATTAACATTTAAGCTAAAATCATAGCACAAATTTAACCAGTGACCCCTTTTTACTCCATCATTGCATCTTATCATATTGTTTATTGAGATAGGGTTTTCATGTGGAAAATCAGTTACACAATGTTCCCTAAAATGAACTAAAAGCTATTATACAATTCATAAAATAAATAGGCAAAGGTGAACAAAACCCATAAACCTTAGATCTATGTTCTCTGTTAGAAAATGATGCTACCTAAGGACAACAACACCCCCAATACTGTCCAATCACAATGCTCCTATTCTATAACCTTGCCATCTCTTGTTCCTAGTTTTCATACAATCAACATGGTTAGCCTCTCAGTCTCAGATCCATAAAATATTCAACATCTCAGTTTTCGAGCTAAGTTTATATTTCTCCATTACACATTGCATATTTAGTGAGTTTCCAAATTTAGCAAGTTTCAAATCACTTTGTGTCATTTATTAAAATATCTATGGCTATCTAATTTTGCACAACAAATTATCATATTAAGTAATCTATTTCTCTAGTTTTACAAAAAATGCTTAAACATATTAGTGAACCCATTTTATTTATCAAACATAACCAAACCCTAACCTTAGGTTTTTATTTCAAAAATTTGTCCTTTTAAGGTTTTAAATAAATTATGATTTCCCAATCATGCTGGAGTGTTTATTATAATTCATATGTATGTATTCTCTTATTATCATCTTAGTCATTGGAAAATTTAAAATGGATAAAAGAAAATATCTTCCTCCTCCTAACCCTCAATAATGTGATAACTACTTTCCCTCTAATTAGATCCATGCTATCATTAATCCAAGGGGTAAGGTAGCCCATCATATAGTGTCAAAATAAGGTCATTAGCATATCCTTCCTTTACCTCCTCCATCTCTTATATATCCTCTTCATGGTGTGTGTATGAATATTCGATTAGAATTACCTAGGGTTTGTGCTTGTGAAGCCCAAGTAAAAATCAAATAATAATAATAGAAGAGTTCTAACATAAAAATTAGTATTTCAGTTCAAATATCACATCATTGAAAAATTAGCTCACATCTGCAAAGAATCTAAAATGTGCTAGTGTTATACATGCATTATATCTTCATCTAGCAATGTTGTGCCCAACAAGGTTTCATATCAAAATAATAAGCTACAACAAAATACATCTATAATTAGTGATTAAAAAAGTATGAAAAAGGATAATAAAAGTTCAATTGAGGTTCTAAGAGTAATGTTTAAAAACAATTTGATCAAACTACCTCCTCTACATCCTTTAACAAGATATAAATACTATGGTGCATATTGTAGAATGCATGGGCATCATACAAATAGTTGTTTGGATATGAAGAATAAAATACAAAGTAAAAATGATAGTGATGATCCTATAATATTTACCTCAATCAAGCAACTCACCCACCTTATGAGTGACTCTTCTACAACATAATTACAAAAAGATCAAATATGGATAGCAAAGGATAATTCAAAACAAGAACTACCAATGGATAATTCTAGCAACAAGAAAAGATTAAAAAAAGGCAAAGCTAGATCAAGAAATATTTCAAAAAGATCTAGATGAAAATGAAAAATTACAAAAGACACAAGATGAAAATGAACAATTACAAAATCAATGTATTGCAAGGGAAGTGTTACAAAAAGAGCAAGAACCAAAGTTATAAAATTAAACTCTAGATAAACAAATAAACATTCTAAAAAGAGGGTTTCTAACAATAGATTTTCCAAAGCAAGAGATGCCTACAAAAGCTAATATCTCAAATGTGGTTACAAAGGGGGAAATTTCAAGTCTCTCCTCATATCAAGAGCCTTTTATTAACACTGATCATATAAATGGCAAGCATTTGATAGATGTCAAGGTTATTGATTGCTAGGAAATCAATTTTTGTTCTATGTCATTTATTATATCTTTTGGAAATAAGCATCAAAATTTGGATCAAAATAGGGCATCTACAACATGTATGGGATCAATCAAGTTAAGAGTTTCTTTTGCTTCAAAAGATGTTATCTTAATTTTTGTGTTATTTCAAATCCAAGTGCATATAATGTTGTGTTTGGAGGAGCATGGTTAAAATCAATAGGAGCAATATTGATAAAAAAATGTTGCATATCATTTGATCATAAAGGCAAGGTCACATCCTTTTACAAAAAAATATCTTTAAAGCAAAAGCGATAGAAAGAAAGAACATATTTAGCCAATATACAAATAGATATAAGTAATGACATATTAATAGAGGCACGTGACACATTACACATTTATAGAAATCAAAAAGGTCAATACCATAGTATGGGGTACTTAGTTATTCATATCCAGATACAATAAAAGATAAGAGTGGTATTTTACACTTTTAACATCGAGATGACAATGATTATCATGATACAAATTACATAGAATATGAATATGATAATGACACATGGCCTATATAGAGGCATCCTATTGATGACATCATAGGCTTTTAGTAGATTCATTCCTTGTACATAACAACTTTGTAATCATCAAATAAAAAACCTATAAAAATGAAAAATTTCCAATAAAATACAAAATTAGGACCTATGCATGCTTATGTCTTGTTCATTTACATCAATAAAATTTTGTGCAACATTCAATACTTAGTTTTATATAGTTTTTATATCATATATGCTTCACAAGTGAACATGAGTGATTACAGAGCATACATGTTACAATCCACAAATTATGTTGTAGATTATTTAGTTGTCAAAGACTCAAAAATTACATTCAGATAGGAAGACCCTATGTGGATAGGAGCACACCATATTGGTGTCTTAATGCCCCGATGTTGTCCTAGGGAGCACATGATCTTGTTTCTCACCTAGATCATACTATAGACATAAATCTAAATTATATAGCACCTCATTCTTGTACACTTGGAAAATACCTATCATGGATGTACCCTTCAGTTCTAAGACCTTCTCATTATCAAAAGTCTAGCATACACTACTTTTCTATGCCAAATTACTTATCTCTTAGTCCAGCCACTATTATTTTATTGAACAAGCCTTATTATACTATAAAAAATGTTTTAAGCCTGATCATTATCATCCCCTAATAGTTTTGGACCTATACCTATTTTTTATCTTCCCAGACACTTGTGTGCCTGCTAAATACCTACAATGATGCTAGTGTCCCTTTTCAAACTAAGTGTCCAGTGCCCAAAAGTCATCCAATTTGTAAATTAAACATATCCAAAAGGTCGACCTAAGTGATTTAATGCAAGATATTTTCAAAAGGGATTGGTTTATATACAATATCAACCCTCATTCATTCCTCACCTAAAAATACCAATAACTCACAAAACAACTTACCAAAAACACTCAATCAAGAATTAAAATGAGGAAAATTTCCGTATTCATCCCTATTTCCATATCAAATAGAGAAGCAGTTGCCTCATAGGTTTGAATTACTGAAGGAGCATCCCATGATTCATATTTGCCAAGTTATATACTAGGTCACTCTATATACTTGATTATTAGACATTGCATCTTAATGCATACACAAGCCAACACCTAGGAGATAACTACATAAGTTTGAAGCCCTTTTTAGAGTATTGGATATGTAGGTAACACCCATTGATAGAGGGGTCCTTGGGGCAACTCAACATTGTGAGCCCACTAACCCATTTTTCCCACAGTCATTCCAAAGGTGAGAAAGCTAGGGTTTGATCTTTTGACAAAAAATGATGGCTTGTGCATACAATATGAACACACTAGAATAAAGGTGATAAAAAACCTAGAAGGCTCTAGGTGGTTGCATCCAGATCTAACCACTATTATGTACTCTACACTTGCATCTAACTCAGACACCATCATCGATGCAACTGTTTATATCCTATAAAAACACCCAAGGCCATAGAATGAACAATTCTAGAATTTGATGATTGTTCTAGAATCTTGATGTAGTCCACTTATAGCTTATTTCAACCCATTTCTACATATGCCCAATAAACTAGTTAAGTACTCTTGTTTCCAATTTATTGTAATATCAATCAATAGTTTTACTTTCTATTTTTAGATCTTAGTATTATAAATTCAGAATATTGTTTATCTAAGTTTTTAAATTAATTATCCTACTATAGATCTATTTATCACACTTTTTCTTATTCATTTTTATATTATTAACCATATAGGTAACATGTGCATACCTATTTAAATTTAGGGTTAAACACACACATAGTCTTTCCACTACTTGCATATACATCAACAAACTCACGGGGGGAATCTCATACATAGTTATTATCCTTACATGGCTTTCACTTATTGATCACACCTTAGTTCTTTCATTGCATTACATCTATCAATATTGATAATACACTAAAATATTGATTTATTATTATTTAAGTTACTAAATTTAATCATGTTTTAAATTACTTATGTTGATCAATTACATAAATCCATACATGTTTTTCATGTTTAATTTCTATCTTCATGTATTTTTTGTGTTTCTTTGCTTGAGGATATTTGTGTGTAGCTCTAAGACTTCACTATTTGATTCTATGCATGTGAGGACATTTGAGCATGCCATTGTGTGTGTTTCTATGCTTGAGAACATTTGAATATGTCTTTGTGTTTTGCTCTAAACCTTCATTCTCTATTTCCATGTATGTGAGGACATTTGAACATGTCCTTATGTTTGCTTCTATATGTTTGAGTTACATTTGAACATGTCCCTTGTATAGGATCCCTTGGCCTTCCACTTGCATGCCTTGTGTGATTTATGTGTACTCTATACTAGTGTGAGTCATGGCCATGACACTTGCATACTTGTTTGCTCATATTTTGATGCCATGATGGATATCATGCACCCTCCTAGTTTTCTATGCCATGATATATATCATTCATCACTCCCTAATTAGTTCTATTTGGTTATCGATACTTAGTTATGGTTCCTTATCCACATGCCTAATTACTAACATTTATATTGACATTCACACTATGTATGTTTATTCATACATGCAGTTCACATTAATATTATACTCAGTTCATTTTTAACATGATGCCATGATTATCCATGTTATCACTACTACCTAGATTTAAATCTTATACATAACATCTCTTGCACAACTTTTTATTTTGATTTAATTTATTATGCAGGTTCAATAACTCACCTCAAAAGAGGGGGCATACATAATGGTTTATCTTAGAGACTTAATCCCACTTAATATAGTGCATAGATAGAGACAAATAGAGCTTTGAAATCCTCATATAGTGGATCACAAAGCATATGAACAAAAAAATATTAGAGAAGAAATTTGGATAGTAGCACTCCAAATGGATAGGAGCGCTCCCTGTTGCTATCTAAATAGGGTGATATTATCCTAGAGTTTAGAAAATAGTCATTTACAAAATCTATCAGAATCTTAGGTAGTCCAAGTCATTTTGAAACATGTTCATAGACTCAGTTCTCATAATTTACTTAAATTTTATTTGAGTTTCTCAGTTTGGGGGCATCATGTGCGAAATGTGTTCCATGTCAATACATAGGTTTTTTTAAAGAATTTGAATTGTTATTACTCAATATCATAATCTATATACACCAGATGTCAGATTGGGGGCATGTGTGCGACACATGGATTCCTCCTTGCTTATTTTTACACCATTTTAATAGATAGAATGACAATGATTTTCATTCTGCATATTTTATACACTAGATATAGATTATACCAACTATTTGCACTAGTATTTGTACCAAAATGAGCCTTATTTTATCTACAATGGTTGGTTCAGCCTTTTATCATCAGTTTTCCACTATAAAATTCTATTAGGATTCATACATAGATTCCAAACTATTTCACTACCTTGAGTATGTAATGAAGGAGTCAATCATACATTGAGATCTTAAGCACACTCTTCTAATCAACAAGGATTGGGGGCACACAGTCAAATCCAAGCTTTTTCAATGAAAATGAAATCATCAAGGGACCTCTCCTCTATAGTAATTTGTTTTAGACATAAACACAATGGTTTGTGTACCTAATTAGGTGTATTCATTATTTGTTATTAGATTTATAAGTTTTATTGTCTTTGGTTCTTTATTTTCATCTTAAGTAAGGACATATTTTACACATGTTTTATTGTAGGTTTGCATGAAACATAATTTAGAATTTTGGCCTATATTCAAGACTCCACTTCACAAGTAAGTTTAGGTACGCACTTTTCCAATTTACTCTAGTAATTTTGTTTTGTTGCATTACTAGAATAAAAACTATTGGGGGGGGCGGACATAGAAACATAAATTAGCATTTAAGCTAAAATTGTGCACTTGTGATCACCCTTTTGACACACTTAGCTCATATGTATTTAAGAGCCTTTTAGCCACTTTATTTCTCTTTCTACATGGTGACTCACTACTTCAAGCACTCCAAATCACTTCAGAATGTATCCATCCAGATTGCTCAACAACCTAGGCTCATGCTTAGATTGATTCATACCCTTAGCTTAACTTTTATTGCCTTTAAGATAATAATGCACCCCACTATTGTCCACATTTGATAGAAGTTGTCCTCCCACCAATGAAAAACTATTTTCCAAAATTCAATGTTGTGAAAGGGTCAGCCCATAAGTTTTAACAAACCGCATTTGAAGGAATTCCAAAAATATTACTATATAAGCACATTTCAAACCATTTTTCACACAAGAGGCTTCCACATAGAAAAACACCAGAATTTTAATTGTAAATTGATATAAAATTCCCTATTTCTCACAATTTTAATCAATTACATCCTAGTAGTCTTGAGCTAAAGTGTGTATACACCATAAAGGTCATAAGTCATAATTGAAGCATTTAATCACACCAAGATTGCACAAACATATATCACTTTGCACCAGTTTCACACACACCACCGTAGCATGGGATAACTACATGGAGTTTGATCCCTCTTCATAGTATTGGTATATTGGTATGTAGCCAACACTCAACATAGGGGGTGTTGAGGTCAAGGACAAACTCAACAACTATACCCTTTTTAATCCATAATTTCATCTTATCATATTGTCTATTGAATCAAGGTTTTCAAGTGGAAAAATTACTTACATAATGGTCCTTTAAGTGAATTAGATGCTCCCACATAGTTCCTAGAATAAAAAATTAAAGGTGAAAAAACCCAAAAATTTCAAATCTCAATTTTCTATCAAACAATAACGCTTCTTATGGACAATAGTTCCCCCCACTGTTATCTAGTCATAATGCCCCTATTTGAGAACCTTGTCAGTGCCTGTTATTGATTTGCGTACAGTCAACATAGTCAACCTCTCAATCTCATATCAAGAAATAGTTTGCATCTTAGTTTTCCAATTAAGTTTATATTTCTCCATTTCACTTTCCATATTTAGTAAGTTTATATATTTAGCAAATTTCAAATCAATTTGTGTCATTTATTTCAATATCTATATTAGTTTGATTTTGCACAGTAGTTTGTCATATTAGGTAATCTATTTCTCTAGTTTTCCAAAATTTGATAAAACAACAAACATAAAGAAATATCTTTGGCTATGACTTTGATAAAATTGGCTATTAAATTAAACCAATTTAAATTAATATTATTATCAAAAACATTCAATCATGAATGAAATGAGGATGTTACTCTTTGTTTCCCATTACTATATCATAATATTCCTTATGAGTCTATGCTACCAAGATTGCATTTTATTTAGGTTTCTCTCTTTAATTATTTTCTAGGGAAGCTTGAAAACTATAACGATATATTTTTTGAGTTATAGGTTTTCATACTATCATCTTGTTATGAACAAATACAAAGATATTCCTATCATAATTATTGACCATTTTGTGAATGCTACATGCCAAAATGGGCACACCCCCTCTTTTTTTGCTTTGAAACCTTATTATTCATGACCTTTTGCCCTGAAACCAGGTCTTAACCCTTTAAAAATCAAGGAAAAGTTGCTTTTGTGTAGGTGCAGGTGTTGTCTCATCAAGCATTGGTCTTTTCCAGCACTCACAGAGCAAATCAAATTCTTAGAATAACATTACTTGTAAACTTACAAGTAATAAGTAGGAGAAATTGACAAAATTGAAAGGGTCTATGGCCAGTTTCAGTGCAAGTTGGGTTTTGCGATGTAATTTACTTACCAATTTTCATGAGTAAAAGTAGTTCAAAAACCTGATAAGGGTCAGAGCAGTTTAATTTGGGTTTGTGGGATTACTTCACTTATGATATTTCATGAGTTGGAGTCATTCACAAACTTGAAAGGGTAAGGAAGAAGTGATCACGTTTTTGAGATGTCTTTACTTCAAGATTTTTGAGTAAGTCCTTTGGAAGAGCTTGAATTGGTCTTAGAAGCTTCTTAAGGCAAGTGTTTTTCTGTGGAGGGTACCTGGGCATTCTGTAGGGTCATTTATAATTTCCTTAAATGTTATGTACCCTTGAGGGGGGCACTTCAAAGATGAAACAAACCTTTATAAAACTTCTGAAAGGTATGTTTGAAGGTAGAATGGACCTTACAAAGGGCTTTTCATCAGTGTGAGGACCAATACAAAAGTTATAAAGAGAAACTAGAGGCTTGAAATGCCCTTGCAGAGGGTAGCCAATTGAAGCAAAGGGGCAAAGACAAGAAGCCCAAAGGGCACATGCCCTTCACAAAAAGTGACAAGTGGAAGGAGTTTTCCTTTAGACATTTTTTCTGAAGGAATACAAAAAAAGGTGAGCCAAGGTCGAATTCCTTCGGATAAAATGTATGAAGAAATTCCTTCAGACATTTTATCTGAAGAAATTCGATGGTCACAGAAAGCCCAAAGGTTGACAACGCAAAGGAATAAAGCCAAAGAGAATTCCTTCAGACAAAATGTTCGAAGGAATCCCTTCAGACATTTTGTCTGAAGGACATGTCAAAGAAAGGCCTACCCACAGAAAAGACCCATAAAGAGAAACCAACGGTAAGGCCAAGGCAAAGGAGAAGTCGAAGGAAAGAGAAAAAACATGAGCAAAGACAAAGTGGAAAGGACAAAATAAGGAACAGTTCTAGATGCTAATAAAGATAAAGGACATAATCAATGACCACTCAAACCAAGACAAGTGGCATAGACAACTCAGCAGAAGGAGTTAATACATTTAGGTAGAATATATCTACTGAAAACCAATAAAATAGATTGGTTTTTGAACTATATTGAAGAGATCATGGTCTAGCCAAAATAACTTGGGGAGGGATTTGTTAGTTGTTAGGAGTATTCCATGATTTTGCAGGCCTAAGAACAACAAGGGCCATGACTTGGACATCTATAGCATGGCTCTCCCATAGGCAGTTTGAAGAATATGGTAGTAACATGGTCTTTTGGTCTCTATAGAAGTGTTTAACTCAGCATGGGTTTCCATTCCTTGAAATTTCAACTATCTTGTTTCTAGTTCTCTATATATTTGTAACTTCTCATTTAAAAAAAAAATATTTCAGCTTGTATGACGAAGCCCTAAAGGAATTTACCTTGAATCAGAAAGAGCATTTTACCTCTATTTAAGCTTGCACTTTTGCATGTCTATGGTTTTATCTTGTGATAAGTCATTTTATTTTAATTCTTTCATAATTTTATTCCAGCATATCTAGTTCATAGTGATTTTCTTCTCTTCCAGGTCATAGGAAGTGTCTGAAGAAGTATAAGAAAGTGAATAGGCTATGTAGCAGTGTGTTTTAGAACACCTCTGGTAGATATTCCTCCATGTATCTCCATAAGACCCCCTGTTGAAGCATTAATATAGGAAAGGTTCTCATTTGAATGAAGTGTATGCTTGATGTCCATGGTTCAAATTGTATACCAAAGCTGAGTAGACCAATTGTTTTGGTGCATCACCTCTTAGCTTAGGTCCCATTTTTAGTATTTTCTCTCCTTTTTCATCCCCCCCATTGTTAGCAGTAGTAAATCAAGGGCCTCAAAGTGGATCAAGGGGAGCTAGCCCCTAATTTAGATATTCATCCCTCATGTTTACAACCCATGACAAGAGGGATGTCTCCATTGTGTCACATGGATGAAGAGAGTTGAGCCTCCCTTTAGAGTGTGAAATCCACTACATCAATAGTTTTTGTAATGCCCAGTGGGACAATTTTTGTGTCCTCCAAGTTTTAGGATTGGTGCTAGTCTTGATATTGTTAAAAAATCCAAAAGAAGGAGCTATATTCAGCACCTGGAAACTCCACCAGGGAACTAAGTCTCTGGTTAATGACCAACCTGGCATCCCATGCCAAAGTCACTATGAGATTTTCTTATAGGGGTGTCCCTTTTGAATTTATTGAGTTACCTTTGAACTCAACAAAAAGGCTGAGGTTTTCAAATACCTACCCTTACATAGCAAGTCATTTTCCTAAGCTAACCATAAAATATACCTACTCAAGGAGACCCATATTGAATGCTTTCATAGCCATGGAAACCCTTAGGGGTTTCCCTTTTGTGGCCTTTAATGTTCAAATTTCCTTGAACCTTCAACAGTATGACCCAATTCCAGGGATAACTCTCAAAAGTGTTCCTCCTTTTAGTGAAGAGGGCCTAATTACTACTATCGTGCATATTAGAAACATAAAAAACCTCTGCAACATCCATATAATAACTGAAGAAAATGTAGCCATTAGATTGCTAGCCTTGTCCTTCAAAGGGAAAGTTTTGGACTGGTATGGGACCTTGCTTATGAACTCAGTTGGCTCATGGAATGAGTTAGGGACCCTCTTAACCAATAGGTTTGGGGAAAAAAGTGACCATTTGTCTCTAGTTGAGTAGTTAACCACCATGAAGAGAGCCCCACATGAGTTTATGCAAGATTTTAACACTAGGTTCCAAAAGACTTGGGACAAGATCCCAATTCTTGTGAGGCCAACCCCAAGCTATGTTTTCCTTTACTACTTAAAGTCTCTGAATAGTGACATTGCTATCATGATATAGTCTATAGATGGAAAGTCCTTGCCTTCTACTAATGAGATAGCCATAGTTGCTAAAAATTACCTTGTTCAAGTAGGAAAGATAGCTCTTAGACCTCATATGCCACTCTTTCTTGATTTACAGCCCTTAGTCTAGCCTATTTTTCCCACTCTAACTCCTCTAACTAATCAAGTAAACCTAGTTGCTACCCCTAAAAATGACATCCATGAAGTAAAGAGCCTACTGCATAGTGTTACCAATGAGTTAGTTACCCTCAAGAGACAACAAGCTCAGAGTTATAGGCCAAATCAAGGCTACCAATAGTTTGGGCAAGCAAATAGGCCTCCTTTCCAAAATTATAATCAAGGGCAAGGTTAAATTACACATGTCAAGCCTTATCAAAGCTATAATCCAAATGCCCCTTCATCTTACAAGGCTTTTGTCTGCACTCAAAATAATTTGGTGTAGAAGCAACCCAACTATCCACCCTTGGAGCATGGCCAAGAACAAGGTGCTTATGCCAATGAGCTACCAAATCAAAACATGACTACACAAGGTGATTAGGTAGCCTAATTTTAAAATTTTGAGATGTCAACACAACTTGGGATAGATATTAGGTAGGCTCAATCTAATTCCACTCTCATTAATCACTTGGAAGGAGAGTTCTATGTAGTCAAGTATGTGGGGAGCACAAGTAATCAAAATGTTAGTGTTACATCCAACACCAGGTCCAAAAGGAGAGCCATTGATGAAGCTCAAGTATCCACTCAAGAACCTACCATGTCTCCTTCACCCAATAAAGTAGGAAGTGTACCTAAATCAGCCACAAGACCACAAACAAATCAAAAGTTTCCCAATTTCAAGCCAATGGTTGTAGCTTTAGCTCCTCATGATGCACCATAGGTTATGAATGTTTCGAAGGAGAATTATAAGGGGGGTAATCCTTCAATAAATATAGTGGACCAAATGAAGAACCTACACATGAACATCTCATTGTGGGATTCATTAGAACTACTAGGACAAAAAGACACTCTAAAAAGAATTATATGGGATGGGTGAGCAAGCTGTCCCAACAAGAAATGATAATGTGTTGGTAGTAAATGGGGCTCCTCCCATGGCTAGTTAAGCAAAGAAAGATGAGAAGGTCCCTCCCCTCTATTTGTCCCTGATTATTGGTGATTTCTTGGTCCACAATTACATCATTGATAGTGGAGCAAGCACCTCAGTTATGCCCAAATGCATAGCTGATAAGCTAGGCCTCAAGTATGAGCAAATGACCAAAGGAGTTCTATAGTTGGATGGATCACTAGACAAGACCTTGGGAGTGGAAAGAGGCTTGAATATGACTCTCCATGCCTGTCCAACCTTCTCAATTCCCTATGATGTGGTAGTGGTAGATGTTCCTCCTTACTTTGCTCTTCGCTTGTCAAGGGATTTCACATCCAAGATAAGTGGATACTTGACAACCCACTGGTCTTACATGGTTTTTATTTCAAAGTATGGAACTAAAGTAAAGATTGAGTCAAATCCCATTCAAAAGGATCACCTAGAGCCATACTCACCCAAAGTGGAAAATGTGAACTATGTAATCATTGATAAAGAATAGCTCAAGGTGGATCAATCTCCATCATCTTCCCTTGTAGGAGTTGTTGACCTGCTCCCAGATGAATGGGGAAATGACAACTTTGAGCATGATCCTTACAAGTTCATTGAATAAGTTGGTCTTGGAGTCTAATGCATGCATGATAAAGATGATTTCATGTCAAAATTGATGAAGATAAACCAAGAGGACTATGGTTTATGGTAGTTGTTCTTTGATGGATCTAGAAGCAAGTTGGGAGCTAGTGGTGGGGCAATGCTGGTTTCACCTTCAAAGGATAAATACTTCTCAAATTTCAAGTTTTAGTTCTCCTACACCTGCAATGTAGTAGATTATGAGGCCCTTGTTCATGGCCTAAAATGGGAAAGCAAGAGAGGAATCAAAGAATTGTAGGTGTTTGGAGACAATGAGTTGATTGTGAACCAAGTGAGAAGTCAAAGCTTGACCAAGAACTCCTTACTCAAATATTACAAACACAGAGTGTGGGACCTTATAGATAAATTTGTTTCTTTCAACATCACTTCTAGTCTAAGAGAGGAGAACAATTATGTTGATAGACTAGTAGTGGTTGGTGCTTAGTTTGACATCTCAAAGGGGACAAGACAAAGCAAGAATCAACATCATTTAAAGGTGATTATGAGGCCCTCCATACTAAACAATGTCACTAATTGGAAGGTGTTTGAAATTGACCATAAAATAACATTTTTATTATAGGAAGAAGTTGAGTTTGCTTCCAAAAATTAGTCCAAGCTATAGTAGCAGTATGATGGGTAGATTGTTCAACTAAAGACCAACAAGCTTCCCAAAGGTTTGGTAACTCTTGAGAGCATTTTCAATGAAGATGACCAACTCAAGAGAGACAAAGCAAGAATTTCAATCAAGAAGGAAAATTATGAAATGGTAGAGATCTATAAAGATAAGTTGCTTGCACTTGGGAGGGTGTGTACCAATGAGGAAAATCATGTTTTCATTATGTTATGTCAAGAGTTTGTTGATGTCTTCACTTGGGAGTATGGTGATTTGAAGGGCTTTGATCTAAGTTTGGCCCAATACACCATTGAGCTAGATAAATGTGACAAACCCATAAATTAAAAGCAAAAGCCAATCAATCCAAATATTGAGCCTCTCATGAGGAAGGATCTCACCAAACTAATTGAGTCCAAGGTCATTTTCCCTATCAAACACTCTTCTTAGCTACCCAATTTGGTCCCTGTTAGGAAGAAGAATGGAGAAGTCAGATTGTGCATGGATTTTAGAGACCTAAACAGAGTCTCACTAAGAGATCACTATCCCCTTCTAAGTATGGAGCAAATTATTCAAATGGTGATAGATAGTAAAAGGTTCTCTCTCCTAGATGGCTAATTTAGGTACAATCAAATCTTGGTGAAAGAATGTGACCAATAGAAGACAACCTTCACCACCAAGTGGGGAACATATGCCTATAAGAAGATGCCATTCAAATTGTCAAATGCTAGAGCTACCTTCCAATATGATATGGATATGGCTTTCTAAGGTTTGATCAATGACATTGTGATAATTTATCTTGATGATGTGATAGTCTTCTCCAATGAGGCAAGTGAACAATTGAAGCCCCTGAGGTAAATATTTGAAAGGTGTAGAGAGTTTGGCATCTCTCTCAACCCAAAGAAATTTGTTTTTTTCATCTATGAAGGCAAGCTCTTGGGCCATGTCATTTTGAAGGAAGGCCTATCCATTGATCCAAAGAGGGTGCATGCCATCTCAACATTGTCCTTGTCTAAGCACAAGAAGGGCCTATAAAGTTTCTTTCGTAAGAAAATTTTCATTAGGAGATTCATTCCTAACTTTGTTGAGCTTGTTAAGCCACTAACTTCCATGCTAAGGAAGGATGAGACATTCACATGGATAACAAGAAGAAGAGATAGATTTGAAGGCATCAAGCAAGTTATCACCTAAGCTCTTACCGTAGGTATTCCAAACTTCTCCAAGGACTTTAATCTATACACCTTTGGGAATGAAGAGGTAATCTCTGATATGTTTACTCAAGCAAATTGTGAGAATTTAGAACAACCTCTTACTTTTTTAGCCAAAGTTTAGAAGGTTATGAGGTTAGATACACGTATGTTGAGAAGCAGGTACTTGTAGTCATAAGAAGTCATAAGAAGTTCAGACATGTGTTGTCTAGTAGCAAATTTTACATCATGGTGCCACATCCTAGTGTAAAAGATTTCTTGCTAAATTGAGACTTAAATGAGAAAAGGGTAGGTTGGATCACCAAAGTAATGGAGTATGACATAGAGATCAAGACCACCAAGCTGGTAAAAGGAAGAAGGATGTGTGAACACCTTCCTAAAAACTTGAAAAAGCCAAATGAGGACATTTTGGTACTCCATAATGGACCTACAATAGTTGTACCTATAGTCATGAAGTGCTGGGCACAAGATATGGTTCATTTCCTTCAAACTAGTGAGTGTCAACAAGGTCTTGATAGGACCAAGAGGCAGTATTTTAGACTCCAATCTCTTCCTTATGTCCTAGTTGATGGAGTTCTATTTAAAAAATACTTTTTAGGGGTGCTCTTGAGATACATTGATTCAAACTAAGTCGACAAGGTATTGTTTGAGTTCCATGATAGAGCAGCTGGTGGTCACTTTGCTCCCAAGGCCACAACTACAAGGATTATGAGGGTTAGTTACTTTTAGCCCAGTTTGTTTAAAGACACTCATGATTGGGTTAGGAAATGTAAAAAATGTGCCTTATTTGATGGGAAACAACAACTAGTTTCCATGCCTCTTCATCCTAATTAGGTAGAACAACCATTCATGCAATGGGGGTTGGACTTTATAGGGTTGATCAATCTTCCTTTTAGTGTTGGCCACAAGTGGGTTTTGCCTACCATGGTTTATTTCACAAGGTGGGTAGAGGCTGTAGCTTTGAAAAATGCCAATGAGAGTGCATTCCTAGACTTCTATGAAGGCATAGTGATAAGATTTGGGGTCTTAGCCACAATCATTTCAGACAATACATTGGATTTCCTAGGAATAATTACAACTAAGTGGGCATTGATGTATGGCATCTATCTCAGCACTTCTTCCAACTACTATCCACAAGGAAATGGGTTGGTTGAGTTGGCCACAAATAAGAATTTGATTAGGATCGTAAAGAGGACAATGAAGGAAAATCAAAGGACTTGGCATGCTAAGTTGAAGACATCTCATTATGCAGATAGGATCTCTCCAAAGAGGGCAATCGGGAATTCACCATACACACTTGTGTATGGAAGAGAAGCTAGACTTCCTATCTCACTTGAGTTACCGGCCTTGGATCTTTCCCATCAGATGCAATTGATAGAGAGTGACATCTTAGAAGTTAGGTATTATGAGCTAATGGAGCTTCAAGAAGTGAGAGACGAAGCCATGGAATCCATGATTGGCCACCAATAACAAACAAAGAAGCATTTTGACAAAAGGTCTATGCCAAGGAGCTTCTCACAAGGTGACATTGTCTTGAAGTGGGATGAGGACCGAGCCAAACTTGGAAGGCACATGAATTTTGATGCTTTATGGAGTGACCCATATGTCATCACCCAATGCAAGCAATACAATGCTTTCCAACTCTCCAAGTTGGATGGTGAAGAGCTACATATCCTAGTCAATGGGATATACCTTAAGCATTGTTACTAAGTTTCTTTTATCATGTACATAGTTTTCCTTGTTTTTCCTCATTTTCCCTATGCTATTGCACAAGTTATTTATTTTTGTCCTATTGTGTGTGTTTTTCCTTGTTGTTTGAGGTAAATCTTTACTGGTTCATAAGTACTTACAAGGCTGTTTCCAACTTTTCAAGTTGCATCTTGACTCCATGCCCAATTGACTTTTAGGCCAACAATATTTTCAAGCATAGTAGGCATGCTTCCCCTATGAGTTGCCCATTTATCAACCATTTTGTGAATCTTGCATGTCAAAATGGGCAACTCCCCTCTTTTTTGCTTTGAAGCCTTTATTATGCATGACCTTTTACCTTGAAACCAGGTCTTAACCCTTTGAATATCAAGGAAAAGTTGCTTTTGTGTAGTTGCAGGTGTTGTCTCATCAAGCATTGGTCTTTTCTATCACTCACAAAGCAAATTGGGTTCTCAGAACAACGTTACTTATAAAATTTAAAAGTAATAAGTAGGAGCACTTGACAAACCCAAAAGGGTCTATGCTAGTTCTTATGCAAGTTGGGTTTTGCATAATACTTTACTTGCCAATTTTCATGAGTAAAAGTAGTTCAAAAACTTGATAAGGGTCAAAGCAGTTCAATTTGGGTTTATGGGATTACTTGACTTAGGACCTTTCATGAGTTGGAGTCATTCACAAATTTGAAAGGGTAAGGAAGAAACAATTGGGTTTTTGAGACGTCTTTACTTCAAGCTTTTTGAGTAATTCCTTCAGAAGAGCCTGAATTGGTCTTAGATGCTTCTTAAGGCAAGTGTTTTTCCACGGAGGGAACCTAGGCATTCTATAGGGTCGTTTGCAATTTCCCCAAAGGGTATGTGCCCTTGCAGGGGGCACTTAAAAAATGAAACAGACCTTTACAAACTTCTGAAGGGTATGTTTAAAGGTGGAATGGACCTTGCAGAGGGATTTTTCGTCAGCGTGAGGACTAATACAAAAGTTTTGAAGGGAAACTAGAGGCTTGAAATGCCCTTGCAAAGGGTAGTCCATTGGAGTAAAGGGGCAAAGACAAGAAGCTTGAAGGGCACTTGCCCTTAGAGAAAAGTGACAAATAGAAGGAGTTTTCTTTCAGAGAAAATGTTTGAAGGAATTCCTTCAGACATTTTATCTGAAGGAATACCAAAGAAGGTGATCCAAGGTCAAATTATTTCAGACATTTTGTCTGAAAAAATTCCCCTTGGCTTTGTTCCTTTGTGTTATTGGCCTTCCTTGGCTTTTTTCCTTTGTGTTGTCAGCCTTTAAGCTTTTTGTGAATGTCATATTTCTTCAGACAAAATGTCTAAAGGAATCCCTTTAGACATTTTGTCTGAAGGACATGTCAAAGAAAACCCCACTCATAGGAAAGACCCACAAAGATCAAGTAAAGAAAAGGCCAAGGCAAAGGAGAAGTTGAAGGAAAGAAACAAAACATGGGCAAAGACAAAGCATAAAAGACAAAACAAGGAATAGTTCTAGCTGCTGACAAATACAAAGGATATAATCAATGACCACTCAGACCAAGACAAGTGGCATAAACAACTCAGTAAAAGGAGTTAATACATTTAGGTAGAATATATCTATTGAAAACCAATAAAATAGATTGGTTTTCAAGCTATAGATGAGATTAACTCATGTTTTCACAATTCACCATTAATGCACAACTAGTTGCACCCAACATTGAAGAGAGCATGGTCTAACCACAATAACTTGGGGATGGCTTTGTCAGTTGCTAAAAGGAGTATTCCATGTTTTTGTAGGCCCAAGACAGTAAAGGTGCTGACTTGGACATCTAAAACATGGATCTCCCATACATAGTTTGAAGAATATGAAAACAACATGGTCTTTTGGTCTCTGCAGAAGTGTTTAACTTAGCATGGGTTTCCATTCCTTGATTTGTCAGCTATCTTGTTTCCAATTCTCTATATATTTGTAACTTCTCATTTGAGAAAAAATCTCTTAGCTTGTATGGTGAAGCCTTGAAGGAATTTACCTTGAATTAGAAAGAGCATTTTACCTCCATTTGAGCTTGCACTTTTTTATATGTCTATGGTTTTATCTTGTGTTAAGTCATTTTCTTTTCATGATTTCATAAGTTTATTCCAACATATCTAGTGCATAGTGATTTTATTCTCTTACAGGTCACAAGAAGTGTCTGAGGAAGTATAGGTAAGTGAATAGGCTATGTAGTAGTGTGTCTCAGAACACCTCTGGTAGTTCTTCTTCCCTGTATCTCCATAGGACCCCATGTTAAAGCACTGATGCAGGAAAGGTTCTCATTTGAATGAAGTGTATGCTTGCTGTCCATGGTTTAAAGTGTATCCCAAAGCTGAGTAGACCAATTGCTTTGGTGCATCACCTCTTAGCTTATGCCCCATTTTTAGTATTTTCTCTCCCTTTTCATCCCCCCCCATTGTTATCAGTAGGAAATCTAAGGCCTCAAGGTGCATCAAGGGGAGCTAGCCCCTAATCTAGAGATTCATCCCTCACATTTGCAACCCACGACAAGAGGGATGTATCCATTGTATCATGTGGATTAAGAAAGCCGAGCTTCCCTTTAGAGGTTGCAATCTACTACATCAATACTAATGTAATCAAGGTGTCTATAATTTATAAGATTCTAGACATCACAAACATGCAAATATAAATTATCAACGATGGCAAGGTTATTTTTATTAACAAAATCCTACAACCAAAGTCAAAAAAGGGTGTCACTAATACAAGTCAACTTAGGGAGTTACTAATATTTGTGATATATGTGAAATAAGCTTTTTTTTACATTCTAATGCTACTCACTTGGTTTTAATATATACACAATTCCATCTAAAATTTTAGTCAGAGTAAAATTAAACAAAAAACCTCTTACAATTCAAATAGTGGTAGATGGAAATTATGGGTGGGGGTTCATTTTCACGTGAGATCATGCAAAATAGTTAAGTGAAATGGGTACGCTGTGGGTAAAATGACCAAGCAATTGGCATGCAAGTCAATCATTATACCCAAGTACAATGTGTAATAAAATTGGGTAGAAGTTGTAAGGGCCAAGTGGAATAATCATAACATTTATGGGTACATCAAATTACTATTATCATGAGTGTCTTAAATAATTTCTCACAAACAAAAAATATTTAAGAAATTTATTCAATTATAAACCATTGATATGCTAAAATTTATTAGTTAACCTTATAATGGATATGCATACTTTATAATGGTTTATTAGATACCATTATAATGAGTTTACACAATTAATATTTTAGTAATATTTATGTTTATACAATATATTTTTTATAATCTATATCAGAGA
Source organism: Torreya grandis (assembly GCA_037957365.1). Lineage (NCBI taxonomy): Eukaryota > Viridiplantae > Streptophyta > Pinopsida > Cupressales > Taxaceae > Torreya > Torreya grandis. The sequence goes on along the minus strand of JARHVA010000693.1, from coordinate 1,455,686 downwards.
CAAGCTAAAAGTCTAAGTAGACCATTAAAAATTGTAACTAATTATAATAAATATATATTATATTTAATTATCATAATGGTTTTTTTTAAATCTCATGTGAAGTTATGTATAGGCATGAAGTCTATGTTAAATGCGTGCTTTCATTATTACAATGATTATTTTATTCTCTTCCAAAATCTTATATTTTTTAACTACCTCATGGACTTTGCACATGGCACTTTATTAATTTGAGATATTTTAAAGATAGTAGTTTATGTCAATAATCATTTAGTGTTATTAATTTGCTTAAGTTTTAAAAATAGTTTTTTAACCCTTTTAATTTCATATGTCTTAAACTAATTGAATTAAACTATTGAAATATAAATGTTGATATGTATTGGTCTGATATGAAAATAATGTAATCTATAATAAACTACATAATTGACTGAATTTAAGATATCTCTAAAAATAGTAAATTAAGATAAGGTTTGAGAGTGTCCCTCAAAATATTAATAGATCTAACTATGTAAAACTTTAATTTATGTTAAATTTACCTGCAGATAGGGCTATACAAAAAAAAAAAAACAATTCATAGTCTATTGGGATAAGTCCATGGGAGGCAGACTGGGGTACACTGTGGCCTTGTCTGGTAACTATAATTGCATCTTAGTTGACTATATTTAAGATTTTTGGATACGGCCCTATGTAACTACTTATGATGGGTAATTGTAGATCTCTATGTGTCACTATGTTGTGCAGATAACCTATAAATATAAAACCCTAGTCATGCACATGTACTAGATGGAAATTAGATAATAAAATGATGGATAATGGTTTAGTAAGGATCATCAAGATGGCTTCAAAAACCCTGTTATAATTGAGCACTTCCTACATATCCCAAATGGGCCTCAAGATGATGTAGTTCTCCCTCCTAGAGTGATTGTGTGATCCATGATGATGCAAATAGAATGTTTTTAGCTAGATGATTAATTGAAATGATTTAAAATAGATGCCCTTGACCTAAAATAAACACTATTTAAACTTAGATATTTATTATTAGAATGTTGTAGAATTGAAATAGGAGAAAACAATACTCTTTTTCTTAATGTGTAGTTCTTTTGCTAGAGAGATTCAGTGGGGGTAGAATGAGTAACCTTGATGTACTTTTATAAGAGAATATATAGAATAATTTTGATAACTAGTTTTACCAAACATGTGGAGAGTCATTATGAAACATATACATTTAAAAAAGTAACCATTGGAATGTGGGAGACAAGGCCACACCAGGGGACGAGGCCATAATGCAACGCTGCCTAGGTAGTGTGAACTTGTCCAAAACACCAAATACTATTGGGATAGGTATAACAAGAACATATGGGATAAATAAGAATGAATGTAATTGAAATAGGTATGTTTGTATGATATTTTCAATGTTTAAAAAATAGTGAAGGATCTATTATAGATTAAATATTAGTGAAATGATGATTAGACCAAGTAAAGGTAAGGATGTCAAGAATAAATATTGTCAAGCACTCAATTATTAATTTTATGTGTCTACATTTGCCCCACTTTATTATGGTAATTAATAGAATAAAGTAGATGCAACCCTGAGTGTATATACACACTTTGTCTTTGAATGCAAATTTTGATTGTGAAAGATGCCTTAATGCAAAAATATGCAACAATGCCATTGAAAGTAATATTTTCTCATATTGGAAAAAAGAAATGTGCTATTTATAATTTAAAAAGAGAGTAAGGAGAGTAATTAATCTAATTTCCTTATAGCTTATATATGGTGAAATGTACATGCCCCCTTTTTGGGATGAATAAGTGCTTGAACCATGGTGAATTGAGAGTGATCAGGTCTCAATTTGAAAACCTTTTAATGCTCTTGAGTTGGAAAGATTTTATGCTCTAAATCTCATTTGTGTATAGTGTACTCCATAGAATATTTGAAGGTATGAAACCATGAACTATGGCTTACCACATATTGAAAAAGTGCAACCATAGATATTGAGTGTCACTAAACTCTAACATGGTCAATTTGTCATTGAGATGAGTCACACAACTACAGATGGATTGAGATTGTATATCTAACTTTACAACTTTGAGACTTGAAACTTGAGAGTTTTGAAAATGCCATAGTATAAACATGAACATGAATGAATATCATGCTCCTTATATGTGCACTATATTGGTATTGAAATGCAATTTGAATTTATTTTTTCCACTTTTGAAACTTTTACAACTTTACAATTTGTAACTTTTGAACCTTTTGAAACTTGTAATTTAAAACTATAAGAATGAGTACACATGCATGCCATGTGCCCCCATAGTTTGAAAATGTTGAATCATATTGATACTTGAAAACTATATATTTTCATAAATATATATTTTTTGCTCATGAGGCTTGAATGTTCCAAGGAATCCCATTGTGATGCTCCCCTTTCGAGGGGAGAGACATAGCCTTCAAGTCACTCACCTCAAAATAAAATATATTTGAAAGATATAAAACTTTGAATATTTTAAATTGATTTCATTCATAATATTGAATATAGCACTGAATTCACATTTTGAAGTATGTGTTAGAAAGATATATCATTGAAGCATAGATTCAATGTATGCATGATATACATCATGACACTAGAGTAGAAATATAGTATATAGGTGATGCATGATATTAATCATGGCACCATAGTAAATAAATAAGATGCATAATGTGAACCATGGCACTATAATAGTAAGCAATAAACATGGAAGTAATGTCATATAATGCAATATAATTTATAAAGTATGTCACACACAAGGCCAAGAGGCCACATATAAGGGACATGTAAAATGCCACATAACAACCAAGGCCAAGGGCCACACATAAATGGCATAATGATGCCACATAAGAAATAGAATTTTAACATATAAGACTAAGGGACATACACACAAGAATCATGCAAAATCCTTCTTATCATGTTGGAAAATAAGAATGCAAAATAAATCATGTAATCAATGAAACTAGAATATATCCATCATATGTATGAATGCCATTGTTAGCAAGTATCATATTTCATGTAATACATTTTAAAAATATGAGTGATGTAACAAAACGTTTGTATGATATGTAGATCAACATGATACATATGTTGTGGATAGAGACAACTATTAAAAGTGTTCTTAGAAAATGAATAGATGCCCCTAACTTATCAAGGTTTTTGGGTAATAAGGGAAGCCCAACATCAAATAATAATGTGAAAGTATGTCTTATATCATACTCAAGTACCTCCTGAGAAGAATTGTATATTGAAAAATGAAATATGCTATCTACTTAACAAATAATAAATAACATATGAAAATAAGTAGGCTAACCACATTTGAAAATGATTTAGGTATTCATTTTGAAAATATGAAAATATTTTGATTTATTTTTTGAATTTTTGAAATATTTACATTTTTTTTGGATTTTTAAAAATATTTAAATGATAATAAAGATTTCAAAAAGGTGATAAGAAGCATATATTTTAAATTAGAGGAAGTATGAGGTATTTTAACAATCCTTAACAAGGTGCAAAATCATAACATGATAAGATGGAAGGCAAACAATGTGCCCCCAATGTATATGTGTAACTTTGAGTCATAAAAATGTAGAATGAATGAGTTGGATAGATAAGAATGCACATGCTACTCAAATGGGGAAGAGGCTAATTGTGCTTAAACTAAAATGTAACAATATGAGATCATTTTGCTTCTTAAATGGGGAAGAGGATAATTGGCCTAACCTCTATAGTCACTAATTTAGCACAAGAAACATAATGGTTCGCATACCTAACCAGGTGTGTTTGTTCCTTGTTATTATATTTATAAGTTTTCTTTTGTTAGATCTTGATTTTAATCTTAAGTAAAGACTTATTTTACACATGTTTCATTGCAAGTTTCATGAAGCACAATTTAGTGTTTTGGCCTACATTCAAGACTACATTTCACAAGTAAGTTCAGGTATGCACTTTTTAATTTTACTCTAGTAATTCCACTTTTTTGCATCAAAAGAATAAAGGGGGGAATTTAGATACGTAAATTAACATGTAAGCTAAAATTATGAACTTGTGATCACTCTTTTGACATAATTAGTGACATTTTAAAGATATTAGTTTATGTCAATAGTCATTTAATGTTATTAGTTTGCTTAGGTTTTATAAATAGTTATTTAACCCCTTTAATTTAATATTTATTAAACTAAATAAATTAAACTATTGTAATATAAATGTTGATATGTATTGGTTTGATATGAAAATATAGTAATCTATAGTAAACTACAAAAATTATTGAATTTAGGAACTTTTTAAAAATAGTAAATTAATCTATGGTTAGATAGTGTTCCTAAAAAAAAAAAAAATGATTGTGTAAGCTTAATTTAAGTGAAAACTAAATTAAATTTACCTGCAAAAAGGGTTATATAAAAAAATAACAATTCATAGTTTGTTGGGACAAGTCCACAGGAGGCAGACTATGGCACACTATGGCCTTGTCTGGCTACTATGGCCTCATCCTAGTTGATTGTATTTTTTATCCCTGAGTATGGCTCAATAAAAATGCTTCTGAGGGGTAACTTTAGATCTTTATGTTTCATTATGTTATACCAAAGACCTATAAATATCAAAATCTAGTCCTGTTGTAGGCTAGAATTATACCCTTTGTGGGAGATTTTCTTAGGCTCTCTCACTTCTAACTATAAACATTGGGACAACCTTAGGCTATAGGTATCCTATCATGAGGTTGAACCTCTAGGATTTTTAATGAGGCTAGTACCTCAGATGCTTCACTTTAGCTCTCATTTTCCATGCTAAAGTCTACTACTGACTAAGGAAAATGGATAGGAGAATAACATAAAAAGGAAAATCTAAGGTAAGGGAGGTGATGAACCAAAAGAGAGTGATCCACATTTAGACTGGGAACCTTAGTGACTACTACTAGACTTAAACAAGACAAGTCTAGCTGATCCTATTTTAGAGCTACAAGTAGAGTAGCTGTATGGAGGTCAAAAGGGAAGGGCAGGAAGAAATAGATCTACAAGAGAGATAATATGACTCATAATGCTTCAGAAAGGCACTAAAGGCTAACACATCACATGACCTACAATAAACCAAGAAAACTAAAGCGAGGTATGTAAAGAAATCATAGATGATGAGGAAAAACATACGTTTTGGCAAGTTAAACTTCAATAATGCACACTTGACTTTAGTGGAAATAGAATTTTTATCTTGTATTGATTCAAGAGAGTGTTACAAGGAAATTTTGATAGAGTGCCTCTATCACCAATCGAAGGATCCATTTCTAGGCCCAGAAGCCTATATATATAGTAGAAAAAGGGATGAAAGAAGGGGGACTTTTTTAAAGGACAGAGGGGGGGGGTCTTAATGATTGAAAATCCTTTTCCTTTTCAAGCCCTCGACTACATTAATTTACTTTTTTGTGAGGACAAAAACTCCATGCTTGTGTACTTGACAACATCATGATTGAACCTATTCTAGGTGGTTATTTATCATTGGTATGATTGGAATCATGGATTTACATCTTCATTCAAGTCACTCACCCATTTTGTATAAGTGGGTGTAAATAACTCTTTTGTCTCCTTTAGGAGCTTTAATGATGAGGTCTGGTTCTTGTTGCCATCTTGGTTCAACTTGAATCATCTTTAATTCTACTATATTTTCCTTAGTCATTTGGTCTTTATGTCATTGATCTGCTTGGTTTCACTAACCCCAGTTGTGTATTCACTCTGTTAGATATTAATGCATGATCAATCATGAGCCCTTGGATCCTTCTCCTGACTTGTTGACACATTTCATTTCTTGCCACATTTCAAATCCTGGAATCCCCTAACCATTTGACTTATTTTGCTCCATCGATCTAGGTCTGTGTGATCCTGACAAGTGTTGCCTCTTTATTTGTTGTTATCCTTATTGATTACTAATTTCCTACTTAGTTATTCATGTTACTTTATTTTTCCACTTCAAACTCTTTTATACAATTTTCCTTTTGGAACTTTCCATTCTCCTTATTCCTTCAGGCTTCTCATTGCTTATCTTTTTTTGAAGATCCTTTTCTTTTGGACTTTTCTCTCAAAGGAAATCTTTTCGAGGAATTCCTTTAGAATTTTTTTTTGAACCAATCCTTTTTCCCATGTTGCTTTCTCAAACTATTTCCTTCAAGATTTTTTCATGTAGAATTTCTTTCGACATTTGTTTGGCTCAACTCCCTCAGGGTCTTTGCTTTTAGACATCTTCTTCAGGCCTTTTAAACTTGGGCACTTTCCTTCAAAATATTTATCCATGGTAATATCTCCTTAGATCTTTTGTCACAATTCCTCAAACTTCTTCCAAGTGCCCTTCAGAACTTTATGCCCTTTAAATTTTTTAAAATGGACCATTCCCAAAAGGTAGATACCCTTCAAGATTTTTTGAAATGGGCCCTTCCTGAAAGGTAGATATCCTTCAGGATTTTGAAAAGGTACCTTTCAAATTTTTTGAAGAGGACCATTTCTTTTGAAAATGCCTTTCGAAAAAGTGAAAAATGGCCCTTTGGAAAAAATGAAAAGGACCACTTTCTCGAGAAATGCACCTTTTGGGAAAGTTGTATAGGTTATTTTGCTTAAAGATAATATACTTTGAAAAATCTTGCTTGGACACTTCTTTGAAGAAAACAAGCTTTCAAAACTTTTCTTTTGGACAAAGTTCAAAAGAATTTTGATACTAAAAGTCTAAAAAAATGCAAGTAAAGACTTAGATGAAAATGAGACTTTTCACTATTTTTGACTTATAAGGCAAATTAAGTAAAGCAACTCTACTGATGGAGTTTATAGTTCTTTAAATGGAGTCCATAGATCTTTTGATGGAGTCCATAGACCTCTGATAGAGTCTATAGATCTCTGATGGAGTCCATAGATTTTTGATGGAGTCTATAGATCTTCTTATAGAGTCCACAATTTTTTGATGGAGTCTGTAGTTCTTTAAATTAGTCAAAATTTTGGTATGTGGGCCAAAACAAATGGCCAACATTTTTGGTGACTCGTAGGGAAACACGCCTTCTATGCTTGAGAACCCAGCTCATTTGCTTCATCTGATCCATTGGGCATGGAGTCACCACTTTCTTTGACAACACTGACCTTATCTGGAAACTCCCCTGAAGTGACAAGGATAACCAGAATAAACAAAGTGCCCTAGGCACTTATGAAGGGAAACACACAATAGAAAAGATGTTCTCAAGGCACTTAGGAGAAAACATGGAAAATTATATGAAAGGTACAATATATACAATGGCTAAAAATGCTTTTAATATCAAGGATTTAGCTGAATCCCATTGACTGGATGGGTAATACCTCTCCATCTAGTTGGGCAAGCTAAAAAGCGTTATGTTGTTTGCATCTATAGATCAAATAAGGGCCACTCCATAAGCTGTGAAACTTGGTATGGTTACCTAGCTTGGCCTTATTTGAATCCCATTTGAGGAATAGATCCCCCTCTTTGAAGTCTCTTTCTATGGCTCTCTTCTCAAAATATTTCTTGACCTAAGCTTGATGTGACTCTAGTTTTTTCATTACAAGGTCTCTCATTTCTTCAAGCTCCATGAGTTTAGCCAATCTCACATTCATGGGCTCCTCTCCCAACAATTCTAGCTGATGGGATAGTTTTAATGTAGGTAGCTCCAAATAAATGGCCAACTTGGCCTCCCTTCCATTTACTTCGACATATGGAGAATTGTCAATGGTAGCTTTAGGAGTCACCATATTAGCCCACAAGGCTATCTTTAGTTTGGTGTGCCACACTCTCTAGTTCTCCTCCATAGTCCTCTTGGTGATTCTCAACAAATTATTATTTATGGACTCAACCAGTCCATTTACTTAAGGATAATAATTAGAAGAGGTGCTAAGGTAGTGCCCATTTTGAGAGCCCATTCACTTATTTTTAGACCAAGAAATGCCAATGCATTATCAAAAATGATAGTGTATGGAACACCAAGCCTGGTTATAATGCTATCATAGAAGTCTAAGATTGTAATTTCATTAGCTTCCTTCAACGTGATGTCTTCCACCCATCTGGTGAAATAGTCAGTTGTAATAAGTACCCACTTATGCCATGCACTTGATGGAGGGTTGATCACTCTTATGAAATTCGAACCCCACTGCATGAATGGTTGCTCTACCTGAATTGGGTTGAGAGGAAAACCTGCTAAACTTTGCTTACCCATAAAGAGGGCACATTTTGACACTTTCTTACCCATGCATAAGCATCTTTCAATAGGCTGGGCCAATAGTAACCAACCCTCATTATCGTTGCTACTATGGTTTTAGTTGCAAAATGACTTCCTATAAGTCCATCATGGAATTTCTCCAAGAGCTTGGTTATTTAGTCATTATCTATGCACCTTAGGAGCACTCCACTGATGTCTTTTTTGAATAAAACCCCATTAACCAATGCATAATATATGGATTGAAGTCTGAAATACCTTCTTTTTGCCTTGTCTAAACCTTGGGGGCATTCTCTTGTTAGCAAAAAATGTGCCATGTCATGGAACTAGCTCTTGTGAAGTAGAGATACCTCTACTTGTGAGTTGTCTTGAATCACCATGGCAACTTCTTTATCTTTTTAAAGATCCTCCACCATGTGTTCACACAAACCTCTACCTCTGACCAAATTGGTTACTTTGATTTCCACATCAAACTACATGATTTTGGTGATCTATCCAACTCTTTTATCTTTCATATCTTTGTTAAGGAGGAAATCCCTAACTCCAAGGTGGGGCACCATGAGATATATATTTTTGCTGGAGAGAATTGGTCTAAACTTCTTAAGACTCCTTACTGCTACAAGGATCTACTTCTCTATAAACGAGTACCTCACCTCATATGCTTCTAGCCCTTGACTAAAAAAGGTAATTGGATGCTCCATTCCTTCACCATTTTTTTTATTAGCATCGCTGACAAGTTGTCAACATTAGCAAAGGTGTATAGCATGAAATCCTTAGAAAAATCAAGATTTATGAGCAAGGGTACTTGGGTAATGGCCTGTTTGATGGCTTCAAGAGCATCTTTTCCTTCCCTTGGCCAAGAAAAAACTTGACTCATCTTTAACATGGCATTAATAAGCTTGTTCAAGCTTAAAAAAACCCAGTATGAACCGTCTTGAAAATTTAATTTTGCCAAGGAAGCTTTGAACTCCTTTCTTATGCTTGAGGAGAGAGAGAGCTAAGATGGCATCTACCCTTTCAAGATCAATACACAACCCTTATTTTGAAATGATGTGGCCCAAAAAATTACCTTCATGTATGAAAAACACACACTTCTTAGGATTTAATGAGATCCCATAGTCCCTGTATCTTTCAAAGATCAACCTCAGGTGGTCCATGTGTTCACTAGCATTTTTGGAAAAAACCATGATATCATCCAAGTAGACTAGCACCATTTGATTCAACAATCCTTAAAAAGCCATGTCCATGGCTCTTTGGAAAGTTGTCCTTGTATTTTATAAACCAAAGGGAATCTTTTGGTATGCATACGTACCCCATTTGGTGGTGAAGGCAGTCTTATACTGATGTTCTTCTTTTACCAATACTTGGTTATAAATTGAATATCCATCTAAAAGGGAAAAATGTTCTAAACCTACAACTATTTGAAGAAGCTGATCTATGGATGGTAGAGGGTAATGATCCTTTAAGGAGACTTTGTTCAATTATTTGAAGCCAACACATAGCCTAATCTCCCCACTTTTTTTCCTTATAGGCTCCAAATTGGTTACTCACGATGAGTGCTTGATGGGGAAGATGATCTTGGATTCAATTAACTTAGTTAGATCTCTCCTCACTAGATCTTCAATTTTAGGATTAATGGGCCTTTGTTTTTGCCTCATAGGCTTAACATTGGCCTCTAATTCTATAGTATGTTGGGCTAACTTTGGATTAAAAACTTTCAGTTCATTATTTTCCCAAGCAAAGATATCTACGTATTCCTGGTAGAGTTTTATGAAATCATGCCTCTTAGCCTTGCTACTTACTTTCCCAAGCTTGAGAAGTTTATCTTTGAAGATGGGAACTCTCTCAAAGTTTTATTCATTGGTTGAAATTACTGCATTTTCTTTCCTCATATGGTCTCACTCATGCAAAAGACCCTCAAGGGTGACCAACCCTTTATGAAGCTTGTTAGACTTTAGCTGAACAATTTGATCCTCATATTGATGTTGAAATTTGCCTTGGTTTATTGTGAAAAACTCTGCTTCTTATTTTAAGAAATAAGTAATTTGTCTATCATTTTTAAAAACTTACCAATAGACTTCATTAGCTGGCACTAATGGCCTCACCACCACCTTGACATGAGGCTAAACCTTGGCCTCTTTTAGCTTACTTGGAATATCAAATTGGGATCCCACAGCTGCCAATGTATCGCATGCTAGTTTTGGTTCCTTGGTATAGCTTGGATGTTGAAGGCTTCAAAATATTCAATTAGGTCCCACACTCTATTTTTGTAAGAGCTCATCAAATGATTCTTTGTGATGTTTAAGCCTTTGACTTGGTTCGTTATAATCTCACTATTCGCATATGCTTTCAACACTTTGATTCCTCTTTTATTAGCCCATTGGAGACCACAGATCAAGCCTTCATATTTTTTTACATTAGAAGAGTAGCTGAAATGGAACCTGTAGAAAGAGAAATGCTTATTACCTAAAGGGGAAACCGACATTTCTCCTGCACCTACTCCATTTTTTCTCCTTGAACCATCAAAAAATAACTTCCACATACCATGAAGGTCTTCTTTAAGTCCAATGAAGGAAGGTGTGAGCTTATTTTCTTCATGTAGCAAATAAACACCCATGTCTCTTTCTTCAACACCCTTCAAAGGGTTGAAAAATTGGTTATTCCCCCATAGATCATCTAAGAACAAGTCTAGAAACTCCTCAAGATGACTATTCAACTCTTGACTAGTAGTAAATTCATCCTCATCAAGGATGGTGCAATTAATGTTTATGCTATTTGGTTGATGAGGCTCAATGTGGAATTATGTCATGGGCTCAACCTTTATTGACACCTTATTTCAATACCTTGTTCTGAATGCCATGTAGGACCAATCGACTGCTAGATAAAACCCAATCTTGGCTATGAATTCTATAGAGAGGCATAATGCAAAGCGAGGAGTTACATCAAGGATCAACACATCTAGAGCCATTGAAACACTAAGACAAGCATGTAGGGTTGTATTCAAATCTTTGATGATACCAGATGGCTTTATGGAAGGACTGTCAAGCTACATAACTCCCTTGGTATGTAGCTCATATTTGAGGTTTAATTAATTAGTTATGGACTTTGGCATTACCAAAGTGCTAGCTCTACTATCTACCAAGAAATTATGCACCAAGGAGTCACCAACGATTAATGAAATGTAGAAAGGAGGAGGTTTGAACACATTTCTTGACATTTCTCCCATAGAACCGTTGGCTGAATTAGTGAGGACCTCAACTTATTTGCTTGGTTATTTACCTACAGTTGTTGTAACACCTATCTTGGATAAAGCTTCTTGAAGGATATCCACTTGATCGGGTATGGAAAACATGTCTCACATTGGTATGCTCCCATTGGATTTCTTCATTTGTTCAATAATATTGATTTGTGTATTGCTAACTTTTGCTTGTGCTTTAGGAGCCATTGCTATTGTTTTTTTGAATTTGTGAGCCTTGTGGAGGTGTCAAGACCTTTGGAGTGATAGCAAGCTTTTTAGGCATAGACAATAGAGTGGTGGTAGGAGGTTCCTTGAATGCTCCCTAGTTTTCATCTATATTCCTTCTTTTGAATCTTGTATTTGCTAACACTAGGACATGAGCTTAACTAGAGCTAGTCTTTTGATTGGATGCATAACACTCTTCTTACTGACTGATGACCATTGTAGCATCTAATTGGTTTAGTACCTAATCAAATCCTTAGTCTTGTGGAGACTGTCTTGGCCTTGGTATCATGGGAGTCTCCATGCTTTTAGCCATTAAGGCCTAGTTATATCTATAAGCAATAGCGTACTACCATTGGTCATTGAATGCCTAGTTAGAAACATTAGTTGGGATAATGGATTGATCAAAAGATTGATTCCAAGGCATTGTCCCTTCATCGTTTTGAGCCATATTGGTTTGAACAGGAACCAAGGTGTTGGAAGAGCCTATAGCATTTAGATTGTAATTGTTCTACTTATTATAGCCAAGATGTAGGATGTCCTTGCCCTTGCTCTCTGTTCTAACCTTAGAAGTTTCCCTTGAAGGGTGGTCTATTGCCTTGATAATATTACTATTGAGACTTATATAGATCCTGGTATGGCTTATTGAATTGAGCCTACCGTTTTACATTTACTACATCATTTGTGAAGGATTGGAGCATGCTTTTAAGTTCTAGGTATTTTTTTGCTCTTGGGAATCACTTGATCCACTAGCGAATGCCTTTTCCTACTTAGGTGAGGGTATGAAAACAATTTTTAGAGTTAGAAGAATAACATCAAGTGGGGAGATGACTTTAGGAGGTGGTCTGATCTCAGGGAAAAGGGGCATTAGGGGTCTAGGAGTAAGCTTGCCAGCCTTAACTAGGCAGATTTTTGCTTTAATAACCACCTCATAAGCATTGGTTAATATTTCCCCTCCCATGGATTGGATCATTACTATTATGTCATTATTTAGAGCCTTCAAATAGTATAAGAATGTAAAGTTAAGGGATGGTCTAATAGCGGCCAAAATTCTATCCCAAGCCTTTTGGAATCTTTTATTGAAGTCTTGCATAACTTTATGAGGAGCTCTCTTGATCGTGGTTAACTATTTTGCAAGTGACAAATGGTCACTCTTGTCTGCAAATCTTTTACACAAGGCCTCTCCTAGTTGATTCCATGATTGAATAAAATTAGGAGATAAACCTCTATACCAATCTAAATCATTTCCCTTAAAGGATACAACCAATAGTCTGGTAGCTACATTTTCTATTGTGATAATATGGATATTGAAAAAATTGGCTATATCTTTGATGTGTTCAGTAGGGGTCATGGCTTGGTCTCTTGTGAAATATGGGATGCTTTTGAGGGCTGCTACTAGCATAGGGTAATATTATGTCAAATTCAAAGGACTTTAGCCACTGAAGCCTGCAAAAGCTCTTTGGGGAAGCATGGTAGCAAGAGGGGCTAACAAATATCTTCTTGTGTAAGTATACCTTATGATTGGTTTAGGAAGAAAGTTTCCTATGTATGGGTGAGTATGGGTGAACCTTAACCTTCTTACTGAGTTCAAGGGTAATTCATCAAATTCAAAAGGAATACCTATAGAAGTTGATCTTGTATTCCCCTTTGACATGAATAATAGTTACTATTTTGTCACCATATTGCTAAGTGTTCTTTGGAGTCACCAGATAATGAAATATGAAAACTATAATGACTGCAAATTAATCAAACTAACATCAAACTTGACCAATCTTCCTTGAAAGTGGTCCTATCAAGCATGCCATAAACTATTGTAGGCTAGAATTACACCCATTATGGGAGAGTTTCTCAATCTCTCTCACTCTTAGCTATAAGCATTGGAACAACCTCAGGCTATGGGTATCTTGTCATGAGGTTGAACCTCTACAATTTTTAATGAGGCGAGTTCCTCAAATGCTTCACTTCAGCTCTTATTTCCCATGCTAAAATCTACTGTTGACTAAGGAAAAGGGATAGGAGAATAACATAAAGAAAAAATATAAGCTAAGGGAGGTGATGCACCAAAAGAGAGTGATCCACATTCAAACTAGGAACCTTAGTGACTACTACTAGACTTAAACAAGATAAGTCTAGCTGATCTTATTTTAGATCTATAAGCATACTAGCTATGTAGAGGTCAAAAGGGAAGATGCAATTTGAATGGTAGGAAGAAATGGGTCTTTAGGAGAGACAATATGACTTGTAACGCTTGAAAAAGGCACCAGAGGCTAACACATCACATGACCTACAAGAAACCTAGAAAACTAAAGTGAGGTGTGTAAAGAAATCACTGATGATGAGGAAGAATATACATTTTTCAAGTTAAACTTCAATAATGCACACTTGAATTTAGTAGAAATCAAAAAGTTGTCTTGTATTCATTCAAGAGAGTGTTATAAGGAAATTTTGATAGAGTGCCTCTATCACCAGTCGAGGGATCCATTTCTAGGCCCAGAAACCTGTATATATAGTAAAAAAAGGGATGAAATAAGGGGAAATTTTTTCAAGGATTTAGAAGGGGGTTTTAATGATTGAAAATCCTTTTCCTTTTTGAGCCCTTGACTATGTTAATTCTCTTTTTTTATGAGGATGAAAATTCCATGATTGTGTACTTGGTAGCATCATGATCTAACCTATTTTGGGTGACTATTTATCAATGGTATGATCAAAATTATGGCTCTACATCTTCATTCAAATCGCTCACCCATTTTGTACAAGTGAGTGCAAACAACTTTTTTGTTTCCTTTAGGAGCTTTAATGATGGGGTCTAGTTCTTGTTGCCATCTTGGTTTAACTTGAGTCATCTTTATTTCTACTACATTTGCCTTAGTCATTTGGTCCTTTATGTCATTGATCTACTTGGTTTCACCGACCCCACTTGTGTATTCACTCCATTGGATCTAAATGCATGATCAATTATGAGCCCTTGGATCCTTTTCTTGACTTGTCGACACATTCCATTCTTGCCACATGTCAAATCCAAGAATTCCCTGACCATTTAACTTATTTTTCTTCACTAATCTAGGTCCACATGATCCTGACAAGTATCACCTCTTTATTTATTGTTATCCTTACTACTTACTACTTACTTGCTTATTTCTTTGGGTTACTTTAGTTTTCCACTTTGGACTCTTTTCTATAATTTTCCTTTCTAAACTTTCCATTTTACTCATTCCTTCGAGCTTCTCATTGCTTAGTTTTTCTTGAAAATCCTTTTCTTTCAGATTTTTCTCCCAAAGGAAATCCTTCTGAAGGAATTTCTTCAAACTTTTGGTTCGAACCAATCCTTTTTCCCATGCTACTTTCCCAAACTATTTCCTTCAGGATTTTTTCCCATAGAATTTCTTCAAACTTTTGTTTAGCTCAACTCCCTTGGGGTCTTTGATTTTGGACATCTTCTTTAGGCCTCTTTTACTTGGGGAATTTCCTTTGGAGAATTTGTCTGTGATAATATCTCCTCAGGGATTTTGTCACAATTCCTCAGACTTCTTCCGAGTGCCCTTCATAACTTTGCAGGTGCCCTTCAGAACTTTGCAAGTGCCCTTTAGATTTTTTGAAATGGACCTTTCTCGAAAGGTAGATACCCTTCATGATTTTGAAAAGGTACCTATTATAAATTTTGAAGAGGACCATTTCTTTTGAAAGTGCCTTTCAAAAAAGTGAAAAATGGCCCTTCAAAAAAATGAAAAGGACCACTTTATCGATAACTGCACCTTTCGAGAAAGTTGTATAGGGATTTTTTCTTGAAGAAAAGATCCTTCAAAAAACCTTACTTGTACACTTCTCTGAAGAAAACAAGATTTTGGAAATTTTCTTTTGGACAAAGTATGAAAGAATTCTGACACTAAAAGTCTGAAAAAATGCAAGTAAAGACTTAGCTGAAAATGAGACTTTGCACTATTTTTGACATATAAGTCAATTTAAGTAAAGCAACTCTACTGATGGAGTCCATAGTTATTTAAATTTAGTCTGTAGATATTCTGATAGAGTTTGTATACCTATGATGGAGTCCATAGATCTCTGATGGAGTCTATAGATTTTTGATGGGGTTCATAGATCTTCTGATGGAGTTTGTAGATTTTTGATGGAGTCTGTAGTTATTTATATCAATCAAAATTTTGGTATGTGGGCCAAAAGAAATGGCCAACAAGTCCTACACATGTACTAGATATAAATTAGATAACAAAAGGGGGGAAATGGGTTAGTAAAGATAGCCAAGCTAGCCTAAAAAATAATTTATAACTGAGTGCTTCCTACATAGCCCAAATGGGCCTCAAGCGGATGTATTACTTCTTCTTAGAGTGATTTTGTGATCAATGATGATGCAACTATAATTATTTTAGTTAGATGATTAATTGAAAGTCTATATAATAGACACCCTTGACATAAAATAAACACTATTTATATTTGACTATTAATTTTTAGAATGCTAAAGATTTGAAATATGAGAAAATGGTACTCTTTTTCTTAGTGTGCAATGATTTTCATATAGAGATTTAATGGGGGTAGAATGTGTTGTTACTTGTACAATCCCATTTTTAAATAGAAAATGGGGACCCTGTTTTGATCTAGAGTCTGGTCTTCTACCTTAAAGAGTTTTTGTGGTTGCTTGATAAATCAACCCTCTTGGAAATACATGTTTTTCAAGATGTGAAGGTTTAAGTCTAAATGAGCTTCACTATTTTAACTTAGCCTGAATAATAATGATTTTGCATCATAAACATTTAATCTAAGAAATCACATATAGAATGAATTAAATTAATATCTGAATTTTCATGATGTTAATAAGTCTTGGTCTATTTTAGGCTTGTGTTTTGAAACACATTTAAAACTTCCCATTTTTAGACTATTTCACCTTGGTTTCATGCAATTTTCCTATCTATTTTAGGGTTTTCTACTAATTCTCCTTAGTAATTCGGTCTATTTCTATTTCAATTTGATCTAAATTGACTAAATGTTCATAAGGATTTATCCTTTACTTAGTCACTTTTCATTAAAATAGATAAAAGTTACTTTTAAATGGATTGCATTTGCTAAGTTTTTGTGCCCCTTTGTTATATTTCAAAAGACTTAGCCATTTAAACTCTAAAAAACTTATCCATTACTTTTTACATCTGAAGTTATCGACTAAGATTTTCTTTATTTTTCCCACAAGTGCTTAAACTTTGCCCAATGTGACATGGTGATTTCTACTGGCTCCTGATAGCCTAAGCCTATTCAAAAGGACTTATTGTGGTTCAAAACGTGCTCCTATGGATGCTATACGATATAGGGAAGCTTGGTGGGGGGGCACTGAGCATGAAGGATTTACACAAGGTATAAGAGTCTAAAGCATTGGGCACAGAGTATTATCATTTAGCTATGTGTGAGAGGATCTATTATCTCATCATAATGATGGGAACATCCCTAAGGCATGGGACCCTTGCTCTCCTTGGGATGAGCCTCTAGGGTAGGCCAAATTCCTTATATTTTAAACACACCTAGTTTAAGACTAACATGCAAGCTTAAAAAGCAGAAAGGTAAACTACCACTAATCTAAACCTAGGATCTTTGAGAGGAAAATGGGGAGAGAGGGTAAGAGATGTTGAAAGTAAAAGGTGATGCATCTAGAATAGAGTGAGTGCTCCTACTGTCATAATCACAATGCAAATTTTTGAGAACAAGATAATATCACACAAATTCCTCCAAGTCACTTCTACATGCATAAGTATTTTATATAGAGGTGTGGGAACACAATGTAGCATTGAGAGGGACAAATATTATCCACAGATAAAGCCTATGCAGACCTTGGTGCCATACGAGTGAGATCTAAGTTCAATGAAGAGGTTCTGGGGATGAATGAAAAATGAGAGGAGTGAACATAACCACAAAAAAAAATCAACAAACACAAATAACACACAGATCATCAGAATAACAAAAGGAGGTGAACTTAATTCTCATTAACATGCAAGGTCTAGCCAATACAAGTGCTCATGGAAGGTAATTTTAGTAGCGTAAGGTTACCAAAATGTGTCAACCCTTTTTACAATGGAAAGCTAAGATTTTATAGAGAACAAGCCTATTTTATAATTAATGCACCACTTTGGGTGATGGGTACAACTTTTAATTCTTTTGTGGTACCATAACCATGTTTTCTAAAGTTTGTCTGATAAATTGGGTCTAGAAATCATAGCAGGAACCTTATGTGCACATGGGGAGGAAGATGATTTCCCTGATAAGATCAAAGAGTGGTGTGAACTTGCATTCCTATCTCTAGTAGCTGCTTATGCATTCAACTATTCTGGAAATACCTTGAGATTCTACATATTAATGTCCTATTTATTGAAGAACAAGATCACCATACTTATGCACCTAATAGAGCCATGGTGACATATTGTTTTGGGTGGATAATTGTTAAAGATATGTATTGGGATGCTCCTTCATTAATTGCACACATTTGCCTTTGCTTTGAAACTTGGACTTGAGTCAAATATAAATGAAAACCAATCAAGATTATTGGTTTTCATATATTTTATATAGATGGCATTCTACTCGATGCCTAGTCCCTTTCACAACAAGTTGCCACCCTTTTGGC
Organism: Torreya grandis; assembly: GCA_037957365.1. Lineage (NCBI taxonomy): Eukaryota > Viridiplantae > Streptophyta > Pinopsida > Cupressales > Taxaceae > Torreya > Torreya grandis. Next base: position 1,437,399 of record JARHVA010000693.1, on the reverse strand, counting down.
CTATATTAGGTCTAAAATAACTATCTTACCTCTATGGAGCTCTATTGGCAATACTTGGTCCTTATTGTCAATCCTGGTTTAACTCAGGCTGAGTTCAAGCTCAGTTCCATGTATTTTCCACCAGTGTGGGTCCATTCATTTATTTTTCTCAAGTAAAACTACTCCATTGACCTTAATAAAAAATGTCTCAGATTGATCCTTTTCATTGGTTGTTAGAAAATTGACTCAAGCTCCATTGACCTTGACCCTTGGTTGAACCATTAGATCTCCTCTGACAGGTTGAATGCATGTCATTAGATATTTTGCTTGAGTTAATGCACTATTGACATTAGCACCGACACATTTGATCCTTGGATCTACTCATCAGTCTATCTAGTCTTGCACTTATGCCATGTGGTGGCCTCTAATCCCCTTGATCTTTTGACTTACTCACGTGCCATTAAATCTTAATCCATGATTGAACATGAGCCATTGATTTATTTAGGTCCATTTTATTATCAGTGAATGCACACCATTAGATCTTGGCTTGATGAACCCACACCATAGGATATTTCCATTTGAATTATAATGGATACTTCATAGAGCTTAATATTGATGTCCATGCAATTGTCATTGGGATATTTGAACTCAAAAAACTATTTCTTGTAGCCTAAAATTGATGTTTGTGCAACTGTCTTGATCACAAATTTTATGGGTTATTCCCTTTGAACCTTTTACTGGACATTTTGTTTGGGGGGCACCTTCCTTGAAAAAGACCATTTAGAACCCTTGAACTTGACCATTTTCCTGTGAAACAACCCTTTGGAAATTTTGCTTTGGACCACTTTCCTGTAGAAAGATCCTTCGAGCTTTTGCTTTTAGACCATTTTCTTGAGAAATGACCCTTTGGTAAAATTGTTTGGGACACTTTGCTTAAAGAAATACCTTTTGATATTTTTGCATTGGGACATTTGTTTTGAACAATGACATAATTGTACATTGGGAATTTTATTTCAGAAAAAAATGTCCAAAACAATTCCCAATACTTAGCTAAATAACTTAAAACAATTAGCCCAAAGGAAATATTAGAACTTAGCCTGAAAAGGGGTTCACAAGAATTAAACTTAGCCAAACAAAGGTTTTATAGTTAGCTTTTGGATTTCAAGCTCATTGATTTGTTCATGAAACTATTGTGGACACCATGAAAACTTGCTTGAGAACTTGTTCCTTTACTCTGTAGAGCTATTCCTTAGAGATATTTAGAATATGACATTGCATCTAGGCAAACTTTGTATGTGGGCCAAAAATGGCCAACATTTCTAATGACTCATAGGGGATAATGCCTGCTATGGTTGAGAACCCAGACCATGAACAATCCATTGGGCATGGAGTCTTTAGAGATTATGATTCTTTCTCTTGCAAACACACCAATTGTGTACCCTTAGATTTTAAACGAATTGAGATTCACCTGACAAGAAAAAATTTTGCTAGAGGAACTTAGAGGAAAATACCTAAGCTAAGAAAACACTATACATAGGTTCTTAGAGGAATTAAAACTACTCTAAAATAAGGGTGTACAAAGCACACTTTAGGGAAAAGAAAACATCTCATCTACTTATTTATAGATGTATCAAAAGATTAATAGAGATAGTGTTTGAGATTAATCCCATTGACTGGGATTGGTAGCTCCTCTCCATCCATTCTAGAAAGTTAGAAGGTGTTAGATGGCTTACCACTGGTGATTATATATGGACCACTCCTTATTATGTCAAACTTAGTGTGCCTTACAACTTTCACTCTATTCACATCCCATTTGAGCACTAAGTCTCCCTCATGGAAACTCTTTTTGCCAGCCTTCTTGTCAAATATCCTCTTGGTTTGCATCATTGGAACCCCATGGTACATGCATCTTGCATTCTAGTTTCTTCAAGCTCCATTAACTCAGATAGTCTTACCTCAAGGGGATCACTCTCAAGTAGTTCTAACTGATGTTTGAGTTCCAATGAAGATAACTAAAGGGATGTTGGTAATCTAGCTTCCCTTCCATAAACTATCATGAAAGGCAAATTTCTTAGCACCCACTTGGGCATGATTCGAATAGCCCAAAGAGTAGTTCTGAGCTTAGTATGCCAATCTCAATGATGATCTTCCATAACCATCTTTATGATGTGAATTAGGCTCTTATTAGTGGACTCATATAGACCATTACCTTGAGGGTAATAATTTGATGAGGCACTCAGATAGATATTGTGCTTAATGGCGTATTCACTAATTTTGGTTCTTGGGAAGGCTAGTGTATTATATAAGATAATGGTGGCAGGGATGCCAAATCTTATTACAGTGCCTTCATAAAAATTGAGGATGGATGTCTCATTAGCCTCCTTGAGTGCAACTAATTCTATCCACCTTGTGAAATAATTGGTGGTTATGAGAATCCATTTGTGCCCATCACTTGATGGTGGGTTAATCATGCCTATGAAATCTAGGCCCCACTATGCAAAGGGTTGGTCATCTTGAATCAGGCATAGTGATAAGGCTATAAGCCTTTGTTTACCTATGAATAAGACACATTTCTTGAAATTTTACACATTTACTTTCACATCTTTGAACAGAGTTGGCCAATAATATCTAGCTCACATGATCTTCATGATAGTTGTTTAGGTGAGTAGTGGCCTCCTATAGTGTCAACATAGAACTCTTGAAGAATTTTGCTTACTTGCTCTGGTTTCACACACCTTAGAAGGACTCCATTGAGATCCTTTTAGAAAAGTGCACCCTCTATGAGCACATAGGGAATAGACTGTAGTCTAAAATGCCTATGCTTAGCTTTGTCGAGGCTAAGAAGGTATATGTTATGTTGAAGGAAGGTCTTCATAACCTACACCTAGTTAGTCATAACCTCTAGGTTTGTGCATTCCTCCTCATGTGATACTAGGACTATTCCATATTTAGGTTTTGATACTTCAACCAATTTCTCACAGAATCCTTTTCCTCACACCATCTTGGTGACCTTGATCTCTACATTGTATTCCATCACCTTGGTGATCTAGCTAGCTCATTTCTTGCTAATGTCCCTACTAAGAAAGACCTCCTTAATGCTTGTGTGTGCCACCATGAGTTGATTTTTGTTGTTGGAGAGCATATGCCTAAATTTATTTAATGCTCTCACAATTGTGAGGTTGTGCTTTTCAACAAAGATATAACACAACTCATAATCCTTCAGTGCCTAGCTAAAGAAGGCAATTGGTTGTTTTAGTTGCTCTTTATTTTACTATGTCAAGATGGCCAAGATGCCATCAACTCCATCGAATGCATAAAGGATGAGATCCTTACTATAATCCAAGTTGATCAAAGTGGGTACTTCCATGATGACACACTTAATGGATTTAAAACTTTCCTTATCCCTGTGCATATAATTGAATGCAACATTCTTCTTTAACATCACCGTGAGGGGCTTGACCAAGATAGTGAAACCAGGAACAAGCCTTCTCATAAAGTTGATTCTTCCCAAGAATCTTTGGAGAATTTTCTTGTGGCTCAAAAGAGGGAGGGATAGGATAGCCTTGACTCACTTTGGATCAATCATGGGTCCCTATTTTAAAATAATGTGCCCAAAGAGGGCACCCCCATGAACTATAAATATGTATTTGTTGGGGTTCAGAGACATTCCAAACTCTTGACATTTTTGAAAGACTTGCTTTAGGTGTTCCAAATGATCCTCAGTGCATTTGGAGAAAATAATTATGTCATCAAGGTAAACCAAGATGATTTTATTGATGAGATCGTTGAATGCCACATCCATGACTCTATGGAAGGTCACATATGTGTTTTGTTGTTCCCAAAATCCATCACTTGCCTTTGGGGAAAACATATCAACTATTTTGGGTCTTGTAGACCCAAAATTCTCTTTTCCCTTCTCAAAAAATGTTCTGAGTATTCAAATTCTTTAATTATTCGAGTCTTCTCAGCTAGAGAACTCACAGGTTCAATAGGCAGGCTTTCTCTGAAAGAAGTTCCAACACTTAGGCATTTTCAAGGATGGTTCAATACCAAGATTCAATCAAAAGAATCATCGATGGGCTTTAAACAAAAGATTGAACCATTGAACCCCGCCTCCAAAGGTTCAAAGGTTCAATGACATTGGTAGACTTAAAAGAGTTAAGCGCTTCGATAAGTTCAAATTTTAACGGCTTCAAAGGACTTAAAGAAAAGAAGGCTTCGAAGAGTAAAGGTTGAATGGTTGAACTATTGAACCTTGAACCAAAATAGTTCAATAGGTTCAAAGGTTAAATGAGTTCAATAAGATCAAAAGACTTAAATGAAAGAAGACTTCACATAAGAAATATCAAACTGTTGAACCTTGAACCTTTAACGAAAATGGTTCAAAGGTTCAAAGGTTTAAGAAAGCTCTGAGTGAAGGAAGGAAGTGAAATATTCTAGAGACAAGTTAAAATGAATGGTTCAAAGTGGTTGGTTCAAACGGTCAATTGAATGAGTAGAACACAATATTGAACCATTGAACTGTTGAACCATTATTGGTTCAATTGGTTAGTTTAATCAGTCAGTTCAATTGGAAAGAACAAAAGGATATCTTTTGGAAAGATTTTCTGTGGCAAAATCTCACAAGAGAAATCCTTCAAACAAAATTTCTGAAGGAATGTTGAAAGGCTCGATAGAAAGTGGCAAAGGTAGAGGATAGATTTCCTTCAGACAAAATGTCCAAAGGATTTGAAGAACAAGGCTGCCCGAAGGACCCTGAAGGGCAAGTACCCTTGAGGGGGACTCTTGGTAACCATGAAATGGACCATTCTCAAGGCCCGAAGGGACACCTTCCCTTCGGGGGGTTCCAAAGATAGAAAGCTAAAGGAATTTCCAAGTTCAAAGAGAAAGTTCAACTGAAGAAGAAAGAAAGCGATTAAACCAAAGAAGCGATTGAACCAAGGAGCCGATAGGATGACCCAAACTGTTGAACCATTGAACCAATGAACTCTCATGGTTCAAAGGATCAAGGTTCAATGTGGTTCAAGCGACCAATAACTAGTGACGTTCTCGTGGACGTCAAATTCAAGGTAATGAAATGCCCATTTATTTTTAAATATGGCGCGAAACCTAAAGAATAAAACTTAGTGAACAGTTGAAGAAAGAGCCAAAAGAGCCTATTGAAGGTAAGAAGATAGCTCAAGAGCTCAAATTGCAATAGGAAAGAGGGAAAGCTATAGGAGATATTGATATATCTATGGGGGAGTTATTCTAGTAGGTGGAATAGTCCACCAAGTATACATTTGAGCACGTAAACATTCAAAGGCATGGCCTATTTTTCTCCCTTTGAATAAAAGTGAGTGGATAGCCGCGTACATATTGGGGAATAGACCAAATAATCCATGCTGAGGAGAAGACATTCAAGATGTTTTTGTACACCAAAGTCAAGGCTGTTGACCTATTCCAGCATGGCCCTCCCACATATATTGAAGGCATTGAATGCAATATGAGCCATTCCATGAAACAAAGCACCCCAGTCTTTCTTGAAGTGTTATATATTGTAATCTCTTATTTTATATAAAGGAGATATTTTTGTTATCAGAAACAAAACTCTACCCAAATTGAAAGGCATTACTGAGACTTTGAGCTCAGTCTGTTAGTCATATTTCTTTATTTGAATGAGAAAGCAAGTGACCTTTCAGACTTCATGCTGGAATAGCTTGTGTTGTTGAGGAAATTATTCTTATGTCTATTTCTTGACTACATTCTTTTCCATTTAATTAAATAAGCAAAACTAGTGGAAGTAATCAAGAAGGTGTCCTAAATTCAACTATGGAGAGACTTTGTGCTACCACAATTGTCTTTTGTGTGTGTTTTTAGTTTGTTTCTATGTAAAGGACCTTGGAATGACTTTGTGCCCCCATTGTCCTTTGTATTTCACTCTTTGGTAGATGAGGTGGAGACTTTGTGCTACACCTCATTCTACTGGTTATTGTGCTTTGTTACATTTACCTATCAGCTACCTATCAGAAAGAATTCTTGATGTTTGATGTAGACCACTTCTGAAAGAAGAAAAGTGCCTTCAGTGTTTTCACCAAGATTTCTCCTTTATCTATAAACATCATCTCTAAAAAAAGAGAGATGGATTGTGTTGTCCTACCCATGAGTGTTATTTTCTACTTATTTATATATATAGTATATATCTCCTCATAGTTATAGGGAACCTCTCCTTGATGAGAGGAGATATTTGTCCCCTCTTGATGTGGTAAACATGCACATTTGGCTGATCAATCTCCCTATGCTATGGTTGAAACAACCTATTTTTCCCATCAGTTAGCTAGTGACAAAATATTCACCCAATAGTTTTTGGCAACTCCGCTAGGGAAAGAATGCATAGTTTGAAGCCTCAAGCTTCAAATTGAAACAGTTCCAATTCTTTCTATTTCAGTTTTACACTGTAGCAAATCCATGATATACTCAAAGTTAGAGAGCTAAAGGTATTGTTGACCCTGTATTCAAGTTGGTACAACAAAGTGTTTTTGATCCTTTCCCTTCACCATCTCATCTTCAACGAACTAGGAGTTTTCCTCCTACAAAAGTTAGGTGTCCATTACCAGGCAAAGCATCCATTTCTGTTGTTAGCAGAACTTTGTCAATACATGCCCATCAAACATTTATTATCCCTCTCTTTAATAATCAAATCATGGTGGTTTAAGGCCTATGGGGTAACTCTTTTGGCCCACTCAATTTAACTCCACTTCTACATGAGCTACCTTGAAGTTCTAAGAAAAATTTCCCCAAATTCTTTAGTGATGGGAGAGTTCATCTTGATGAACATATTACAACCTTCAACATAGCTTGTGGCATGATAGGTGTGGAGTATGAGGACATAGCAGTCAAGTTATTTGTAGAAAAATTACAAGGCACTATTGCAGATTAGTTTTACCATCTACAAGATTGGTCAGTGACTGACTGAGACACTCTCAAAGCCAAATTTGAAGCCAAGTTCAAGCCTGTAGAAGATGCGCATGCCTTGCTGGCCCAGCTCACACAGATGAAGAAGGAACCTCATGAACCTATGAGGGACTTCATTACCAAATTTTATAAGTTGAGAAACAAGATTCCTACCATTGCTCAATGAACAACTGAGAATCTCAAATGCTTCTTCATTAACTCTTAGCTTTCTAAAGTGAGTTTCTTGTTGAGACATGCTAGTCACATAGACCTTGCTGCAGTGCAAGATTTTTCTACTGAGGTGGAAGATGATCTCATCTTGTCAGGAAGATTAGGAGAGATCCTAACAGAGGTAAATCTTCTTCATCCTCTGAATATCTATCTACAAGCACCACTAATCCTATGGTGTAGAAGCTAGCAAATGAGTTGCTATCTCTTAGAAAGAAAATGGTGCAAGGAATATCTTCTGCTCCTTCATACTAAGATATACCAAGGAGGACATTCCCCAATCAGTCATACCAAGAAAATACTGCCAAAAACTCAAATAAGTCAAATCATCTTCCTCCCCCACAAGGAAAACTTGCCATTGAAGCACCTCCAACCAATTTAGCAGTTGGATATCTTGAAGCAGAATCTTATTTCTCCTTCCAGCTTGAGTTAAACCTAGAAGATGACACTAATATCTTCACAGAGGGAGAAGAATAATTAGCTGGTGACTCCAACATTAATTTTTTGAATTATCAGGATGAACCTAGAAGTAAAAGTGAAGCATTTGATGGGTCATACATTGTATTCACCCGGTCCCAGAACCAGTCAGCCCATCAAGCTAATAAGGAAAAAATAGAGGAGTGAGCTCAACTAGCAATTTCAATTGCTAAGTGGGGAAACACTCTGTCTTTTCAATCAAAGGACCCGATGATCGCTAAAAAGGTAGCTACATCAAGTTTTCCTTCATCTTCTACTTCAAATTCGTAGATCAATACCCCCCCTCTTAAAAACCAAAAGGATGAACTTCCTTCCCCTGTTCTTAATTCATTTCAGACATTTGATATAATTGACCATGTTAAGAAAACCAAAATTTAAATGTCTGAATTTGAATTTCTGCAATCGAACCCTGAGCAGTTGGATAAGTTGATTCAATATGTAAAGAATAAAACTATCCCTACAGAACCAACTGTTCCAAAGGTAACTCCCACATCCACCCAAAATAACCTTTTTATTGCTCTTCCTACTGCTCCTAAGAGGACAAAACTATTTTATGTATCCCTACTGATAAATCGACACAAACTGAACAATTGTATCATAGACTCAGGTGCGTCTGACAATGTCATGCCTGCCAAAGTGGTAGAATCTCTTGGACTCACACTAACCAAGACCTTTGGGAGATGTTTCTCTATGGAGAACAAACAAGTGCCACTATTGGGACAAATCAAGGATGCCCAATTTGCATTTGCAACATTCCCATACAAGAGAATTAAGATGACAGTCCTGGTGGCTGACGTCCTAGCCTCATATGACATTCTTCTTAGGCAAAATTTATGCAAAGATGTTGGTGGTGAATTAAGTATGGACCTGTCTGAAGTGAGGATCCTGGTCAAAGGCATCATGTAGAGATTACTCCCTAAGAAGGAGGCAAAATATGTTGTCACTCAAACATCAGCACCTGAAGCTCAAATTCTGTTTGAGTCTTCAGGCATGGGTAATTACTTCCTGACTATAGAGGATGTTCCTATCCTAACTGATAAAACTTATGAAGATGAAAATATAAAAATTGGTTCATACAAAATAGCAGAAGACTTAATAGAGCACAGTGCAAGCCTAGAGAAATCCTCCCCTCCAAACAAAGAAAAATCTAAGAAAAAATTAGTTTATGATGATGTCTAGATTCTGAAATTGAATGACAGCTATTCTTCTACTAGTTCAGGAGCTGGGATTGTATTGATATCTCCTTAAGGAGATATTTTACCCTTTTCTTATAAATTATAGATTAGTAATACCAAAATTACTGTTGGATATGAATCACTACTACTTGGATTAAAGGTCGCTCAAGACAGGAGCGTCAAACTCCTTCATGCCAAAGGAGATGCTGAGCTAGTGGTTTGTCAGGTCAAAAACCTATACCAAACCAAAAATGAGAAATTACACCATTACTATAATCTAGTTTGGGATCAAATTGAAAGTTTTGATGCTTTCAACATCTCTACAATACCCAGAAAATTTAATGACCGAGTTGATGCATTAGCTATTTCTGCAACTCTTTTGGTTCTTCACCTAGATTTTAAGGGAGACAGGTACACTATCAAATTGGTCTTTCAACCAAGTGTGCTTGACAATGCCAATTATTAGCAAGTGTTCAATGGCAACTAACAAATAATCACCTTTTTGGAACAAAAAGATAGCTTTGTACAACGTCACTTCAAAGGCAATGAGCCTCAAAAATGCAAATCAACTCAAGAAGCAAGTTCAAACTTAGGCTACAGCTAAAAAGGAATAAAATTTCTAAAGGATTGGTTTCCCTTGAGAAACTATTTGACAAGCATGATAGGTTCATCAAACAACAACGAATGGATTCAAGCTCTTCCCAAGAGTTTGATCAGATAAATTTGGGTACCAAGAAAAATCCCAAGATGGTGAACATTGGGAAGTGCTGCACTCCGGAGGAGAAACTCAAATTTACTGCCTTGCTTAGGTATTACATGGATGTTTTTTCATACTCCTATGATGATCTGAAGTCGCTCAGGCCTAAATAAATTCACTATGAAATTCTTCTCAAAACTGATTTGGTGCCTTTCAAGTAGAAATCTCGGTAGTATAATCCAAAGATATTAGGTACTATTCTATCTAAAATATAGAAAATGCTGAATGCTAGGATAATTTTCCCAATCCATCATTCTACATGGATTGAAAACATAGTTCCTGTGAGAAAAATGAATGGCAAAATTTGCCTCTGCATGGATTTTAGGAATTTGAATCAATCCTCTCTAAAGGATAATTACCCTCTGCCCATCATGGATCAAGTCCTTCAGACGGTGACTGGTTCAGAGATGTTATTAATGCTAGATGGCTTCTTGAGGTACAATCAAGTAGAATAGTGAAGTAGACCAACATAAGACTACTTTTACGACACCTTGAGGCACCTTTGCGTATTGAAGAATGCCATTTGGCTTGATAAAAGCTGGCGCCACTTTTTAGAGAGCAATATACCTTAATTTGAAAGACAAAATAGGTAAGTTCATTGTGGTGTACATTGATGATTTATCAGTCTTTTCCAAGCATCATCTTGATCATGTGTGCCATTTGCAACAAGTGCTAGAACGATGTCACTAGAATGACATTTCTCTAAATCCTAAGAAGTCTATTTTTTAGGTAACAAAAGGGAAACTTTTCAGACACATTGTATCCCGAGAAGGTATAAAGATTAACTTAGAAAGAGTCAAATCCATCTAGGAACTTACTCTGCCCACAAGTAAGACTGTAGTTCACTCTTTCTTCAAAAAGGTGATTTTTTTTATGAAGGTTCATTCTTGAGTTCATCGAAAAGACTCACCACATTGTGAACATGATGAAGGGAAAGGCCACTTTCAGCTGGACTGAAGAAGGCAAATTGGCATTTTGAGACATCAAGACAGCTATCACCCATGCCCCAATTTTGGTTTGTCCAAATTATACCAAAGATTTTACAATGTACAATTATGCTTTCGAGCACACACTTTCAATAATTCTAGTTCAAAAAAATAAATAAGGTGTGGAATCTCCCATATCTTTCATGAGCTATCCTCTCAAAGCTCATGAGCTGAAGTATTCAAATATAGAGAAGCATGCTTATGCGGTGGTAAAGGCAATAAATCACTTCCATTTTTACATATTGAATTCACACACTATTGCCCTAATTCTTGATACCACAGTCAAGTCCATATTAACTCACCAGGAGTTTGGAACTAAAAGAGGCAATTGGATTGCTAAAATCTAAGAGTTTGATCTTGTTATCAAACCAATGAAGCTTGTGCAGAGAAGGGGTCTTTGCTGATTGATTGATGATAATAGACTAGAAGAAACGAAGTGAAAGACACACCAATAGTCCTCTTTGTCACCACCACAAATGAGTGGTATTCAAATATTGCTCATTTCCTTACCTATGGTGAGTGTCTTGCTCACCTATCTCGTAAAGAAAGGAGGACTGTTAAATTGAAAGATACCAACTTTATCCTATGGGACAACGGCCTATATAAGAGGAACTTTGATGGAGTGTTCCTTCGCTGCGTAGATAAAGAGCAGCAAAACCAACTTTTGGAGTCCTTCCATAATTTAGCCTATGGAAGACATTTTTCTACACCTGTAACTACTCATAAGATTCTGTGAGCCAGGTATTACTGGCCTACTCTATTTCAAGATGCATACAAATGGGTATGAAGATGTGAACTATGCCAAAAGTTCATTGGAAGACCCAAGTTAGCTGCTTTGCCTCTTAAGCTAGTGGTAATAGAAGAGCCATTTCAACAATGGGGAATCGATTTCATTGGTGCTATAAACCCATCTTCAAGTGTTGGACATGATTATGTCCTCATAGCCATAAATTACTTCACCAAATGGGTGGAAGCTATTCTAGCCAAGCATGCTACTTCAGAATTAGTATGCAATTTCCTCAGCCTGCAGCCTGTTTCTCTTCCCAATTAATTACTCAATTCTATTTTTATTATGGAATTACCCTCTCCCACTCCTCTAATTATTTTCCACAAGGGAATGGCCAAGTAGAATCGAGCAACATGAACATGGTGACCATCATCAGGAAGCTGGTTGATAACAATCAAAGAACCTGGCATAAAACATTGGTTGATGCTTTATGGGAAGACAAAATTACACCCAAGAGGGCAATAGGTATGTCACCTTTCCAACTTCTATATGGTCTTAATGTAGAGATACCAATCACCCTGGAATTGCCAGCACTAAAATTGGCAAAGGTGGTCAAAGATCAAACATATGAAAGCTCCATCGACAAGAGGATCATGTGCTTGACTGAGTTGGATGAGTAGAAAACTATGGTGGTAGATGAAATTTCTGCACATCAAAGTCTGGTGAAGAAGCTCTTTGACTAAAAAACAAAAACCTGTGATTTCCAGATTGGAGACCAAGTCTTGTTATAGGACAAGAGAAGAGAACCAAAGGGAATGCATGGGAAATTTGATTCCCTATGGAGAGGCCTGTTTGCTATTCATTAGTTCAATGGTGAAAATAGTTTTCTTTTGAAATATCAAGATGGCATGCCCTTTTCTCTACCTCATAATGGGCAGCATCTGAAGCACTTCAATTTTTGAAGTATCAAATAAGATCATTTGTACATATGTATAATTTTTGTATAGTCTTTAGTTCTATTTTGTGCTTTTCTTTTTCATTTTTTGGGTAGCATGACTCCATAGCCCAATGGCATACTTGAAGGCATTGGAGATTTTGGTTTCTACTCCCCTAAGTTGTTTCAAAATTTTGACTGAAGAAAGTCCCCTAATTGGAGCTAGTTGTTGTTCCCAAAATATGTCACTTGTCTTTGGGGACAACATATCAACTATTTTGGGTCCTGTAGACCCAAAATTCTCTTTTCCCTTCTCAAAATGTTTTGAGTATTCAAATTCTTCAATTATTCAAGTTTTCTCAGCTAGAGAACTCGCAAGTTCAACAGGCAGGCTTTCTCAAAAAGAAGTTCCAACACTTAGGCATTTTCAAGGCTAGTTCAACGCCAAGGTTCAATCAAAAGACTCGTCAGTGGGCTTCAAACAAAAGATTGAACCATTGAACCCCACCTCCAAAGGTTCAAAGGTTCAATGACATCGGCATACTTAAAAGAGTTAAGTGCTTCGGCAAGTTCAAAGTGTAATAGCTTCAAAGGACTTAAAGAAAAGAAGGCTTCAAAGAGTAAAGGTTGAACAGTTGAACCGTTGAACCTTGAACCAAAATAGTTCAACGGGTTCAAAGGTTCAACGAGTTCAATAAGATCAAAAGACTTAAATGAAAGAAGTCTTCAAAGAAGAAAGATCGAACTGTTGAATCGTTAAACCTTGAACCTTTAACCAAAGTGGTTCAAAGGTTCAAAGGTTCAAGAAAGCTCTAAGCAAAGGAAGGAAGCAAAAGATTCTAGAGACAAGTTCAAATGAATGGTTCAAAGCAGTTGGTTCAAACAATCAATTAAATGAGCAAAAAACAATATTAAACCATTAAAATATTGAACCATTGTTGGTTCAATCAGTTGGTTCAATCAAACTGTTCAATCAGTTGGTTCAATCAAAAGGAACAAAAGGATATCTTTCAGAAAGATTTTCTGTGACAAAATTTCACAAGAGAAATCCTTCAGACATTTTGTCTGAAGGAATGTTGAAAGGCCCGACAGAAAGCGGCAAAGGCAGAGAAAAAATTTCCTTCAGACAAAATGTTTGAAGGATTTGAAGAACAAGGCCACCCAAAGGACCCCAAAGGGCAAGTACCCTTGCGGGGAACTCTCGGCAACCATGAAATGGACCATTCTCAAGGCCCAAAGGGACACATTCCCTTCAGGGGGTTCCAAAGACAAAAATCCAAAGGAATTTCCAAGTTCAAAGAGAAGGTTCAACTGAAGAAGAAAGAAAGAGATTGAACCAAAGAAGTGATTGAACTAAAGAACCGATAGGATCGCCCGAACCGTTGAACCATTAAACCAATGAACTCTCATGGTTCAAAGGTTTAAGGTTCAATGTGGTTCAAGTGACCAGTAACCAGTGACATCCCCACATACATCAAATTCAAGGTAATGAAATGCCTATTTATTTTTAAATATGGCACAAAACCTGAAAAACAAAACTCAGTGAACAACTGAAGAAAGAGCCGAAAGAGCCTACTGAAGGTAAGAAGATAGCCTGAGAGCTCAAATTGAAATAGGAAAGAGGGAAAGCTACAAGAGATACTAAAATATCTATAGGGGAGTTATTCCAATAGGTGGAACAGTCCACCAAGTAGACATCTGAGCGTACAAACATTCAAAGGCATGGCCTATTTTTCTCCCTTTGAATAAAAGCAAGTGGACAACCACGTACATATCAAGGAATATACCAAATGACCCATTCTGAGGAGAAGACATTTGAGATGTTTCTGTATACCAAAGTTAAGCTGATGACTTGTTCCATCATGGCCCTCCCATAGATATTGAAGGCATTGAATGCAACATGGGCCATTCCATGAAACAAAGTGCCCAAGTCTTTCTTGGAGTGCTATATATTGTAATCTATTATTTTATGCAAAGGAGATCTTTTTGTTATCAAAAACAAAAATCTGTCTAAATTGAAAGGCATTACTGAGACTTTGAGCTCAGATTATTAGTCATATTTCATTATTTGAATGAGAAAGCAAGTGACCTTTCAGACTTCGTGCTGGAATAGCTTGTGTTGTTGAGAAAATTGTTCTTATGTCTGTTTCCTGACTGCGTTCTTATTCATTTAATTAAATAAGTAGAACTAGTGGAAGTAATCAGGAAGGTGTCCTGAAGTCAACTATGGAGAGACATTATGCTGCCATAATTGTCTTTAGTGTGTGTGCTTTTAGTTTGTTTTTGTGTAAAGGACCCTGGGATGACTTTTTGCCCCCATTTTCCTTCGTATTTCGCTCTTTGGCAGCTGAGGTGGAGAATTTGTGCTACACCTCATTCTTTTGGTTATTGTACCCTGTTACATTTACCTATTAGTTACCTATCAAAAATAATTTTTGATGTTTGATATAGACCACTTTTGAAAGAAGAGAAGTGCCTTCAGTGTTTTCACCAAGATTTCTCCTTTGTCTGTGAAAATCATCTCTAAAAAAAGAGAGATGGATGGTGTTGTCCTACCCCTGAGTGTTAGTTTTTGCTTATATATATATAGTATATAGCTCCTCATAGTTATAGGTAACCTCCCCTTGATTAGAGGAGAGATTTGTCCCATCTTGATGTGGTAAACCTGTACATTTGGCTGATTAATCTCTCTATGCTGTGGTTGAAACAACTTATTTTTCCCATCAGTTAGCTGGTGACAAAATATTCACCCAACATGTTTATCAAAATGAACGACATGTGATGGTATGCAGAGTTTCCCTACTTAGTAGTGAACATAGTCTTGTAATGGTCACACTCTTGTATATGGATCTGGTTATAACTTAAGTAACCATCCAATAATGAAAATATTTCTGCACCTATGATTGTTTTCAATATTTGCTCCATTGGTGGGAGAGAGTAGTGATCTTTGAGGGAAGTGTTTTTCAAGTCCCTAAAGTCCACACAAAGGTGTATCTCCCCATTTTTATTTCACATTAATACAAAGTTGGTAACCCATGAGGAATGTTTTATTGGAAATATTATACTAGACTCAATGAGCTTGGAGAGCTCTTTACACATCAATGGCTCTAGCTTTGGATTAAAAGGTCTCTAATTTTGATGCTTGGGTTGTACATCGAGATGGAACTCAATTATGTGTTGTGCTAAGCCAAGATTAACACTTCTAAGATCTTTTTAGCCCCATGTGAAGAGATCATCATATCTCCTACTAAGCTAAATAAAGCTTTCAATCTACGTCATGGAGAAAACCTTACCATCTTTAAGAGCTTTTCCTTCTAAAATGATTATGGGCACCGAGATATCTTATTTGGCTATCATATTATGTCTCTCCTTTAAATTGATCATTAGAATTTAAAATGTTTTCTAGAGTGACTATCCCTCTTAGTAACTTGTTTCCTTTCAATTGGATGATTTGATCTTCATATTGGGCTCATAGCTACCCCTGGTTTATGATGAAAAACTCTATCTCATCTTATAGGAAGTTGATGATTTTCTCATCACTTTTGAACACTTACCAATTTAGTATTTTTTAGGAACTATTGATTTAACCATGATCTTGATGAGTTATTCAAATTATTTCATTATTTTGTACAGAATGTCATACTATGCACCTAAAATCACAAGCCTATCTGCATCAACATTCTATTCTCTCGATAAGGAAATGATGTTGAATGCATCAAAGCCTTCTATCATATCCCACACTTTATCTATGCTTGTAGGATTTCATCAAGCCATTTTTAGTCATGTTTTATACCCTAACTTGGTTGACAACTAACTCACTATCACCTAGCACTTGCAATGCCTTGATTCCTTTCTTTTGCATGAGATGGAGGCCTTGAATTAGTACCTCATACTTGGTAGCATTTTTCATTCAAGTGAACTATAATTTAAAGGCATGGAATTATTTTTCCTTCTGGGAGGAGAATAACATGACACCAGCTCTTACATGATTCCTACTCTGGGAGCCATTAAAGTATAACTATCACATACCTTTAGGGTCTTCATGCACCTTCATAAGCTCAGGTAGCATGGCATTTTATTCCATGATGTAATATGTACCCAACCCTATTTTTTCATTATCATGTGGGTTGCACTCAAAATGCTTGCATGCCCATTTATCTAGTAGATTGTCTTGGGTTTCCTCTAATAGTTTCATGAATTCATGGAGAATCAAATTCTCCTCCTAGTCAAACATCATGCATTTTTTATCGACTGGACTAGGAGAGTATGTCTCTACATGGATTTTGAAGATAGGTTCTACCTTAATGGTCACTTTGGTCTTGTAACTAGTTATCAATAACATATGTGACCAATCTAAAGATAGACATCTACCCACCTTTACTGTGAAGTCTCAAGAGAGGAAAATGGAAAAGTAAGGGGTAGGTTGATGATTGTGATATCCTACATAATAAAAATTCTTGGGTATACATGCATCATTAGATTTAAATCCTTTATTATACCTAAATCTTTGACCATCGTGCCATCGAGTTATATCACTCCTTTTGGAATAAGGGAATATGTAATTCCTAGTATATCCATGATATTTTTGGGCATTATCGATCTATTTTCACCTGAGTTGTTCATGAAATTATGCACCAGATGTGAGCCTATGATTAAAGAAACATAAAATAGGGGTGGTTTTTTTCTATTATGCACCTATACTTCTTTTGGTTGGCACAATATTTTAGAGGTAGTAGGTGATAGCTGGGGTGTCTGACACTCCTAAAAACCTTTTAGCACATCCTGTATCAGATTGCATTGGGATGGAATAATAAATACATCCCACATTATGACATTGAGGTTTATTTTCTTCATATGCTCTACTATGTTGAAAGGAATTTGAGATCCTTTTGATTGTAAATTAGGGGTAATGGCTTCTTTTGGCATCGACACACCAATTTAAGATGGTCCTTCCTTCGACATAGCCTTCTCTAGGTGCAATGACTGTGTAAGTGCCTTGGCTAATGTACCTATGCTATTGACTTGGGGGATTGATGGTAGGGGTACTGCAGTAGGTATGGATTCTTCTATAGCTCTTATTTTGAATCTTGTATTGAAAGCAACTGGATTGCTCCCTCTAATAGGTGTACTACCTTGATTCACATAGTTGAAATCCTCCTCCTACCAATTGATGAAAACATACCCATCCTATGGTTGAATTGGTGTTTGGATCCCCTCTTCTTATGGCGCTATGCTACTTGTTTGTTCTTGCAATTGAGGTATGCTTTGCACCATGAGTTCTTGGTTAAAGGTCCCATTCATGCATGTAGCTTGATTATGTGTCTGATTACATGGGAGGCAACATTTGGAATCATGCACTAGATTATTCTACACTAGAACAAGGGATTTGGAGGTGCTAACAATGTTAGTCTTTTGTGCATAAGGCATTATATTGTATGTGAGTTGATTTTGCATTTGAGCACTACCTGGGTAGGGAGGTCTATTCGACTAATATTTTTAAGTGAAGGGTTAATGATGTCTAGGATACTATGCTTTTTGCCTTTTGAGGGCAACTAGTTCATTCCCAAAACTTTGAAATAACATCTTCACTTTGTGTAATTATTTAGAAGAGACGACATGTGAAGTAGGTGGGCTCACTGTAGTAGGGATAGGCACTATCATAGGTTAAAAAACTACTTGATTAGGGAGAGGTTATATGAATATAGGCATAGGGGGTCTAGGCATAATCTTGCCTACTTGAATCAAATAATGTTTTGCATGCACTGTCACTTCATAGGCATCAGGGAGGACCATATCTCCCATGGACTAAATCATCACCGTTATATTGCTGTTAAGAGATTTTAGAAAATATATAAATTTAGTGTTAAGAGATGGCTTGCATAAATATAAGATTCAATCCCAGACCCTTTATAATCTAAAGTTAAAATTGACCATCATCTCGTGTGGGGTTTGTTTTATGGTCATGAGCTGCTCTATTAGAGATATGTGATCACCTTGATCCTTGAATTGCTTGCATAATTATCCATCAAGTTCATACTAATTATGAATAGAGTTTGGTCTCAAGCTTTGGTACCATTGAAGGGATTTTCATTTGAATGAGGAAGCAATCAACCTGACTGTGACATTATCTTGAGTCACATGGTGCATTGAGCAGATGTTTATAATGCCTTAGATACCTTCCACAGGGGAGGTTGAATTCCACCCATGAAATAGGACAAGATTTTGAGAGTGGACACTAAAATGTCATTTTACTATGCTAGGACTAATGGACTACCTCCATCAAAAGGCACAAATACCTGATTCCTTGGTAGCATTGTGAATGGAATGGGTAACGGACCTCACCTTCTTACGTAAAACCTTTTGAATGGAGGCGTAAATTATGCTCTTAGAGGTGACTAGTTTATGCTACATATTTTGATAGGGGACAAGGATATTATGACTCTCCTTCTTCTTCAAGGTGCTAGAAGCTCAGTGAAATGGAAATTAATGCCTCTTATAGATGATCTTTTCCTTTTTGGCATTTAGGTAAGGGTTGATCTTTATAGACCAGAGATGCTTGGAGTTGTCAGGTGTTCCCACCAAATGTTTGCTATACTTATTAGCTAAAATATCACCAATTCCTTATATTTTATTCAAATGATCCCACTAGGCATGCCAAAAATTATTTTGGTTCAAAATGTGCACCTATGAATGCTCTGTGGTATAGGGAAGGTTGGCGGTGGGGTGCTTGGCATGAAGATTTTGAACAAAGCGTAGGAGTCTAAGGTATTGGGTTCAAAAGTAGTATCACTTAGCTTCATGCATGAGAATCAATTGTCTTGTCTCAATGATGGAAACATACCCAAGGTGTGGGACCCTTTTTCTCCTTAGGATGAAGCTCTAGAGTAGGCCAGATTCCTTTTATTCTAAATGCACCTAGTTTAAAACTAATGCATAGGCCTAAAGAGTAGAAAGGTAAACTACCACTAATCTAAACCTAAGATATTTGAGAGGAAAAGGGGGAGAGAGGGTAATAAATGTTGAAATTAAAAGGAGATGCACTTATAATAGAGTAATCACTCCTACTACCACAAACATAATGCAAAATTTTGAGAATAAGACAATATCACATAGATTTTGACAAGTCACTTTACATGCAAAAGTATTTCATATAGAGGTATGGGAACACAATGCAGTATTAAGAGGGACAAAGATTATCCATAGATAAATCCTTCATAGACCCTAGTGCACATAGGATATGACCTAAAAGTGAGTTCTGATTTCAATAAGGAGGTGCTGGGGGTGAATGACAAATGAGAAGAGTGACATTATCCATAGATAGAAATCAACAAACACAAATAACACATAAATCATCAGAATAATAGGAGGTAAACTTAATTCTCATTAACATATAAGGTCTAGCCAATACAAGTGCTCATGGAGGGAAATTTCAATAGTGTAAGGAAGCTAAAATGTGTTGACCCTTTTTATAATGGAAAGCCAGGGTTTTATAGAGAACAAACCTATTTTACAATTAATGTACCACTTGGGGCAATGGGTACAACTTTTAATTCTTTTATGGTGCTATAGTCATGATTTCTAAAGTTTGTCTAACAAATTAGGCCTCAAAATCATATTAAAAACCTTACGTGCACATGGGGAGAAGGAATATTTCCCTGACAAGATCATAGAGTGGCGTAAACTTGCATTCTGATGTCTAGTGGCTGCTTATGCATTCAACTGTTTTGGCAATATCTCAAGATCCTATGTATTAATTTCATATTTATTGAAGGACAATATCACCATGCTTATGCATCTGAAAAAGTCATGATGATGTCTTATTTTAGGTAGCTACTTGTTGAAGATATGGTTTAGGAAACTCCTTCATTAATTACACACATCTACATTTACTTTGAAACCTAGACCTTAGTAAACTATAGATGAAAACCAATCTAAGATTATCAGATTTCCTATAGTTTATATAAATGTCACTCTACTCAATGCTTGGTCCCTTTTATAACAAGTTACCACCCTTTTATCCTGTATTAGGTCTAAAATACCTATCTTAATTCTATGGAGCTTTGATGGCAATGTTTGGTCCTTATTGTCAATCCTAGTTCAACTCGGGTTGAGATTGAGCTCAGTTCCATGTATTTTCTACCAATTTAGGTCCATTCATTTGTTTTTACCAAGTCAAACTAATCCATTGACCTTAGTCAAAAATGTCCTAGCTCAATCCTTTTCATTGGTTATCAGTAAACTGACTTTCGCTCCATTGACCTTGACCCTTGCTCACACCATTGGATCTCCTCTGACAGGTTGAATGCATGCTATTAGATCTTCTAACTAAGCTAATATGTTGTTTACATTTAGCACCCATGCATTTGGTCCTTAGATCTGCTCATCAATATATATGCTCTCACACTTATGCCACATGGTGGCCTCTAAGCCCCTTGACCTTTTGACTTGCTTGCATGCCGTTAGATCTTAATCCATGATTAAATATGAGCCATTGATTTATCTAGGTCCATATTATTATTAGTGAACGTGCACTATTGGATTTCATCTTGATGAACCTACACCATAGGATCTTTCCATTTGAATTACAATGTCTAATTTATGGGACTTTTTATTTACATCCACTCAACCATCATTGGGAAATTTCAACTCAAATGACTATTTCTTGTAGCCTAAAATTGACATTTCACAATTATTTGGATCACAAATTCTATGGGCTATTCCCTTTGGACCTTTTTTTGGACATTTTGTTTGGGGCACCTTCGTTGAAAAATACCCTTTGTAACCCTTGAATTGGACCATTTTCTTGAGAAATGACCCTTCGTAAATTCTGCTTTGGACCACTTTCCTATAGAGAGATCCTTCAGTCTTTTGCTCTTAGATCATTTTCCCAAGAAATGACCCTTCAAGAAAATTATTTAGGATTCTTTCCTTGAAGAAATACCCTTCGATCTTTTTGCATTAGAATTTTTTCCATAGGGACATTGGTTATGGACAAAATGTCAGAAAGAAACATGTACTTGGCCTTTTGTTGTGGACAAAATGTCTGAAAGAATTTACACTTCTAGAATTTTGTTTTGGATAAAATGTCTAGAAAAATTCCCAATACTTAGCCAAATAACCAATTAGCCCAATGGAAATATTAGAACTTAGCCCAAAAGGGCGTCCACAAGAATTGAACTTAGCCAAATAAAGGTTTTCCTATTATAGCTAGGAATTGCACCCTTGTGAGAGATTTATTTAGGCTCTCTCACTTCCAGATACAAGCATGGGGACAACCTAAAAATGTGGGTATCCTATGTTGAGGTTGAACCTTTAGGATTTGTAATGAGGCTAGTTCCTCAAGTGTTTCACTTCATCTCTTGATTCCCACACTAAAATATACTATTGGCTAAGGAAAAGGGATAGGAGAATAACATGAAAATAAATCTAAGATAATGGAGGTGATGCACCAAAAGAAATGATCCACTTGGTTTGGAAAATGACACTAATTCAGCATAAGATAAATTTGCTTACATAACCTCACAAGTAGTTAGTTTGCATAAGTATTTCATAAACTAGGCTCACTAAACCATACTTGAAGCAAAGAGGGATTTATAAATCCACACTAATCATCCATTAATGGTGGAAACAGGTTGAGTCCAGACCTAAAACTAACTAAAAAACACCTTAAAATAGGAAAGAAAGAAAGACAATGAGTTTATAAGGACACTTCTTCACAATGCCATTATACACAAGCTAACTCAACATGATTTTAGACAAATAAATAGGTAAAAAGTAATCTTTATTGCTTCAAAAGGTCTATTACAAAGAAATTTTTTGTAGAGTAATTTTATTGCTAGTTCAGGGATAATTTATTGGCTCCAAGGCCTCTATTTATAATAAAAAATGGGGAAGATAAGATGGGAAGATGGAAAACATCATTGATGACTGAGATCCCTATCATTGTCCTACCTTGTACCACTAAATGCATCACTCAAAATTATTGAATAACCTTCTCGAGTCCCTCCTACCTTCAAGTCTCTCTTTGGCATATCTAAAGAGCCATGTTATGAGTAGTTGAACATCACTTCCTTGCGTAGCTGAAATGATCTTTGCATTTAAAATAGTGTGGTCACTTTCATTTTCATGTGTCCTGATAAAGAAGATGAGGTCTCCATATGTTGATAATCTGGCTGAACCATGCTACTTTTATGTTTGAATGGCCATTTATCGAGAGAATGAGCCATGTTAAAGGATGTAGGCCTTCATTAAATTCTTAGCTACCATCTCCTATCAGTCATTTGGACTCCCTTTTGCACTGATTGGTCATTTGACATTGCTTTAGATCCTTGTCCTGCATCGTGGATTTTCCTGTCATGGATGCCTATGGATCATTGATCTCCTTGCCATCTAGGTTCCCTTTGTGCCACTTGGTAACCTCTCATTTGTCTTTCCCATGACTCTTATGCACTATCAATCCTTAGAATATGCCATTAGACTAAGCATAATTAGTCAAGTAGCATTGGAAACTTGATTTACTCTTTACTATGTAATTTAGGTTTTCAAAGCTACTTAACTTATGAAGCTTTTCAAGCTAAGCCATTAAAGAATCTTGATTTAATCTATATAGAGTAACTCAGGATTTTTGATCTTTCCTACTTCAGACTTTGTCTGCTCATTTACTTATGAAGTATTCCTATGTAGAGTACTTGGAGAATCTTGATTTACTCTATGCAGAGTAACTTATGTTCTCCAAGTTTACTTACTTCAGACCTTCTTTTTCCAAGTCTTCAGAATTTTCCCTTCTCAAGTCTTATCCATGAATTCTTTCTCTCCAAGTCTTCTTCCTTCAACTTTCTTTTAGCCTTTTTCTTTTGGGCAAATATTCTAAAGAAATTCTTTTAGAAAAATTAACTGAAGGAATTCCTTTGGACCTTTTGTCTGAAGTTTCCATCTTGCTCCTTTTTTCCTTCAAATTTTTTTTTGAAGGAATTCTCTTTGTTTCTTGCCTTTTACAATTTTTCTAAGGAATTTCCCAAAGGGTAAGAGACCCTTCAATATTTTGAAAATGGTTCCTCTCTTTGGAAAATGCACCTTCTAAAGGGTAACATACCCTTTAATCTTTTGTTTGAGACCTTTGACAAGATTCCTTTAGCCCTTTCTTTCCACTTTATTCCTTCAGGAATTTTTTTTGAAGGAATTACTTAAGACAAATTATCTAATGGAATTCCTTCATACTTTTTGTCTAAGGCTTCCATCCCATTAATTTTTCCTTAAAATATTTTTTTGAAGGAATTCTATTGGTTTTCCCTTTGTTCTTTCCTTCGGCCTTTCAGACTTTGTAAAATGGACTTTCCTGAAGGGTAAGAGACCTTTCAGGATTCCCATAAATGATCCTTCTAGAAGGAGCCTACCCTTCATATTTGTCGATGATCCTTGGAGTATTCTTTAGAGAAGACTTGCTCTTTTACTTTAAAGACCAAATCAGACTTTTGATGTCTCATTACTTATGACTTAGGAAGTCACTCACCTCCAGAAACTTGACTTGTACTATCCAAGATCAATTCAGGGATTTTGGAGCTTCTTACTTCAATATTATCATTATTGATTACTCATGAAGTGAAAAAGTTATGCTACCCTGAAAACCTAAAGACTTCCCAATGAGAAAACCTAAACCCTTCCACTCAAGACCATTTTGGGTCCTTAACACCTTGCTACTTACTACTTTGGAGCTTTGGCATTTTGCAACTTAGGAAGTTACTTAAGTCATGGGTTGTCAAAATTCCAAAGTCTCCCAAAGACTTGCCATCTTATGCTTGAAAGTTTATCTTCTCATACTTAGGCAAAAATTGATATGGGGGCCAAGAAATGACTAACTTTTTTGGTGACTCACAGGGAATCATACCTACTATGATTTAGGAACCTAGATATTTTGCTTCATATAATCCATTGAGCATAGAGTCACTACTTTTGGACAAGGTTGAATCTATCTAAAAATCTCCCTTAGAGCAACAAGAACAACTGAAATGGAAAAAATGGTGCCCAAGGCATTTAGGGAAGGGAAACACACAATTGAAAAGGATGTGCACAAGGCACTTAGAAGAAAACACAAAAAACTAAATGAAATATACAAAAATATATACAACGGATGTAAAATCTCAATACCAGGGCTTTAGATGAATCCCATTGACTAGGATAGGTAATACCTCTCCATCCTGGTTTGGGCTTATTTGAATCCCATTTGAGAACCAAGTCTGCCTCCTTGAAAATCCTTATCATGTCTCTCTTGTCAAAAGATTTTTTGACATGAGCTTGATGTGACTCCAATGTCTTCATTTTAAGGTCTCTTGATTCCTCAAGTTTTGTTAGTTCTGCCAATCTCACATTCATGGGTTCATATTCCAATAGCTCTAACTGATGGGCTATTTCTAATGCAAGAATATCAAGAGAAATGGGTAACTTAGCCTTTCTTCCATATACTAGAACATATAGAGAATTACCAATAACAGCTTTAGGAGTTACCCTATTAGCCCACAAGGTTGTCTTCAACTTAGTGTGCCATGTCCTTTGGTTATCTTCCATAGTCTTGATGATCTTGAACAACTTTTTATTTATGGACTCAACTAACCCATTTCATTTAAGATAATAATTTGAGGAAGTGCTAAGGTAGATGCCAATGTTGAGAGCCCATTCACATGTTTTCAAACCAATGAATGCTAATGCATTATCAGATATGATAGTGGATAGAACACCAAACTTGGTCACGATGTTGTCATAGAAATCTAAGATTGCATTTTCATTAGATTTATTTAATGCAATGGCTTCCACCCACCTAGTGAAGTAATCAGTTGCGGTAAGCACCCACTTATGCCCAACACTTGATGGGGGGTTGATCACTCCAATGAAATCCAAACCCCACTACATGAATGGTTTCTCTACTTGAATCAGGTTGAGAGGAAAAACTGCTAACCTTTGCTTACCTATAAAGAGAGCACATTCCTGACACTTCTTCACCAATGCATAAGCATCCTTTAAGAGGTTGGGCTAGTAATAGCTAGCTTTCATTATATTTGCTACTATAGTCCTTGGTGAAAAATGACCTCCTATAGGTCCATCATAGAAATGATCTAGAAGCTTGGCCACTTGGTCATCATTTATTCACCTTAAGAGAATTCTATTGAGGTCCCTTCTGAATGAAATCCCATCAACCAACACATATGGTATGGACTGAAGTCTGAAATACCTTATTTTTACTTTGTCCATACCTTGAGGGCACTCACCTATTAGAAAAAAGTGCATCATATCATGGAGCCAAATAGTGTGAGATGGAGGTGTATCTATTTTTGGGTTATCTTGTGTTACCAAGATGACCTCTTTGTCTTCATGAAGGTCATTGACCATATGCTCACACAAACTTTTACCTCTTGCTATCTTAGTGACCCTAATCTCCATGTCATACTCCATTACCTTAGTAATCCAACCATCTCTCTTTTCATTCAAGTCTTTGTTGAGAATGAAGTCCCTCACTCTAGGATGAGACACCATAAGGTAGATTTTACTATTGGATAGCATTGACCTAAAATTTTTGAGGTTTATTACTACTGTAAGGACTTTCTTTTCTAAAAAATTATATCTCACCTCATACCCCTCAAGCCCCTAACTAAAGAATGCTATTGGTTGTTCGAGTCCTTCACCATTCCTTTGCATCAACATAGTTGATATATTATCAATATTGGCAAAAGCATACAATATGAAGTCCCTTGAGAAATTAGGATTCATAAGTGTGGGTGCTTGAGCAATGGCTTGCTTGATAGCCTCAAATGCTGACTTACCTTCATTTAACCAAGTGAACACTTGCTTCCTCTTTAGCATAGCAATGATGAGCTTGAACAAATTTATAAAACTAGGGATAAATCTTCTCATGAATTTTATCTTTGCAAGGAAACTTTAGAGTCCCTTATTATGCTTAGGTAAGAATAAGGCCAAGATGGCACTTATTCTATCAGGATCAATGGATAACCCTTCCTTTGAAATGATGTGGCCCAACATCTTTCCTTCATGATTGGCAGACATACACTTCTTCAATAAGATCCCATATTCCTTACATCTCTCAAAAATTAGCCTCAGGTGGTCAAAGTGTTTGCTATAATTCTTAGATCAAATCATGATGTCATCCAAGTATACCAGCACCAGTTAATTTAGCAACCCTTGGAAATCCATGTCCATGGATCTTTGGAAAGTTGTGATAGAATTTGACAAACCAAAGGGTATCTTTTGGTAAAACTACATGCCCCATTTGGTGGTGAAGGTAGTCTTGTACTGATCCTCATCTTTTACCCATACTTGGTTGTAGCCTTAACATCCATCCAAGAGAGAAAAGCATTCTAATCTTGCAACTATTTGGAGAAGTTGTTCCATGGAGGGTAGAGGGTAGTGATCCTTCAAAGAGACTTTATTCAAATCTCTAAATTCAACACATATCCTAATCTCCCCACTCTTCTTCCTTACAGGCACCTAATTGGATACCCATGATGAGTGCTTGATGGGAAAGATGATCTTGGATTTGATCAACTTAGTTAACCCTTCCCTCATTAGCTCTCCTATTTTGGGGTTGATAGGCCTTTGCTTTTGCCTTACATGCTTAGCATTAGCCTCCAATTCTATAGTATGTTGGGATAACTTCATATCAAAACCTTTTAGGTTACTATACTCCCAAGCAAAAATGTCTGCATATTCCTGGTAAAGTGTTATAAAAGCATGCCTCTCAGCCTTACTACTTACTTTCTCAAGCTTGAGAAACTTATCCTTGAAGATGAGGACTCTCTCATAGTTTTATTCATTAGTAGACATTACTACCTTTTCCTTTCTCACATGGTCACCTTCATGAAAAAGGCCTTCAAGTGTAACTAGTCCCTTAGGAAGCTTGTTTGACCTTAGTTGAATAATCTAATCCTCATATTGATGCTATAATTTACCTTGATTGGTGGTGGAAAAATCAGCTTCCTACTGTAAGAAATAAGCAATTTGTTTGTCACTTTCAAAAACCTACTAGTGGGCTTCATTATCTGATACTGATGGCCTCACCACCACCTTGACATGTGGCTAAACCTTGACCTCTTTCAACTCACTTGGAATATCAAACTAAGCTCCCATGGTTGCCAACCTATCAGCATATTGGTTCTAATTTCTTGGGATAACTTGAATGTCAAAGGCTTCAAAATATTCAATTAGGTCCCATAGTCTATTTTTATAGGACCTCATCAAAGTATTCTTTGTAACATTCAAGCCTTTGACCTAGTTTAATATGAGCTCATTGTCCCCATATGCTTACATCATTTTGATTCCTCTTTTATTGGCCCATTGAAGGCCATAAAGCAAGCCTTCATATTCTACTGCATTTGAAGAACAACTAAAATGGAACCTATAGAAGGAGAAAAGATTATTACCTGAAGGGGGAACCAACATTGCCCCAACACCTACACCATTTTTTCTCCTTGAGCCATCAAAGAACAACTTCCATATACCATTGGGGTATTCTTTAGGTCCAATAAGGGTAGGCATGAGTTGATTCTCTTTATAAATTAAATAGACACCCATGTCTCTTTCCTCAACACCTTTCAAAGGGTTGAAAAATTATTTATCTCCCCATAGCTCATCTAAGAACAAGTTTGGAACCTATAAAGGATGAGTGTTTAGCTCCTAACCAATTGTAAACTCATCCTCATCAATGATAGTACAATTGAGGTTTATACTATCTGGTTGATGGGGTTCAATATGGAATCATGTCATGGGTTTATCCTTAATTGAGACCTTAGTGCCTTACCTTGTTCTTAACACCATGTAAGACCAATCTGCTATGAGATAACCCCTAATTTTGGCTATGAATTATTTATAAAGACACAACACAAAGTGAGGAGTGATGTTAAGGATCAGTATGTCCTATACAAATGAAACACTAAGAAAATCATGTAGGGTTAAACTCAAATCCTTGATGATACTTGATGGCTTTATGGAAGAACCATCAAGCTATAAGACTCCTTTGGTGTGCATCTCATATTTGAGGTTCAACTAATCAGCTATAGACTTTGACATGACTAAAGTACTAGCCCTACTATCTACCAGGTAGTTGTGCACTAAGGAATCACTGATGATTAATGAAATGTAGAATAGAGGGGGCTTGGTCACATTACTTGGCCTTTCTCCCAAAGGACTCTTGGCTACATTAGTGAAGACCTCAAATTCCTTGCCTGGTTGTTTACCTACAGCTGTTATAACACTCATCTTGGATAAATCTTCTTGAAGTATGTCCACTTGGCCAAGCATGGAAAGCATGTCCCACATTGGTACACTCATGTTGGATTTATTTATGTGCTCCACAATGTTGATTGGTGTACCACCAACCTTTGCCTAGGTTTTGGGATCTACTATCATTAGCTTTGTCAATGAAGGAATGGTGACAACAAGTTGTTTGAAATCTTATTGATTGTCACCCATATTCCTTCTCTTGAATCTTATGTTTTCTAAAATTAGGATGTGAGCCAGACTAGGGGTGGCCTGCTGATTAGATGCATAACACTCCTCTTTCTCACTGATGACCATTGAGGCTTTCAATTGGTTTAACCCATGATCTGAGCCTTTTTCTTGTGGAGGCTACTCCTACTTTATCATCATGGTCACCTTCATGCTTTGGACCATAAGAGCTTGGTTGTACCTATAAGCAACTACTTGCTTCCATTGCTCATTGAATGCTTGGTTGGAGCCATTAGTTGGGACAATAGATTTCCCAAAATAATGATTTCATGGTATTAGCCATTCAATCTCCTGAGCCACATTATTCTGAACCAGAACAAAGGAGTTGGAAGGGCCTATAACATTTGAATTATAATTATGCTATCTAACATGGTTAGGCTACCCCTGTCCTTATAAATTTACTTTTTAGGGTTCCCTATTTACTTGATAAGGCTGCTAATGAGGCTGATATGGAGCTTGATATGGCTTGCTGTAAGCTTTTTGCCTCTTGAAATTCACCACATCATTCCCTAAGGATTGGAGCATGCTTTTCAATTACAAGTAATTATTTTGATTTTTTGAGTCATTGGATCCAATGGTGGAGGCTTCTCTTGCTTAAGTGAAGGCACAACATCAATCATTGGAGTTGGAAGTATAACATCAAGTGGAGGAATGACTGCAAGAGGTGGTCTAATCTCAAGGAAAAAAGGCATTAGGGGTCTAGGAGTAAGCTTACCATCCTAAACCAAGAAAGGTTTTGCTTTAATGGCCACCTCATATGCATCTAGCAATATGTCCCCTCCCATGGATTAGATCATTACAACTATATTATTGTTTAGAGATTTTAAATAATATAAGAAAGTAAAGTTTGGGGATGGTTTAACAGCTGCTATAATTCTATCCCACACCTTCTGGAATCTCATGTTGAAGTCTTGCATGACTTCATGGGGAGATCTCTTGATTGTGGTCAACTACTTTTCAAGTGACAGGTGATCACTCTTATTTTCAAACCTCTTACACAAGGTTATTCCCAGTTGGTCCCATAATTAGATAGAGTTAGGAGCTAGGCCCCTATACCAATCTAATGCCTTTGCCTTGAAGGATATAACCAATATCTTAATAGCTATGTTTTCTACTATGATATTATGAATGTTTCAAAAATTGGCTATGTTCGTTATGTGCTCAGTAAGAGTTACAACTTGGTTTCCTATGTAATATGGGACACTTTTGAGGGATGTTACTGGTATAGGGTCATATTGTGGTAGGTTTAAAGGGCTTTGGCTGCTGAAACCCACAAAAGCTCTTTGGGTAATCATAGTAGCAAGAGGGGCTAACAGAGATCTTCTTGTGTAAGTATGCCTTATTATTGGTTTAGGAAGAGGGTTCCTTACATATGGATGAGTATGGATGAACCTTAACCTCCTTGCTGAGTTCAAAGGCAACTCAACAAATTTAAAGGAAAACCTCTAGTCACTAATCTTGTAGTTACTTTTGGCATGAAAGATGGCTACTAATGCCACCAGATAGTTGATTATTTTTCAGAGTCATCAAATGTTGAAAGATGAAATCTACCATTGTTGAAAATTGATCAAAATAACATCAAAATTAACCAATAGTCCATAGAAATGAAAAATGGTAGTAGTCCCACTGGGCATGCTAGAACTGTTGTAGCTTAGAATTTCACCCTTGTGAGAGAGTTCTTTAGGCTCTCTCACTTCTAGCTACAAGCATGGGGAGAACCTCAAGATGTGGGTATCCTATGGTGAGGTTGAACCTCTAGGATTTTTAATGAGGCTAGTTCCTTAGGTGATTCACTTTAGCTCTTGATTCCCACACTAAAATC
This sequence comes from Torreya grandis, assembly GCA_037957365.1. Lineage (NCBI taxonomy): Eukaryota > Viridiplantae > Streptophyta > Pinopsida > Cupressales > Taxaceae > Torreya > Torreya grandis. The sequence continues at coordinate 1,406,872 of JARHVA010000693.1, read as the reverse complement.
TACTATTGGATAAATAAAAGCGATAGGAGAATAACATGAAAATAAATATAAGCTAAGGGAGGTGATGCACCAAAATAAATGATCCTTTTGGTCTAGAAAATGAAACTAATTTAGCATAAGATAAATTTACTTACACAACCTCACAAGCAGTTAATTTGCATAAGTATTTCGTAAACTAGGCTCATTGAACCATACATAAAGTAAAGAGGGAGTTATAAATCCATACTAAGCATCCATTAATGGTGAAAATAGATCAAGTCCAAACCTAAAACTAAATAAAAAACACCTAAAAATTTTCAAGAAAGGACAATGAGTTTAGAAGGACACTTCTTCATAATGCCATTGTACACAGGCTAACTCAACACAATTTTTAGATAAAGAGATAGGTAAAACATAATATTTATTGATTCAAAAGGTCTATTACAAAGTGATGTTTTATAGAGTAATTTCATTTCCAGTCTGAGGATAATTTCTCGACTCCAAGGCCTCTATTTATAATAGAAAAGGGGGAAGACAAGATGGGAAGAGGGAAGAAGTCATTAATGACTGGGTTCCCTATCATCATCCTCTCTTCTACCACTAAATACACCACTCAAGATCATTGAACAACCTTCTCGAGTCCCTCCCACCTTCAAGTCTCTCTTTGGCATATCTAAAGAGCCATGTTACAAGGAATTGAACATCACTTCCTTGTGTGGCTACAATGATCTTTGCATTTATAATAGTGTGGTCACTTTCATTTTCACATGTCTTGCTAAAGAAGATGAGGTCTCCATATGTTGATAATCTGGCCAAACCATGCTGCCTTTATGTTTGAATGACCAGTTATTAGGAGAGGGAGCCATGTTGAAGGATGAAGGCCTTCATTAAATTCTTAGCTACCATCTCCCATCAGTCATTTGGACTCCCTTTTGCATTGATTAGCCATTAGATATTACCTTAGATCCTTGACCTACACCATGGATCTTCTAATTGTGGATGACTATGGATCATCGATCTCCTTGCCATTTGGGTGTCATTTATGCCACTTGGAAGCCTCTCATTTGTCCTTTCCATTACTTTTTTTCACTGTCGATCCTTAGCACATGCCATTGGACTAAGCATATTTAGTCAAGCAATGTTGGAAACCTGATTTATTCTTTGCTATGTAATTTTGGTTTTCAAAGTTACTTAACTTATGAAGCTTTTCAAGCTAAGCCATTGAAGAATCCTTATTTACTCTATGCAAAATAACTCGAGATTTATAATCTCTCCTACTTTAGACTTTATTTGCTCCTTTACTTATGAAGTCTTCCTAAGTAGAGTGCTCAGAGAATCCCAATTTACTCTATGCAGAGTAACACAAGTTCTCCAAGTTTACTTACTTTAGACCTTCTTTGTCTAAGTATTTAAACTTTGCCCTTCTCAAGTCTTTAGACTTCTCCTTCCACAAACTCTCTCAAAATTATTTTCCATGGGCAAAATGTCTGCAAGAATTTTCTTGTTTGAGTTTGCACCCTTTTTCTTATTCAAGAAAAAATTTCAAAGGGTTTGATTTAGATAATTTATCAGAAGGAAATCCTTCAAACTTCTTATCTGTGACTTCTTTCTCTCCAAGTCTTCTTCCTTCAGATTTCTTTCATCCTTTTTCCTTTAGGCAAATCTCCCAAATGAATTCCTTCAAACAAATTATCTGAAGGAATTACTTTGAACCTTTTGTTTGAAGTTTCCATCTTGCTCTTTTTATCCTTTAGAAAAATTTCTAAAGAAATTCTCTTTGCTTCTTTCCTTTCAAAATTTTGCTAAGGACCTTCTAAAAGGGTAAGAGACCCTTTAGGCTTTTGAAGATGGTCTCTCTCTTTGGAAAATGCACCTTCTGAAGGGTAACATACCCTTCAGACTTTTGTTTGAGACCTTTGAAAGGATTCATTTGGCCCTTTCTTTCCACTTTGCTCCTTCAGGCAAAATTCTAGAAAGAATTCCTTCAGACAAATTGTCTGAAGGAATTCCTTCAGACTTTTTATCCAAAGATTCCATCCTATTCATTTTTCCTTTAGAATATTTTTTTGAAGGAAGTCTTTTAGTTTTCCCTTTGTTCTTTCCTTTGACCTTTTAGAATTTGCAAAATGGACTTTCCCAAAGGGTAAAATACCCTTCAGGCTTCTCGTAAATGATCCTTTCAGAAGGATCTTGCCCTTTGGATTTGTCAATGATCCTTGGAGTATTCTTTGGAGAAGACTTGCACTTTAGAGAACCTCAGAAGCACCTTTAAAGACTAAATCAAACTTTTGATGTGTCATTGCTTGTAACTTAGGAAGTCGTTCACCTCCAGAAACTTGACTTATACTACCCAAGACCAATTCAAGGCTTTTGGAGCTTCTTGCTTTGGGTTTCTCACTACTGATTACTCATGAAGTGAAAAAGTTGTGCTGCCCCAAAAAATTGAAGTTGTCCCCTTTGGAAAACTTGAATAATTACCAATGAGAAAACATGAACCCTTCTAATCAAAACCATTTTGGATCCTTAACACCTTGCTACTTACTACTTTAGATCTTTGGCATTTTGCAACATAGGAAGTCACTTAAGTCATGGGCTGCTAAGAGTCTGAAGTCTATCAAAGACTTACCATCTTCTACTTGAAAGTTTATCTTCTCATACTTAGGAAAAATTGATATGGGGGCCAAGAAATGGCCAATATTTACACTTAGATTTTGGCTTGTAGGCTCATTGATTTATTCATGAAATTATTGTGGACACCATGAAAACTTGCTCAAGAACTTGTTCCTTTACTCTATAGACCTATTCCTTAGAAATATTTAAGGCATGGCATTGCATCTAGGCAAACTTTGTATGTGGGCCAAAAATGGCCAATATTTTTGGTGACTCATAGGGGAACATGCCTGCTATGCTTGAGAACCTAGACCATGAGCAATCCATTAGGCACAGAGTCTTTGGGGATTCTAATTCTTTCTCTTGAAAACACACCATCTACGTACCCTTGGCTTTGAAAATAATTGAGATTCAACTGTAAAGATAAGAACTGTGCCAGAGGTACTTAGAGGAAAAGACCTAAGCTAAGAAAACATTGTACACAAGCACTTAGAGGAATTAAAACTACTCTAAAACAAGGGCACACAAAGCATGCTTTAGGGAAATGAAAACATCTAATCTACTTATTTACATATGTAAAAAGGATTATTGGAGATAGTGTTTGAGATGAATCCCATTGACTGAGATTGGTAGATCCTCTCCATATATTCTGGCAAGTTAGAAGTCATTAGATGGATTGAAAGTAGTGATGGTATATGGACCACTCCATATTACATCAAACTTAGTGTGCCTTCCAAATTTTGTTATGTTTGCATCCCTTTTAAGTACTAAGTCTCCCTCTTATAAAATCCTATCATTGATATTTTTATCAAAGATCCTCTTTCTTTACGCCTGTTGGAACCCCATGGTGCACACATCTTGAATTCTAGTTTCTTTAAGCTCTATTAGCTTGGCTAGTCTTACCTCAAGGGGATCACTCTCACGTAGCTCCAACTGATGGATGAGTTCCAATGAAGGAAACTCAAGGGATGTTGGTAATCTAGCTTCCTTTCCATAAACTATCATGAAAGGCAAATTTCCTAACACCCCCTTGGGCATAATCCGATCAGCCCAAAGAGTAGTTTTGAGATTAGTATGCCAAGATCGATGATTATCCTCCAAATTCCTCTTTATGATTCAAATCAAGTTCTTATTGGTGGACTTGGATAAACCATTACCCCGAGGGTAATAATTTGATGAGTCGCTCAAATAGATATTATGCTTGATGACCCATTCACTAATTCTAGTTCCTAGGAAGGCCAATGTATTATCTAAGATAATGGTGGTAGGGATGCCAAATCTTGTTAAAATGCCTTCATAAAAATTGAGGATGGATATCTCATTGGCCTTCTTGAGTGTAGATGATTTTATCCACATTGTGATTTATTTAGTGGCTATGAGAATCCATTTGTGCTCATCACTTGATGGTGGGTTAATCATGCCTATGAAATCTAGGCCCCACTATGCAAAGGGTTGATCATCTTGAATTGTTTACAATGGTAAGGTTGCAAGCCTTTGTTTGCCTATGAAGAAGGTACATTTCTTGCAATTTTGCACATATGCATGCACATATTTAAACATAGTTGGCTAATAATAGATGGCTTACATGATCTTCATGATAGTGGTTTTAGGTGAATAGTGACCTCCCATAGGGCCATCATGGAACTCTTGAAGAATTCTGCTTACTTTCTCTGGTTCCACACACCTCATAAGAAATCCATTGAGATCCTTTTGGAAAAGTACACCCTCATGAGCATGTAGGGAATGGATTGAAATTTAAAATGCCTACACTTAGCTTTGTCAAGGCTAGGAGGGTATATGTTATGTTGAATGAAGGTCTTCATATCCTGCACCTAGTTAGTCATGGCCTCTAGGTTTGTGCATTCTTCCTCATGATAAACTAGGAGTGTGTCATCTTTAGGTTTTGATACTTCATCCAATTGATCATATAATCCTTTTACTTGTACCAACTTGGTGACTAGGATCTCTACGTTGTATTCCATCACCTTGGTGATCCAACCAACTCATTTTTTGCTAATGTCCCTATTGAGCAAGAACTCCTTAATGCTTGTGTGTGCCACCATAAGTCAAATTTTGTTATTGGAGAGCATATGCCTAAATTTATTTAGTGCTCTCATAATTGAAAGGGTGTGATTTTTAATAAAGTTATATGCAACTCATAATCCTTTAGCACCTAGTTGAAGAAGGTAATTGGCTGCTCTATTTGCTCTTTGTTTTGCTGTGTTAGGATGGATGAGATGCCATCAACTCTAATAAATACATAAAGGATGAAATCCTTAATATAATATGGGTTGATCAAAGTGGGTGCTTGCATGATGGCATGCTTAATGGCTTCAAAAATTTCCTTTCCCTCATGCATCTAACTGAATGCAATGTTCTTCTTTAACATCACCATGATGGGGTTGACCAAGATAGCGAAACAAGGTACAAACCTTCTCACAAAGTTGATTCTCCCTAGGAAGCTTTTGAGACTTTTCTTGGGGCTTGGAAGAGGGAGGGACAAGATAGCCTTGACTCTCTCTAGATCAATCATGCGTCCCTCTTTTTAAATAATATGCCTAAGGAGGGCACCCTCATGAACTGTAAAGATGTATTTGTTGGGGTTCAAAGATATTTTGAACTCACAACATTTTTAAAAGACTTGTTCTAGGTGATCCAAATGATCTGTAACATATTTAGAGAAAATATTTATGTCATCAAGGTAAACCAAGATGATTTTATTGATGAGCTCCTTGAATGCCATATCAATGGCTCTCTAGAAGGTCATACCTATGTTTATTGAAACTGAATGTCATGTGTTGGCATGTAAAGGTTCCCTAATTAGTGGTGAATGCAGTCTTGTAATGGTCAGACACTTGTACATGAATTTGGTTATAACCTAAGTAACCATCCAATAATGAAAATATTTTTGCTCTTTTGATTATTTATAATATTTTCTCCATTGATGGGAGAGGGTAGTGATATTTGAGGGAAGCCTTGTTTAGGTGCCTAAAGTCTACACAAAGGTGTATCTCCCCATTATTATTTTACACTGGTACCAAGTTGTGACCCATGAGGAATGTTTTATGAGAAATATTATACTATCCTTAATGAGCTTGGAGAGCTCCTTGCGCATCAATGGCTATAGCTTTGGATTGACAAGTATCTACTTCTGATGCATAGGTTGTGCATTGGGATGGAACTCATGTGTGCTGTGCTAATCCAAGATCAAATCCTCTAAGATATTTTTATCCCCACATGAAGAGATCATCATATCTCTTACTAAGTTGAATAAAGATTCCCTATACTATGGAGTATCCACAAGTTCATGTTTTGAACCACAATAGGACTTTTAACACTTAGTCAATTTTTAATAAGTTTCCAAGAGCCACATGACATATCTTCTCTACCCCATGGGACTTAGTCAGTTTTCAAAGATTTTTCCAATGGGCCTCTAATCAGAAAAAATATGGGTGAGTGGATCAATGATATGATACCAAGTGTCAAAATCTTGGTGACCCAATGATACTGACTAAAATTGAATAATACAAAGCCTCTAGGCAAGCAAGTTAGTGGGATTATGCAACATGGCATGATTTTAATGACCTATCACCCTAGAAATATTTATACAAGCAAAGAGATTTTAGGTAAGTAGATAAGTGGGATGCTATCATATGGCACCATCTTGATGACCCACTATCCTAGAGATGTATGTAAAAATCATCAAACCTTGGGAAAGTGGGTGAGTGGGATGATACCACATGGTGAAATATCATTGTTTTATAGCCCTGGGGTAGTCTGTACAAACCTTTTAGTGTGTTAGAGTGTTAGGTGAGTGAGATGAACCCATATGGAAAAATCTCACTTCACCACATTGAGCACAATCAAGATAACATAAAGGCCTTAATCAAGTTGTGGAAGAGTGAAGAGAAGATGCATGGTAATGACATATTAAAGAAAAAGACACACTAGCAATGCAACTAGCAAAGGAAGACACTGGATTAAAATTGATGACCCATCTACCTGTTAAAAATGTCAAAAGCCAAGAATAGACTTCACACTCAATTTAATTTGTAGAATTAAGTTGTAATTAGGTTTCCTCACCAGCTAATGATTATAAAGGTGGTAAAATTTAATGCATGGATAGGAAATAGAATTAATCATGGGCATGACATGCATATTAGGATTAGTTATAGAGCACAAAAGATAAGTATTTACCTTAAAGAGGTGTGGTCTCAACTACGTAGAATATGGGCAACTAACAATCCTGATGCAATCTTAACTACATCCTTTTATAGGCATTCATTCCTAATTCATCAAATCATGGTGCCTAATTTCATAACTGACATAATCCCAACCACCTTCATTCAATTAAAAATTAATGTTTGTAACTGCCCCATTAGCAAGAAATTTTGAATAAGAGGGAAATCCATAGACCTATGCATTTATATAAGATCAGTGCCTACGATGTAATAAAGGTTGGTATTTTTAATATTAGAGAGATTATTCCTAGCTTATTCCTTTAGATTATAATAGAGTAGTAGACCAGACAATGATTAGATTATCCATAGTTAGTAGACCAAACACTTTCCATGCTTTCCTACTATAGTGTTTTTTTGTTGTTGTCATGATTATGAAGTTTGTAGTTGAATGGCTGTTGTAAATCTCACCATTGATAATCAAAATGAAACATATTGATATTTAGATCATTTTGTAGTTAAATGTCTATTTCCTATGCATTTTTATTGTGGTTATGTTCCTCTTTGATCATAACAACTTCTCCCAGGCTCTTGCACCTTCCTCTAGCTAGAGTTATGATAGGTATGGCTCAGTTGAGGACTATTTCCTATGATATTTACTAAATCAGATACTTTAGCTTCATCTCTATGGAAACATGGTCTTTTCTCCCCTATTTCCCTTTCTTCTTATCAAGGTGTTAGTTTAGGACTAATAACAATCTGATTCTAATCTTTAGTCATGATTATAGAGTATCATCTATTAACATTTAAAGATTATTAAATATATCAGTGGGAAAACTAACTGTGTCTTATAGTGTCTATAGTTTAAGCAATCATCTAGAGCCAATTTCATCGAATCCCCTTGAAATGGAATGGTCACAAGGGGCCACTGAGTGAATATCAATGCACCTAGACTAGGTAGAAGAAACCTTGTGAAGTTCTTGGGAGCTCTTTAAAAGAGGGGTTTTTGGTGCATCAAAAAAATTAGAATCTTATTTTTGGTTGACCATTTGTGTCAAAGGACTGATCAATAAAATGTCACTAGAAGGAGGGCAAAATTTACAACTGAAGCACCTTTCATGAAAATTTAAGCTAAAAAACACTCCTAAGTAATTACCTAGCTAGTCCCATGGCCTTTGCATGGTTAGGTGGGTGTAATTTCCCAATGAACATCCCAAGACCCATTCATTACCTACCCAAGAATCTTGGTTTATTTTACCCAAAATATACACATGGTAAGATTCTAATAGTAGAAAACACATTTAGGCATTCAAGGATGCCATCATTAGGACTCACATCTAGCATGAAGATGTTTCTTATTAATTTTTCCCTTATTCTTTTGATAAGGACGCATACTTATAGTACATTGGACTTTTAGATGAGTGTATAACCACATGGGCTACTTTTGAAAGTTTTCTCCTAAGCTATTTTAAAGATCCCACAAATATTGCTACCCTATACCACCAATTTGCCATAACTCATAGGGAACCTAATAAGTATTTTAGTGCTTTTAACTAACAGTTTTATCAATTATATATGAGGTTGAGAGACCCCTTCCTACAAATATAAGTAATAGCCATAGAGGTTTATTTCATAAAATTATTTCCCCTTAATGTTATGTTTTTTCAGAGGACCCTTTTAGCTCTCACATCCTTAGTATTGACATACCAAGCAACATTCACCATTGAAGAACAAGTCATGTCCCATGATCACAGTACTAAATTTTAATACCCATTAGAAGAATCAAATGTTTACCCTCAAAGTCCTTCAATATGCTTTTTTGTGAGTCAACATATCAATAAATTAATGTTTTATATAAAAACATTTCCCCAAACATTGCCTCAAATATGATATCAAATTAACTCCCATGAGTTGAATGAAGACCCTGCTTACTCCATTAATGCGTATAACTTTGTTAATTCAGTATGCAATCAGTAGGATGTTTTTACTAGTTTTAGTAGTCAAGTGTATTTTGTAATTTTGCTAATTATGTGCCATTCATTAAATGAATTCACCAATAGATAATGCTTGGGTTAATCCCTATGAGAAGTGATGACGAGTCTAATTATTAGGAAGTAACAACTACCTTGAGCGACCTAGTACTAGAAGATCAAATTAAAGGTGTGTTGCTTCTTTAATAGGGAAAATCATAAGTCTCTTCCAATCATCTTGAAGATGAAATCAATAAGTTGGAGTCATTATATGAGGAAGATGCATGTTTTACATTTAAATCATTCTTGTCCTATGTTACTCCCTCTCTAAACAAAAGGTTGACTCAAGGTTGTGGGTAACTTAGTAGTAGTAGCATCTCTCCCAGCCCATCATTGGAGGTGAGCGAGCTTAAAGAAAAAACCAAGGATGAAGTAGGTTGTCTATATGGAATTAGTGGATTGATAGAGGAAAAAATAGAAGATCTTACACTTCCAAAATGCCTTACATCTAAATAAAATGGTGAAGTCCTGAATGTAGAGGTCATAGAAATTGGAGGTATGTTGATAAAAATTAGACCTGAACATGCATTAATTCAATGCAATTATATGCATACCTATGACATAGATGATAAATCTAGGAGATCATTAATGTGGGAAGTACCATTCCCACATATCCTAGGTAATAAAGAATAAGATCAGGATGTTGCCATTGCATCCATCTCATTCTAAGAACATCCACCAACTGATTCATCCCTTAGTTTTAACAAATAGGAAGCCTCTACTAGGTTGGGTAATCAAGTGGTTCTGGTATCTATTATTGACCACCCCTTCCCATTACCAAAATTTAATGTTTGGGTAGATTTATTTCTCAAACCCTATCCCTCATGCTTTCTGCAATCTAAATATAAATATAATGCATAATTTTATAGTCCTAGCTTGCTCGAATTGCATGAAAAAAACATTGAAAAATATTTATGGGATAGTGTTTTCCAATTTAGAGGTCAATATAGACGCGTCTAGGTGTTTCCTATACCCTTCTCAAAATCCTAAAAAAATAGGTGTTTAACTGATTCAAGCATGCATTTGCTTGAAAACTCTTGTGAATATTTTATTTTCCCTTTCTTGTTTTCTTTTCTTTTTCTTTCCATCTTGTCCCTTGTTAGTTTAGGTTTAATTTTGTTTATTTCTAATTCATTGTTGGGTTTATCCCAACTATTTTTTCCCTATGGTTTCCCTATTAATCAAAGATGTGAAAATAAAGGTTGTTGTAAAAGTAACATAAATGACACTCAAATAGACTAATCGTAATTTTGATTGAAAATATTATATGAACTATTATGATTACTTTGTCTATTTATAGAATTTCAAAGGTCAATTATTTGTAAAAAAACTTTTGAATTTATAAAATTTATTGTCTTGTCCAAAACCATCTAATACACTTATTGAAATATCTAAATAAAAATGCAGCACTACTTCAATTCTGGTTTATATTAGGTTGTCAGGAACTTGCTAGTTTTCTATTACCCATGGCTTGGTCCCCAACCTTCAATGGATGATTGAAAAATATCCTTTCAAAAATAATTAATCTAAAATGTAAAAACTAAACTTTCTCCTCAAAAGGGTGATTTTGGTAACCTCCACCATAAAATTTTTAGTCAGGTTGGCAATGGAGCAAGGCCTTTGAAAGGGACAAGAGTTATTTCTGTTAGGGTTATAAATGCCTAACTGGCAATACAATAATACCCATACCACTTCCCCCAAAGATAAAATGTAAAACATTTTTTCCCTTAGTAGTTTTAACCTTATGAAAATCTGAATTATTATGTGTGAATGTAAATAAAATGATTTAATCACTTGATCACACACTTGGATGGTCTTTGGCAGGATTACAACTTAGTATGTCACTTGTTCCTATGGAATTTATTGCCTTTGAATTCTAGTTTGTTCTAAGTGATTGATTACAACTAATAATTTTTATTGTTATGAAAACAAAGATTATAAATTCTTGAAATACTTAGGATTATTTCATAGTAAGAGTCACCATCTATTGTTTCTTGCACAACATGCCCCATTTTCAAATAGAAAATGGCGACCCTCTTTAGATCTGAAGTCTGGGATTATACCTTAAATATTTTTGGTGGTTGTTTGTACAAATCCACCCTCTTGAAAATACATGTTTTAATAGATGTGAAGGTTTAAGTCTAAATGAGCTTCACTATTTTAGCCAAACTTTAAAAATAATGATTTTACATCATAAATGCTTAGTCTAAGAAATCACATCTAAATTGCATTAAATTAATATATGAGTTTACATGATGTTGATAAGTCTTGGTCTATCTTAGACTTATGTTTTGAAACACATTTAAAACTTCCCTTTTTTAGACTATTTCACCTTGGTTTTGTACAAATTTCCTAATTATTTTAGAGTTTTTTGCTACTTTTACTTAGCAATTTGGTCTAAATCCATTTTTAATTTGATCTAAATTAACTAAATATTCATAAGGCTTTATCCTTTACTTAGTCTCTTTTCATTAAAATGGACAAAAGCTATTTTTAAATGGATATTTTTCACTAAGTTTTCTTACCCCTTTGTTATATTTCAAAAGACTTATCCATTTAAATTATAAAAAACTTAGTTTTTGATTTTTAAATCTGAAGTTTTGGATTTTCATTATTTTTCCTATAGGTGCTTAAACTGTTCTCAAATCCACATGGTGACTTCTTGTGACTCCTGACAGCCTAGGCCTATTCAAAAGGACTTTCGACCTAGTCAATTTTTCAAATTTTTTTTGATCCACATGGCATCTTTTCACCACCCTATAAGACTTAGTCGAGTTTTGAATATTTACCCATCAGGCCTCTACATCAATAAATCTCTGGGTGAGTAAATCAGTAGGATGCTACCAAGTGTCAAGATCCTAGTGACTTGCTAATCTTGGCCAAAATGTACAATAAAAAGCCTTAGAGCAAGTGGGTTAGAAATATTATGCCATGTGGCATGATCCTAATGACCCATTATATTGAAGAGATCCATATAAACAAAGAACCTCTGGGCGAATGAACAAATGGGATGCTACCACATGCCACCATATCGATAACCCACTACCAAATATATTCGTATAGAGTATCAAGCCTTAAGTAAGTGGGTGAGAGGGATGACACCACATGGTGAAATATCACTACTCTATAGCCTCAGGGTGGTTTGTGTAATCCCAATGGTGTGTCAGAGTGCCAGATGAGCAAGATGATACCACGTGGTGAAATATTGATTCACCATGATGAACATAATCAACCTAACATAAATTCATCAAAAAAGTAGTAGAAGAGAGAAGATAATATACATGGTAGTGACATATCAAATCAAAGGACATGTTGGATACATAACCAAAAAAGTAAGACCTAGATTCAAATGGATAGCCTGTCTAGCCATCAAAATCAAAGAATGGAATATGCAATTAATTTGATTTGTAGAATCAAGTTGTAGTTGGATTTCCTCACCAAAAAATGATCAAAAGAGTGTAAAAATTAAAAGCAAGGATGGAAAATGGCATTAATCATGGACATGCCATGTGCATTGGGATCAGGCGCAAAGTACAAAAGTCAAGTATCTACCTTAAAGAGGTGTGGTTTCAATTACACTAAATGTGGGCAACTAACAATAATTATGTACTATTAAATAAATAATATTGTAGACATTAATTCTAAATTAAATCAAAGCATGGTGCCTAACTACATATTTGACATAATTCTAACCACCTTCCCTCAATCAACAATGAATGTTTTTAACTAACCCATTAGCAAGAAGTTTGAATGAGAGGGAGCTCCATTGACCTTCATGTCTATATAAGATCATATCCTATGATGTAATAAGAGTTTGTATTTTTAGGATTATAAAGACTATGATTGGATAGTTCTTTTAGAAAATAGAGTAGTGGACCAGATAATTCTTGGGTTATCCATAGTTAGTAGACTAAGCACTTTCCTTGATTTCCTAGTGTAGTGTTTTTTTGTTGTCATGAGTATGAAGTCTATAGCTGAATGGTTATTATAAATCTCACCATTAATAATAAATATGGAACATATTGATATTTATATTGTTATGTAGTCAAATGTCCATTTCTTATGCATTTTTATGGTGGTTATCCCTTTGCCCTTCATAAACCAAGTTTTGGATAACTTGGTTGGAAAGAAGTGCTTATCCTTCTTAGATGGGTTTAAGGGTTATAATTAGATAAGAGTATCTCCATAAGATCAATATAAAATTTTTTACATGTCCTTGTGTACCATTTGCATATAGAGTGTTATCCTTTGGTCTATGCAATGTACCAACTACCTTTCAAAGGGTAGTTTTAGAAATTTTTGCTGATTTAACCATTAACTATGTATAAATTTATATGGATGATTTTATAGTATATGGTAATTACTTTGATGGAGTCTTAGATAATTTAGACAAAGTACGAACCAAATGTGATCAACATCAATTATCCTTGAGCCATGATAAATTCTTGATTATGGTTGATCAAAGAATTGTCTAGATCATCACATCTCAGCCCAAGGAATATGAGTTGATCTTAAAAATATTGAAGTCATCTCTAACCTATTTGCACCTAAAAATCAAACTAATATTAAAAGTTTTTTAGGACATGTAGGGTACTATAGATATTTTATAGAGAACTTTAGTAAAATTTCTATACTTATGTTTTCTTTGCTTACCAAGGACAATGAATTTTTGTGGACTGACAAGTCTCAATAGGCAATTGAGTCAATAAAATAGAAATTGATCTTTGCTCTAATTTTGAAAGGGCCTAATTGGGAACAACCCTTCCACATGCATACTAATGCCTCTAACAATGATATAAGGGAAGTTATTGGACAAAAAATGAGGAATGAAAGATGTATGCCATTTATTATATTAGCAAAAATCTAACTCCCATTAAAATAAACTATACCACTACTGAAAGATAATTCTTAGTTGTCCCATATGCCATAAACAAGCTCCCTCACTAAATAACTATATGATCCAGAGTTCATTTTGGAAAAAATTTCCAAATCATGATTAAACCAATTTCAAAGTGTAGATCTTGTTGAGAGCTTTCTGACACTTTTTGCGGTTCGAAAAATGGAGTCCAGATGCCCAAGATATAGCCAGTTGAAGAAATCTTGCGACAAGGGTGTCGAAAGTGATGTGGCACTATGGAAATATGCCAAGTGGACCAATAGCCATTTGACACGTGGAAAAATAATTAGGTGCAAAAAAAATTTGGTTTGGTGTTTTTTATTCACATGTTATTGAAATTTTCAAACGTTTAAAGGTGCCAAAGGCCAAACTGCCACGTCACCCACCACATCACTCCACCAACCATGCATGGACCAAGTCAAATCAGTGGCCTAAGTTGGCAGCTAAGTCTTAGGCATTTGAAAATGGAACAAACAAATCTATTTAAGGCATTGAAAACTAAATTCCCAGCAAATGTGGGACAAAACCAAGTCAAAGGCGCCAAAAAGGAGGGAAAACATTTAAAATCTCATGATAAGCACCTAAGGCCGACCTTTTCACTCTTCCCAAGCGCCTAGAAAGGTGGGGGGAAATTTTGAACTCCTGCCCTACCACCTAAAAGGTTAATGCCTTGAACATTTCAGCCATGGAGGTTGAAATGTTATAAAAGGGACTAATTTCTACTTGAATAGACACAGGAAGCCGACTGTGTATGGGAGATTATACCCCTGCTTATAGTATTTGGTCATTTTGGAGCCCTTAGAGGCCGAATCAGAGCTCGGAGTAAACTAAAAAGTTGTTTAGAATTTAGATACACTCTATGAAGTATATTCATTTTCCCATTTTGGAGAATTTGTGATGCCATTTTGAGCTATATAAGTTACCAATTTTGATTTTAGAGAAGCCTCTACGTGTGATTTAGGAAGGTGAAGGACGTGCTGAGTCAGCCAAGGTCTTTCAAAGGTCTGATCACTATTATTATAGAGAGATATTATATTTTTTTGTTTATAAGTATTATTTTGGCTTGCAAATTTAGCAACAATTAATGGATCAGTTCGATACGTACCTGGGGATGTAGGAATTTCAAACCCCGTAAACAATTTCTGTAAATTGATCTTTGAATTCAGTTTTGCATTTCATTTTTAGTTAATTTATAGATTATAATTTAGATTTTAATCATAATGCAAAAATTACTCATTTGATCATTTACGGGAAATTGGATAAAATCAAGAATTTGAAAAATTTGACAGTTTTAATGGATATTTGATGTGATCTATTAATTCACCTTTATTTGAGTTTTGAAACTTGATTTGGATCAGATTTAATCATTCCAACATCTTATATGTTGAGAAATTCACAATCCATAATTTTAAAATTTCACTTAGAGTTTATCAGTGGAGTTTACGGATCACTATATATAAAATATTTGTTTACATAAATCATTCAACCATAAGATACTTAATGAATAAACCAGTGATAGGAGATAGGATCATCAAATGGGTATGTCTCTTGTAATAATTTGACATTACAACTATTGATAAGCTAGGGAAATTTAATGTGGTTGATGATTTTATTTCAAGGTTAAATTTTCCAGGTGAGGATGAACCAGTTGAAGATAGTTTTCTAGATGAGCAGTTGATCATAGTTTCATCACACTCACCATGGTTTGCTGATATGGAAAACTACCTAGCCATAGGAAAATTTCCTTGTGATTTACTAATAAATAAAGTAAATGATTGGTTAGGAATAATGCTCACTTTAAATTATTTAATGGTGTTTTGTTTAAATGTGGATCTGATTCAATACTTTGTAGGTGTGTAAGATAGGATGAGATATATGACATTATAAGAGCTTGCCATGATGAACTAGGGTGAGGCCACTATTTAGCTAAAATGTTTGTTTATAATATCCTCATAGATGGATACTAATAAGCTTCACTTCAAAGAAATGTGAAAAAATATATATGGTAGTGTGATCCTTACCCTGTTTAATGAAATTCCTCTCCATCCTCAAGTATTTTTAGGACCTTTTAAGAAATGGGGCTTGGATTTGTTGGTCCTATTGATTTACCATTCCAAAAAAATTAGTACCTCCTTGTATGCATATATTATGTCACTAAATGGGAATAAGTCTAAGCTTTATCATTTTTAAGAGAACTAAGAGTTAATTTTTTTATACTATAGGATCATATAACAGTTTGGAGAAATAAGAGACATAGTATCTGATCAACGCCCTCAATTCATATCCAATATGATTAAATCATTTACAAAGAACTATTAGATCACTCACATGAAATCATCACCATACCATCCAAAAGCTAATGGTCAAGTTGAGGTCAGTAATAGGGAGCTAGAGAACATCTTGACCAAGATAGTCAGCATCAACATAAAAGATTGTGCAAGAAAGTTACCTAAAAATATATGGGATTATTATACCACATGGAAAACCACCACAAGTTTCTCACCATATGAGCTTGTGTTTGTCAAGAAGCCTTTTCTTCCAATTGAGTTTGAATTATAGACATTGTGAATAGTAGCAGAAGTGGGAATAGATTTAGATGAAGCATAAAGAGATAATATTATTCAACTCAATGAACTTGATGAGATGGGGTTGGAATATTTACAACAAACTAAGCTTTTGTAACATCAAAGGAAATAATGACATGAAACTAACATCAAATAAATAAAATTTAAGGAAGGAGATTGGGCTTTGCTATTTGATTCAAAGTACCAACATTTCAAAGAAAAACTTTGTACTAGATGGATGGAATCCTATCAAAGTACCAATTGATGAAATAAAGGAACACTCTTAGTCAATGGACATAGGATAAGATTTTATCATAAGCCTTCAAGAAAAGAGTAATTATTCAATCAAATTTAGTCTCAAGATGAATTTGGCTACATGGGAAATGTTTATTCTTAAATTATAATCAAAGGATGAGATTTGAAGCTAAATAAAGGAAGAGAATTGAAAACCAACAAATGGCAGTCCTCCAAAAAAATAGAAAAATAACAAAAAATAAAAAAGAAAAAGAAAAAAAAAGGATGAAAAGTTGAAAACTAGAAATGGAAACTTTTAAAATAACAAAGAAATAAAATTCATGCTTATGAGTATGTTGTATATGCTCTTTCAACTAACTAATGTAGTCTTTTTCACATGATAGGTGGTGGCCTATGTGAACAAAGATAACATCATAATTGAGTTGAGGCATTCTGTATTTTGTTTTCTATGTATAAGATTAATTTTAATTTATTAAACTATCATATTCGCCCATTTTTGAAAGGATATTTTTCCAAATTTAGAATGTACTAGAAAACATGGATAAATAATAGGTCAATTCCAAAAAGTGAACATACATTTTCCAAGGAATACACATGCTATTATTAGAAAGAATATTCTTCGAAAAAAGAGGTATTATGTCATTGAGATGACATAATCAAAACAATCATGAGAGAAATAATTTCTCAAATACACCATGATAATAAATGATAAACACGTCACTTGAAAATGTTGATGACATAAGATCACATGAGGAAAAGGAAAAATTAGGATTTGATGTGCTCTTAAATATCCCCATGTGAAATAATGACTGTCTTTTCCTCCTTAAAGTGGTCATATCTAATGATTACTTGGAGCTTTGAGATTTGCCTAAAGCTAAGGGAATTAATTACAAGAGCTGTCTTAAGCATTCCACACTTATTTTGAATCTCTATTCATAATAAGATACGTCCAATTATACCTAAAAAATAATACATATTTTCAAAGAGATCTCCATAGTCATGTTCAAGTGCCAAAAACCTCTAAAAATAAGGAGCTAAGGAAGATGGGATAGAATAATAAATTTGAGCCAAAATTGGTATATTTTTTACTTGAGGATGAAGCATTGGCTACCATCTTTGAATAAGTATGATGGTTAGAGTTTTTGAATAAATCTCAAGGACATGATGAGTAATTTGTTAAGGAATTTATCATCAATCTCAAAAGTGGTCACATCAAGGTGAGAGGGTTCAAAATTCTAGTGAGTAACTAAGTTATTAGTGCAATTTCATGAATTCCAAGTGAAGGAATTAGGATTGTAGGTAGGTCCACCTTTAAGGACTTGATTCAAATCTTTAATGAAGAAGGGGAATATGTTCTTGAGATAATTTTCAGCCTTAAAATAGTTGCTAAAGGAATCAAGATAGAAAGTTTTCCAGAACCCTATAGTATAACTACATTTTGGGTGATATAATATTTTAATCATGATAGGTAGCATAGTTCTCTCAGTTGTGATGCAATTGGAATCCTTACTCACCTTAGACAAGGACTCCATAAAATAGATTGGAGAGTGAATTTTATTGAATTTATACATGGATCCATTTAGGTCATGGCAAAAAAATATGTGAAGAGAATTGATTTCATCAGGCATCATGGGATTATTTAGCTAATTTGCCAACATCATTTCATGAAGACATAAGATGGAGAGTCTTCCTAGGAAGCATTCATATAAAATAACCTAAGAAGGAAATCTAAGACAAAAATAATACCTCTCTATTCTTCCCTTACACCAATGTTTGGTTTGAAATGAGGAATTTATAGTGAAGATCCAACTTCAAAGGTAAGGAAGGAAAATAAGTTGAAAACATGAGTACCTAAACTTAGCTTTGAGTAAACCCCAAAACTAAAAACTACCCAAGTACCTAATTTGTAAATCTCTGATGAAGAAAGATGAGCCCCAAGAGTATTACCATCTAGGATCCTAAGGAGAGGTACAAGAAAGAAGACTTCAAGGGAGGAGTCTAGGTCAATACCTATGCCAAAGAAAAGAATAAGACTTATATTATAGAAGGAAGATGATCAAGAGAAGGATGCTACAGATATCCTTGGTAGATTAAATCAAGGACATCTTGTTGGAACTCTAAGGAATGAAGAAAGATCTATAGAAGAAGAAATAAGAGATGAAACCTCATTCAATATTGAAGAGTTGACAACCATGGTAGAAGCATTTGAGGAAGTTACAGAATACATCCCTCCATATTATTCATCTCAACCAAAGGATAAAGTAAAATCCCAAAGGAGACTCACTCCTCTATTCATGATGAAGAGGAACAAGTACACCCAATTATGATAATGTCTAAAGCTAAAGATGCTATAAGGCAATAAGAACAAGATATTGCCTTCATCAGAATGAAGCTACAAAGTAAGGAAGACACTATCTCATATTTACAAAATTAATTGAAAGAAATTAAGATTTAGTCTTTGAATAAATATAATGAGATTGTGTCCTTGAAAGAAAAAGTGGTTAGGCCAAAAACACAAGAAGACCAAGCGGTTCAGACATAGTTATCTTATCATGACATCATGACCACTTTGAATGAAGCTTTCTAAAAATTTAAAATGTTTAAGATATAAAATAATAAATATTGAAGAATAAAGAATACAAAAATAAAAAGTAGAGTCTACCCTCCAAGTAGTTTATGAGCTAGGGAAGAAACTTTTAGCTTGCAGGAGACCTGCGTCAGCCTATAGTATTTTTATCTATGAATAATTACTTAGATGGAAATTCTAAGGATTTACTATGGACTACATCATGAATTTGAGGATGAAGACCAATTCATTAAAGTTTATCAAACCAGTACCCCAAAGTAGAAAATATTATTATGTGAATTCTATTTATGTAGCTTTATCTTGGGTCATATGTCTTCTTTAATGATTAATCTATTTGTAGGAGAGTCCCATATTAGAGCTTACATTTATACTCTATAAAATAAAATTGCATGGAGTATAAGAAATTAAGAATATTTTGAGTAATAAAATACTATGGGTCTTTGTATAAGAGATAAATTTCCTGATGTAAAGGAGAAAATTGTGTTATTCATAAACCTTATATAACAACCAACATTCAAGGAACACTATCCACAAGTTTTGTAGTAGAGTAACATAGATTTTTAAGAATATGTGCATCACCATTTTGATTAATCATTGAATTCTTGTGATAAAATATGGGATACCTTGAATATCTCATTGAAACAGATAGAGGTGATTCACCCACCAACCTTAGATGGAGTTTCATAAGAGCTAGGGTGGTTGTGGAGATAATTAAACAATTCAATTAGATGTATGGTCAAGATGGATAGGTATGATATTTATATCTCCACTCATCCTTATCCATATTTATCCATGGTAAAATGTGTCACATCAGTCCATTGAATAGTTTGAAAAATGGAGAGCACTAGTTTAGAGACATAAAGGGTTTATTGACCCACTTGAGAAAAATTGGGACACATACTATGATGTCTAAGATCTTAGCCAAAATTTGGAAAAGAAAGTGTTCAATCATGAGTAGGGAAGGTAGTATATTGAAAGAGGACTTGTAATCAATAAAGTATGGGGTAATGATGAGTCCATATAATATATCATTATATCCAAGTAATGACCCTATTTATCCGCTATTAATATCTCTCTTAATGGATTTGAATGTGCATTTTATAACTTGTTTCTAATATAAAGTATAACATGAATATGTTTACCTTGGTTAGTATGTGTGAGTCAATGTTTCTTATTGTCACCATTAAGTTATAACCCTTTGCATGGAAAGTCCATAATTTTGTATGTACTTATCATATAAACACACTATGATTTTGGCAAACAAGTAGGCCATTGAAGACCAGTGAAGAACACTATGGAGTAGCTTAGACCAGCTTCAAAGTTTATCAGCCTGGCTCTAAAGTCTACTAGTATAGTGATAGAGTCTACTAGTTTGGCTCCAAAGTCTGTCAATTTGGCTCCATAGTCTTCTAGTCTAGATCTGAAGTGTGCCAATCTAGTTTCAAAGTATGCTAGTCTCACTCCAGAGTCATTTAGGCTAGGCAAAAAGCTCATTAAAGGGTGTTTTGACATTTGTCCACTAATGAATACATCATGCATGATTAATCAATAACCTTATAAAACCATTTTGATTCAATTCTAGATTCATGAGGAAACTTACCAGATATAATATTCCTTTTTATAGACATACTATTTATAGTAATGTTTTATAAAGGCATTAGTATGAATATTTTGAAAGTTGGTTACCATATCATACATGATTGAAACTAAATATATTGTAATTATCAATAGTTAAAGATATCTAAATAGACACCTACTCTCTTTTCCACTATTTCATCTTGAAATGTTTATGAAGGTTGTAACTTATTTTTTATTTTGTAATAAATTAGATCTAGTTAGCAATCTTGTTAGAGATTAACTATTATGGTTAGATATTTTAGAAGATTTGGGAAATATAACCAACATATTCCATTTGATTTAGAGGGAGATAGTGATAAATGGAGAGACATTAAGTTAAGCAAAGTTGTTTAAGTAGTTTCTAGATTGTAAGCATTTTCTCAAGTTAATGAAGATTTGATGTTCTTGAAAGACTAAGTATGATCTACATCCTATTCTAAGGAAGAGCAAGGGCCCACTCAACCAAGGAAACATGATTATTTTGTGGTATTTCATGTTCTGTATTACTAATATTTAATCTTCTACATATTTATGTCAAATGTATGAGTTGATCTAGTCTATAGGTCTCTCTATGTGTGTATTTTTATTTTGAATTCCAGCATTTCCCTTCTAGGCATTTCTTTCCACACACCATTTAAATTTAGTAAATATATATAAAATATGTTCATTTCCAAGCACCATTTTAATTCAACAAGTAGATTATGTGTGTTTCCTTTACTAATTAGTGTGTTTAATTTTATTTTTAACATTTCAATTTTGCATCAAGTTTTTCCTTTCCAAGTACTTAGATATATTTAAATTCAAGTTGATTAGATTATATATTTATGGATAAATGATCCAAAACTCCCCTCAAATAGAAAATTATTAGTGACTATTTTTATCACCTTACTATTTAATGCCATTGAACATCATTCTTGGTTTGATATGACATCAACCAAGTTGAGTTGATTTAAATAAGGAGATTGACCACACTCATTAGTAGTGTTTAGCCAATTCAAGATCATATTAAATACAAATAAAAACAAAACATTATCAAGTACTCATTACATCTTTATATGCATAAATGTAGCAAAAGGAACATAATCTCATAAATCAATCTAAGTGGGATAACCAAGTGGGCTTGATTTCCCTCTTTAGAGTATTGGATACGTAGGTGGTGATCAATCATCATGGGGGTGATTTGGGTAATCATAGTGTGTTACATTCCCTCCTTTATCTTTGCATGTTTTTAGCTCTATCAGGGTTTTAAATTTGAATAAGTCATTTTTAGGTCATCTGCACGCATCTAAAGGTCAAATATTTACACATAAAATTTTTGTGGTTAGGCACAAGTGATTGTACCCTAATTTCCCTAATATTTAGTAGGAAAAAGAAACATCTAGTAGAGGATGTTAGTGCCAATCGATCATCCTTGATGAGTCCAATTTATGACTCATTATATCCATGTATCACCTCTATTACACCTATTAATATACTCTCCTAGATTGAGTATTTAATACATATTAATACTTAGAGTGAATCTAAAGTAAAAAATAAATACTTAAATCTTATTATTATGTGTGAGTCTAAGTTTCTCATTATTGTCACTTTGTTCTAATATTTGGCATGGTTAATTCTCTAGTTTTACTTATACATGATGTTTAATAAACTATAAGCGAATGCTAAGAGTTTGGTGAGTTAATAAAATCCTTAGAGATGAGCCTTAAACATGGTGAATCCTTATAGTGAAGCTCTGAATTTAATTAGTGAAGCTCTAAATTTCATCAGTGAAGCTATAGGATTCATCAATCAAACTTTGAACTTCAATAGTCAGCTCTATAAAACTATAGACATAACTACACATGAACCTTGAAGCTCCTGACTTCATTAGTTGAGTTCCACCGTTGCTCCAACACTTATCTAAGATATTTTTGATAAATATTCACTATTCCAAAAGTATTTAAAGGACCATTTCTAGATTATGTCTGCACCTACTTTCTATATACATTTTACTTATAGTATTTCCATTTATAGAATATTTGAAATAACACCATTGTATCTACAATAAGATTTTGGTTACTAGATCTAAATGCTGTAATGAAAAAATGATGTAACCAATCAAACAAACTTGGCATGTGTTAACTTACTTTATAACATTCCTTCTTAGAGTTTTAGTAGTTGTAACACATATTTTCTACTTTTCAAGTTAGTTTGATCATTGTTATGATCTTGTTATGTTAGTTTTTTAGATGTAATTTAGGTTAATAGCCAAACGATACAATAGAATAAAGTAGCATGTTCTTATTACTTCCTAGAGATGAGCATATAGGATATTAATATCAATAGATGTATTATTCTAGTTTGTAACTCTTTTTATCAATTAATGAATCTTTTGCCAGTCCTAGTAATATTGAGTTGATTCCTCCTAATCTGACGGAGAGTAAGGACCTATTCATCCAAGGAAACTAGGATTTGTGTGGTGTTTATGCTTGTTATTTAATTATTCATTTAATTTTTTATAAGAGTGTTTATGTTACAAGTGTGAATTATTAACTTGCAAGATTATCTCTACTTATGTGTGTGCTTTTATCTTCCAAATATTTTCCTAGCATTGATTTCATTGATAAGAACATTTCATTAATAAGTAAATTTAATTATACAATCCTAGATTGAAGTGTGCTTTTTATTAAACAAGTGTGTTTTTATTTCTAGCAAGTGTGCTTTTAATTCAGTAAAGGAGTGTTTTATTTACAAGCAATTATATAGTTTTCAGAGTAGAGTAGAGTAGAATTTAGGATTAGTTGCTCTACTAAAACCCTCTAAACCTCACTATTATCTATACAATCAAACCACCTTACTGCATAAAACCATTGGACATCAGCCCTTGTATGAATGACATCAAATTAAGATTGATTAAAAGAAGGGATGAATGATACTTATCATTTTTGGCATCATTGTCAGGGATATTTCACTTTAGGTGTTAGTAAGGTACAAACATAAGTTAACAATAATCATAAAAACAAGATTCCATAAATATTAAAGAAATATATGAGTAGAATAAAATACTATCATGGGAGATTCATTCCAAAATACCCTTATCATGACATTTTGACTTTTGATAAAATACAGGTATTAACAGATAAACTAGAAGATCTAAGAAAAGGGGTTGGAGAAATATTTTCACCTGCTAAGGAAAAATTAGACCTACTATATCCCTTCATTTAATCAAATTTAGATTGATTAATTGAAGGGATGAATGATATCCATAATTTTTGGCATCGTTGTCAGGGATATTTCACTTTAGGTGTTTGTAAGGTACAAACATAAGCTAGTAATAATCATAAAAACAAGTTTCCCTAAATAGTAAATAAATATATAAGCAAAATAAGAGACTCTCATGGGAGATTCATTCCAAAATACCCTTAGCATGACATTCCAACTTTCCATAAAATATAGGTATTATCAAATAAACTATAATATCTAAGAAAAGGGGTTGGAGAAATATTTTCACCTGCTAAGAAGAATTAGACCTACTAGATCCCTTGGAATAGTCTTTAGAGAAAAAAACACCATATAAAGGATCCAAGTTAGAAGATGTTGAGTCTAAATCAAGTATCCTTACATCTACCTCTAATGAATATTTATCCCCCCTAAGAATGTGTCACAAAATTGACTAGAGATAAATGGGGGACAATCACAAAAATGTAGAAAATCCTCAGGGAATTAAGAATAACCCTCCTAAAAAGACCTTTACCTATCTAATTGTCCTAGAGGAGGATGGTATAACAACCATGAAAAAAATTTATCCATCCATCTTTCCTACCTTTAGAATCTAATCTACATAAGATCCTAAAAAAATTCTCTTTGAATTCAATTTTTTTTGTTTGACATATGATTACGAATCTAATAATCAAAAGCTATAGCTTTTTCCTTGTACACTAAAAGGAGCCATGATATGGTTCATGGGATTGATTCAAAACTCCATTCACTCATGGGAAGACATGGAAACTATGTTCTTAGACAAATACCATGACTACTGTAGGGTGAGAGATAAGAATGAAGATTTTTTAGAATCAAACAAAATGAAGATGAAAACCTAGAGGATTATCTTGACTAGTTTTTGCTTGCCCACACAAGATGTGGATATGAACTATCTGAATATGTTTGTAAAATAGTATTTATAAAAGTACTTGAGGGTGATGCTAGGTATTCACTAAAACTAATGGGACAAGGGGACATCAATAAGCTAACTCTCCCTCAAATCATTGAATTGTGCATAAATTATTCAAGGACAAAGCCTAACATAAGAAACACAAGAGCAAGGAAATGAGGAAATGATGTGAATCAATTAATGGAATAATTTTAAAACCTTAAGATAGACATATTAGTAGAGTTTAATACCATGTTATATGTATTTTAGGTTAAAGCTAACATTGCCATCAAACCCTTGGTTATGTATTGTTCTAAGTACAAAATAAAACATGCCCTTAGAGACTATCCTTTAGATAAGACTAATATGTGATTAATTTGTGATATAAATGAGCATGACACAAAAAAATACTCCTTCATCCATTCCCTAAGGAACCAATTAAAATAAGCCATGAAACCTATAGAAGAACTCAATTTTATCCAAAGAGAGGGAAACCAATTTTCCCATAAGTAGAATTAAAACCAATTTATACCTAGAGCTCCAGCCAACCCTTAGATGATGCCATGGGATGGAAATGCATCTCTACAAGAATGAGGACCTCCATCATGGGGTTTATAATAATGGAAACACAACCATGGATACCCCAACCTCATTAATGACCTTGGATACCCCAGCCTACTCCTTAACCATGGGTGAACCAATTATGGGTTCCTCAACAAAGCTTCAATTAAAGAAGTTACCCACAACAATAGATATTAATTCATACCCATCCCACTTAGAGCCATAGAATGAGCATCTAAATCAACCATAATTACCTTATCATCTATGTAAAATATAAAAAATAGATAGGCAACCCTATCTTTAGGGAAAAATAGGAAAAAATATAGGTATAAGTCGCATTGATTACCAAATTTTTTATCTCAGATCATGGAGGACATTGCAAAATCCTCCAATAACCATTAATGATATTATAAATGAGAGACCAGGACCAACCTAAACAACCAAGCCCAAATAAAGAGCCTAAAAAAGCTAAAGAGACTAACATAACTCCTATTATCCCCTTCCCAGAAAGACTTAGATAATTTGAGAGCAAAGGAGAATCTGATATGATCCAGGAATTAAAAAAACTCAACATAGAAATCCCATTATTACAAGACATCAAGGACATCCCAGAACTCAATATATTAATCAAAGGTTTGTGCATTAAAACTCTAGGAATAAAAAGGCAATTCCATAAGACCATACATGTGGATGGAAAACTTACAGATTTATTTTTAGGTAAACAACTACTTAAATATGGGGCTCTTAGAAGCCTTGTCAT
Organism: Torreya grandis; assembly: GCA_037957365.1. Lineage (NCBI taxonomy): Eukaryota > Viridiplantae > Streptophyta > Pinopsida > Cupressales > Taxaceae > Torreya > Torreya grandis. The sequence continues at coordinate 1,380,705 of JARHVA010000693.1, read as the reverse complement.
TAAAATGAATATAGGAAAGAAAGAGATACCTAATGTCCTAGTTGACTTAGGGGCTGCCATTAATGTTATGACAAAATATACTCTAAAATCACTATCCATTATAAGAGTATAACCCACTTCCATAGTCCTACAAATGGTAGATCAGTCCACTACCAAACCTGAAGACACCATTGAAAATGTGGCTATAATAGTAGAATATAGGGAATATCTAGTTGAATTCATGATACTCTAACCTAAAACAAGAAAACTTTGAAATCCATTGATCTTGGGAAAACCCTAGTTAGCAATAGTTATAGCATGGATAGATTGTAGGTCTGGAGACATGACCATCTCTAATGGGATAAAATCAAAGAGAATCTCATTATACCCACCTGTAAAACCATCCCTAGATTCTTCAATTCAATTATGGGTAGATGAACTATAAATAAACAATAGGCTCTCCTCATTATCTATGGTAAAAATTAGATACCATCTAGAGGAATTTGAATAAGAATTATAATGGAATTTGGAAGAACATAGTGAATTTTTAGAGTTTTAAAGTCAAGCTTCGAAGTCTAACAATAAAGCTATGGAGTTTGGTAGTCAAGCTTTGGATTTTGACAAAGAAAATATAAAGTTTGAAAATCCTACTTTGGAATTAAAAATCCTCACCTCTACAATCCAAACATCCAACTCATAGCCTCTTGATGGAACTTATGACCATTCACCTATTCATGAAAACATTGTTGAGTGGGCACAAAGTGAGAAAAACTCATTTTTGAAAGTTGTTTTTTATCATTTAACTAATGTAATTTCTCCAAGAGAGAAATTATTAAAATATGTCACAACATTACACATGATGATACCAAATTCCTATCCATTGAAATCTTTAATGAGTGAATTTAGATAGGTAAATTCTAGCCACCCAAAAACCAAATAGATAATTGTCCATCCTATAAAAATGCTAAATATCTATATATAGCTGACCAATGAATAAGAGACCAAGGTTTTTGATATTATGAGGGACCATAGAAAGGATTTTTATAGGATTATAGTGAAGTGAAAGGCAACCACCCTGATGTGTGTACTCATCACATTTACACTAAAAACATTAGACCGATCAGTCAACCATAACAAAGGGTCAAATGAACTTTGAGAGACAGTTAAAACTAAGATAAATAAATTATTAGAAGCATGATTCATTTATCCCATATTTGATAGTCAGTGGGTATCACCATTGGTGATAGTGCCTAAAAATAATGGTAAATGGAGAATCTATGTTGATTATAGAGAACTCAATAAAGCTACCACAAGGGATTACTTTAATTTACCCTTCATTGATTAGGTACTAGATAACATAGTTGGGAAAAATTATTTCTCTTTCTTGGATGTATATAGTGGTCATAACCAGATAAGGGTAGTCCCAAAATACTAAGACAAAATAAATTTCACTTGACCTTTGGGAATATTTGCCTATAAAGTTCCACCTTTTGGATTATGTAATGCACCTACCACTTTCCAAAGGGAAGTGTTGGCTATCTTTTCTAACCTAACTAATGAATGTATGAAGGTATATATGAATGATTTTACTGTCCATGGTGGTTCATTTGATGAAGCTTTGTCTAATTTAGATAAAGTGATAACTAGATATGAAGAACACCATCTATCTCTCAGCTATGAGAAATGCTTGATAATTGTTGACCAAGGCATTGTATTGGGACATCATATATCTACTCAAGGAATCCAAGTAGATCCTAAAAATATTAAGGTCATTTCTAACTTACCTGCTCTTAAAAATCAAACTAAAATCAAGAATTTTTTAATACGTAGGTTATTATAGATGCTTCATAGAAGATTTTAGATTTTTTTTGCTCCTATGTTTGCTTTATTAACAAATGATAGTGAGTTTGTGTGGAATGATGAATGCTAGAAAGTTTTTGAGATAATAAAGAAGAAATTGATTTCTACTCTAATACTGAGAGGACCTAATTGGGAACAACCATTTCACATATATATTGATGCATCTAACAATGTCATGGGTGCAATCGTAGGTCAAGAGGATGAAGAAAGGAGGATGTATGTTATTTACTACATCAACAAGAAGTTAACTCCCACTAAAATAAATTACAAAACCACTAAAAAAGAGTTCATTGATGATACTTATCCAAATAATAAATTTAGACATTACATCATTGGTTATAAAATCTTTGTCTACATAAATCACTAAGCTATAAGATATTTAATGAATAAACATGTGGTAGGAGAAAGAATCATTAGATGGATATTATTATTGAAATAATTTGACATAACCATAATTGAAAAACCTATAAAATTTAACATGGTTGCTAATTTATTATCTAGACTAAATATTCTAGGTGGAGAAGAACCAATGGAGGATAGTTTTCTTAATGAATAATTGTTTACTATTTCAACACAGTCACATTGGTTTGCTGATATGGAAAACTACTTGGCCATAGGGACGTTTCTTTATCACTTAAATAATAAAGAAATGAAATGTTTAGTTAGAGATAAATCTCATTTTAAATGGCTCAATGGCGTATTATTTAGATGTGTACCAGACCATGTGCTTCACATGTGTGTTAGAGAGTATGAAACTTATGACCTTATAAGTGCTTGTTATGATGAACCTAAAGGAGGTCACTATTTAGCCAAGAGGTCTATCCAAAATATCCTTGAAGTTGGGTCTTATTGGCCCTCAATCCATATACATGTGAATAAATACATTTGAAAATGTGATCTTTACCAAAGGATGGGGAAACCTACATTGTCTAATGAAATGCTTATCTATCCTCAAGTGGTTTTAGAACCATTTGAGAAATGGGGGATAGATTTTTTTGATTTGATTGATCCACCATCCTAAAGAAAGGAGTACTTAATGGTGTGCATAGAATATGTCACTAATTAGGTTGAGGTTCAAGCCCTTCTATTTGAAAGAGAGTAAGCAGTTGCTGATTTCTTGTATTATAAGTTCATCCAAAATTTTGGAGCACCAAAAGAAACAGTTTCTGATCAGGGACCTTAGTTCATGTGTAACATGATAAGATATTTCTTCAAGCACTATTAGATCATCCATATAAAGTCATCCCATTACCATCCACAAGAAAATAGATAGGTGGAGGTCACCAATAGAGAGTTGGAGAACATTCTAACTAATGTAGTCAACAATAGTAGAAAGGATTGGGAAAATAAGATATCAAACACAGTATGAGAATACAACACTACCTATAAATACAATATGGGATTCTCACTTTATGAGTTGGTATTTGGTAATAAACCTCTACTTTATATTGATTTTGAATTACAAATTTTGAGGATTTCAGTAGAGGTAGGAATCAATCTTGATGAGGCACATAAGGAAAGGATTTTATAAATGAATGAGCTAGATGAACCAAGGATGGAAGATTTAAAATAGATAGAGATATTGTAGCATCAAAGGAAATAGTGTCATGAAACTCACATCAAAGGTAGAAGATTTAATGAGGGAGATTGGGAACTACTATTTGACTCCAAGTTCCAACACTTCAAAGGGAAGCTAAGAACCAGGTGGTTAGGACCCTTTGAGTTAATAAAAATATTTCATAATGGGTCAGTCCAGTTACTTCCCATTGATGAAAATAAAAAAAATATTCTATTAAATGGTCATAGGCTAAGGCTTTACCAAAATCCTTCCAACAAGGAAGAGTTTGTATAATATATTCAATCTCAAGGAGAATTTGGCTTCATAGAAGAACCTAAGTTCTTCCATGGAATCTAATATTTCAGGATTGAAGCTCCACATAAAGAAGGGAATTAAAAACTAAAAATGGTAGTCCTTTTTCCCAAAAAGGTAAAAAAGAAGAAGTTTAAAACCAATAATGGATGGTTCTCCATGGGATAAAGCAATAAAAATGGTTTTGTAATCTCTTTATGTATGTCTAAAATTGACTATTGTGTTTTAATCATGGCATATAAGGTGGTAGCATGGGGATTGAAGACAACATCACAACTAGTAAGGTATCTCGTATTTTATTATTCTATTTAGGATTTTCCATAATATTTTTGGATGATTATGTATACTCATCTATGGGAGAGTTACCCACTCTGGGAAGGTGTGTCAAGAAAAAGGGAAATGTCTAAAAAGTGGACATACCAAAAAAGGGCTAGTCAAAAGGAAGATGTTTTTTCTATAAAACAAAAGGGAATATGATGTCATCCTAATGAAATAATTTTCACTCACAAAGGGAATATGGAAATCATGGAAGTTTTCCTATTCAGAGGCTCTAGGAAATCAATTTGTTTAAGTAATGATTTCATTCAAGTGTGTGGGAAGGATGGGGGTACTCTTAAAACTGTTAGAAAGGACTCTTCCATGCAAGACAATAATTTCTTCACTTGTGCCTAATTAGATATTCCATGAGTAAAGTTTATGATAGATCCCAAAGATTTACATCATTAATGACAAGGTTTATAGTTTGAGTGTGTCATTTTAAATACCCCATTAATATATTGAATACCCTATTACAACAATACTCTCATCTCTCCTGCCGAGATTCAAATATACTCCTATGTGTGGTTTCCTTAAATCCATTTCAAACAAGTGTAGTTGTCCTCATAGGCCTCAAAGATAAATTTGACCTTGAGTCTACAAATTTGTTATTAGAGGATGGAGCAATTACTGACATATTTGAAGAAACACGATGGTTCAATTTTCTAAAGAAATTTTAGGGGTATAATGACCACTTTGTGGAAGAATTCATCACTCATTTGGGTGGTACTTCCACCAACGTGAAAGGGGTGAAAATTAATGTAAGCAATATAGTTATCAGTGAACTATCTGGATTCCATACTAATGCATGAGGATTGCAAGAAGGTCTACCTTTAATGACCTAATTACAATCTTTCATGAGGAGGGAGAACCCATTCTGGAGGTGATTTTTAGTCCTCAAAATGTGTATAAGGGAAAGCTTAACCAAAATATTGGATAACCACTACTTTTTTGATAATAAAGTATTGAACTTGTGATGGGCAGTATGTCTCATTAAGTGGTAATGCCACGTGACTTCTCATACATTTAAGGCATAGTTTTCACAAACGTCAACATCAAGTAAATTTACCAATATTTATGCTTGGGGATATTTGAGTAATGACATTTTAAATATGCAAAAGGAACCACCTCTATTAGGCACCATGAACTCATATAGCTTATTTACATGCATAACTTCCTCAAACAACCTAGGTGAGAAATAACATGGGCATCATTATTGACAATTAATCTAAAGATACAACCCAAGACCAGTAGGAGGTCTTTATACATGGTTACTACACAAAAAAATAACCCTAAGGAGGGCACTTATATTGAAAGGCCAATTTTAGAGTTAGTACAAAAGAAAAATTGGGGTCTATGGTGGTCCAAGAAATCCCTAGAGGTGATTCAGAGAAGACTCAAAAAACATAACATAAGAAAAATCTAAAGTCTAGACCCTTACTAGCTGTATCATAAGCTACTCCAGAACTAACCAAGAAGCTAACTACTTCCAAAAAATCTATTATTATTTCTATAGAAGAAGAAGAATAAGCTATGGAGATCCCTGTACCAAAAATATTACTAAGGTCTTCTCAATGAAAATGGGGTACTCTCCATTAGGAACCATATCTTGTTACCTATCCCAAAAGAAGAAGAAAACTAATTTTTCTAGTTGATGATGATGAGGATAGAGATGCATTAGAAATACTAGGTATATTATAGTAAAACCCTTTATAAACTCAAGGTTTAGAGACTAAATTAGTTGTAGAAGGTAGGACTGATAATATTGAGAAAGACATAGTGCTTACGTAAATAGAGGGAGTAAACAATGAACCTTTAATAGGAGTCACCTCCATGGATGATGCATTACAATAACTTGTGGTAAAATCTCTCCCATATCCTCCACCTTCATCTTCTAGATAGAATACTAATAAATGAAAAGATATTATGATTGAATAAGAAGCTCATTGCTCTTGATCTGATGAAAAGGTAGACATATAAAAAGCTCTCTTACTCTGTAAAGATGAAGTAACTATAAAAAAATAAGTAGAGGAGACTACCTCCTTACTAATGCAAATCCAAGGTAAGGATGTTTCCCTATATTACTTATAAAAAGAGATAGATGAGATTAATGATTAGTTTATAGAAAAAGATACTGAAATAAGGGTGCTTAAATCAGGGGTCATTGAGCTTGAAGTATTGGTTCACCAAAAAGACCCAACACATTCTAGGCTACAAGTAGGCCAAATAATTCAAACTATAGTATCCTATCTTGACATAATGATTGGATGGAATGATACTTGTGAATACATTAAAGGTATAAAAAGAGAAAATAGGAAACTTATGGAAGAGAACAAAAAGATAAAAGAAGATTTTGAAGAGGCATAATAAAAGACTCAAAAGTCAAAGCTATAAGGCTTATCAATGAATTCAAAGCTACATATTTTTATCACCAACACATTCATGATCATTCCTTACAGACTTTCTTTGACAATACTACAAATATTGACATGTTTTCCTTACATCTTTTTAAAAAGGTAGTTTTATCAAGTGAAAAGAGATGGGACACATTGAGTGTCCCCTTAAAAAGAAGAGAAGTCATCTCTCCCACCAATTTAAGGTGGAGTATACGAAGGGATAAAGTTGTGATAAATATAATTACAAGGTATATGATAAATGGGGAAAGAAACACATGGATTGGGATGTGGTATAAACCACCACTCATTATCATCCCCATGTCACTATGGTAGAATACAACCCATTTTTTTGAGCAGTTTGAAAGGTGGGTCTAATTTGCTATTAGGGACATGGGATTTATAATAGTAAATAAAGATAATAGGTTTGATCCTTATTCCATATATGATCTCAAAACACACCTAAATTAGAGGGTACATAATTATGAATAAAGATAGAGATAATTTGCAAGAGGACTTGCAAAAGGTAAATTATGGGATAAATGATGAGTCTAATTTATGACTCATTATATGCATTTATCACCTCTATTACAACTATTAACCTACTATCTTGGGTTGAATATTTCATACATCATAAGACTTAGGGTCAATATAAGGTAGAAAATAGATAATTATATCTTATTGGTATGTGTGAGTTTGAGTTTCTCATTATTGTCACTTTGTTCTAATATTTGCCATGGTTAGTTCTCCATTTTTACATATTTAGGAAGTTTAATCAACTGTAAGCAAATTATAAGAGTTTGGTGAAGTAATAAAATCCTTGGAGATTATCTTGGAGCATGGTGAATCCACCCAATGAAGATTTGGATTTCATCAATGAAGCTCCAGATTTCATTATTCAAACTTCAAACTTCAACAATTAGCTCTGGAGAACTATATGCATAACTATGTGTGAACCTTGAAGCTCTGAACTTCATAAAATGAGTTATACCATTGCTCCAACACTTTTATAAATCATTTTGATGAATCTTTAGTATCCTAAAAGCATATAAAGGACCAATTATATATTACATCTGTACCTACTTTATATACATTATACTTATAGTATTTTCATTTATAGAGTATTTGAAACAACACCATTGTATCTACAATAATATTTTGGGTTAATAGATCTAAATGTTGTAATGACAAAATGATGTAACCAATCAAACAAAATTGACATGTTTTACCTTACTTTATAATGTTACATAGTTGTGATCTTGTTATGTTGTTAATTTGTTAGATGTAATTTGGGTTACCAGCCAAATGGTGCAATTTAATAAAGTAGAATGTTCCTAATACTTCATATAGATGATAATATATGAGATTACTATCAAAAAATGTATTATTCCAATTTTTAACTCTTTTTATCAATTAATGAATATTTTCCAATTTTAGTAATATTGAGTTGATTTCATCCTGATCTGAGGGAGAGCAAGAGACCACTCACCCAAGGAAACCAGAATTTATGTGGTATTTATGTTTGTTATTTAATTATTCATTTAAGTTTTGATAAGAGTGTTTATGTTACAAGTTTAAATTGTTAACTTACAAGATTATCTCTACTTATGTTGTGCTTTTATCTTCCAAATATTTTCCCAGCATTGATTTCATCGATGAGAACATTTAATTAATAAGTAAATTCAATTCTACAATCCTAGGTTGAAGTGTACTCTTTTATTTAACAAGCGTGCCTAGTTGTAATATTTCTTTCTTTCAAGCTAGTGTGTTTCTCATTCCATCAAGTGTGCTTTTGATTCAATAAATGAATGTTTTGTATACAAGTAGTTAGATAGTTTTCACTTAGAGTATAGTAGATTAGAACTAAGGATTAGTTTCTCCATTAAAACCCCCCAAACCTCAATGTTATCCAAAACATCAAACCAACTTACTGCATACATCCATTGGACACTGGCCCTAGTATGAATGACATCAAAATTAGATTGATTAAATGAAAGGATGAATGACACCCATTAGTCCTCTTTTAGTTTATCTTGACCGTAAGAAGTTACAATTACATTTCCTATGGCACATGTAGAATTAATCTAAGTTAATAAGTTTTAGTTGTCTATCAGTTGCACGTAATTAGGTAAGTAATAGAAAATAACTAAGTTTTCTTGTATTTTTAATATTTAACTTTATTTTATTCATCCAAACTTTATAAATTTTATTAATTTGATTCATTTATGCTATTACAAGTTATTTTACAACTTTTGTTACATTCCTATTCATTCTATCTTAATTATAGTTAATCACCAAATTAATTCCAAATTATGATAAAACAATTCTACCATCCAATTTTTGTCTACATGTTTGGATCAGTCCAACACACAACCATTTTTGATACCCTTATGAGAATTATTAGTATCAAAGTGGATCTTTTTCTTATGACTATAAAGATGTGAGCTTATCGAGAGAAGGAAGGATAGTCAGTTGGTTCCTTTTTCATCATAAATAAAATAATGATACAAGAATATTAAAATGGTTTGCACCCAAAAAAACATGAGGTAACACCAAAAGTATAAAATCTCACTGTGGATGCACTAAAAACATATCATAATAAAATATTTGGCTAATTATATGATTTGATGGTGTAACTCAACTCGACATCCACATCTCCATTCTCATAATAGTATCAACAATTCTTTCAATAATAAACCTCATTAAAATTACAATTTGATCTTGACATCTCCATGTTCGAAGGCAAGATCAACACCGTAACATTGGATGCATGCATTTGACAACTTGAGGCTTCCTTTTTAGTTAATTGATTCATTGATGTTAATAATATCACCTTTTTAGTGTTGAATATATCCATTTTGGTGGTTTTTTATTGGGATAATTTTAGTGTGTAGTGCATAAAAGAATGTATTCCAATCTAACCTTGGAATACTTTTTTTTAATTTTTTAAAGGAGGAGTAATACCATATCCATCACTTTAAAGATAAATATATCAAGTTAAAGAAACTATGCTAGTGAAAAGATCAGTCTGTGGAGGTCTACACTTAGTTCCATGACTACTCCACACTCTATAAGGTGTTGAAGTACATAAATAAACTCTCACCTTACATCCATGTGAATATGGAGTTTTTGATTCCAAACTCTTTTGGTCAATATTATCACAATGTGACCAAAATTGAAGAAAAAATAGAGATGAAGTATCCTTTCACCTATTGAACCAATAAAATTTACAACACCCCATCTCGAACTTATGCACATAAACATAAAAATTATCGTAAAGGAGAAAATATTAATAATGTTGCATAAAAATTGAAGGATCTTGCACCTTCTAACTCATAAAAAGGTAAGTTAAATCCAAGTGATAAGTAGTGTCACAAAAATTGGTCACTCACCCATGATGATTCTCAATACCGCACATAAAAATATCTACTCATGAAATCTATATAGGTTATACCATATCTAAATATGACACTAATTGAAATAGTTCTTGTTTAGGTGCTAATACTACGACACTAGACACTTAAAGATAAAGTAAGTATCTCTTCCACATGAAGTTTTGGGTGAAATGAAAAACCTTTCATGTCATAATAAAAAATAAGAGTCAAAATAACATAACTTCTCAATACATGGCTCAATATATTTCACTTCACACTACTAGACAACCTTGCCCTTACTTGCTTGGATGGATTTGGTATAGAAAATATATACAACTCCAATGATAATGTACCTTCTAGTAAAAAATCAAGCCAATGGAAGATAGTATCACTTTTGACATCATACCTTTGGAGGTTTACAAAATTATTTTGAGAATACCCTACTTGTTTGATCATGAAGCTACATATAAGGCCAAGCCATAAAAATGAATTGTCTACATCAAAGATCAATTCTTCAACCTCCTTGAGTCGTTACCAATGACCAGGTCACACTGGTCTTTTCTAAATAGTTCCAAAAACTCATATTTCAAATGTAGAAGTTCATGTTACTCATGGTACATCTAGAGGTTCCTAAACATTAAATAAGTAAAACATTAGTAGTGAACACCATGTAAACATCATCACAACAACAATAAATTGATGGAGAAATGAAGCGGTATGGTGAATTATTCACAGTTCCCAAAGGTCTCCTAGTATACTGTACAATAAATTACTAAATTGATTTATTTTATGGATCCCTTATTATGAATATTCCTTTGAAGCACATATCATTTTGGGAAGATGATGAATTATAATGCTAGATACAAGATCTCCTTGATCAAAGAAAGACCAAGCCCAGCTATTCACCTTGTAAAAGCCTTATAGTCCTTGTTCCCAACAAATATGGGACTTGGCATCTTTGTATAGGTTATCACACACTTAAAAAAAATCATGGTTAATAATAACTAACCTCTTACACATATTGGGTATATTATGGACCAAATCTAAGGTGATTAATATTTCTCTAGTATTAACCTGAAGTCAGGTTACCACTAGGTTCTAGTTCATCCTGAAGATGTTTGGAAGATATCATTCAAGACATAAAAGGGATTATATGAATGGATGGTCATGGTATTTGGTTTTACTAATGCACCATCCACATTCATGAACTTTGGTTTTATCAATACACCATCCACATTCATGCACCTAATAAATGACATAATTCAATTGTTTCTAAAAGCTTTCACCATTTTCAACTTAGACAACATCCTCATTTTTAGGAAAAATTGGAAGGAGCACCCCGAGCATATTGATCACATCTTAGACACTCTATGAAAACATGAGTTCTAATCTAACTTAGCCAAGTGCTCATTTGGAATTGAAATTACCTAGTACCCAAGCTATATAATTTACCACAATAGTATATATTTAGATCTCAAGAATGCCAAAGTAATCTAGGATTATCTTGATCCATGTAATCTCATAGAATTGAGTAGTTTTGTTAGAATTTACAACATATATCTTAGTTTTATTCTTTATTTATCATATATCACATGGGCTCTCAATCATATAATGTGTTCCAAAGATACATTTATTTGGACATGTACACAACAGCATAACTTTGAAGTCCTTGTTGACATGGTAGATTGCACCCTATGAAGGGAGGATCAACTCTCTTCATCCATGTGACACAATGGAGACATCCCTCTTGCTGTGGGTGGAAAATGTGAGGGATGAATATATAGATTAGGGGCTATGTCCCCTTGATTCACCTTGAGTCCCTAGATCTCCTACTACTAATTATGGGGGGGATGAAAAGGGAGAGAAATAATGAAATCAAAACCTAAACTAAAATGGTGATGCACCAAAATGGTTGGTCTACTTAGCTTTGACATAGACTTTACACCAAGAACAAGCTGAGATACACTTCATTTGACATGAGAAACTCTTTTGCATCAGTGTTTCAATAGTGGGTCCTATGGAGATATAGGGAGGAAGAACTACCAGAGGTGTTCTAAGACACACTATGGTAGCCTATTCACATGCACCTATACTCTACTATGGACACTTCTTGTTGACTTGTAAAAGAATAAATCACAATACAATAGACATGTTGGAATCATTCTATGAAGGCATGAAAGAAAATGACTTAACACAAGACAAAACCATAGACATATGCAAAAGTACAAACTCAAATAGAGGTAAAAATGCTATGTCTTAATTCAAGGTAAGTTCCTACAAGGCTTCATAATACAAGCTAAGAGATGCCCTTTCTCAAATGAGAGGTTAAAAGTATATAGAATGCTAGAAACAAGATGGCTGACATCACTAGGAATGGAGACCCATGCTGAGTTAAACATCTACTAAAATAAGACACCATTACTACTATCATATTCTTCAAACTATGTATGGGAGAGCCACCATATAGATGTCTAAGCCACTTCCCTTGTTATCCTAGGCCTCAAAAAGCATGGGATACTCCTAACAACTGAAAAAGCCATCCCCAAGTTCTTATGGCTAGACCATGATCTCTTCAATGCTAGGTGCAACTGGCTATGCATTATTAATGGTGAATCATGAAAACATGGGATGCTCTCCTCTATAGTTCAAAAACCAATCTATTTTATTGGTTTTCAATAGATATATTTCACCAAATGTATTAATTCTCCTTGCTGAGTTGTCTATGCTACTTGTCTTGGTCTAAGTGGTCATTGATTCTACCTTCTAACATTGTCGACTGCTGGAACTATTCTACACTTTATCTTTTTCCACTCTTTACTTTTCCCGTGTTTTATCTCTTCCTTGCCTTGGATTATTCTTCTCTTGTCTTTGAATTATCAAGCTTTTGGGTTCTTGATGGTCTCTACTCATTTGTTTCAAGCTTTTTGTCATGCTTTCCTTTGGACAAAATGTCTAAAGGAATTCCTTCAGACATTTTATCCAAAGGAAATATTTCTTTTGATTACTTATTTTCTCAAAGGGCACATGCCCTTTGGGCCTTTTGTCTTCATTCTTCACTTCCTCCTGGTACCCATTGACAGGGTACCTGGCTTCCCAAATTACCCTTTAGGGAAATTACAATGGTCTCTTTTCCTATCTAGGTGCCCTCTGCAAGGGTTTCTTTCATCCAAAAGTGCCCTTTGAGCTTTTTGAAATGATCTTCATCTTTCTCAAGGTTCCCTCTACAAGGGCACTTTGTGCCTCAAAATGCCCCTTTAGAACTTTTGATTTGGTCCTACCACCGACCAAGGTACCCTTTGCAAGGACACTTTGAGTCCAAAGTTGCTTTGGCAAGCATGCTAGACCAAACTGGGTTCTTCAATGTAAACAACTCATGAAGATTTCAAGTAAAATCACTTTGAAAATTGGATTCCTTCTTGATAGACCATTTTGGACTTCCCAAGAGCTTCTACTTTGGGTTTCACATCAACTTCAGTTGATAAGGTAAATAAGTAAAGACACTTTGAAAAATTGATTTGGTCTGTCAAGACCAAATTGGGTTTTACAAGTGACTTTACTTATAAAACTTTATAAGTAAAGATGCTTACAAAGTTTGAATAACACTACAAGGACCAAATCGGGTTTATTAAGCAACTCGGCTTATGAAAATTTCACAATTAAATTCATTTGGAAAACTTGATTTGGTTTGTGAAGACCAAATTGGGCTTTGCAAGTGACTTAGCTTATGAAAATTTCATAAGTTAAGTTATTTGTAAAACCCAAAATTCACTACTGTAGGTGAAGTAATTGCACTTGACAAACCCAAAATGCACTTAGCTAAGTAAAATGATAAAACACTTATCTTTTTCAAATGATAAAGCCTTTCTTGGAGATCATGAGGATGACCATGAGTAGGAGCATCTTCACCTTCTTCAAGGTTTTGAGCAAAACCTTTCTCCTCCTCATTCCTACCACATGATTCCATTGTTTCCTTCCAGCTCATGACCTTGGGGATAAAAATATTCTCTTAAGAATAGGCAGTAGCTTCATCATTTCCAAGGTGTTGAGCTGGTTCATGGTATTCCCTCTTCCAACTTAGAATCTTGACATCATGTTGAAAGACTTGAGGAGGTTGAGGAAGATTAGGAAGACACTGTTGATGTAAAGGAATAGTTTTTTGAAGAGAGATGTGTTATTTTTCAAAAGGCATAGGATGATTCCATTCAAAGGAGGATTCACAATCTAAGGAATTAAGAAGGTTCATTTCCATGTGAGGCTTCTCTAATGACCTTTGGTGTTGAAAATCTAAGTGGAAGGGATTAAGAGCAAGAGTGGTTAATGCATCAGATGAGCTAGAGTGAGCAAGTGCTATTTGGTAGAAAGGATTTAGTGCACAAGAGGGGGATTGTTTTAGAATAAGAGGGGGCTGATTTGGAATGGGAGAAAGCACACAAGGCCGATTACCTTGAATGAATGGACTCTTCCATTTTGCTACTTCTTCTTTTATAGATTGCGAGGCTTGAGCTTACCTAAATAAGCACTCCTCTTTGTAAATAAGCTCTTGCTGATATCTATTATGCTCCTCCAATCTATTTATCTCCATCAATTACTTCTCAAACTCTAACATTATATCCTTTACACTAGGTGAAGGGCAACCAAGAGAGCTGCTTGAGGTGATTCCATGAATAACCTGAGCTTGATCAATGTTATATGAAGGAACACAAGGCCCATGTTACCGAGCAATGGGATTATACATACCAAAATGTGATTTCTTGATGGAACTAAGACTGTTTAACTAGTTGATTTAACTTAGAGTCACCATTAGTGTTGGCTGAAATGCCTCCAAAGGCTGATTGGTTGAATAACACACCAATAAAATCCTTCAACTCCTTGGACAAACTATCCCATTGGGCATGCTAAAAAATATTGATGTGATGGATTTTACCCTATGAAGGAAGGCTCAACTCTCTTCATCCATGTGACAAAATGGAGACATCCCTCTTGATGTGGGTGGTAAACATGAGGGATGAATCTCTAGATTAGGGGCTAGCTCCCCTTGATGCACCTTGAGGCCCTAGATCTCCTACTGCTAATAATGGGGGAGATGAAAAGGGAGATAAATACTAAAATCAAAACCTAAACTAAAGTGGTGATGCACAAAAATGGTTAGTATACTTAGCTTTGACATATACTTGACACCAAGAACAAGCTAATATACACTTCATTTGACATGATAAACTCTTCTGCATTAGCTTTTCAATAGGGGGTCCTATGGAGATATAGGGAGGAAGAACTACTAGAGGTTTTATAAGACACACTATGGCAGCCTATTCAAATGCACTTATACTCTATTGTGGACACTTCTTGCTAACTTGTAAAAGAAGAACTCATAATACACTAGACATGCTATAATCATTTTGTGAAATCATGGAAAAAAATGACTTAACATAAGACAAAACCATAGACATATGCAAAAGTGCAAACTCAAATGGAGGTAAAAATGCTATGTCTTGATTTAAGGTAAATTCCTATAGGGTTTCGCCATACAAGCTAAGAGATCCCCTTTCTCAAATGAGAGGTTAAAAATATATAAAATGCTAGAAACAAGATGGCTGACATCACTAGGAATGGAGACCCATGCTGAGTTAAATATCTACTGAAACAAGAAACCATTACTACTATCATATTCTTCAAACTGTATATGGGAAAGCCATGTTATAGATGTCCAAGCCACTACCCTTGCTGTCCATGGCCTACAAAATCATGGAATACTCCTTCTAGAAACTGACAAATCCATCCCCAAGTTATTATGGATGGACCATGCTCTCTTCAATGTTGGGTGCAAATTGATGTGCATTAATGGTGAAAGGTGAAAACATAGGCTACTCTCCTCTATAATCTGAAAAAAAATCTATTTTATTGGTTTTTGGTAGATATATTTCACCAAATGTATTAATTCTCCTTACTGAGTTATCTATGCCACTTGTCTTGGTCTGAGTGGTCATTGATTTTACCTTCTGACCTTATCAACTGTTGGAACTTTTCTATACTTTGTCTTTTTTTTCTCTTTACTTTGCCCATATTTTATCTCTTCCTTGCCTTCTCCTTTGCCTTGGCTTCTTCTTGGATTTTATTTGACTTATTGGCCCTTCAGGTTCTCAGTGGTCTCTACTCCTTTATTTTAGGCTTTTTGCCATGCTTTCCTTTGAATAAAATGTTCGAAAGAATTCCTTTAAAAATTTTGTCTAAAAGAATTCTTTATTTTGATTGATTATTTTCCTAAAGGGTACATGTCCTTTAGGAATTTTGTCTTCATTCTTTGCTTCCTCCTGGTGCCCTCTATAAGGGCACTTGGCTTCTTGAATTACACTTTAGGGAAATTGCAATGGTCTCTTTTCTTACCCAGGTGCCCTCCACAAGGGTTTCTTTCATCCAAAGGTGCCCTTCAAGATTTCTAAAATGGTCTTCATATTTCTCAAGGTGCCCTCCAAAAGGACACTCTTTGCCTCAAAATTCCCCTTCAGAACTTTTGATTTGGTCCTGCCACTGACCAAGGTACCCTCCGTAAGGACACTTTGAGTCCAAAGTTGCCTTGGTGAGCATGCTAGACCAAACTAGGTTCTTCAACATAAATAACTCATGAAGATTTTAAGTAAAATCACTTTGAAAACCCAATTCCTTCTTGATAGACCATTTCAAACTTCCCAAGAGCTTCTACTTCAGGTTTCACATCAACTTCAGCTAATAAGGTAGATAAGTAAAGACACCTAGAAAATTTGATTTGGTTTGTCAAGACCAAATCAGGTTTTGTAAGTGACTTTACTTATACATATTTATAAGTAAAGATGCTTTCAAAGTATGAATAACACTATAAGGACCAAATCGGGTTTATTAAGAAACTCAACTTATGAAAATTTCACAAGTAAAGTCATTTGGAAAACCCAATTTGGTCTGTGAAGACCAAATTAGGTTTTTCAAGTGACTTAGCTTATGAAAATTTCATAAGTTAAGTTGTTTGTAAAACCTAAAATGCACTACTGTAGGTGAAGTAACTGCACTTGACAAACCCAAAATACACTTGGCTAAGCAAAATGACAAACACTTAGCTTTTTAATGGAACAAGTCTAACAGGGGGTATTTTGCACAAGGTAGCTGAGGGATGACAGACAAATAATGAATGTGAAAGAATCTTTGTAAATAAAAAGTAGGGGGTGCCCAATTTTTTCCTACAAGACCAAAAATTGGTCAATAGTGCCTTTGCATAACACTTGTTCACATAATGCCTAACATTGCACACTCTTATTAACTTCAAACTAGTGCTTTTAAAAATTCACTCGATGTAATACTCATGAAACATGGACATCATCTTGTATACCACTCATAAATTTTTAGCACTAGTCTATCTATGATAAATAATTATACATTATTATGAAAGCAATCAAGTAATGGTAGTATTACTTTCTTAGTAAGGAGATAGTCATTCATTCTTATCATAAGCCACTTCTATTCTTACAAACACATATCAAGTTAGATAAATCATTCCATATGTAATGGATGAATTATCTAGAGTTATTCCATATTGTGATCAAGCAAAATAATGGAAAGGATATAGATTATCTTAGCTGACCACTAATCCATGTGTTAATTAGAGTAATAGATATGCAACTTCTTAGACTAGAAAACCTTCTAATCATTTAACAAGGACTTTGTAGATGCCTACAATCCACTCACCACTAGCAAATAGGTTTGAGAGTTCCACCTACATGACAATATACTCTACAACTTAGTCATCTATATGTTCTTAATGGTGCACCTCATCAAATACACATTTTGGAGGAGCACTACACTAAATATTTAGGGAATTTTGGTGTTACAAATTTCTTAATCTCTTTGCATTCACATATATTTTGGATACACATCTCAAACATGGAGTTTCATATCAATAATTACATTTATTATTATATTGAAAAGCCCATGAGTAGGAAACTAGGATTGTATAGACCTCTACCATTTCCATCTAAACCATGAGAATCCATCAGCATGGATTTCATGACTAGATTTCCTATGAAAAATCACTAGCATGATGCAAAACTTGTTTTAGTGGATAAGTTTTTGAATATGTATATAATGCTTACTTGTAAGAACGACATTGAGTAGTTATAATTGTGAAAGGTTTCTTCTTCCATATTATTTGACCATGATCCTTATTTTATATGTCATTTTTGGCAAGCATTATGGGGTCTAATGGATACATAGTTTAAATAGATGGATAAATAGAAGTTATTAGCTACACACTTGTACATCTACTCCACATGTACAATTGTGCATGTGTTCACACTTGGGATGACAATATTTTGTACATACAAATGTTTATAATAAATCCATTCTATACATGTCTTGGGTTTCAACCTAAAACACCACTAGACATCTCCTACTATGCACCAGTTGAAATGACTCACACACATAATAAAGGGAATCAAATAAAGTAGAGAAGTTTTATGCCACATAAAATCCATTCATCAATAGGTCAATTAATCATCTCTTGCTCAAAAAAAAAATTACAAGGAGCATCATGACACCCATCACACACCTTATGCATTTTGACTTGGTGATAAATTCCACCTACACCTTTAGAAGGAATGCTTAAAATTTCAACATAAAAATATAAATATTGTAAATTATGATCCCTACACCATCATCCACACTTATGGTGAGAACACATTTGTTCTTGATCTGATCCCATATTTGGGCATGTACCTAGTATTCCATGTGGATCATCTCATAACTTACTTCCCTTTACTACTTGAACCACTAATGAAAACGTAATTTTGATTTAGATCCTAAGCTCTTAAATCCCATAGACAAATAAAAAATCATGACATACACACACATCCACCATGTCAATCATCAATTTTTTTGAGTGTTCAAGGCCATGCAATATGTTAATCAATCCAAATGGTAAAACATTCAACAACTTTAGGTTTAATTCCCATAACTAACCTCTAATGTATGGAAATCATTGATTCTCAATAAAGGTTGAATGATTTATGCACAACATTGTAACTTGTCACACCGCAACTCACTAGTGTTTAATCTACCTCAATCCTCTTGCTTAATTTTGGATCATTGCCTTTGTGGCATCTTGAATTAAGTATACAATAATTCCCATCTCCTTATAGAATTCTATACAACTTGACTAACACTTAGTGTTTTTACCATAAGTGTCTTAGTAGCTTGGCACATTGCTTCATGAAATCTCATTATTACCACACACATGATTTGTAGGTGTCAAAATTTCTACAGACCTGTATAAAAATTCCAAAACACTGAATGTTTTTATAATTTTGTGCCATTTATGACATAATGTTCACAAATTCTCTATCACCACATATCACCACATCTCATTCATAGCTTCAGTGATGCTTCATAAGACACAAAAACACTCATAAATTATTATAGTGTTACACATCACATCATAGTCTTATCATGTGTAAAAAACCTTATACATTTCTTATTTGAACATAAATTATTATAAAATATCTATGAAAGACCAGCATACCTCAGCTCTCACTTTTTAACACTTTTTTGTCACGCAACACACCATATGGCACACTCCACACCAACACCATGTTATAGTATCTCCATGGCATGTTCATGTTAAGACATGACCATTACATGGCCAAGAAAGATGTAACAACTTGTAACTATTTATCCAACTATCATTGTTAGTTTTAATTATCATCTTCTTGTATATATGTATTATAACCACTACATTGGATAGGGGATCATGTATTTTTATAGATCACACAACACCAAGTAGGATTTTTCTTTGATTTTATCCAAAAATGAAACACATGTTATGTATTTGTTTATAATAATCTAGGTAATCATCAAGGATGTATTCCTCTTCTATTACAAGCCCCTTCTCTCTTGGCCTTATTGATTCATTACACACATTTGTACTTCCCTATTTTTATTTCTAAATAGAAGCTATGTTTTTGCATATCAGTATTTCACTTATCTTCAATGTGTTAGCATAAAATAATAGGTTAATCTTATACTTTCATATTATATCATCCAATATAGGTCTCTAAGTTAGGTTTGGTCCACTGCACAACTAATCTTGGGCACCCCCATGCAAATCATTCTCCATTTTCAAAATTGAAAGTTTAAAATTAAAAATATTTACCATGAGTAGTATATATAATTGACTATTTATTGTAATTATATAATTATTTTAGGTAGACCAAAAATATCAAGTGTGAATGGAAACTTGTCTCAAGCTTACATAAAAAACATTCATTATTTCCTAAGTGAAGGTATTTATTATATAAGTGAAGGTACACAAAAATGAACCATTTGTATTTATAGTTTGATGCACACATGAATTAAATCACATTCACATACTCATGTCAAAGTGGGGTCTTTATATACACACCTAAATTTAGTAAAATCCCCCTTTCCTTAGTGTCTTTTCCAAAATTTATCATACTTAACTTATTTGATCTTAGTTTCCCATTTTTAGGACTTAGGATTACCCACATTAATTGTCATGCCAACCCTTCAGTCTTAAACTCATGTGTAACAATTATTATAATTAATCCATTAACACTCTTAAGCTAAATATCATGCATTTCCATGTTGTGCATTGAGACTACAACCCAATTCATCCCTGGTCAAACTCATAAGCCGTATAAGTGTACCTTGGTCTAACTCATAGGCTTGATCATTATACCTAAGCCATTTTTGGGGTCCTTATACCATTTTTCATAAGTCATGTGCTTTAATATTTACTTATCATCATTCCTTGAGTCAACCTATGTGTATAACTTATCATGCATAAATTTATTTATATAAATTCATATCAAGTCATTTCATGATTAAAAGATCACAAAAATAGATAAATAGAAGGACACGAACTAAGAGAAGAGTCTAGTCAAGCTCTGAACTTCATCATTACTCATGTATCAAGTTGAGCTTCATTGATTCATATCTTACATATTTACAATAGAGTGTCTAACTTGGTCTCTCATCATCCATTTATACCAAGTGAAGGTTTAGATTTACATGTAGCTGCATCATCACTTCTATGGAATAATAGTTTCAAAATCCTTTCTCAATATCTTTCATTTACACACACCTAAAACTATGTGGAGATTTGATTAAGGCATGCATATGAAGGTGATATGAATGAAAATGAGGGTTTTTTTTTTAATACTAAGGATTTGCTTAAATTTTTTTTATCACATTTTCAAATAAAATCACACTCTTTCATGATTTCCTTCATGTTATCCATTTTTTTATCTTGTCAATATTTCTTTCTAGCTTGCACAAACCTTGCCCATCACCTCAAAAAATTATATTTTTTGAGGACTATTTTAGGTCCAAATGCTCGGATACGAACTCCTTTATTTATAAAGTTGCATCTCTATGGGTATCCCATTCTACTTCACCTTGAACATGCACATTTCCATGTTTTTAAGATTTTTAAATTTCCCCCTTGACAATTCACTCCAATTTTAGAACAAGCTTATCTTCTTCACCAATCATAGAAGTTCTATCTAAGGAATTACATTTAACCTTATCTTATTCTTAATAAATGACACATGAAACACATAATGAAACGTAACATTATTTAGGATGTCCAATACATATACAACTTCCCCACCTTTACACACACCTAGTATGGCCAATAATACTTTTCCTATAGCTTTTACTTCCCTACATACTTCAATGTCTTATAATTATACAGTTGAAACTATAAAATCACCATGTCTTGGTTGTCCATTTTTTTCCCACATACCAAATTTGTGTCCATTTAGACCAAGTTGCAAATGGATGAGAAGGGCAACCAAAGTTCTGGATAGAATGAGAGGACCTAAGGGATCACGTAGCTTATAAAGCTTTTAAAACACTTTAAGTCCACTTAAAGTGTAATTTTTAAAATTTTTAGGATAATAATAGAGTTAAAAGGACCCCATGGGGTGTAAAGAGTTATTTTAATGACTTAGAAATCTCTTGGTATTCATTTGGTTCTTCATTGTGTTCATCTTGACATTTTGGGTCAAGTGGCAGAAATTTTGAGTAGGTAGTTTGCTGGTGTTATATCTCACATGTGTGGAAATTTAAAGAGAAAATGATGATATGGGTTTGTTAATTTTAGTCCCAGGAACATATGTACTAATTTTTAGGTCATGCATTTAAGCACAACAAAATTTATGCATGTTTAAAGTTGGCTCCTTAGACATAAATCACTAAGTTTCTGGACTTAGCCATTTTTTACCAAACCATCATTAGGATGTCACACAGAAGCAAATGAAATAATCAAATTGTGTATTTAATAGCTTCACTCAGAATCCTTTCATGACTAGTGGATCATGTATAATTTTAGATCTACATGCCAAGAACATGATCTAAAAGTTTCAAGTTCACGTGAGCTTTTAGGCTCAAGTTATAAATCTTAAAAGTTGGTTAAATAATGGGATATATTTTCATAAATGTCAAATTTAAGCCACTAAAAAAATCCATTAGACTCTAAATTTGATTATCTATGAGACATCAAAAATGTCTATGGGGATGTCAAATGACATTACTACTAACATCAAGTTTAAGCTCGAGAAAAATAAATCATTTTGAGCTTAGATTTGATGGTCATGTGAATGTCAATGATGGTCACACAAGCATATTTTGATGGGATCAAGGATGTCAACTTTAACCTCATGAAGTAGCCATTGGATTTTAAACATTGGGTCTTAATTTATATAATGGTATGTATTACATCATACATCTTGATCCAATAATGCAAGATGGGTCAAACAATCAAGGACCTCAAGAGGTTGACACATGGCATAAGCATGTGAGATGATAGACTACCAGTGGATCCTAAGAATCAATGCATGTTTGACATGTGGCACCAATGGGGACAAAGTTGACAATTCAAGGGCAAGATCGATGTCTAGCACTTGATCATATAGATAAATATCAATAGAGTGAACATAGGTTAAAATGTCTATGGAGTCAAGTTGGATTGCTGATAATCAATGGGAAAAGGATCGAGCCAGGACATTTTTGACCAAGGTCAATGACATAGTTTGAATCAAGAAAAACAAATGAATGGACCTGAGCTAATGGAAATACATGGAACCAAGTTTAATGCATATCTTGATGGAACCAAAACAAAGATTTTGAGACCAAGCTCTACCATTAAGGCTATATAGAGATATATTAGGTATTTTAGACCTAATATAGATCAAAGGTCAATACTTTGGTGGCTAAATGGGACCAAACATCGAGTAGAGTATGGACAACTATAGGAAGACTAATGGTCTTAGATTGGTATTCCATCTATAGATGAACCTATGATCTAGCTATGAAAAATAGAGTAGATATCTATTTAATGGAAATAGTCCCATCTGTCAATGTGGCTCTATCATCAACAAATTAGGTACTTCATTGCTCAAGGCATGAAATGATTATCAGTTTCAATATTTGAGGATTTGATTCTCATGAATAGGTCAAGTGGACTAAAGGTCCTAAGGTGGTGAGATGGTAGTTGGATAAGTAGTTAAGGTCATTATTTTTATTCAAAAAAACTTTGGCACTATGTATAACAAGCCCTTATCTTCTATTTGGATCTCTCATCTAATGAGAGGAGCTTGAGGATTATTAAGATAACATGAGATCTATTTGTTGATCAAGGCATGCAAACAAAAATTAATCGAGTGCTGCCACCTCACTTCTTGATCTCAAGGACTTTCCTCCACTCTCCACTGCATTGTTCCCATCTCTCTTTCTCTCTTTTTACTATATATAGAGTCTTTTGAGTGAAAAAATGGATCCTCTCTATAATTTTTCTACTCCCTCTTTTGGGCATGACCAAACTCTACCAATATGGGGCTTGTAACCTCTTGAGATGAATACATGAATGCTTTAGATTTAATTATTTTGGTATAATGTGTACAAGTCAAATTTGCATATATGGTAGAGGTTTCTCCCTTGTCAAATTATGATCTCACCTATTTAATAGTTCATCTTGTTATGCAGGTCATGTTTAGTGTTCTACATCTCTTGATTGAAGCTCACATGTGGATACTATGATTGGTTAGGGTCTTACTCTAGACCTCTCCATCATTTCCCTTAGCTTAGAGCATTTAGTGAACCTCTTCATGAAAAATTGATGTATGACAAATATTTAGAATACTAGATCTAGTCTTGTGATTTTTCATCAATGTTTAAGAGTCAAGTAGGGTGGATCAACCCATAATTTAGGTGCATCAACATTTTTAACTTAGGTTTCCCTATTATGTTTTCTCTCTCTCTATTTCCTTGGTCATTAATAGGTTTTAGTAGTGGGAATGAGCTAAAATGATGCATAAAAAGAGCTAACCTTGTTAAAAATCCTAGAAGTTTGACCCCATTATAAGATACCCACAGCATGGGGTTAGTCCTATGTTGAGCTAGATTTGTAAGTAGGACCTAAACATTCCTTCCTCCAGCTAGGGTGTAATTTAGATCTCCAATAGTTTTAGCACACTTGATGGGACAAGTTATAAAAGAGTGGAAATATCTTGGTGTGTCTTTCCCTTGATCATCTCTTGAAAGCAAGCAAAGTAGCACCAATGGAAACTCTAAATCAAAGCTTCTAGTTATGAGTAGACCAGGTATGTCTCATTAAATTTTTTAGTCAGTTATTACATCTCATTTGACATATGAGGTCAATATTAATAGTTATGGTTAATATTCCTATTATCCACCTCCTTATCAGCAACCCCAATATGATCCTCATGATCCATATAAGCCTAATCAGCCCTACCAAGATTTTTAACAAAGCTATGAAAAACCTTGGCAAGTTTTTCATGATCCTTATTATCAAGGGAATAACTCTTATCTTCCCCATGATCATCACCAATAATATGAGGACCTATTTTAGTCATAGATGCCAAAATACTTCCCTGATCCTTCTTATAGACAACAAGCCCATCATAACACTGCTCTTCATCAACCCTATCATGAACTATCCATACTAGCACTTAAGCAAACTTCAATAAGCCATAATAAGCATGCACTAGAATTTTGCTCACATAAATGTTATGGCCAATATGTCCCTAATCACCTAATTCATCATGTGAGAGAGTCATTATAACAAATAAAAGAAAAATGGGTACCTGGCAAGAGAGAAAATTGGATCAATCTCACAGGGTATATGATGGATGTAGGTGGTTACATTCAGAGCATTGAGGATAAGATAAAAGTCCTTGAGGAATAATAGGTCCAACCTCACCAATATTATGTGCATACATATACATCACCTCAGCCTTCTTATGTGCCACCCATTCCTCCCTAAGAGACCATCCCAAGTGCCCCTTTGAGTACACCAAGTTCTTCATGTGGCCTCAGACTTTCCCTTCATAGAGATATATCCAAGAGACTTGTCAAAGAAAGGAGATTATTGTGGAATAGCCTGTTGTTAGGGTCCAAGACTCCATTCTTCCTCAAGAACCCCTTATGAATTCCTTCAAGGTTCCAAGCTGGAATTAATTGGTGAAGTCATGGGGTAGGCAAAGTAAGGAAAATATAGATTTGAGGACCCAAGTTAAAGGAGGATCTAAACCTATGCAAACATCTCTCATCCCTCCTCAGGAGTCTTCTTGTGTTCCCTATCTTCATTAAACCATTGACCACCTTAAATAAAATCTATTTTAGGAGAATATAATGAATCAAATCAAAGAGTTAGAACTGAAGATATGGAAAGAGGAGGAGAACCAGAATCATCAAGTTGAAGGGGAACTTATATCTTTTCCATCATGGAACTAAATCATACAGTCAAACAAATCCAAGGTCACACAATCCACTCCCTCCCCTCTTTAATAATTTAGGTCATTTACATCTTGGAAATCCATTCAAAGTAGTAGGTAGAAGGATTAAATGGTGATTATGGAAGTTAAATAAGAGACCATGCAACATCCATTCCTTTCCCCTTAAAATCCCAGAGCCTTTCCTTCATGGAGAGCCATTCAAGAGGTAAAGAAATATGAAGAAAAGGTAAATGTGATCCAAGAAGAGCAAATTCAAGATAAAAATAAGTTACCTATGTTAAATTCTTTGGACCTTTATCATCTTGTTGAGTATTTTCAAGGATCTGCTATGCCCCTCTTTGAGAAAGAACCTCTCCTCTATGAGGCAAACCAAGAATATGTTACTAAAGAAGTAGGAAATGAAGGTGACTTGAGTGAATATGAGGAAGAAATCATAATTGGGACACCTCTTGGCAAGGACAAACATGATTTAGTTTTCCATGATGATGCAAAAATGGAACAAGTACATGAGAAATCTGAGGTAGAGACTGAGATACACATACAAGAACAAGTACACGAGGAAGAAGTTTTTGATGTACAAGAGAAGGATGTCCTAGTTGGAAAAGTTGATGATGTTTTCCATGAGTTCCTTGATAACACATAAGATTTTATTTATCATGAAGGACAAGAGATTGTAGGTAAAGAACAAACTAAAATTAAGAGCATACTTAATCATCATCTTGATATTGAAAATGAAGTAGTGTTGATCGACTAATCTGAGATGTCAAAATAAGGCTTGTAACCTCATGTTTGTGGTCAAGAAACTAATATGTTTGCTTCTGACATTTAGTTTGAAAAGGATCTAATTAAATTTCAACTTCATGAGAATAAATATTCTAATTTTTTTGATATATTTCATTTAATTTTTTCTTTACTTGAATGTGGTCCACTGCAGGATAAGAGGAGTGCTATCATCAAGTAAGGATAAGAGGAGTGTTATCATCAACCAAGAGGTAGTTGTTCTCTTAGGAGATGACATGTTTGAAAATTTCAAACGTGGTTATCAAATTTTCTCTCCAACTTCAAACATCTTGCTACTATTGGAAGCTGAGATTGAGCTCAAATGGCCTCAAGAAGTCACAAGATCAAGTCCATCTCACTTAGAGGTCAACCTTATAGATATGTTAAAGGAGACACATTAAAATGGTCTATATGTTCATGATCAATAGTTCAAGAATGAGGAAGAAATGAAGTTATTCCTACAAAGTCTATAAATTTGAAAGGAGTATGATTAGGTCTTGGACTCATATCTACAATTCATGCACCTAAAATTGTCAGTATAGAAACTAGTTGCTTCCCCAAGAAGAGATGAGCATCTAATTACTCATAGCTATAGAAGAGAGTTGTCAAGA
Source organism: Torreya grandis (assembly GCA_037957365.1). Classification (NCBI taxonomy): domain Eukaryota; kingdom Viridiplantae; phylum Streptophyta; class Pinopsida; order Cupressales; family Taxaceae; genus Torreya; species Torreya grandis. The sequence continues at coordinate 1,353,729 of JARHVA010000693.1, read as the reverse complement.
AAAGGCAAGTATGTCTCAAAGTTATAAGGTGCACAAAATAGTTTCCCATTTGACCCAGGTGGAAAATACTTGTATATTGTAACCATTTATATATTAGACTAATTTTCATGCATTCCTTTAAGTACAGTTTCTAGCACCTTTGTTTGTCTTCCCCATTTTATTCTAGGTTAGTTTATATTTCAATAAGTGCCTTGATCACTCTATTCTATTTTGTTCCTTTTGGTCTTTGTGTTTATTTCAAAGAGAGGTTAGAGAAGGATTGGTAGATAGTTTCAAATCTAGGTCAACATGTTGGTTCCAAGTAGAGGCTCCATGCCCAATGGATTGGACTAGGTACATGGTTTGGGTTCTTTTGCATAGATAGGTATCCAACCCTTATGAGTCACCAAAGATGTTGGGACATTTTTGGCCCACATACTAAACTTGTGCCAAAATAGACTAGGTTCCTAATGAGTGAGCAAGTGAACAAAAGTTATCGATGAAATGAGAGGACCTAAGGGATCACACAGCTTATAAAGATTTTGAAACACTTTAAGTCTACTTAAAGTATAATTTGTCAAATTTTAAGGACAAGAATAGAGTTTTAGAGACTCCATGGGGTGTTAAGAGTGCTTAGAATGACTTAGAAATCTCTTGGTATTCATTTGGTTCTTCATTGTGTTCATTTTGACATTTTGGGTCAAGTGGCAAAAATTATGAGTAGACAGTTTGTTGGTGATATATCTCACATGTATGGCAATTTCAAGAGAAAAAAATCATATGGGTTTATTCATTTTAGTCCTAAGAACATATGCACTAAGCTTTGGGTCATGTATCTAGGCACAATATAAGTTATGCATGTTCAAATTTGGCTCCTAAAACATAATTTTCTAAGTTTCCATACTTAGCTATTTTTGACCAAACCATTGTGATCTAAGAATTTGACTCAAGAGAGGATGGTTAGTATGGGGTTAGTTCCAAAATGAAAAAAAAATGAAAGAAACACACTAACTAGCATAACATCTCTAGGCCTAGACACTAGGGAGAGCTTAGTTAACAAATATGAATAAAACAAAACTAAAATGCAAACGAAACTCTCTTTTACCTTCCTTGGATGCTCCAAAATGCTTGTTATAGTGGTTTGCTCAGCTTATGCTCATGAAGTCTTTGGCAATGGAAGCTTGGCTACCTCCATCTCTCCTTGGCACCTTTAGATTGTGGCTTGGCTTGGCTTGGAATCAATTTAGCATGGTAACACTAGTTGCTTAAATCTTTTTAATCAATTTTGCATTATAACTTTGCATAATCAAGACTTAAAATTCATGTGGTGTGGCCTCCTATTTATAGATTTTTGAGAATGTTTAGAATCAACTTGAACCATACATCTTGAGATTAAGATGTGTGGTTGAGGATTAATTAAATTTTTAGAATTAATTTTATAATTATCCTCATCATGAAATTGGAAGAAGGGGCAATTAAGAGGCATGGAGGGCATCATGGAAGGCATGTGAGGGTCTTAATGAGGCATGAATCTTGATATTTTTGGCATTTATGGCCTAGGGATGTCTTTTTAAGAAATGAGGTCACCTAATGATGCTGATATTCAATATCCATTTCCAAAAATAAGTTTTCAACAAGTTTCCATGGAATTCTTAATTAGACCTTGATTTGGGTTAATTAGCTCTTAAGCATGTTTAAGCACTTTGTGCACGAATTACTCAATTTGATCAGAATGCCTTGTTATTGGTCCAAAATTTGACTAGATTGAAATTGGAAGGAAATGTCAGATGCATTGGGTCTGTTATCCCATTTTAGGATGTTATTGAGAACAAATAACAAAGGCACGTGTCTTGTATAAAATATTTGATAGGAAAGATCAATCCAGAGAACCTAGGTGCAAAATTGGCATTTTGACTCAAAATGATATGATCAAAGTTAGCTAGCCCATAAATTGCATTGCCCTATTGAGGGATACCCTGGCCAAAATCGGCACTTGAATATATCACTTTCAACTCATTTATTATGTTTTAGTATTTTTAGGCCAAATTATGCATTTTAAGTAGAAATTGGCCAAATCCCTGATTGGAGGTTATTGGTGGCCAGATTTAGGTGTCTATAGTTTGTCCCTATTTGAGAAGGCATTACAAAATATAAGCATAGTAACATCTTCTCAAATAATTAAAAGGTCATGTATGCCTATAACTACAGTGATGATAAACTAACTATACAATGTCCCCTCGAGGGAGTGGTTGGCACAAGAAGGTTGATAAATGGTCCCTCGAAAAGAAAGAAAAAAAATAAGCGGACCAAAGAAAAGAAAGATGATGGGGTGAAAACACAATAATATTAAAAAAGTAGTCAAAATCATTGGAAATGAAAGTGGGATGGTGTACTATGGTTTGCCCAAAGGTGGTTATAAGCATTGTACCCCGATAGTGGCAACATGGTATGATAACACAATGATTTTCCCAAAGGTGGTTATAATCATTGAGAAGATGGAGCTTTCCCTATTAGGATAGACAAATGAGATAATAACATGCCCTTGTATAGGGAAAAAAAGTAAAGTGGTGACAACACAATGATTTGCCTAAAGGAAGTTATACTCATTGAGAAATGCAGGTGGGATGGTGTGCAATGATTTGCTCATAAGTAGTTATAATCATTAGACCCTGATTATGGAAAACATGATAAACTTGGTTGAGGATGATGATAAATTTACATAGAGGGTAATGATGAATTGGAATAACCTACTAGTAGGGAGATGCTTGTCTATACTAATAAAGGTTGGAATTCTTTCATGGTTAATTACTTTGTTTAGGATATGATTGGGATTGAATTGAGATGTCAGTGATGAAGAGATGTTGATGCCACCATTTTTGAATAGAATTCTTGAAGCTGAGGTTTGTTGTAGCATGTGTCGATAGGCATCATGGTATAACATCATGAGGATTTGGCTGAAATATACATAAGGACTGACTCCTAAAATCCAATACTCAATAAAACACAATGCACCAATGATAGGAACTATGATGACAATGTAAACCTATGAATATGGATGAATTCAAGTGTAAGTGTGGGAAAAGAATCACCCAATAAACACACATAAACTAAATCAAGGCAATAGTGCTGAAAGTAAACAAACAAGTAGATACATAAACAAACAATGCAATAAAAACTATACGAACATTACCCATAAAAAATAGGTGATAACTTAACAAAAAAAAAAAATGGGGTAATAGAAGAAAAGGAAGGGGGTGGTTGAGCTATATCCATATGCATTAGGTAAGTGGACATTGCCTACATAGTTCCATGGATGTAATATCTAATAAAAAACTTTAGGCCAAATGTAGTTCTCCCAGGGAATGGGAAGAATGTGATAACTAATGAAAATAAATAGAATGGATGTGATAGAAGAATAAGAATGATCTTTAAAAATGACAAGTGTGTGAGATAAGAGACCAAAAAGGATGGGGAAACTAAGAGACAAGTGATTTTCTTATAACTTAGTAAGGGTTCCTAGAATCCTTAAGGCAAAGAAGTGGTCAATGTTTTAATTTTTTTCTAACGATTTTTCAAAAGTTTTTGGAATTGTTTTGTAGTATCTTAACTCTATTAATAATAATGAGAAACTAAATGATTCAAGCTTGTAAAATGGTGAGAGTGTTTAAACTAAGGTATCTCACAAAATGGTGAGAGTGTGGCTTAGGTTGCTCGTAAAAAGATGAGAACGTGCCTTAGGTTACTCATAAAATGTTGAGAGCATGGATTAGGTTGCTTGAAAAATTGTGAGAGAATGGATTAGGTTACTCAAAAAGTGGTGAGATCATGGATTAGGTTGCTCATAAAATGGTGAGAGTGTGGCTTAGGTTTCTCACAAAATAGTGAGAGCATGGCTCAGGTTACTCACAAAATAGTGAGAGCATGGCTTAGGTTGCTTACAAAAGGGTGAGAGCATGGCTTAGGGTGAATGAACTGACCTCAACAAGTATCGAGCATTGCATACAAGTCTCATAGTAGGACCTAAAGTCATTATAGTTCTACCCTTACAGTGGATGAATTCAACTAGTGTAGCAGTAAATTCAAACAAAATAGGCACAGTTGATAAAAAGGCATAGTATGACATAGGAAGTGGAAAGTTGGTATGTCAAGGCTTAATGTTTCCTCTAGATTTCCCAAAGGTAGTTATAACCAAGACACAACATCATAGATTAATGATACTAATTTTCTCAAAGGTGGTTATAATTAATATCAAGACTAGTGGTAAGAAAGGAATAACAAATGATGTGACTGTCAAAACTTCTGTTACACTATTTCAAAATACGATCTCTGTCTGAAGTACTTGAACCAACTAATGAAACTAATTAGATAACTTGATGCTAAAAATGTATAACAAATGGAAAAAACCAAGGTCAAATGGGCTAGGCTTTAGAACATATTAGGTTAATAGGTCAAAAGTGGAAAGTGGATACGGCTAAGAGGTTAGATAAGGATGATATTTGTACAAAGAAAAATAGTGATAAAATGGCATAACTAAAATTGTCCTTATAGAAAATACACCTTAGTGCTCAAGCATAGTACCACTTGAGATGTATAATATTCATTAGCTCAGGAAGTTCATCTCTATCTAGTATGGCAAGATTGTATGCTCTTGATCTATAATCTGCATAATGATGAAAGGCCCTATCTAGTTTGGTTTGAATTTTCCTTTATGCTTCTTCTCAGCCATGGTATTCTTTTGGTTTTATTTAAGAACAATATCACCAAGTTGAAATGTTCTACACTTAACATGCTCATTATAGTATCCTTTGAGTCAATTCTGATATGCTTGAAGATTATTGAGTATGGCTATGTGTTTCTCATCAAGTAGGTCTATTTCTTGTAGGTGATTTACTTGATAGTCATGATCATCTAGGACATGCTTGAAAGAGATGCACAATGAATGCAATTCAATCTCAATGGGAAGGATGGCTTCAATACCATAAACAAGTGAGTATGGAGTTACTCTTATGGGGGTACAATGATTGGTATGGTACTCCTAAAGGGCAAGGAATATCTATAGGTGCCAATCATGATCAACATCATTGACAATCTTTTTGAGAATATTGACAATGGTTTTGTTTGATGCTTTGGCTTGGCCATTACTTTGAGGGTAATATGTTTTAGAAAAATGTTGTGTGATATTATATTCAATACATAGCTGGTCTACATCCTTCTTCTTAAATGATCCTCCATTATCACATATAGTGTTAGAGGGGATACTGTAGTGGAAAATGAGATGGTTGAATATGAATTTGGAAATTTGCTTTCTAGTCACATGAGGGGTATAGCTTCAATCTGCTTAGTGAAATACTTAGTGGTTGTAAGGATATGTTTATGGCCATCAGATGAAGTGGGGTTGATCTTCCCAATGAGATCAAGTACCCATGTCAAAAATGACCATGGTATCAACATCAATTTTAGAGTTTTGGTTGGGGCATGAATTAGATTAGCATGCCATTGACATTTGTCACACTTCTTTACATATGTAGTGGCATCTATGTTCATCATAGGCCAATAATAACTAGTACACAAGAGATTTTTAGATAGGACTACCCCACTAAAATGAAATCCGCATACTCCTTCATGAACTTCTCTTAACACTAGTGTAGACTTTGTCGAAGTTAAACAATGAAGCAACATTCTATCAAAACTATGATGATAAAGGGTAGATCTAAGTAGAGTATAATGAGTGGAATGATGAATGAAGGCTTTGGTTCATTTTTGAGATAGGTTAGGTGGTAGAACTTGGTCATGAAGGTATTTGTAAAGTTATGAGTACTAGATAGAATTAGGACCAACAATATCACAAATCATTGTAATGGTTGAAGGTTCATGAGCTAGTTCTAACAAATTCTCAATGAGGAACTGATACTCTCTAGCTTTATCTATTTGTCAAATTAGAGAGCCAATAGTAGCCATGGCATCTAAAGTTTTATTACTAGCCTTTGGTATGTAATCAAACTGAATGTTGGCAATTTGTTGCTTAAGAGTGTCGACCAAGGCTTTATATGGAACTAGCTTGTCATCTTTGGTTTAAAAATGATCTATGACCTGATTGATGATTAACTAAGAATCATCATAAACTTAGAGATGAGATATATTCCAATGCACTACTTGTTGAAGTCCTGCAACAAGTGCTTCATACTCGTCCATGTTGTTTGTACAAGGAAAACTGATTTTAAATGATTTAGGGATTAGATCCCCTTAAGGTATAATAAATAATAGGCCTATCCTCAATCCATGTGTAGTAAATGAACCATCAAAATACATCTTCTAGGGCTGCTCCTCAAGGGGTGTGTCAATGATGGTCATTATGGATTCATCAGGAAATTAAAATGTGAGTAGATGTGTGTCTATGAGAGGCATTTTAGCAAGTTGATCTACAAGAACTTGTCCTTTGATTGCCTTCTAATTGACATACTCTATGTCAAACTCACTGAGAAACATGATCCATTTAGCCATTCTACCTTGCAAAGTTGTTTTAGAGAGCAAATATTTGAGAGGATCTACTTTTGAAATGACCATGGTTTTATTATTCAACATGTAATGGCACAATTTTTGAGCTATGAAGACCATGGCAAGACAAGTTTTTAAAATAGGTACATAGTTATGTTCATATGTAACCAAGGTACAACTTAGGTAGTATACGGCATGCTCTTTTCCATTGTCATCATGTTGAGCCAAGATTGCTCTCAGAGCATGGTCATGGCTGATAGGTATAACAAGATTGGCTTTCTCGATATAAGAGGTAATAAAACAAGTGGATTAATAAGATAATCTTTGAGTTGTTGAAAAGCTATTTGGTAGTGAACATCCTAGTGAAATGTAACTCCCTTCTTCAAAAGGTGTGTAAATGGATGACACTTGTCTGCTAACTGAGATATGATGTATCAGATTGACTAGATCTTACCATATAAAATATGAAGTTGCTATAAATTGGTTGGTGGTGACATCTTGATTATAGCGTGGAATTTAGCTAGATTGACTCCAATACCTCTACGAGACATGATAAATCTAAGTAATTTGATTGAAGTTACAATGAACACACATTTATTTGGATTGAGTCTAACTTTGTACTCTTGTAATCTTTCAAATATCTTACATAGCACTACTAGATGGTCAACCCTGGTTTTAGATTTTCCTAATATGTCATCGACATAGTCTTTGACAATATCATGCATCATAACATGGAATATGAGAGTCATGGATCTTTGATATGTAGCTCCAACATTCTTAAGGCCAAATGGCATTATCTAATAACAAAATGATCCCATGGAGTGGTGAACACTATTTTATGTTGGTCTTTTGGTGCTTTTCTGATTTGGTTGTATCTTGAAAATCCATCCATGAGTGAAATCATTTCAAAACCTATCATGGAGTTGATGATCATGTCGATATTAGGCAAGGGAAAATCATCTTTAAGAAAATCTTTATTGATGTTTCAAAAATAAGTACAGATTTTGATCCCTTTAGGCTTTTTACTAACAGGTACCATATTAGAGATCCATTCTAAGTAGTCAATGGATAGATACATCCTACTTCTAAGAGTTTTTCCAACTCTTTCTTTACTAATACAACAATGCTAAGATGCATCTTACGTAGCTTTTGTTTTATCGATTTGGCATCAGGATTAACCACAAGGTGGTGCAGAACCAAGGTGGGGTCTAAACTGGCATGTCAAAATAGGCCCATGCAAAGATATCTACAAAATATCTCAATAGAGCTGTAAAGATGTCATGTTCCTCCTCAGTGAGGGGTGTGCCTAATTTTATCCATTTTAGGTCTGATGGAGTCCTGATATTTACCTCTATTATATCTTTGACTAGAAGGGTTGAACTATCTTCTAGCATAGTAGGTAATGATTTGAATTATTGGACTATGTTAGGGTCCTCTATTAGGACTTGCTCTTCAACTTCTCCTAGGCATGATGAATATGAGTCCCTTAATGGGAGATCTAGCCATGTGACAAAAATAGTCAAAAATTCTTGAAGGATTTGATCAGATACTTGTTTTTGCTCAAAGATGAACTCGAATCCACATGCAAGTTCATCATTGGTGGTCTCTTGGTCTAAATTTGAAGAAGAATGAACACCCCAATCTAATGGTGCCTGAAATAGGTTTTCACCACTAGACTGGCCCTTACTTTTACTTTTTCCCTGGTTAGAAAGTGCCTCAAAGAGGTTTTCACTTCGGAACCTCAATATTTTACTTATTTGTTTTTGACTAAGGGTGTTCATTCACTCTCTAAAGGAGGCTATAGGATCTAATGTAATTGAGAGTTTTGACTTGTTATCTCCCAATAGAATGTTATCTCTAAGGCCTAAGAAGTCACAAAATGCCTCATCATTTTAGAACTCATCAATCGGTAGATTGGATTCTTGTTGGTTCCAATCTAACAGTTGGGGATAATATAATGGAATTGGGTTGCAATGAATGGCTAGGGTAAGGGTACAAATGACATTGTTATCAAACAGGTCGGTTTCAGCTAGGTCATCAAAGGTGATGCTATGATCAGACTCTACTTCACTGACAACATCATCATCACTAGTCGCTGGTGATAGAGTTTGAATAAGATATGTGGGGTCACCCCCAGGTGGTTTAAATCCAAGTCTATAAGGTCTTTCATACTTAGTCATGGAAATTGGCTTGATGGTTCTTTGATGATTCAGTTTGAGGCCTCTTCCTTCATAATTGTGATGCTTCATGATCCTATTGGGAATAAGATACTTTGTAATTTTATAACAATTAGCTTGGTTGTCATTGTATAACCATGATTTATCCCCTTCAAGAGGTTTGGGTTTTAGGACAGATGCTGGTACAAATGTGATAGGTCCCTTATATTTATTTTTTTGTTGCCAATGCATATGTGGAGTGATTTTAGGTCACCTAAAGGTTTTTAGATTCTAAGTAATATTGACAATATGAAATGTATCATGGGTCACATACTCTCCCACTCTATTATCTAAAATGGTGAAATGATTAGAAGCTTTAGGAGGTGGGATGTGGGAAAGGGAATATAAGGTATTAGGATTTATACAATTATCTGGTGAAGGATCAATAAGTATAGCCTTTCCTTTATCCTGCTTGGAACTTGGATTCATGTTGTACTGATAATTATAGCTTTAAAATTTGGCCTCAATATGTTTTCAATGTTCATATGGGTGTAAATATCCTAAAATATTCACTTCCATCCCTGAGTGGGAAAAATTGATACATTGGTGCAACATTGATGGGACTACATGAATCTCATGTAACCAAGGCCTGCCTAGAAGCATATTGTATGATAACTCAAGATCAAGCACATGTCAAAGTGTATCATGGGTGAAAGGCCTAATGATAACTAGTAAACTAATGATACCTTGTGATTCTATTTCCTAATTATCAAAGGCTTTGATGGTTATCATTTCTGGTTGAAGATCAATAATTGTGTACCTAAGAAGCTTGATGAGCTTTAGAGACACTATGTTGAGACCTGATCCATTGTCTATAAGGACACGTTTCACATTATGATATCTTATATAAACTTTTATGTATAATGGATTATTATAAAGTGGGCTAAAGGAAGACATATCACTTTGGTTGAATGTGACTTGTTGGGTGGGAGCTAGGTGTCCAACTAAAGCTTAAAATTTGTCAAGAGATGTGTCACTAGCAATAGTGGATTGGGTCAAAAACTCATTCAATATGTTCTTGTGGATTATTGACATTCACAATAAATCTAAAATAGAAATTTGTGTTGGTGTCTTCTAAAATTGTTCCATAATATCAAACTTCTTGTCTTGGTCAGGGGTGAATGGTTTATTTCGAGGCTAAATGATCAGTTGGATAATAGGTAAAGTGGCAGATGGTTATGGGCTTAGGATAGTAATATTCAACCTCTAAGTTTTGATTACATAATCAAGATTAAATATTGGACCACTATTCCTAATAAATGTTGGGAATGGTATGGGACCAGACATGACAATTCTCAGTTGCCAATGCACTCGTATGTGGTCACGTGGCAAAGATGAGTTGTCGATATAAGGTCCAAAAGGGGAATTCCTAGTTTGTTGGTTTTTTTGTATACACTCCCAGGTCAAAAAAGGATTATCCATGTAATGTGGCTAAATTTTATTATTTATCAATGGTCTAGGCTGATTAGTTCTTGGTCTAAGATTAATGGAGATGGTATTAATATTACCCCCTAAAATATGACCTAGAACTTTGTTGTAGTCATGTGCAACTGCATGGTAGGTTTGTTGGTTGTTACCATTCTGACCTTGGTTTTGTCCATTGTTCTATTGTTATGGGTTTTGTTGCTAATTTTGTTGATTCTATTGGTTTGGCCTTTGATTTTGATACTATTGATTTTGCTGCTACACTAGCTATTGTTGTTATTGTTACTAATCATTTTGCTACTACTGATTGTTATGTCAGGGAAAGGGTTTTTAATAAATCCCAAGAGTTTGATTGGAAGTGAAAGCACCATTATCTAATGTTATCTCCCCATTATCTAACATATTCTCAATTAAATGCTTGATTTGGACACATCTTCATAGATTATGCCTGTTGACTCGATGATAGTTACAGAATTTGTTTTCATGGTACCAATTAGGATAAGGAATGCCTTGTGGTAATGCTTTGGTATAAGCCAACTAATCAGATTAGCGGTAGCAAGCTTGAAAAATAAAAACTCAATAGGTTCTATTAGGTCACTAAAGACATGATGTGTAGGCACAGTTCTCCTAAGAGGAGGGGTTTGCAATGGTAAAGGCTACTATATTTATTGTGCAGGTCTTGATTATTGAACTTATGGTTCTAGTTGGAAAGATTTCTAGGTAGGAGTAAGTTAAAAATTTGGTGTAGATGAAATTTGTACCATTTAGACATGATGGGATTTGGTCACTCCATTTCCCACAACATTCCTATTACAATTGAATTGCTTCAGTCTTTCTTGGTTATTGGCCTATGTTAGTTGTGATGCTTGCACTTAAATGGGTGTTGATGTTGGTCATTTCCCTGATTGGTACCATGATTTTAATTATTTGAATTAAGCTTGATGGATCCTTTATGGATGAGTTCTTACTCAATCAACAAACCTTTATCAATGATTTCCTTGAAAGTATGTGCACATTGTAGCTCTAGATGATATGATATCTTACTATGTAATTTTTTGGTAAACACAATGGCTAATTATTTATATGGTAAACTATGGGTGAAATGAATTTTAAGGGCTCTCCATCACTGTAAATAACTTGCAAAACTCTCACCATATTTTTACTTTGCTTGCATTATGTCCACTAATGAAATATCATGCTCGAGATTATAGAAAAAGTGTTGCACAAAGTTATCAAAAAGATCATCAAAATCTGTCACTAAGTTTTTGTGCAACTTTAAAAACCACTCCAAGGATTGTACAACCAAGCTCCTTGGAAACAACAACAAGAGGTATATGTCACTTTATGCCATTGGTTGACATGCAACAAATAATTTAGTTAAATGGGCCTTAGGGTCACCTTTTCCTTTGTATTTATCAAATTTTAGTGGTTCATATCTTGGAGGAAATGGTATCTAAAAATACTGCATGTTGAATGGATAGGACCACACATCATCTAATTTGAAAATTTTAATCTATTTTCTAGCTTGAATGGCAGCAGTTGTATCCTTCATCTATTGCAATTCTTGGGATAGGAAACTGGAAGGAACATTGGTTTGAGGGAGAATATTAATCTGGGTAGATGGTTGGGAGGTCACAAGTGGGACACTTTGACCAGGGTATGATGGAGATAACTATTGGGGTATATTGGTTTGGTTGGGGAATGGACCAAGAATATGCATACATGGATTAGGATGTACTTGAAATTACACATTCGGTTGTGTGATATTCTAGTTTGGGTTGGTGATAAAGGTTTGAGTTGGAGGATTTTGTGGTTGGGATGAAGGGATATAACTATACTGTGCTTGTTGTGGTTGAAAAGGTATGTGCTACTGACTAATCAAACCTTGTTGTTGAGTGGGAACTTGTGGACCAAGACTCTGTCTCTAAATTTGTGGCACATTTTGAACCAACGGTTATTTAGTAGGTACTTGAAAAACATGGGAACCTCCTTGTCACATGAATCCTTGTGGGGAAGTGAAAATAGGTTGTAGATTCAACATCTATCACTGACCAATATTTATACGTTATTAACTAGTCATTGCTTAGTTTTAGATTGGCATATTAATCTACAACTGAAGAGGTATGTTTGTCATTACCTAGTGAGGTAAAACATTAGTTTCCCCTGATTGAGGTGGTAAAGTATTTGTCCTTTATTATGTTGGTATACTATTTTGGAATACTACTTGTTACTCATTAAGGAAAAGTAGGATTCACCACATTCTATCATTGAGGTGTGACATTGGCCATTGCTTGACTATCTAATCTTGTAGATTTTACACTTGAGGAAGTATCTAGTTGAGGTTGGGATGTAGAAACTCCTACTCCATGGTATGATGACCCACTCATGGAATTAACTACAAGCATATGTTGTTGGCTAGTTGTTTGTGTGTTAGTACCACTTTGATTAGGATTGGATGCTACTTACACATTATCCACTACATTTGGCTCACTATTCTATGTAGAGGCCAAAGAAACTTCTTCAATAATGGGCATATGCATCAAGTTATCTACCAAAGTGGTTTGCATGAATGGGTCAGAACTCAGATTCTCTTATCTAGTTAAATCTATCAACACTCCTATTGAAAGAACTAAGTCAATAAGAGGTTTACTCATCATGTTTATCTAATTGAAATTATGTGCTAGATTCAGGTAAGTTTGATATGCTATTTGCATTTGGTTAAAGTGATATTCCATGATGTTTTTTCCTCAATTAGATATGTTAAGGTCTTGATACATTGTTTGGACTAGAGCCATAGGATTGTTGGAAGAAACCTATTGACCATAAATGATATTGTGGGTCACTCTTACTAGGATTGGTAGATTCTCATGGGGAAGTCTAATGAAAACTTGGCCCCTACCTCTATGGCTTTAACCAAAATATTGTCTTTGTTCCCTAACAAATATCACTGAAATAAAAATGGATCATACGTGGAAGTTTTACTAGTATAATATGACTATTGAAGAACTAGCTCATCCACTGTGGGTATTATAACTAGGTATTATGCGGTTTGTTTTTGGTCTTGTTCTAAATAAGTTGGTGTGTTAACCAGATAGTTTGCCAATGGATATTGGATTTGTGCCCCTGATTGAATATCATAAGAGGGATAAGAATCCATTTCATAAGAAATATTATCCACATAGGGGTCTTGCATCATTTCTTCCTGCACAACAACATTACTAATCCTTAGATTGTACATGAGTCCACTACGAGTGTAGGAATACATGTTTGGATCCATAATCAATGCTTTGTGATAAAAGGTCAAAGAGTTATATAAACTCTAAAAAGGACATAATCTAAAATAGATGATGTTTCAACTTGGTCTAGATTCGTTAAAATGATCAAAAGGTTTATGCAAAGATTTGTGAGGAAACAAGCTAGCATGAAGTATCTAACATTTCAATGTTCACACAAAGATAAGCAAGTAAATGGACCAAAAATAAAAATGCCAAAATCTAAGGTTAAAGTGTTTCATCAGTTTAATCTAAGAATTTAAAAGTTGCAAGGTCTTTTGGCTAAATGCAACATCAAAAGCTAGGTTCAAATAAGGCATGCACTAGGACTCTTGGCCAAATAAAGTCAAAATCTAGACTTTGAAATAGATGAAAGTTTTAATCTAATGGATTTGAAAAACTTCTAAGAAACACTAGGCATTTGATTCTTGGACATGAACTTGATCAACTAGGTATAAGTTATGAAACAAAAGACACTTTAGAGATAGTTTATTTTCTCATAAATAATGGTATAAAACTTGGTTCTTTTGACAAATAAGCTAGACAAAAGTGAATAGTATAACTGTATTAGACAAAATATCATAAAATTAAACTTGGATTAGTCTGAGAATGTAGGAACAAATTTTAACTCTATGCAAGAGTGTCTATGAAACAATATTTGAAATGTTTTGGGTAGTGTAATGATGCTACACTACCCAAAAGGTGTGACAAAAAAGTTTGTTTCAAAAAATCTCTTAAGGCAAAGATAATTTCCCATAGTTTTGATAAAATAACTCTACTTTTATTGACTCAAAATATTGTGGTACATAGACTCAAAGTTCAAGTGTTTAGCACAAAATGGCTTAAGTCTATCAAGTGGTGATAATGAACTTGAGTCTAAAATGATCTTCAACCCAAATTGGAAATTGAACCTAAGTTCCCTCAAGTTTAGTGTAAATGGTGAACCCACTTAACACATCAACCCTATGAACTTATAAAGGTGCAATTTCGAATTTATATTATAAGTGAAGGACTTAAACAACTTTGGTAAAGGTCTAGACTCAATTAGGCAGCATAACTACCCTAAAGTGGATGATATGACTCCCAAGCTTTTGATGAACTTTGAAAAAGGAAAATTGATGATCTCACATGGGAAACCTAACACCTCTTTTTTCAAAAGAAAATGAGGACCATGTGTTTTGGTTTGAATTGTTTGTTTACACCAAGTTTTGAGTCCAAATAAGACTTTAATCTAGGACAAGACTCCACTGATTAATCACTCTTAGACTCTAAACTAACAAGGTTGATTGGTATTGTCAGAATCTATCAATATACATCATTTGAGAGGATTTTAAGTGTTCATCCAAAAGTAAATGTGCATTATATATTAGGGTTTTTACACCCCTCCTTCTCTCAAATGATAATACTATAACATGGACCTTGATGCGTACCTTGCACCAACAATACTCTCATGGAAAGTGGGGATTTGTCTAAGATCTAACAAGTTTCCAAAATTTCTAGGGGAGTCAATTACACAATTACTTTTATGCCAAACAATGCAAAATAAAATCATGGATTTTGGGTCTGTATCACTTGGCTTGTTGCAAAAAGGTCTAGTCTTTTTTGCAACCACTACATCCTACTGTTCACTCAGTGTAGTGTGATGTCCAAAGTGCCACTACATCATGTGTGCAACTCTAATTAGGATCCAAATGAAGTCAATGTTAGGAGGTGAAACCCCAGGTCAAAGCTCCCCTAAATAACTCATAAGAGGTGATGATGTCCCCCTCACAAGCCAAGTTTGCATAAAAATAAAGAAAGCATGAAAGTAGAAAGACTTTAGGGTCATTTTCAAGGTCACCCAAACTTTGATGAGTTTTTGGGGAGTGTTTTAGATGAATTTATTTCTAAGACTTGGACTAGGATACTTGTAATAGGAATGGTACTTTTGATTCCAAGGGTTCCCTAAAGGGGATGAATGGAAGATCATACATGCAACATCCATTTTTTTTCTAAACAAAAATTTAATTTAAACAACTAAGTGCATATAAAAAGCTTGAAAAGGTGAGTTAATTTTTAAGCCTAAATATAAAATGAGGTGGTGTTCATTTGACCCCTTGGTCTTAGTTGCAAACTTTGAAAACATTCACCATAAACATCAATTTTTTTGTTAAACACCAAAACAAGGTTCCTAATTGATTTTTAAGCATGCAAAAGGTGATCTAAAACATGTTTTTAGAAAATGTCAAGCTTGGTCCTACAAAAAAAATGTTAGCATGTCCTTTAGCTTTGAAGTTCTTTTAGGTTTGAAATAATGAACTTTAAAAAAAAATCTCTCGAGTCTGTGTTTTAAGAAAAACATAGTGACCGATGTTGGTTATATAACCAACGATGGTTACATTTGCTAAAAAATGATGGTTATCTAATCAACATCAGTTATACCAATGTGATCGATGACAACTATCCAATTGATGTCAGTTTTACTAACCAATGTTGGTTACCGTGTAAACCCATGGAAAATAAAAATGGCAAAACAAAGTTAAAAAATCAATTTGAAAGAGTTTTAATGATCCAAATGAGGATTTTAAAGCTATAAAATGATTTTATTCATGTTTGGGATGTATCTAGTCCCATCAGGCATGCCATATGTGAATCTAGGAATTTAACTCTAGAGAGGATGGTTAGTATGGGGTAAGTTTCAAAATGAAAACAAAATGAAAGAAGCACACTAACTAGCATAAAATCTCTATGCCTAAACACTAGGGAGAGATTAGTTAACAAACATGAATAAAACACACAACTATAATGTAAAAGAAACTCTCTTTTACCTTCCTTGGATGCTATAAAATGCTTGTTGTAGTGAATTGCTTAGCTTGTGCTCATGAAGTCCTTGGCAATGGAAGCTTGGCTACCTCCATCTCTTCTTGGCACCTTTGGCTTGTGGCTTGGCTTGGATTGGAATAAATTTGGCATTGTAACACTAGTTGTTTAAATCTTTGTAATAAATTATACATTATAACTTTGCATAATCAAGACTTAAAATTTATGTGGTGAGGTCTCCTATTTATAGATTTTTGAGAATGTCTAGAATCAACCTAAACCGTCTATCCTGAGATTGAGATGTGTGGTTGAGGATTAATTAAATTTTTGGAATTAAGTTTATAATTATCCTCATCATGAAATTGGAAGAAGGGGTAATTAAGAGGCATGGAAGGCATGGGAGGGTCTTAATGAGGCATGAATCTTGATATTTGTGGCATTTATGGCCTAGGGATGTCTTCCCAAGAAATGAAGTCACCTGATGATGTTGATATTCAATATCGATTTCTAAAAATAAGTTTTCAACAATTTTTTATGGAATTCTTAATTAGGCCTTGATTTGGGTTAATTAGCTCTTAAGCATGTTTAAGCACTTTGTGTACAAATTACTCAAATTGATTAGAATGCCTTGTTATTGGTCCAAAGTCTGACTAAATTGGAATTAAAAGGTGATTTCAGATGCATTGGGTCCGTTATCCCATTTAGGATGTTATTGATAAAAAATAACAAAGGCATGTGTTTTGTGCAAAATAATTGATAGTAAAAATCAATCCAGAGCACCTAGGTGCAAAATTAGCATTTTGACTCAAAATAATCTAATCAAAGTTAGCTGGCCCATAAATTGCATTGCCTTATTTAGGGATACCCTAGCCAAAATCGGCACTTGAATATATCAATTTCAACTCATTTAGCCTGATTGGAGGTTATTGGTGGCCAGATTTAGGTGTCTACAACCATCATCAGGATATCAAATAGAAGAAAATGGACCAACCAACTTGTGCATTTAATATCTTCACTTAGAAGCCTCATGTGACTAATAGATCATGCATAATTTTAGATCTACATACTAGGAACATGCTCTAAAAGTTTCAAGTCTGTGAAATCTTTCTGGATCAAGTTATAAATCTTCAAAGTTGGTTAAATAATGGGATACGTTCATGTAGATATAAAATTTAAGCCACTATAAAAATCCATTGGAGTCTAAATTTGACAGTTCGTGGGATGTCAAAACATTTGTGGGGATGTCAAATGATGTTTGCACAAATGTCAAGTTTAATATTGAGCAAAACAAATCCTTTTGAGCTTAAATTTGATATTCATGTGATCATATTTTGACAAGATAAAATATGTCAACTTTAAGCTCATGAAGTAGTAATCAGATTCTAAATAGTGGGTCCTAATTGATCTAATGGTTTGTGTTACATTATACATGTTGATCCAATAGTGTGATATGGGTCAAAAAATTAAGGAGCTTGAGAGGTTGACACATGGCATAAACATGTGAGCTGATAGATTACCAGTGGATCCTGATAATCAATGCATGTTTGACATGTGGTGCCAGTGGGGATAAAGTTGACAAGTCAAGGGTAAGATCGATGGCTAGTGCTTGATCATACAAATCAAGATCAATGGAGTGAACATAGGTTAAAATGTCAATGGAGCCAAGTTGGATAACTGATAACCAATGGGAAAAGGGTCAAGCTGGGACATTTTTGACTAAGGTCGATGGAGTAGTTTGACTCAATAAAAATAAATGAATGCACCTGAGCTGGTGGAAATACATGAAACTAAGTTTGATGTGGATCTTGTGGGACTATTGTAGTCTATAATTTCACCCTTTGTGGGAGAGTTTCTCAGGATCTCTCACTCCTAGATACAAGCGTTGGGATAACCTCAGGCTATGGGTATCTTGTCATGAGGTTGAACCTCTAGGATTTTTAATGAGTCTAATTCCTCAGATGCTTCACTTCATCTCTTATTTCCCATGCTAAAATATACTACTAACTAAGGAAAAGGGATAGGAGGATAACATAAAAAATAAAATCTAATCTAAGGGAGGTGATGGACCAAAAGAGAGTGATCCACATGTAGACTGGGAACCTTAATGACTACTACTAGACTTAAATAAGACAAGTCTAGCTGATCTTATTTCAAATCCACAATCATGAGTAGTTGTGTGGAGGTTAAAGGGGAAGATGCACTTTGAATGGCAATAATAAATAGGTCTGTAGGAGAGACACTATGACTTGTAATGCTTTAAAAAGGCACCAAAGGTTAACACATCACATGACCTACAAAAACCAAGAAAATTAAAGTGAGGTGCATAGAGAAATCATAGATGATGACCAAAAAATATATATTCTATAAGTTAAACTCCAATAATGCACACTTGAATTCAGTATAAATCATAAAGTTGTCTTGTATTCATTCAAGAGAGTGTTACAAGGAATATTTTGATAGAGTTCCTCTATCACCAGTTGTGGGATTCTTTTCTAAGGCCCAAAAACCTGTATATGTAGTAGGAAGGGGATGAGAGAAGAGGGGGATTATGTGAGAGGATGAAGAGGGGGGTCATAAATGATCGAGATCTTTTTTACATCTTCCTTAAATCCTTGAATGTATCAACTCTCCTTTGTCACAAGGACAAGGCCCCCATACTTATGTAATTTTTAGTGTCATGATCGAACCTATTTTGAGTGGCAGCTTGTCAAGGGCATGGCTTAGGATGCTCTTCATTGAAGTCACTGACCTACTTTGTAAAATTAGGTGTGAATAATCTACTTATGTCTTTGAGCGATCTTGCTTCTATAGAGCATTATTAGTGATACTTGGTATTTTTATGCATTTGGCCCAACTTAGGTCTACTTGAGCTCCCTTTTGCATTAAAGGCATGGCACTTTTTTGATTATGCGATGAACCATCCTAGATCACCACCAATCTCCTCAAGATTTTCATGTATTCAAGTCCTTTGGGATTGACAGATCCATGTCAGAGGTGAGAGCCATATCGAAGGATAAAGGCTTCTCCATCAATTTGCACCTACCAGCTCCTACCAATCACTTGGGCTTTCCTTTGTTTTTACTTTTCCTTGGTTGGAAATCCTCCCCCTTTGACCTCCATCAAAATTCATGAGCTTGATCTTCGACTTGTTGACCTTCTTTCACATCATCGATCTTGATTTGCATGATTAAATACATGTAAAACCATTGTCATGTACACTTTTTCCTTTGAGATTTCCTGACTCCCTTTGACCTATTTTGAATAAAAATGGCTACTTGATGAGACCCATCTTTGACATCTGTATAAACATCTCAATCCTTTCAGGCACTTTGAAAATGCCCCTTTTCTAAAGGTAAAATACCCTTCAGAACTTTTGTAAATGTCCTTTGGTTATTTGGAATGAACCGTCAGCTTTTTTGGAAAGGACTATTTAGACTAATTGCTTTGGCCACTTTCCTAAAAGAAAATTCTTTGGGACTTTTGCAAAGGTCCACTTTCAGACTGGGAACCCTTCAAAATTATTGCATAAAACACTTTGGCATGGAAATGACTCTTTGGAAAAGTGTTTTGGCCCTTTTGGTCTAAAAGTGCCCTTCAAATGAATTAGAAATGCCCTTCAGAATAATTGGAAATGACCTTTTCCTTTTGAAAAGAAACCTTCAGTGTTTTGACTTTGGGATAAAAGTCTTGAAAGAAAATTTTCCTTCAAAAAAATTATCTTGGATAATTTTCTCAAAGGAAAAGGGTCCTTTGGAAAATTCCTTCAGTATTTTTGAAAGAAACCTTTCTAAAAGGAACCTACCCTTCAGATTTTTGAAATGGACTCTTTTGCCAAGAAAAGTGCCCTTCAACTTGCTGAAAAGACCATTTCTTGATGAAAATTCTTTTAAAAGAATTTGATCAGATAATTTTCTCAAAATAATTCACTTTTTGACTTTTGACTTGAATGGGCCTTCATATTTTTGAAAAGTGCCCTTGATTACTTTGGTTTTCTCATAACTCACAACTTACTTTAGACTTCTTAGACCTTACTACTTACTACTTCACACTTTCCACTATTATCAACTTAGAAGGCAATTTAAGTAAAGTAGCTACACAAACCCATGGAACACTAGATAGAGTAACTCAAGGTTGTGGAGTCACTTTACTTTGGAGTTGTGACTACTTACAGCTTATTTGCCAAAATAATCAAAGTACTTTTAGAAACCTAAAGTCTTCCACCTTGTAAATCCCTAAGCCTTCTGCATGACAAAACCCAAAATATTCTTTATAGCTTCTCTTTAACTTACCAAGTGCTTTTGCATCCCTTTTATGCTATCTAGAGGTTCATTACTGAAGTTTGTAGCTATACTAATGGAGTCCATAGATTTTATGATGGAGTTCCTAGTTATTTAAATCAATAAAATTTTTGGTATGTGGGCCAAAAGAAATAGCCAACATTTTTGGTGAATCACAGGGAAACATGCCTACTATGCTTAAGAACCCAACTCATTTGCTTCATCTGATCCATTGGGCATGGAGTCACTACTTTATTTGACAAGGCTGACCCTGTTTGGAAACTCCCTTGAAGTGACAAGGATAACCAGAACAAAACAAAGTGCCCAAGGAACTTATGAAGGGAAACACACAAAAAAAAAGATGTGCTCAAGGCACTTAAGAGAAAACATGAAAAAACATACAAAAGTTCAAAATATATACAATGCTACAATCTCTTATAATAATAAGGATTTAAATAAATCCCATTGAATGGGATTGTTAGTATCTCTTCATCTAGTTGGGCCAACTAAAAAGTGTTATGTTGTTTGCATTCATGGATCAAATAAGGGCCACTCCACAAGCTATCAAATTTGGTATGGTTTCTGGGCTTGGCCTTATTTGAATCCAATTTAAGGACTAGATTCCCCTCTTTGATGTCTCTTTCTATGTCTCTCTTGTCAAAGGCTTTCTTGACTTGAGCTTGATGTAATTCTAATGTTTTCATTATAAGGTCTCTCATTTCTTCAAGCTCCATGAGTTTAACCAGTCTCACATTCATGGGCTTATCTTTCAGTATTTCCAGATAATGGGCTAGTTCCAATGTAGGCAGATCAAGAGAAATGGGAAACTTGGCCTCCCTTACATATACTAAAACATATGGAAAATTGGCAATGGTAGCTTTATGAGTCACCCTATCAGCCCACAAGGTTGTCTTTAGTTTGGTGTGATACACTCTCTAGTTCTCCTCCATATTCCTCCTAATGATTCTCAGCAAATTCTTGTTTGAGAACTCAGCCATTCCATTTTATTAAGGATAATAATTAGAAGAGGTGCTGAGGTATATGCCCATATTGAGATCCCATTCACTTATTTTTAGACCAAGAAATGCCAATGCATTGTCAAAAATGATAGTGGATGGAACACCAAACCTGGTTATAATGCTGTCATAGAAGTCTATGATTGCACTTTCATTAACTTCCTTGAATGTGATGACTTCCACCCATCTATTGAAGTAGTTAGTTGTAGTAAACAACCACTTATGCCTCACACTTAATGGAGGGTTGATCACTCCTATGAAATCCAAACCCCACTGCATGAATGGTTTCTCTACTTGAATTGGGTTGAGAGGAAAAGCCACTAATCTTTGCTTACTAATAAATAAGGCACATTTTTGACACCTTATTACCCATTCTTAAGCATTTTTGAAGAGGTTGGGCCAGTAATAACTAGCCCTTATTATCTTTACTACTGTGGTTTTAGGTTAAAATGAACTCCTATAGGTCGATCATGGAATTGCTCCAAGAGCTTGGTCATTTTGTCATTATCTATTTACCTTAAAATCACTCCACTAAGGTGCTTTATGAATACAACCCCATCAACCAATGCATAAGGCAAGGACTAAAGTCTATAATACTTTCTTTTTGCCTTGTTTAGACCTTGGGGATATTCTCCTATTAGTAGAAAATGTGCCATATTATGGATTAGCTCTTATAAGTAGAGGTGCTTCTGCCTATGAGTTGTATTGAATCACCATGGAAACTTCTTAGTATTTTTGAAGATCTTCCACCATGTGCTCACACAAACCTCTACCTTTCACCAACTTGGTCACTTTGATTTCCACATCAAACTCCATGATTTTGGTGATCTAACCAGCTCTTTTCCCATTCAGATATTTGCTAAGGAGGAAATCCCTAACTCTAGGATGGGGTAGCATGAGATAAATCTTGTTTTAAGAGAGCATTGGTGTAAAATTATTGGGACTCCTTACTACTACAAGGATTTTCTTCTTTATAAAAGATTACCTCACCTCATATCCTTCTATCCCTTGACTGAAAAAGGCAATTGGTTGCTCCATTCCTTCACCATTATTTTGTATCAACATAGCTGACAAGCTGTCAACATTGGCAAAGGTATATAACATGAAATCCTTGGATAAATTAGGATTTATGAGTTAGGGTACTTAGGGAAATGGCTTGTTTGATGGCTTTAAAAGCATCTTTTTCTTCTCTTGGCCAAGAAAAAAATTGACTCTTCTTTAACATGGCAGTAATAGGCTTGATCAATCTTGCAAAACTTGGTATGAACCTTCTTACAAAGTTTATTTTGATAAGGAAGCTTTGAAATCCTTTCTTATGCTTGGGGAGAGAGAGTGCTAAGATGACATCTGTTGGTTGAATATTTTGTCGATCAACGTACTGATAAACAAAATAGGTCTGATCATCCAAAGTAGGAAGATTGGTCGTCCAAATGTGTAGGTTTACCACATCAAAAGGGGACTAATCTCTCCTCTCATCAGGGGGAGGTTCCCTATATATATATATATATATACACACACACACACACACACACACAAAATAATACTCAAGGGTAGGACAAACCATCCATCTCTCTTTTTTCAGAGATGATGCATGTGGCTCAAAGGAAAAACTCAAGGGAAATGACAGACATCACTCCTCTTCTTTCAGAAGTACTATTTAGCCAGCCACAAGAATACTCTTGGTAGTAAAAGCAAAATGTAACTAAGGACGTAGTAACCAACAAATCAAGATGTAGCACAAAGTCTCCACCTGAATTGCTCAAGAGTAAGATACGAAGGACAATGAGGGCACAAAGTCATCCCAAGGTCCTTTACACAAAAATGAAAAGAAAACACACTAAAAGGCAATTATGGGGGCACAAAGTCTCTCTAAAGTTAACTCTTCAGGACACCTTCCTGACTACTTTCACTAATTCTGCTTGTTGAATTAAAGGAACAAAAAATATATCAAGGAAAAAGACATAAGAACAGTTTCCCCAACAACAAAGATATTATAGCACAAAGTCTGAAAAGTCACTTGCTTTCTTATTCCAATAACAAAATATGATCAAAAATCTAAGCTCAAAGTCTCGGTAATGCCTTTCAATTTGGGCAGAGTTTTGTTTCTGATTGTCAAAAAGAGATCAATTTACAATAAAAGAGAGTCCCTTATATAGCCTCTTCCAGAAGGACTCGGGAACAGTAACACATCATGTTGCATTGAAATTTGTTAAGGAGACAGGCTGGAATTTAGGGGCATCTACCCATTTGATTTTATCAATGTAGGGAAACAAGTCACGCTATTGAAAGTTTGCATCTTTCAATGTCCACTTGGTGATCTGATTTTTCTTCATCATTCCTCCTTTTTTGGTTAATTGAATCGGGTCCTAGATTCAATTTGTTGTTCTATTCCTTAGTCACTTTCTACTAGTCTTGGCCTTAAAGCCTTTAAATGCATTCAGGACCATAGATTTAAATATACAATGATCAAAATCTATTTTATGAGCTTTGAAATTGACATTCACGCACCTATCAATACGCTTTCAAAGGCTAGCTTGCTATTCTAGAATTTGACGTCTTTGGGCACGTCACCCCTTGGTCTTTATTTGGCTTTCCTATTTTGCATCCTCCTGAAGGGAAGGTGACCCTTCAAATTTGGGTAGTGTCTTTTAATTTGGCAGTCAAGAGTCCCTTGCAAGGGCACCTACCCTTTGGGGTCCTTCGGCGGCCTTTTCTTTGGAGTCTCTCTCGCAGATATTCCTGCAGACTTTTTCCCTAGGCTTTCTCTGTGGGCATTTTCCCTGGGCTTTTTCACGAGCAAAAAGTCCACAAAATTGTCTCTTTGGAAATTTCTTCGGGCTTTCTGCTTGTAGTTTCTTTCTTGAATTCCTTTGGAATTTTTGTCCAAAGGAATTCCTTTGGATAAAAAGTATGAAAGAATTATTTCTTGCCTTAGTCTTTTTTAACTACCTTAAACAAAAATCTGAAAGAATTACCTTTGCGACTTCCTTGAAAATGATCCTTTCGAAGGGTGCTTTTGTCAACCAAGTGCCCTCCACAAGGGCACTTATCCTTTGGGAGGCTCTCTTGAACTTTTGTGTTGAACCACTCCTTTGAACCAACCATTGAACCAAGCTTTGAACCATGCTTTGAACCAAGCTTTGAACTAAGCTGATGAACCATTTGATGAACTGACTGAGTGAACCATTTGATTGAACCGCTTGGTTGAACCAACCATTGAACCAAGCTAATGAACCAAACTTGAAACTAAAATGGTTCAAGCCAATGAACCCTTTGATTGAACCAAGCCTTTGAACCAAGCGAATGAACCAAAGCATTGAACCGAGTGGATGAACCAATTGAGTGAACCAAAGCATTGAACTGCTTGGTTGAACCAAGCTGTTGAACCATTTGATTAAACCAACTGATGAACCAAGCTTTGAACCAAGAAGATTGAACCTGTTGAACCTTGAACCCGTTGAACCTTTGAACCAAAGTGGTTCAATGGTTCAATGGTTCAAGCCTTCTTTGCTTAGATGCTTGCCAATGGACATTTTGATTGAACCAAGGAGCTGAACCAATCCCAAAAATGACTAAGTGTTGGAAACTAATTCTTTTGATTGAACCCACCTACAGAAGCCTTTGAACCTGTAGAAATGAACCTGCTTGTAGAGTTCGTAAAAACCAAGTTTGTAGTTTTCTCTAACCTTGAAAGAGTTCATATAAATCAACTTGTGAAGCCCATTGAACTTGGCCTGTAGAGTATGTAGATTTTATTTTCCTGCTGAGTCTTTAGATTTCTCTTCTTGCTGAGTCCGTAGATTTGTCTTCTTGCTGAGTCCGTAGATGCAAGCCTGTAGAGTCTGTAGATTTAAGCCTATAGAGTCCATAGATTTAAGCCTATAGAGTCCATAGATTTCTGAGAAGCTTGAAAAATGAGGAATTTGAATGCCCAGGACAAATTTTGAAAAGGGAAGAGACAATTTCGGTCTGTAGGACCAAAATAGTTCAAATGTTGTCCCAAAAATGAGTGATATTTTTGGGGGACAACAACATCTACCCTTTTAAGATCAATAGACAACCCTTATTTTGAAATTTTGTGGTCCAACAACTTACCTTCATGTAAAACAAACACACACTTCTTAGGATTTAATGAAATCCCATACTCCTTACATCTTTCAAAGATCAACCTTAGGTGGTCCATGTGTTTGCTGGAATTCTTGGATAAAAATGTGATGTCATCCAAGTAGACCAGCACCATTTTATTTATCAATCCTTAGAAATCCATGTCCATGGCTCTTTGGAAAGTTTCCCCAACATTTAACAAACCAAATAGAATATTTTGGTACATGTGCATTCCCCATTTGGTGTTGAAGGTAGTCTTGTACCGATCTTCTTCTTTTACCAATACTTGGTTGTAATCTAAATACCAATCCAAAAGGGAAAAATGTTTTGACCCTAGAACTATTTAAAGAAGTTGCTCCTTGGATGGTAGAGGGTAATGATCCTTCAAGGAGACTTTGTTCAAATCTCTAAAGTCAACACACAACCTAATCTCCCCACTCTTTTTCCTTATAGGAACCAAATCGTCTACCCATGATGAGTGTTTGATGGGGAATATGATATTATATTTAATTAACTTGGTTGGCTCTCTCCTCATTAGCTCTTAAATTTTGGGATTGATGAGCCTTTGTTTTTTCCTCATAGGCTTAGCATTAGACTCCAATTCTATAGTATGCTGGGCTAACTTTGGATCAAAAGATTTTAGGTCACTATATTCCCAAGAAAAGATGTCTGCATATTCCTGATAGAGTGAATGAAGGCATGCCTCTTAGCCTTGCTTATTACCTTCTTGAGCTTGAGAAGTTTATCTTTGAAAATGAGGACTCTCTCAAAGTTTTCTTCATTGGTTGACATTACCACCTTTTATTTCCTCACATGGTCTCCCTCATGGAAAATACCCTCAAGGGTGACCAACCCTTTAGAATATTGTTAGACTTTAGCTGAACAATTTGATCCTCATACTGATGTTGAACTTTACCTTGGTTTATTTTATAAAATTCTGCTTCCTACTATAAGAAATAAATAATTTGTTTGTCATTTTTAAAAACTTGCCAATGGACTTCATTATCTAGCACTGATGGCCTCACCACCACCTTGACATGTGGCTAAATTTTGGCCTCTTTTAGCTTAGTTAGAATATCAAAGTAAGCTCCCACCACTACTAACCTATCAACATGCTAATTTTGATTCTTTGGTACAACTTGGATGTTGAAGGCTTCAAAATCATTAATTAGGTCCCATACTCTATTTTTGTAAGACCTCATCAGAGGATTCTTAATGATGTTCAAGCTTTTGACTTGGTTCACTATAAGCTCACTGTCTCCATATGCATGAAACATTTTTATTCCTCTTTTATTGGCCCATTGGAGACCATGGATTAAGCCTTCATATTTTGATACATTAGAAGAGAAACTAAAATGGAACCTATAAGAAGAGAAATGCTTATTACCTGAATGGGAAATCAACATTGCCCTTGAACCTAATCCATTTTTACTCCTTGAACCTTCAAAGAACAACTTCCACATACCATTGAGGTCTTCTTTAGGTCCAATGAGGGAGGGCGTGAGCTGATTTTCTTCTTGTATTAAATAGACACCCATGTCTCTTTCTTCAAAACCCTCTAAAGGGTTGAGAAATTGGTTATCCCCTCATATCTCATCTAAGAATAATTCTGGAAACTCCTCAAGATGTGTATTTAACTCTTGACCAGTAGTAAATTCATTCTCATCAAGAATGGTACAATTGATGTTTATGTTATATGGCTAATGAGGCACAATGTGGAATTATACCATGGGCTTAGCCTTGATTAATAACTTAGTCCCATATCTTATTCTAAATTTAATGTAGGACTAATTTACTACTAGATAACCCCTAATCTTGGTTGTGAATTCTCTAGAAAGGCATAATGCAAAGTGATGAGTTACATCAAGGATCAACACATCTTGAGCCACTAAAACACTAGGACAAATATGTAGGGTCATAATAAAATCCTTGATGATACCAGATGGATTCATGGAAGAACCATCAATATACATAACTCCCTTGGTATGTAGCTCATATTTGAGGTTCAACTGATCAGCTATGGACTTTGGCATTATCAAAGTGCTATCTCCACTATCTACCAAGTAAATATGCACCAAGGAGTCACCAATGATTAATGAAATGTAGAAAGGAAGAGGTTTGAACACATTACTTGACATTTCTCCCATAAGACCCTTGGCTACATTAGCAAGGACCTTAGTGTCTTTACTAGGTTTTTTACCTATAGTTGTTGTAACACATATCTTAGACAAATTTTATTGAAGGATATCCACTTGATTGGGCATGAAAAAGATGTCCCACATTGGTACACTCACATTAAATTTCTTCATTTGTTCAATAATGTTGATTGGTGTACTACTAACCTTTGCTTGTGCTTTAAGAGCCATTGTTGCTGTTTGTTGAATCTATGAGCCTTATGGAGGTGTTGAGACCTTTGGAGTGACAACAGGCTCATTAGGCTTGGGAAATGAAGGAGTGATGGTAGGGGGTTCCTTGAATGCTCTCTGGTTATCACCCATATTCCTTCTTTTTAATATTGTATTTGTTGACACTAGAACATGAGCTTGACTAGATCTGGCCTGCTGATTGGATGCATAACAGTCTTCTTGCTCATTGATGAACATTATAGCATCTAGTTGGTTTGGTACCTGATGAAATCCTTGGTCTTGTGGAGATTATCCTAGCGTTGGCATCCTGGGAGTCTCTATGATTTGAGCCATTAAGGCTTGGTTATATACATAAGTAATAACCTATTGCCATTGGTCATTGAATGCCTAGTTAGAAATATTGGTTGGGATAATGGATTGCATAAAATATTGATTCCAAATCATTGTGCCTTCAGCCTCTTGAGCCATATTGTTTTGAATAGGAACCAAGGTGTTGGAAGAGCCTACAATATTTAGATTGTAATTTTTTTGCTTATTATAGCCAGGTTATCCTTGCCCTTACTCTCTATTCTGACCTTGGAAGTTTCCCCTGAAGGGTTGTCTATTGCCCTGATAAGATTTATACTAAGATTGATATGGAGCCTAGTAGAACTTTCTATAATCTTTATGCCTCTTGACATTTACCACATCATTCCCTAAGGATTGGAGCATGCTTTTAAGATCTAGGTAGTTATTTTGCTCTTGGGAATCACTTGATCTGCTAGTGAAGGCCTTTTCCTACTTAGGTGAAGGTATATCAATAATTTTTGGAGTTGGAAGAATAACATCAAGTGGGGGAACAAATTTAGGAGGTGGTCTGATCTTAGGGAAAAGAGGCATTAGGGGTCTAGGAGTAAGTTTGCTAGCCTAAACTAGGCAATTTTTTGCTTTAATAGCCACCTCATAAGCATCTAGAAATATGTCCCCTCCCATGGATTGGATCATTACAACAATATCACTATTTAGAGCCTTCAAATTGTATAAAAATGCAAATTTAGGGGATGGTCTAACAGTGGCTAGAATTTTGTCCCAGGATTTTTGGAATCTTGTGTTGAAATCTTGCATGACTTTATGGGGGGCTCTCTTAATTATGGTAAGTTATTCTGCTAGTGACAAATGGTCACTCTTTTCTGCAAATATTTTACACAAGGCCTTTCCTAGTTGATTACATGATAGAATAGAATTAGGATTTAATCCTCTATACCAATCTAAAGCTTTTCCATTAAAGGATACAACTAACAGTCTAATAATTATATTTTTTGCAATGACATTATTGATATTTAAAAAATTGGCTATGTCATTGATGTGTTCAATAAGGGTTGTGGCTTGGTCTCCTGTAAAATATGGCATGCTTTTGAGAGATGCTACTAGCACAAGATCATATTTTGGTAGATTCAAAGGACTTTGGCCACTGAAGCCTATAGAATCTCTTTGAGGAATCATGATAACAAAAGGGGATAACAAAGGTCTTCTTGAGTAGGTATACCTTATGACTGGTTTAGGAAAAAAATTTCCTACGTATGGGTGAGTATGGGTGAACCTTAGCCTTCTTACTGAGTTCAAGGTTAATTCAAATAATTAAAAAGGAATACCTATAGAAGCTAATCTTATAGTCACCTTTAACATGAAGAATAGTTACTATTATATCACCAGATTGCTGAGTGTTCTTTAGAGTCACTAGTTATTGAAAGATGAAAGCTATAACCATTACAAATTGATCAAACCAACATCAAAATTGACCAATCTTCCTTGAAAGTGGTCCCACTAGGCATGCCAAAAACTACTGTAGGCTATAATTGCACCCTTTGTGGGAGAGATTCTTAGGCTCTCTCACTCCTAGCTACAAGCATTGGGACAAACTCAGGCAATGGGTATCCTATCATGAGGTTAAACCTCTAGGATTTTTAATGAGGCTAGTTCCTCAGATGCTTCACTTTAGCTCTCATTTCCCATACTAAAATCTACTACTAACTAAGGAAAAGGAATAGGAGAATAAAATAAAAAATAAAATCTAAGATAAGGGAGGTGATGCACCAAAAGAAAGTGATCCACTTTCAGACTGGGAACCTTAATGATTACTACTGGACTTAAACAAGATAAGTCTAGTTGATCCTATTTCAAATTCACGAGCATGAGTAGCTATGTGGAGGTTAAAGGGGAAGATGCACTTTGAAGGGCAAGAAGAAATAGGTCTATAGGAGAGACACTATGACTTTTAATGCTTTAAAAAGGCACCAAAGGCTAACACATCACACAACCTATAAGAAACCAAGAAAATTGAAGTGAGGTGCATAGAGAAATCATAGATGATGAGAGAAAAACATACATTCTGCAAGTTAAAATCTAATAATGCACACTTGACTTCATTAGAAATCAGAATGTTGTCTTGTATTGATTCAAGAGAGTGTTACAAGGAAAATTTTGACAAAGTTCCTCTATCACCAATCGATGGATCCTTTTTAAGGCCCAAAAGACTATATATATAACATAAAGGGGATGAGAGAAGAGGGGGCCTATGTGAGAGGATAGAGAGGGAGGGTCATAAATGATTGAGATATTTTTTGTAGCTTCCTTGAATCCTTGAATGCATCAATTCTCCTTTGTTTCTAGGATAAGGCCCCCATACTTGTGTACTTGACACCATCATGATCGAACCTATTTTGAGTGGCAACTTGTTGAGGGCATGGCTTGGAATGCTCTTCATTGAAATCACTGACCTACTTTGCAAATGTAGGTGTGAATAATCTACTTATGTCTTTGAGGGGTCTTGATTTTGTGGAGCCTTACTGGTGACACTTGGTCTTTTTATGCATCTAGCCCAACTCAGGTCTACTTGAGCTCCCTTTTTCATTAAAAAGCATGCCACTATTTTGATTATGTAATGAACCATCTAATAACACCACCGATCTCCTCAAGCTTTTCATGCATTCAAGTCCTTTAGGACTGATAGAGCCATGTCAGTGGTGAGAGCCATATCGAAGGACAAAGGCTTCTCCATTAATTCACACCTACCAGATCCTACCGGTCTCTTGGGCTCTCCTTTGTTTTTACTTTGACTTGGTTAGAAATCCTCCCCCTTTAACCTCCATTGAAAGTCTGGGCCTGCTCTTTGACCTATTAACCTTCTCTCACATCATCGATCTTGATTTGTATGATTAAATACATGCTTGATACATGTCATATATACTTTCACCTTTGAGATTTGTTGACTCCCTTTAACCTCTTTTGAATGCAAATGGCTACTTGATGAGACCCATCTTTGACATCTATGCAAACATCTCAATCCTTTTGGGCACTTTGAAAATGCTCCCTTTCCAAAGGGAGAGTTCCAAAGGGAAAATACCTTTCAAAACTTTTACAAATGTCCTTTGGTTATTTGGAATGAACCATTGGATTTTAGAAAATACCATTCAGACTAATTGCTTTGGCAACTTTCTTGAAATAAAAGTCTTTAGGAATTTTTCAAAGGTCCACTTTCTGATTGGGAACCCTTTAGAATTATTGCATAAGACACTTTGGCATGGAAATGACTTTTCATAAAAGTGTTTTGGCCTTTTTGCTCCAAAAATACCCTTTGAAAGAAATAGAATTACCCTTCAAAATAATTAGAAGAGGAATTGGAAATTCCCTTTGCATTTTGAAAAGAAACCTTCAGCCTTTTGACTTCAAGAAAAAAGTCCCAAAAGAAAATTTTCCTTCAAAAAAATTATCTCAGACAATTTTCTCAAAGGAAAAGGGTCCTTTGGAAAATTCCTTTGGGATTTTTGATACAAACCTTTCTAAAAGGAACCTACCCTTTGGATTTTTGAAATAGACTCTTTTGCTGAGAAAAGTTCCCTTCAGCTTGCTAAAAAAGACCATTTCTTGCTGATAATTCTTCCAAAAGAATTCACTTAGATAATTTTCCTAAAAGAATTCACTCTTGACTTGAATGGAGCTTTAGATTTTTGAAAAGTTCCCCTTGCTTACTTTGCTTTTCTCATGACTCGTAACTTACTTTAGAATTCTTAGACCTCACTACTTACTACTTTATACTTTTCACTATTTTCAACTTATAAGGCAATTTAATTAAAGCAACTCCATAAACCCATGGAATGCTAGATAGAGCAACTCAGGGTTGTCAAGCCACTTTACTTCAGAGTTGGGACTACTTGTAACTTATTTTCCAAAATAATCAAAGTACTTTAAAAAACTCAAAGTCTTCTAGCTTTTAAAGCCTGAAGCCTTCTACATGACAAAACCCAAAATCTTCTTTATAACTTCTCTTTAACTTACCAAGTGCTTCTACATCCCTTTTATGCATGTTTGGAGGTTTATTACTGAAGTCCATAGCTGTACTGATGGATTTTGTAGATTTTTGAATGGAGTCTGTAATTATTTAAATCAGTTAGAATTTTAGTATGTGGACTAAAAGAAATGGCCAACAGGAACCAAAATGAATATTTTGAGACTAGGCTCAACCATTAAGGCTCTAGAAAGATAGATTAGGTCTTTTAGACCTAATATAGATCAAAGGTTAGTAAGTTGGTGGCTAAATGGGATGAGGCATCGAGAAGAGTATGGAGAATTATAGGAAAACCAATGGTCTTAAATTGGTTTTCTATCTATAGATGAATCTATGATCCAAATATGAAAAATAGAGTAGATATCTATTTAATGCAAAGGGTCCCATCTGTCAATTTGGCTCCATTATCAATAAAGTAAGTACTTTACCACTCAAGGCATGGCATGTTTGTTAGTTTCAAGATTCAAGGATTTGATCCTCATGAACAAGGCAAGTAGACTAAGGGTACGAAGGTGGTGAGCTGGTAGTTAGAGAAGTAGTTAATGGCATTGTATATTTTAAAAAATACTTTGGCACTATGCATAACAAGCCCTTATTTTATAGTGGGATCTCTCAACCAATGAGAGGAGCTTGAGGATTATTGAGATAATAGGAGATCCATCTATTGATCAAGGCATGTAAACAAAAAGCAATCAAGTATTGCCACTTCACTTCTTGATCTCGAGGACTTTTATCCACTCTTCAATGCATTATTACCATCTCTCTTTCTCTCTTTCTAGTATATATAGAGGCTCTTGAGCCAAAAAATGGATCCTCTATGTAATTGCTCTACTCCTTCTCTTGGGCATTACCAAACTCTACCAAGATGGAGCTTGTAACATATTGAAATGAATACAAGACTATTAGATTTCATAATTTTGGTATAATGTGTACATGGTATATTTGTATATGTGTTAGAGGTTTCTCCCTTTTCAAATCATGATCTCACCTAGTTACTAGTTCATCTTGTTATGTAGGTCATGTTTAGTGTTCTACATATCTTGATTGAAGCCCACATGTAAATACTATGATTGGTTAATGTCTTGCTATAGACCCATTCATCCTTTCCCTCATCTCAGTTCATTTAGTGAACCTCTTCAAGAAACACTGATGTATGAGAGATATTTGGAATCCTAGATCTAGTCTTGTGCTTTTTTCAGTAGTGTTAAAGAGTCAAGTAGGGTAGATCAACCCATATTTTAGGTGCATCACCATTATTAGCTTAGGTTTCCCTTTTATGTTTTCTCTCTTTTTCTCTCCCTCTCTCACTTTTCCTCGGTCATTAGTAGGTTTTAGTAGTGGGAATGAGCTAAAATGATGGATCAGAGGAGCTGGCCTCATTAAAAATCCTAGAGGTCTGACCCCATTATAAGATACCCATAACTTGGGGTCAGTCCCATTTTGAGCTAGACTTGGAAGTAGGACATGAACACTCCTACCTCTAGCTAGGGTGGAATATATATCTCCAACAATACTTGATCTCAAAACTCTACTATATCTCATGCTGGTGTGTTTGTTGTTTTATCCACTAGCACTCACTGCCAACTTTTTTTTATCAATAGTTGTATAATGTTTTTCATCTCTTCCAGAACTTATTCTACCACTTGTACCTTTCCCTTCTAAATTACACAATCCAATGGTGATGGTGCCTCATACCCATACATAAACTTAAAATGTAACAATTTATTAGATATGTGGTACGTAATGTTGTACATATATTTTGTTGAATGTATCCATTGTACCAACTTAATATACTTATCCCCTGCACACATTCTAGGATACCCTTTCAAACACTTGTTCACCACCTCTATTTGCCCATATATTTTAGGATGGTATGTAGCGCTCATGTTAAATGTAACACCTATATTTTGAAACAAATTACGTTATAAATGACTTTGAAAAATATGATCACGATTACATATGACTCATTTTTGGATCTCATGTAACATAAACTCATGTTGGAAACATTGTTTCCCAATTGTATGATGAGTTATATTTTCATTTATTATGAGAATAATATAGGCATACCTTTTCAATCTATATATCATCACAAAAATTTCATCTTTACCCTTAGAGTTGGGAAGACAAAAAATAAAGTACATTGATATAATTTTCCAATTTTGTTGAGGAACCAAATTTGGTTGCAGATGGCCTAACTGTTTGGCTAAAATTGTGTCTATGTCAAGTCTAAAGAAAAATAGAGAAGAAGAATAGGGATAATTTATTAGAATGAACTCATATTGGTTTACGCACTATATCTAGATATTGTGAGCACTCCTCTTTGGCTGGGGAGGACTATCTGCAAGTAAGAAAGCACTACCACAAAAGTTTTGTTAGTAGATATATGAGTGGGCTGCCAAGCTATGTGCTTATTCCAAGAGGTGTCAAACTTCCTTAGAGATGATATTTCACTTTTGAAAAATAAAAGAGTAATAATAAAAAAGAGAGAGGAAAAGGGAGAGTAAAAGAGAGAATATTTTACTGTTATTTATAACCTAAGTGCAACAAAGAGTAACAGAGTATAACAGAGTGTAGGTGGTATATTTAGTTTGTATTTGGGAAGTTGTTTGGGTAGGTTTTAGAAGGGTTACTTAAAATCCACATCTACTGATGTCGGTTAGGTTTCCAAGGTTAGTGAGCAAGTGTGACCGATATCGGTTAGGCTGCTAATGTCGATAGGGGAAATAATTTCCTAGGAGCTTACAAAAGGCTTTTCTAGGCCTGGAAAATGGTTTTGGTTAGGTCTGGAAGGTTGGGGAGAGTTGTGGGAGAGAGAAAATTATTTGGATAGATATATTCAAAGGTTTGGTGTGTTGGAATAAGGGGAAAAAAGTGGGGAAGCTTTATAACTCCTTCACTAGGTTCAGTCAGGGATGTGTAAAACAATAAATAGTAGATATAAAGTGATTATAAAGTAACTACTTAAAGATTTATAGAATAAGTGATGCACTTAGCTGTAGAAGTGATTGAATGATAAGTTCTAGATGAATGGCTCCTATAAGTCTTGTTGAACCAATGCCTTGAATGGAGAAAACAAGCATGCACTACTGGTTCTTAAAAGCTTGGTTCCTAATCTAGATTGACTTATGCAAGGTAACAGTGAGCCAAGATGTGGAAAGTTTGATGCTAAAAACCTGTATGTGAATAGAAATGAGTTTTCCTAATTTTTACTAACCTGAACATTAGTTTGGAGTTTATCTTAAATAACTGACTTCGGTGATCCCACTGATGTCAGCCATGGGTTAACTAGTTTCAGTGGCATGAGAATAGGTAAAAGGGCTATTTTTAGCTTATTTTTTGTTCTTTCTCATGCCAAGTGTGGTATCCATTAAGAAATGGTAGAAATGGGAGGTTAAGAAGGATGTAGTTGGTTAGGAATTTATTTTTGGGGTGAGAATAAGTCATGGGTAGTTAGGATAAGGGGACTAAGTCTTGAGGTGACTCAGAGGGTAAGAATTAGTCTTAGGATGAGGTGGTCAGGTAAGGTGGCATAAGTGGTTTTTAATTAACTTAATTAAATATTTTAGATTAATTAAATGTGTGAGGGGTAAAAGCGTGTGTTAGGGAGACTAATTTTTATTATTGAAAAGGGGCTCAAGGGGGGTTTTGACACAGGGAGTTATGCACATGTGTGTCATAATTTTGGTGTCTACATTTGACCCTTTTTGTCTTATAATTTGCACTGACAAGTTGAAAGACAAAAATAAGAGTTATATGCTCTAAATATTAGATGAGGTATCCCCCCTCAAAATGGGAATCAAAGGAGAAACCAGAATTGGGTACCAGTTTGATAAGAAGTGAATTGGGTGAGTGGAGGAGAACATGGTATTGTAGCTTACACATATATGATTATGAGCTATAGTTGACAAAATCTAGAATAGGTAAGGTGGAGGAGGACTCAAATAGAAATAACCAAAGCACATCTTTTAAGTGATAGCTAATAAGTTTACAATAATTAAAGTTGTAGCTCTAATGGTCCATGTGTGCCAGGTATTTGAGGTAGGAAGTGCCCTTGGGAAACACAACAAGATACAAGTGATATGATGAGCTTGGTCACCATCCAAAACACCTAATATACATGTGTGTGTATAATAGCCAACTATAGCATAATATTATAAGCAGACAAGACAAGTAATGCAAGGTTGGTAGAAAAGGGTCAATGATTAAGGAGATAGCCATGATCTCCAGTCAAAGTCATCATGGGTGGAGATTTAAGTGATCTCCAAGGGTGGTTGTCATGGTTGGGGAGATATATGTGATCTCTAAGTTGGTTGTCATGGTCAGGGAGATATACGTGATCTCTAAGTTACCCCAAATTAGGGGTAGAGTCTAAAGGATTGTGGTTGTCGATGGAAACTATAATGTAAGGGTGCTAATGTTAGTTATGTCTCTGATGTCAATAGGAAATAGTGTTGATGTCAGTGGCTTAGGTCAAGGTGCTGACATTGGTGGGAAATAGTGCCAATGTCAGTATATTAGGGTAAGGATACTGACATTGATGGGAAACTAAACTTGATAAAAAGGGGTTTGATGGCCCACTAGAACTCTTTTACAACATTTGATTAGAGAAAAATAGAGCTCTAAATGCAAGTGAGATGGTCGAGCAAGGAGGGGACCCAGTTGGAGGTACACCACCATAAGTTCTAGTTATTCTAGCATGGAGGAGATGGAGAGATGAGGTAAGATCCCCTTCGATTTGATTTTGTTAGTTTTCTTTTATTAGGCTAATTTTGAAGTTGGGGGGAAAGAATGCTAGTAGAGGGGTGGAAAATGAGGGGAGGGTAGGTTTAGATGAATTTGGGATGGCTTTGGGGGTAGTTTTTAGGTTAAAATTTAATGTTAGGAGAAGAGTTGTTCGGCATCGATGTTAACATATAAAAATGATGTTGATGACATTGAAAACCTAAATAGGATAAAAGGTTAATTTTGGATCCCTAATTGGAGTAGTCAACAAGCCTAATGGCTGAGCTAGCCTCAAAAGACCTCATGTCAATTGAGTGCTACCTACATCTCCCAGTTGAGGGCCTCAGGACAATGCAATTCTCCTAATGCATAGGTAAAAATATCTAAGGTATGGTTAAAAGTGTGTTAAGGGAAATGGTTAAGAAAAGGTAGGTTGAAATAAGTCAGGGGACCTAGGGCTTAAAATATAGGTCATAGGGTTGAGGGTTAGGGATATAAGCCATGAAGCCTACAATTGTGATAGGTAGTTGGGCCTAGGGTGGAGAGAGAGAGGCAGTGAAGCCTAGGGTGGAGATGGGAGAGCATGTTAGATAGTTAGGTGGGTATATGATCGGCTAGCCTTAAAAGACCCTATGTTGACTGAGTGATACCTACATGGACTGGTTGAGGGCCTTAGACCAATGTAGTTCTCCTAGAGAGAAGGGAAAAAGGTGGTGGTAGGTTATATTAGAAAGTATGTGACTTGAAATACATGTGTATGGATGTAAGCTAGGTAGGAGTTGACACTATGAGGTTACCTACCGATGCTACTGATGTAGATGAGGAGGGATGCCACCCAAATGAGTTGGAACACATGGCAACTATAGGTTTAAGGGGAGTATGATGATATTTTAGAGTTGCAAAAGATGTGAGTTTGATGATAACATTAATCAAGAGGTGGGATCACACCACTAACACCTTCCATTTATCAATCAGAGAGTTGATAATGAGACAAGAGGATATGTATAGGATTTTATAGTAGCTGATCTAGGGTGAGGAGCTCTTCTCATGTTTAAGAGAGGAACATGATATTCACATGGTGGCATTATTTGGAGAGCATGTTAGCAAGGTGACCTATCATTTAGTGAGTCTTGCCTATGAGCCACTATACATTATTGATGAGGAGCAACATCGACTGAGCATCTTAATGATGATAGGGATTACAATGTATGCACTACTAAATGTAGATGATGGGATATTTCCTATTACATTGATAGGTGTTCTGGCATAAATGGTTGAGTAGCAGACCATATTTTCATGGGGACCAACTTTTATAGCATAGTTATACATAGTGCTATAGGGGTTGAGGCTGCAATGATGATACAATTTATGTGTCAAGAATTTACTCTATTATTGGGAATATGAACATATGATGGTGACATGACCATTGGGGTTACCTAACATGATTGTAGCTAGTTTTAGGGTTGGTTTTAGATGGTGAAGAGATGGTATGGCCTAGACCTAAGTAGATGGCATAATACAAGATATTGATCATTACAAGTGCATGATAGAGGGATTGATCCTTGTAGGTATTATGTGGAGACCTTACTTGACATACCCCATGTTCATGGATAGGTAGAGCAACTTGTTGTCTTACATAGCACATTATGGGTTAGAAGGAGATGAGCCAGTGAGCTAGAGTTGGTACCTGTGGCACAGGTCAAGAGATAGTTCAACTTACTATAGGATGTACCCCCTACCTTCCTTGATATAAGAGGGATGATATAGAGGCATCCCTACCCTTACCCCAGGAGATAGATGGTCCAGATTTTGAGGAGCTACTAGTAGGGTTGGGTGTAGTAGATCTTGGATACATAGTGACATATCTTGGCTGGTGGATAGGTTTGCATCCCATGGTTCAGGTCAGGAGGCCACCACCAAATTTATAAGGTTGATGAGAGAGAGAGAGAGATGTAGTTGTACAGGATTGAGATGTGGTAGTAAAGGCTCTATATGTAGCTTAGGAACATGTATTGGTTTTACACAGTTAAGTTACTACACTAATAATAGAGAGGGATAGTTTTAGAGTAATAGGTCAGGCTACTCCTCCTCCACCATAGGGACCAGTACATGTCGGGCCTTCAGTAGGCACGATAGGACCACCATAGAACGTATCTCTAGTGAGGTATAACACTACCCTTGATGAGATAAATTATTATGAGAGGGCCATCAAAGAGTTCCCATAGATTCAAAGGTATTCTAAGTTTAGAGAGTAGGAGAGATCAATGACACATGCCATGGCTTCTAGCTCATGTAGATGTAGACAGGTGGAGAGTGGTGATGACAATGCTTCTTTATGACCACATGTATATCCTCAAGGACTCTAAGCACTAGATTTTGTTATTGTTATATATGTTGTATGCACATCAGCCTGTGAGCTGAAGATGCCATATGTATATTTTGAGGGAGAGATGATATTGTGATGATGTATTGATGTAAATTTATGTTGATTGTATATATATGAGATGTGTTGTTGTGATTTTGAGATATGTTTATTGTGATAGTGATGATGATGTTGATGTAGATGGTTATTTTAATGTTATGTTAATGTTGAGCGTGTTAGTTGAGTTAGACTAGCATTTCCCATATCTGTGATGGTATATGCATACTTGATTTTTTTAGCTTCATGGTATATCCATATGAATGATGGTGTATGCTTAAAATGGATAGGTTTTTTATGTTATTGTTTATATGAAGTTTTCATCTCAATAGAGAGATCAACATGTGATTTAGATGGGAAATAAAGAGGTAGAATGCTTGTGTACTAGCAAAGACCATAATCATAACATAAATAGGCTCATGAATATGAGCCTCTTTCATGCTTTGCATCATTGGACCATTTTGTTTGTTATAGAAGCATCATGTTCACCTTGTGCTAAGTGAGTTCAGAGTCCCTTGAAAGAGTATGAGGGGAAAAGGGTAAAATAAGTGAAAGTGTTTGGGTAGTGTAACCTTCAAAGTGGGGATGATATGCCCCTGTTGTGGGTGACTCAAGAGCTATTATAGGCAAGTCCATGGCTTAAATATTTTGTTGTTGTTGTTATTGTGGAAGCTGATCAATGTGGGAAGCCTACAATGGGATTTTGTTTGTGTTGAGGTCATATGAAGCTGATTAATATAAGATGCTTTTTATTTTTATTTCCCTTTGATAACAAAGCTTTCCATAGCCATCCTTCAAGGGAGTGGTCTAAGCATTTGTGTTTGAGTTTAAATATTTGTCCTTCAATGGAGTAGTCTATTGATAATATCAAAGAGAATCTACATAGCTGTCCTTCAAGGGAGCAGTCTACATTGAGAATCATGACCTGAGAGATTATAAATTGTCTACACATCCCATTTTTTTTACTTTTATTCATGGACAATACTATAAAGGCTTAGGAGTTTTTCACTTTAAGGGAGAAACCATAACACTTTGTAAGTTAACTAAGTGCTTAGGAGTAAGGGTTAAGAGGAAGGGAGATGAATGTAATAGGGGTGATCAAGGGATGATCTCAAGTGAAACACGAGGTGAAGTTTACTTGGTTAAAAAAATAATGGTTGTAGGTGTAAGGCATTTAAAATATTAGGTTCTGGCTTTCCTTCAAGAAAAGACAAGTGTTAAGTTCCTGAGCCATACTTATGAGTTATGACATAGGGTTCAAGCCAATTAGGAGTAAACTTACTGTGTTTTCTTTTCTCTATGTTTGTCACATGTTGATTTTATTTTAAGAGGAGATCTCCAATATTAAAATCTTGCTCTTTGAGTTTTTTATTGTAAGTTCATTTGATATGCTCTTGATAGATTTGGAGGTGGTTGAGGGATATGAGATGGAGATCATCAAGTAACTTGAGTTGAGCCAAATGTTCTTGGCACAAGTAGTCATTAGTAAGTATTTCTTTTAGAGAAATGTGAAGAGAAGGAATTTGAAACTCAAGAGGCACAATAGCCTCCATCCCATATACCAAGGAAAAAGGTGTAGCACCCATACGGGTTTGAATGCTAGTGCAGTAAGCCTATAAAGTAAAGGGAATATGTGTGTGCCAATCCTTGCATGTATCATTGACTTCCTTCATGAAAATTTTGGTCAATGTTTTATTAGAAGCTTTTGTCTATCTATTTGCTTGTGGATAGTATGACGATGAGAAGCTTAATTTGATTCCAAATGTATCACAAAGACTTTGAATAGTCTTTTTTTTTAAATATTTTTTGTTATCTATTATAATTTTATATGGGACACCAAAATGACAAATGATGTGATGGTTGATAAAGTCAACAATTTTGTCAGCCTTAGTCGAGATGAGAGGAATAGCCTTGACCCACTTGGTGAAGTATTCAATGGTAGTAATGATAAAACGGTGATGGAGGGATGAATGAGGGTTAATCTCACTGATTAGATCTAAGCCCCATTAGGAGAAGGGCCAAAAGTCTTTGATGACTTATAATGCATGAATTGGAATGTGAAGAAGATTATCATGTTGTTGACATTTGATGTAACACAAAATGTAATCACCATAGTCTTGAAGGAGTGTTGGATAATAATAATCGAGTCAAAGGATACACTTAGCAACTGCATGACCATTAAAATGTATACCAAAAATCCCATCATGGAATTCCTTAATAGCGAAGGGAGTCTCAGTACTAGTGAGGCATATAAGGAAGAGACCATCAAAACCTCACTTGTAGAGAAGTCCCCCTAGCATAGTATAATGAGAAACATGTTTTATGAAGGCATGTCTCCCATTATTGGAGAGATCATAAGAGGTAATAGAAAAGGAAAGATAATCTATGAGTTGCTTATACCCATAAGTCATGTGGGATGGATGTTATATTTTTGATAAAAAGGATGTTAGTTAACACATAAGAGGGTAATTTTAAGTGATGCACGATGACATTGATTTTTGAGGAAGAGGGTGAAGAGGGTATGTGTGAAGTAAGTGAAGCCATTATGTCAACAAACTTGTTTATAGATCGAGAAACAATTTGTAAGAGATAAGAGTCAAATGATCTAAATAACATATCTAAATGGTGTTTATACCACTTCAAAATTTTATTTTTTCATAGGTATGAACCATTAACTTGATTAACCACTAGCTGAGAATCATCAAAAATGGTTATTGATTTGATGCCTAAGAAGATAGCCATTTGAATTCCTAAGATCAAAGCCTCATATTCAGCCATATTTTTAGTACATTCAAAATCGAGTTTAAATGACAAAATCATAGGCTCACCATCTAGAGGAATAAGAATTACCCCCATACCCCCATCGTATTGACATTTAGACTTGTCAAAAAACATCATCATTTGATAGGAGATGCCATCAGTGGAGAGCATTGTGGTGGATTCATCAGGGAATTTAATGTTTGAAGGTTGGTTGTCAGGTAAAGGGGAAACAACTAATTGGTCAATGATAGTTTTCCCCTTGATAGACTTTTGTTGAATAAACTCGAAGTCAAATTCAGCAAGGAGCATGAGTCACTGAGCTACACATTGGTTATGATATGGATTCAAATGCATGTATTTGAGGGGATCAATATGTGTGACCATGTAGGTTTTATGATTTAGGAGATAATGGTAGAGCTTGGAAGCTAAAAAGACCAACATGAGGTAAAGATTTTTGTTATGGGTACATTGAGTCTCATAATCAATACATGTGTGGCTTATGTAGTAAATAGCTTGTTCTCGATAGTGATTGTCTCGATGTGCAATCATAACACCCAAAGAATGGTCTGCTATAGAGATGTAAAGGTAAAAAGGCTAATTTTCCTTAGGTGGAATAAGAACCGATGGGGAAAGAAGATATTGTTTGAGTGCATCAAAAGATTCTTAGTAATCTATATTCTAATGGAAGGAGACATCTTTTTTTAGGAGATGGTGAAAGGGTTAGCAATGATTTGACAACTGAGAGATGAAGCGACAAATTGATTGAAGTTTGCCTTGCAAGCTATGGAGTTGTTTGATATTAGTAGGTGAAGGCATCTCTAGTATTTCTCTAACCTTAGTAGGGTCAACTTTAATACCATGGAGAGAAATGATAAATCCTAAGAGCTTACTAGAAAGAACACCAAAGACACATTTATTTGGGTTTAGTCAAATGTTATATTGGAGGGGATGAGTAAATATGCTATTGAGAATCATCAAGTGATCTTGGAAAAGTTTATACTTTCTAAGTAAGTCATCTACGTAATCTTCTATAATTTTGTCTAGGATATCATGAAAGATGTAAGTCATAGCATGTTGGTATGTGGCACCTACATTCTTCAGACCAAAAGGCATGACTAGTAACAGAAGGCTCCCCATGGGGTAATGAAGGTTGTCTTGTGTTGATCCTTAGGAGAAAATAGGATTTGATTATATCTAGAGAACCCATCCATAAGCAATAACATCTCATGGATGGCTATTAGATCAACAAGTTGGTCGATACTTGGCAATGGGAAGTCATATTTTGGACAAGTGAGGTTTAAGTCATGGTAGTCAGTACAAATGCAGATTCCTTTGGTCACTTTTGTGATAGGAACAATATTAGAAATCCATTGTAGGTAGTCAGTGGGTTAGATAAAGTTAATAGAAAGGAGGCGTTGGAGCTCTTATTTGACAAAGAAAGTAATATGAGGGTGCATTTTTCAAAGCTTTTACTTAACAGGTTTAGCATCTTGATTGGTGACAATGTTATGGGTGATGATAGAGGGTCAATACCAGACATGTCATTATAAGACCAAGCAAAGGCTTTGTTATGGTTATTAATAAATGTGGCATAATCAACTTGTTCAGAGGAATCTAAATATTGGCCAATCTTGAGGACGTGGGGGTTATCATGAGAGGGAAAATTGATGTTAATGGTTGATTTATTTAACATGGCTTGTGTTTCAGATGGGAGTAATAATTAGATATAAGAATCATCTGAACCTATGTATGTGAGAATAACATCATCTTGACATTAGATAGTGTTAATAGTGGGAGAGTATTCATCAATTATTTTAGGATGAATGAGAGGAAGGGGCCTTGTTTCCTTACCCTAGTGATAGGTGAGGGGTCCCAAATGGATGGAATTTATTGAAAAAACAAAATTAGTAGTTATAGATACCTTCAATTTGGTAGGTGATGGTGGAGAAGAAGGTGGAGAAGGAGAGACTGGCTCTTCAATAATTGGTACATGGGAAGTTTTAGTGAGTTTAGTTGGTTCATCACAACCCACTCCATGCCTCTTTTTGGCATTTTCAATGGTTTTCCTAATGGGATATTCAATGGGCGTATGAACATCCTACTCATAACAACCTAGACCAAATCCTTTCTAGGCACACCTATAAAGATAGGTGTGAGTGAAACTAGGCTTGCTCAGGAAAGAGAAGTCATAATTAAATGATTGTGATGAAGAGGATGGATTGTTGACAGTGGGAGCTTGATTAATTCCCCCATATGTGAAATTAGTTCGAAGGTTAGGGGTCCCATAAGGGATGACCATCCCAATATGGGAATCATAATTTGGGTGAATATGAAGCTTTCCATACTCTTATGGAGTATAGAACATGTCGAGCATCAACAAATGATATTCTCTATG
The DNA here is from genome assembly GCA_037957365.1 of Torreya grandis. Lineage (NCBI taxonomy): Eukaryota > Viridiplantae > Streptophyta > Pinopsida > Cupressales > Taxaceae > Torreya > Torreya grandis. The sequence goes on along the minus strand of JARHVA010000693.1, from coordinate 1,309,160 downwards.
TGACAAATGTTTAAAAGTTTCCTCCATGGGATCTTCATCAAGAATTTGTGTTACCGGTATTTGTGTAACCAGGGTAGTGGAGCTTGTGGAAGCTTCAAAAGTATCATGCAGAGAAGATGATATCTTTGATGGAATGAGAACATCATTTGGACTATAAGTCATGTTGCATATTTTAAATGGAGGTGTGTCAGTGGGTATAACATGCACTTTCCCATTATGCTTAAACTTGACACAATGGTGTAAATTTGAGGGTACACATGCCATAGCATGTATCCAAGGTCATCCAAGCAATATTTTATATTGGAACTCTCCTTCTACAACATAGAATATATCAAGAATTGTATAAAGACCTACATGAATATGCAAGACAATAGTACCCACCATAGTAGCTATGGTATCATTAAAAGAGTAGAGCACCACATAATTTTGAGATATGCAGTTGTTAGGAAGAGCTAGTTGTTTGTAGGCATGGGTAGAAATAATATCAATACTAGCTCCCCCATTGATCATGACTCTTTTTACATTATTTTGATCAATATATGAAATAATAAAAAGGGCAAAATCTTGATCTTCAGGGTGTTGAATTGAAAATTTTGAATTATTGAAGGAAATTAGGGAGATGGAATTAAGAGAGCTGACCAAAGCTGCAAGAGGTTAGGGATCATCAGGTTGTACCTCACCTAGCTGCAAGGTAATAATCAAAGCTTAATGGTGTTGGGGTGAGTTTTGGATTAACTCATACAAGGACATTTTCATAGGAGTTTTGTGAATTAGTTTCACCATCGAGCTTTGAATAACATCTGAAGATGTTGGTTTTGAGACACCCAAGATGGAAATATTAGGATTCAGAGGAGGAGTGTCTTTGAAAAAGGGATGAGCCTAAGGAGCAATGATTTTTTCCTTACCTTTATCCTTTTGGTTTTGTGACCATGTGGCCACATTAACTATGTTGATCTGAAATATAGGTGAAGGAAGTGGCAAAAGGGGTATGGTAACATCTTTGGGTTTGAATTTAGGTGGAATAGTGGGAGGCATTATGGATGCTAGATGTGGAATAATAGGAAGGTTAATGGGATTATTAACAAATAGAGTGTCAACATCAAAGTGTTGTTGAATGACTGTTGTGAGAGCTTTACAACTCTGAGTATCATGTCTAGGTGAATGATGATATAGACACATTTGTGCATCATTAAACCAAGATGGCTTCAGTCCAAGAGGACTATAAGGCTTAATGGGAGGAATAATTATTATGGAATATTGAAACAACTAACATAGGAGAAATCTCTGAGAGCCTGCGAGTGGGCTTACACTTGTTATGGTAATAATAATGGACACCTTCTTTTGTTTAGGAGTCATAGGGGTGATTTTGTATGGTGCATTATTTGGTGGTAGTGGAGTTTTGTGTTTTACTGATGCTTCATTGGTGTTATATATCATGGTGTCAGATGTAAAAGACCTACTAGGTGGAAAAGGTAGTAGTGGAGGTAACTTATCCTTTTATTTTGCTTGAATCAGAAATACTCCAACTAAAGTAGAAGGGTATGGTCCCAAAATTGATGGTAAAGTTGAGGGTTGAAGAGGGAAGGATCGATGAGACCTAGGAAGCTTAATATTTTTATATAGTTTAGGCCATGAAACTATAACTTGTGGTTGGAGAGTTAGATATAATTTCACCTATGGATGAATTAAATTAGAGATGGGGCATATGCCTAAAGAGCTGATCTACTTTAATGTGGTATATGCCTATGAGGGTGAGGGTTCTGACATAGATGGATGAGCTTCTAGTGATTTTGGTGAAGAAGCTCTAGCTTTGTCAAAGACCTTAGGGTAGAGGGTAGTGAGAGGGTTGGTATTAAAGGTTGAAACTCATTGTGTTGGATAAGGAGTTTTAAGTCAGTCCCAAAATGTTGTGTGATCTAGATTCATAGAGTCAAGAAATTTTAGACTTTTTACCAACCGTGAGAAGGGTTTATATGAAGTTGATGTAGGCCTTACAGTTACTTCTTTATAAGGATAAGGTGATTAAGAAAGAGGGAAATTATTGGTCTCTGCTACTTTGAGCCAAAGATGAGAAAAAGCCACAATAGAGTCTTCTTCAATAGAGATAGAAGAAGAGGCATGGTCTTCCATGGGTTGAGGAGAGGTAGGCAAAGAGGGTTCTTTAAGGGGGTAGAGCATAGATATAATTACTTCCTTAACATGTGGGTGAGGGATAGGTAAAGTATGATCCTCCATAGGTAAAAGAAGTGGTAAGAGTGGTATAATTAGAATAGGCACAATAGGTCTCTCGTCTAATGTAGGAGTATATAACACTGACTCTTCTAGGTGAAAATGTAGAGTGGATGGGGTATTACTCTCTATCAGTGGAGGAGAGGTAGGTGAAGAGGGTTCCTCAAGAGGGTATAACATAGGAATGATGTTCCCCTTAACACATGGCTATGGAATGGGTAAGGCATGGTCTTCAAGTGATAAGAGGATAGGTAACATTGGTGTAAAAGGAATTGGCAATACAAGCTCCTATGATGGAAAAAGGAGTGGTAAAGGAGGATTTTCCTCATGCAAGAGTGGAATGAGTGAAACAGGATATTCTACTTGGGGATGGAGAATGGTAAAAAAAAGTTCCACTAACTATGGGGGAGGAGTTGACAAAATGGGTGCCTCATGTTGAGGGAGAGGTTGAACTACAGGTAAAGGAAAAACCATATTAACTATATAGATATTATGATCAAAAGAGTTAGTTATGGTCTAAAAAATATTTTGATTGGGTGAATGGTTAGGAAAAGGTTATTTGAACACATCCATATTTTGATTAGCAAGTGCATTAGGATTATCTAAGATGAGATCACCCCTATCAAGCATGTCTTGAACAATATTCTTGAATGTTTTACAGTTATTAGAATCGTGACCTTTAAATTGATGGTAGCCGCAAAACTGATTCTCCTTGTACCAAGTTCGAATAGGATGGGAGGGGTCAAATTATATAGGAGGTTTGATTTGAGGAAGGGTTACCACACCTTGTTGCAATAGTTTTTCCAAAATGGAAGTATATGACTCCCCAATGGGAGTGTATTGTCTTTGTTCATATCGTTGTTGGAATTGCTTGGTCAAATTTTGGGAAGTTGAGGAATTAAGTTGGTTTGTAGTTATGGGAGAAGTTGATTTAATGGCCACTACATTGGCAGAGCCTTTAGATTTTTGGTTAGAAGGAGAATTTTTAGAAGAAGAGGAGTCATTTGATTTGGAATTGGCATTTTTACTACATAACTTGACTTTGCCTTCAAATATAACCTAAATATTGAGTTTCCACACCATTGTAAAGGCCTCATCAAATGTGAAAAAAGTTTGTACTCAAAGTGTGGATGAAATGTGCTTAGCACATGCCCTTGAGAAGAGCTCAATAAGCTCCGGTTGGGGTAAGGAGAAGGAGAGTTAATTGATCAAGCTTCTCCAACGAGTGACAAAATTTATGATAAACTCATCATCAAATTGTCTAATATAATAAAGGTTTGTAATATAAACCTTTTATAAATGTTAATAGATAAATGGTATAGGAATATTTGTGTGAGTTGGGTAAATGAGAAAAGGGAGTACTGAGTTATAGATTTATACCAATCTAGGGTAGCACCCGAAAGAGACATAGGGAAAGTGTGAAGTAATAACACATCGTCATACCCTATTAAATAACAAACATGTCTAAATGCTCGTAAATGCTATTGTGGGTCCTCTTTACTCTGGAAATGAGTAAATTTGGGGAGTTATAATTGGTTTTGATAAGGGAAAATAGGCACAAAAGGATGGATGGGTTCATTGCATCTCTGATCATAAGATAACACATTCTTTGAACCTAAAATAGATGTCTCTAGATTAGACATTTTGTTCATCCACATCTTAATGAGGTCTGAAGGGGGATTAGTTTGGGAGATACCCCCTAAGTTATAGGTAACTAGATAGGAATCGGAGGGAGCATATGACATAGCTTGCTCAGGTTGTGTTGGCATAACATAAGGATAATGAGTCATAAGCTAAGGGGTAGAAAGAAAAGGGGGTTGTCTCATTGGGTTAGAGACTATGCTTTGGTTGGATGTTGTTATTATAGGTGGGGTTATTGGCATGGTTAGAATAGATAAAGGGTGAGTCATAACTCAAGTAATTATAGGTGAAAGAGTAGATGGAATAGGTACCACCAAATTATAAAATGGGGTGAGACTTGACTAAACTGCTTGTGGTTATGAAATTAGGGAAGTTACACCAAGGTTTAAGTGGGATTAGACAGTTGGCAATGCTAAACTTTGGACATTGTTTATGGTTGGATTACTTATCAAAGTGGTGGTTTTAGTAACCATGGGGAAAATAGTGGAGATAGCTGAAACTAAAGTTGTTTCCATTAGAGAGGTTGGCATACCATATAGTGGGTCACCCGAAGAATTGTGGGTTCAACTCATGACAAGGTAATGCTGAAGGGCTGTCACATTGCGATCAAGAAATTTAACAAAATCTTGATCTCCTTTAGGCACAATGGGAATTTGGTTGGGGCTAGGAGTATGCTATGTATCTAAAGTATGCTCCATGATAGAATCAATAATAAGAGGGGAAGGTGGAAGTGGTTTTTGGCTTGCATAACCATCAAGAATTTTGGCTTGGGCTCATGTTAATACTATGCAAGAAGAAGTAAAAATAGTCTTAATACTCTATATTAGTGACAAAATAACGAAAAAATATGTTTGAGTATAGGTAAATAGGTTATTATAGCTTACTATTTTGAGAAAATTAAAATTACACAATCACCGACATCAGTCACTTGAATGATGTCAGTAATAAAAGTTTGCTGATGTCAATGGGATTAACCGATGTCGATAGGCTAAAGTCTACCAATGTTGGTGTAATTAACCAATGTCGATCACTATGATATCCTGGTAGATGGAAAATGTAATGTTTTAGAAACTTAGAGGTAAAATCTAGGTAAAATAAAGGATGCAAGAGGTTTGTATAAGAAAAAAGAACACTAAAAAAACTTGATATAATAGGTTATACAAATTGAGTATTACAAATAGTGTTGATTTTGTGAATCAATAAAAAAATGTACTTATCAACTCCAAAATATATAAGGCAATAGAAAATAAAAAAAGAACATATAACCATTAATGATTAACTACTAGAAATTAATTTTAATCTTGTGTTGGCTTATGCCTTAATTAGATAGTGAGAAGAGAATTTGGTTAACAAAGGTAATAGAAAGCAATCTAGAGTTAGTTTTAGGTTAGTTTTAGTGCTCAAGAGGAAATCTTTGTTAGACCAATTACATGGCTTGTTATAGGATCTTTCTCCCCACACTTCATGGACCTAAAGCCAAGCTAGACCACTTAACAAAAATATACCTTCTGCCTAGAGTTTATACTCCACCAGAGAACGGAGTGGGTTCTCCCCTTGGTGGTGAAATCTAAGTAGGATAGCTGGGTAGGGTAAGGTGATCCACTAGGTGATGAAATCTTGATGGCCCTTGTCTTAGGTGAGTTTAGATGTTTGTTTTTGTGAGTGTGATTTGGTTGTGTAACATAGGTTCACAATAATTCATTCATTATGCTTGTAATTAACTAGGTAAACTAATATGCAACAAGCAAATAATGAAGTGTAGTAAGTTTTAAACCCAAATTTGAAATGTTTAGATTCAAATGAAAACAATGATAAAATAGGAGTGGAGAATGAAATTCACTATCCTAATGTGCATGCAAGAAATAAATAAAGAATATATTCTTTTAACTTGTAAGAAAAATGATAAATTTAGAGGTAAAGAGAAAAGAAAAGTGGCAAAGAAGAAGAAATTTCAGTTTATTGCCCTTAAATAGAAAACAAAATGTTGAATTTTTTGATTTGAGGGAGAAAATAAGGAGAAAGTGCAAGAAATAAAAATTTCACTATAATGCACCTATATGAATGCTTAAAATAAGGAATGAACCCAAGGAAAACTCCAAGGTCCCACCGGGCATGCCAGAATTGTTTCACTAAAATTGTGTTTATTTCAAGTCTAAAGAAAAATAGAAATGAAAGCTAGGGATAAGTAATTAGAATGAACCCAAATTGGTTTACGTGCCATATCCAAATGTTGTGAGCACTTCTCTTTGGCCAAAGAGGACTACCTGTAAGTAAGAAATCACTACCACAAAATGTCTATTAGTAGATATATGAGTGGGTTGCCAAGCTACGTGCTTATTCAAGGAAGTGTCAAACTTCCTTAGAGATGACAACCCACTTTTGAGAAACAAAAGAGTAATAAATAACAAAGAGAGAGGAAAAGGGAAAGTAAAGAGAGATTATTTTACCATTATTCACAACCTAAGTGTAGCAAAGAGTAATAAAGTAAAGATGGTATATTCAGTTTGTATTTGGGAAGTTGTTTGGGTAGGTTTTAGAAGGGTTACTAAAAATCCACATCTGCTGACATCGGTTAGGCTGCCGAGGTCAGTGAGCAAGTGTGACCAATATTAGTTAGGTTGTCAATGTTGGGAGGGGAAATAATTTCCTAGGAGCTTGTAGAAGGCTTTTCTGGGTCTAGAAAATAGTTTTGGTCAAGTCTGGAAGGTTGGGGAGAGTTGTGGGAGAGAGAATATTATTTGGATAAATCTGGGTAGAGGTTTGGTGTGTTGGAACAAGGGGAAACAAGCGTGGAAGCTTTATAACTCCTTCACAGGGGTTCGGTCAGGGATGTGTAAAACAATAAATAGTAGATATAAAGTGATTATAAAGTAACTACTTAAAGACTTATAGAATAAGTGATGTACTTAGCTATAGAAGTGATTGAGTGATAAGTGTTGGATGGATGACTCCTATAAGGCTTGCCGAATCGATGCCTTGAATGGATAAAATAAGCGTGTACTGCTGGTTCTCAAAATATTGGTCCCTAATCTAGATTAACTTATGTAAGGTAATAGTGAGCCAATATGTGGAAAATTTGATGCAAAAAGCCTGTATGCAAATAAAAATGAGTTTATCTTAGTTAATCGACATCAGTGATCCCACTGATGTCAGCCATGGGTTGACTAACATCAGTGGCATGAGAATAGGTAAATGGGCTATTTTTACCCTATTTTCTATTCTTTCTCATGCCAAGTATGGTATCCTTTAGAAAATGATAGAAATGGGAGGTCAAGAAGGATGTAGCTGGTTAGGAATTTATTTTTGGGGTGAGAACAAGTCATGGGTAGTTAGGATAAGGGGATTAAGTCTTGAGGTGACTCATAGGGTAAGAATTAGTCTTAGGATGAGGTGTCCAGGTAAGGTGGCATAAGTGGTTTTTAATTAACTTAATTAAATATTTTAGATTAATTAAATGTGTGAGGGGTAAAAGCGTGTGTTAGGGAGGCTAATTTTTATTATTAAAAAGGGGCTCAAGGGGTGTTTTGACATAGGGAGTTACACACATGTGTGATGTAATTTTGGTGTCTACACTAACAAAGGACCACTATCATGTTTATTCCATTAGAAAATGTCACATTAAACTAAAAATTCTATGATTTCTACCTTCATTCCCTTTGATAATAAGTTACCTCTTATGTTTATATATGTTTTATGTACCCTAACATGGATTTTAGATGGAGACACATGACTATGCTATAATAGTTTTTGAAGAAAGGGAGATTTAACAATCAAGTAAATGCATCCTTGGAAATAAATGATGCCATTACAAACTGACCAAGAAATCCCATTTCCCCATATTTAATTTATTTCATGAGTTTAGTTGAGTTAGGTTGAGTCAATAAATCATGTATGAGGTCATGTATCTAATAAGGTTAGTTGATGGACATTCCCTAAAATTCTAGGTATTCTTCCTAGTGAGACAATGTATCTACCACCATGTTCTCCTTTTTTATTTTAAAATATCTCAAATTCACATGCTTTAAGGTGATCAATCCATTTATATTTCTATTTTTTTAACGTTTCATGAGTTAACAAGTGCTTAAGGTTGAGGTGGTCTTTTTATTAAAATAAATTACTCCCCAATAGAAGCTGAAACCATCTAGTGATTACATGGATGGAAAATGACTAGAAGCAGATTCAAAATCTAATATACTTCTCTTGATCTTTAATGAACAAGGAGAGATACCAAAGCCCTGTATCTTCTACTTCATTTAAATGTCAATCTAAGGATGTAAACTTGATAGGATGATGTCACTGTATGTGCACACTTAATCTTCTAATTTGAAATTCTACTAATTGTAATGTAAGATGTTATAAATTATACAAGAAATAAAATGCTCAATTAAACACTCATAAAAAATCATGAATCAAATGATTATACTATTTTATGTTCAAAAGCTTCCTTAAAATAATCACATGCAAAGCTGAAAATCACATAACTTAGAAATAAAACACTCAACACATAAATGAAATAAATAACATGCTTAGCTAATTGACAGATCGGTTGTTGAAAAAATTCCAAAGGGGGCCCTTCCTCATTTTGACTTGATCTTCAATATTTCCTCTTGAAACAATAGAATTGACTCATAAATAGTTTCTCATATTAATCAAATGTAGCAAGGAATTACTACAGGGAAATTAAAACAACAATTGTTTTATAAAATATGCTTCTGCTATATTCCTCTTATTTATCTCTACTACCTTCTCAACCTTATTGCTACATATATATATATATATATATATATATATATATGGGATACTATCTTATACAAAACAAAATACATTTCAAATTAAGAAACATTCAGCTGTAGGATAACATAAATTAGTTATTTCTGCTAAGGTTACCATTCATATGGAACTTGCAATGCCACTTTAGGATAATCAAATTTATTCAACCTTAACCAAATTTATTTACTACATTCCATGAATGTTGTTATAATTTTTGTGATTTGGTTGATTTGGGAATCAGATTCTGTTTGCTCATAACTTCAGTCATGTAGTGGCTGTAGGATGTTTTCTCATGGCGAATTTCATCTATTGTAGGATAGACCATGAAATATTCCTTTGAATGTACCTATTACTTCAAAACACCTTTTAAACACATTATAAATAAAAGCATCCTATAGTAAAAGATAAATATTATATACTTTATTTTCAAGTCAAAAGTCTAACTATTAAAATATACATGATAACATAATGCTACTTATAAAACATGGTTGTCTTATGATGAAAACTTATGGGAATGGTTCAAAAAAATGATAAGAAAAAAGGGTGAATATGATAAATGAGGACAAAAGTCATGATAGTTCTAGGGATCATCACACCCCCCAACTTAAGACTCTACTCATCCTCGAGCACAAACTTGCTCATTTTAAAGTCATAGATAGGTTTGAAATCTGTAGGTTCAATGACACCAATAGATAGATGAGCATAGAATCCATGCCTTTGTTCATAAAGTTGAAAGTTTTTAACTTCTATGGCTATGACCAATGGAGTCTTGTCTTACCAATCAAGTATGGGGTACCTAAACAAAGGAGGCTGAAATCTTATATTGAATAATTATGCTACTAGTTCCCCTACAAGCAAAATGTACCTTGTTACTCTATTAAATGCTACCTTTAAATTAAAAGGAGAGTATGACTCCTTCTTATTTAACTCAAGGGTGAGCTTGTTTTATCTCTCTAAGTAGGATTCTCATGCTAATGGCATAACAAAAGTTCTTAATCCCAAATAGAAATACTAAGCTTCATCACTATTTCTAGCAAACCAAGCCCTTACCTCTTTTCTTAGCATAATGTTATCCCATTCTAACAACACAACTTCAGGTGTTCTAGATTCTCCTCTAATAATCAATTAACTTTCTCTTTCCTTTTTCATCTGTCATCTCATGACCTTTCCTATGCTCATTCAGAAGATATGATAAAAATGCCTTTAAAAATACATCTCCAACATACAATTTGGGATTCCATTCTTTGTCATATGACACAACATAGTTATGAAGATAGAATTCACATAATTGTGCTTGTTCCTCTTGTTAGCTTGCTTTATATATTTAAAAAAAAGAGAGGGTCTAGTACTTCACATGGCACATCACAATAAATTTACATGAACTTAAATTTATGCCACTGTTCTTCAAGATAAACTAAATACACTCTTGTGGGAGGTCTACAATTAAGGATTGCTTGAGTGAGATTAGCCAAATCTTCAATTTTGTGTTGTAGTATGGAGATCCTTTCTTCTTTGATTTTGACCTCTTCCTTTAATTTCTTATTTTCTTTTGTCAATTCTCAAAATATTTAAAACTAATTGTCTATCCATTTCATCATAAAAGACATAGTAGATAAAGAATTATACCTGATTGCTTGGTCATTTAAGGGCTCTGCCTATTGTTTTTTTACGACATGAAGCTGTGAAATAATAGCTACAGGATGGCTATCTACTAAAGGCTACATCTGAGAATCTATTGTATCAAGTGCATCTAGTCTATTTCTTGATTGGTCCTATAGCTTTTTCCTTAGTCATTCAATTTCTAGTAGAACTTGTTCCTAGGTAGGAAATTCTTCTTGTATCGATATAGGGGCTTGATCCAATTATTCTATCTCTATGTGGCTCTGTGCTTGTTCTTTTTTTAATAATTTAGGGATTTATTTTTCTTCTTTTATTTCCTCGTTGCCTTCTTGAGAATAATCCTCTTCTCAAAGATATTTTTCTTCCTTATTAGTTTCCATTTTATCAAAACTAGATGCTTTAGGTGCCTCATCACTGTTAGTAGCCAAGACGTTAACTTGTTCTTATTTTGATTCTTCACTAATTTATATAATAGAATAAGTCTTGGTTCTTGACTTCCTTCTCATCTATCTTCTTAGTTTATGGGGCCTTTGAGGACCAGATGTAACCTTTGAATTTTTAGGAGCCTTAGTTAAAGGTGGAAACTTTTCTTCAGATGCCTCAGATTCAGATTGGAGGATAAATTTCCTCTTGCTTATTCTAGTCCCCTTGCTTGTTAAAGCTTCCTCCACAAGGATCATTTTTGTTGCATGGTCTCCATGTGTGGTTTTAGGAGGGTCCTCTTCTATAGGTTCTTATGTGGCTATAAGAAGTTCCTCTTCTGTAAGTTCTTGTGTAGCTGCAGGAGGGTCCTCTTTTATAGGTTCTTATGTAGCTATAGGAGGATCTTATATTTCTATTTGTTCCTCTGCCTCCATTTATCCTTCTACCTCTACCTCTTCTTCATCTTCTTCATCATGATCACTTTTTACGTTTCTAGGAAATTGAAGAAAATCTTTCCAATTTATATTGGGCCTAGTTCTATGTAGATAGTCTTGTATAATTAATTGAGTTAAGCAATGATGAGAGAGAACTTTGAGGTTACCTTTTTGAAATACATCTGCCATTATTATGAGAGTATTAAGCAATAAATTAGGAATGTTTATCATAATACCATGTTGTAGGTGGTTCATAAGTTTGAAATGAACTCTATTCAACATGGAATATATTCCTTAATAGGTAAAATATCTAAAGATGAATACGACTACTCTTGCCCATATTTTTGTTAATGATTAACATGTAGTTCTTTGATTTGAAGTCTCCAAAACTTCATGCCCTCTAATTAATTTATGCCTCTCTAATCCTACATCAAGATTTTCCTACCATAATTATCTTATTTTGGGTAATTTGGTTACCCCACTAATGATAGTTTTTGTTAATTTTATCTCCATTCCTTTGAATATTGCCAAATTATTATAAAATGATCTATAAAAATCATTTGAAACCCCTTAGCCAAGAGAATTTATCCTCTAAAAATATTGAGCCCAACCTATATTGTAAAATAGGACCAATTTTTTTGGGTCACTAGTCAGGGGAGAGATGTCAAGTGGCTTATGATTGAGTAGGTCTCCTTCCATGCTGTAGGATAAAATTTTGGTTTCAGGGTTTATATTCTTACATTAAGGGTTTTGTAGATTTGAGGAGGAATGTTTGAGATTTGGTTTTTTGAAGAGAGATAATTGGTTTGAATTATGGAAAATCCCCCATAATTTAAAGTGGTCACTTGTCCCCAAGGGACGTAGTTGGCATGCACAGAAGGATTTGTAGAAATGACAATAGATAGATATGGTGGTGGTAGTATTTAATGGTCATATTAAAGAATATTTATTATGATGATGCAAGAAATTATATATATATAATCTTTTAATATCATTAAGAATCATAATCTAGAGAATAATTAAAACTTATATAATGAAATAAGTACAAATAGTTACCTTAGTACTTAGGAGTACCTTTTCATTAATGTATGAATGATGAGTCAAAGTGGTAGATTCAAGGTTCACTGGGCATGGATTGACCATTGGTTGGAATCAAGATTTATTTTCAAGAATGAAATATATGATGGAGTGACAAAAATTCATCCGTTAGTGAGAGAAATACTTCCAATGGCAAGAAGAATTGTCCTGTAACAATAATAATTATCTTACAACAACAAGAATTTTATCCTATAGCAAAAGGAAAGTGTTTTTATGATCTTAAAGAATGAATATACAAGAAAACATATAGAAATAAAAGTTTATAGCTATGGATTTTGATGTTTTTATGACTTTTTTATGAATGTTGATCAACTAGTGACTTCATTTTCTAATTCAACAACCGTCAACAACACTTGAAGGTTTTCATTACTGAATTTTCTAATTTTTAAATTTTTTTTTCATCCCAACTCAAATATAATTGGAGAAACCCAAGAGTTAAGATTTTATTCAACCTAAATCAAGCCATTATGAATGGCTTGTTCCTAGCTGTAGGAAGCTTATTTTTCTTGAAAAAATTGGAGAAGGGTTGACAAAAATACCATTCAACTCTAAGAATAGGTTGGTCTACTTCATGAAGAAGAGATGGATGTTGATTTTCAATAAGTTGGTGAGTGAGAATATATTTGGAAAAAGGTTTCTTGTACAACTTGATCCTATGGCCATTAATAAATAGGCAAAACCAAATAGAGTTAATAGTCATGAGATTTACAACTCCATTGTCAAAAACTTGCTCGATCTTGTCAGGCCCAAGCCATCTATATTAAATTTTTCCTTTATGATGTTTGTATTTATAGTCAAATAGGATTTCCCAATCTCTATATTGGAAGTTCTTAGTCTTAATGTTCTTGTCATGCCAACCTACTCATTATCTCTGCACTATATCAATGTGATGAAGTGTTTCCTTTCTAAGTTCATCAAGTGCATTTAGCTGCATGATCCTATCTTGTTGAGCTTGGGATAGGTCCAAACCCAAGTGAAGCGATGTCCTTAAATTTTTATGCTAAAATTCAATGGGTAGAATATGATTTTTACCATAAACTAGTTCATAAGGAGTGAAACTAGTTGTGTTTTCTAGGTGATCTTGTAAGCCCAGGTTGCTTCCAAAAGTTGAGTTGACAAATATTTTCTATGTAGGTTGATAGTCTTAGTGAGTATATCTTATAATTATTTATTTGTAACCTCCACCTGACCATCCAATTGAAGATGGTAAGGGGTGGAATTTTTGTGTTTGATTTCATATTATTTTACCAAGGTAGTTGTGAGATCTGATGTGAACTATGGTCCTTGGTCTATGATTGGTTCTCTTAGCACTCCATATTAGGTGAAGATTTATTCATATAATAATTTATCCACTTTATCATCTTAGGCATGTGTTAAAGCCTTGACCTCAGCCCATTTTATGACATATTCAGTGCACACTAGTATATATTCATTTTTATTGGATTTAAGATCTATGGGACCCATAAAATCAAGTCTCTATTTGTAAAAAGGTTCCAAAACTAGTTGTGTTTGTAATGAAATTTATTTATAATGGGGGTTTCCCCATATGATAACATTGATCACACTTGTGGTTATACATCATTGCATCTTTGTGCAAGGAAGGCCAATAATACCCTATAGTAAGTATTTTCATACCAGTTCATTTTGCACCAAAATGACCCACATAGGGTTTATCATGGTAGGATCTGAGAATGTCATAGGCTTCATCTTCTTGGATACGCCTTCGCATAACTGAAGCTAGTCTAGTAAAAAAGAGATATCCTATAATCCAAGAATAATGTTTGATATTTTCAATAATATGTTGTCTTTCTCTTGGTGAAGAATGTTGTTGTAGTGATCCTACAACAAGATAGTTAGCAATGTCTAAAAACCAAGAATATTGGATAGTTACTATAAAAAAATGCTCATTAGTAAATGAATAATCAACAATAGGACTTTGTTCATCATTTTTTAAGCTAAGATAGAAAATCTACTACTACATTATCCTTACCTAGTTTGTGCACAATAGTAATGTCAAATTTATGTATCAAGAGCAACCATATAATTATCCTGCATATTATAACAAGTTTGTTCATCAAATACCTGATTATTGCATGATCTATGTGGATGAATACACAAAATGTAGTGTTGAATTTTTTTGATGGCATAGATGACTACACAAAATTCCTTCTCTATTATAATGTAGTTAAGCTCATTACCTTGAATATTCTTATTGATAAAATAGATTTCATAGCTCAAAGATTCATATTTTTGGCCAAGGATAGCTCCTAAGGTAGTGTTAGATGCATATGTGTGGATGTGAAAAGGCCTCTTCTAATTAGGCCCCCACAGAACAAGAGTTGTTATGAGAAGATCCTTGAATTGTTGAAAGGCAGTTTGACAATCATTAGTCTAGGTAAATTCAACATCCTTAGTAAGAAATCCAAATAATGGGGTATCAATTTTACTAAAGTCCTTGATGAATCATCTATAATAACAAACATGTCCTAAAAAGCTTCTAAGATATTTTTGCTTCTTCAGTGTGGGTATATCCTTAATGATATTTATCTTTACTGGAACAACTTGAATTATGGCATGAGAGATGTGATGTCTTAGCACAATCCCTTCAGTCATAAGCATATAACACTTTTCATTACTCAAAGACAATTGGTTGTCTTAGAAACATTGAATAAATTTCTCCAAATTGGTAAGATATTATTAAAATGTCTACCCATAAATGGTGAAATCATCCATGTAGATTTCAACACGGTCATGGGAAAGATAAAAAAATATGCTCAAAATAGCACCTTGAAAAGTGGTTGGGGCATTGTAAAGACCAAATGGTAAGATGACATATTCATAGGTTCCCCAAGGGAAAGTAAAAAATGGTTTTGTCTTGGTCTTATGGAGCTATTTATATCTGATTATAACCATTATGGCCATTTAGGAAGGAAAAATACCTTTTCCTTGCTAATATATCTAGCACTTGATCAATAAATGGTAGGGGAAAGTGGTCTTTCCTAGTAGTAGCATTCAACTCTTGGTAGTCAACACAAATATGCCATTTCCCCTTTCTTAGGTACAATAACCAAGGGAAAGATCTATTGGCTAGTCAAAATGGGGTAAGAAAGTCCTGCATCCAAGAGTTTTTATAACTCAATTTTGACATTGTCTTTGACTACAGGATTCATTTATCTTTAGGGTTGGAAAATAGGCTTGCATTATTCTTTAATGTAGATTCAATGTGTACATGAATCTAGGGGTATTCCTCTCATATCATGGTAGTCCTAAGAAAAAGTTGTTGTGTGCTTTCTTAGCATTGGAAGTAACTATATTTCTTGTTGGAATGTTAAATAAGTGCTGATGTTGAGAGGTTTATTTGGTATAATGTCCACTTGCTTCATTAAAGAAATCATGGTTTCCACATTGGTAATTAAAGGAGCATAAATACATTGATGGGGAAACAACTAATGGAATGTCCAAATGTCCCTTATAGTTTTATAAAGTTTATTTTTAGAAAAAGTATTTTGAAGTGGGCATGGTCTACATTCCAACATGTTTGTGGCTATAAGATCCCACCATAAGTGTTTTTCAAGATACCAAAAAGGATAGTGTCTTCATCTTATGGCTCTAAATCTAGACTCCAGTCAATTATACATAAAATTTGTAAGGAAATAACTTCCTTAAAGTCATCAATCCAAGGAGTTGGTGCATCATTTTGGGAAGGCTTAATTGATAGATAAATAACCAATTTTTTGGTGTGATTTTCATTGGAGACTAACATTTTTCTAGACTTGCAACCAATAAAAGCATCAGTTGTGGCCAACCATGGGTGACCAAGGATGAAAGGATAGCCTCCCAAGTTAACTTTTGGTTGTAGGATAATAAAGTATAATAGATATTTCTAGGAATCCATAGTGATAACTAGGTCTTCAACAATCCCTTCATGCTTAACAATTGACCTATCAACCATTTGTAGGATGGTGGGTATTAGACAAAGAGTTGTAAGTTTTAGTTACCGCATGGTCTCCATGGTCATTACATTGACGGTTATGCCCAAGTCACTTAAGGTATTAGAGATGCATTGGCCATTGATACTAACATTGACTCTAATACTTCTATGATCAGAGTATTTTGGGAGAACTATGTTTCCCAACATATTATCTACCAATTGGCCAATAACTTGGACTGTTTTAGGATCCTTCTTCTTTCTTCCCAATTTTTTCAAACATAGCTCTCTAACACCATTATTATAGATAGGAACACATTTTATTACTTGAAGAGTGGAAATTTTATGCACACATTCTTGAGTTGTCCTAAGATATCAAATTTAGGTTTTGGTTCAAGATGTGAGATGCTCAATCTCTCTAAAAAGGGAGGATTGCCAAGTTATTTTTGGTTTTCTAGTGGAATCAGCTTAGGAGTGGCCATGGGTGGTTATGGATTAGTATGGATTTGATCAAGTTATTTAAAATTTTCTATGATTATGGGTGAGGTGGATTGTGGAAGAATGCATCCTGAGCGAAGATGGACTTGATTGATATCCAACGTGTATATTGGATATTGCATTATTTTAGTGGATTATGTTGGTTAAACCAAATTATTAGCAAGGTTGGGATTGGTTAGGCAGGTAATTGAGTAGGTATATTAGGTTTTCAAGTGTTTGAAATTAAGGTATACTATTATGGTTGTTGTATTTGGTTAGGAAATCCTTGATTATCTCTCCATAGCTATTGACATGGGTTGGAGGACAAGATCCATTGTTGGTTTTGGAATTACCTAGGTTGAGGTTGTTGCCCATTTTGTTGCATCCATAACTAATTTTGGGGTAGCTACCAATTTTTTTGGGGCTAGTTTTGATTGGATACATTTATCTTAGAACCATATTAAGGATTATTTGAGAATTGCAAATTTGCAAACATAGAGTTTGATGACATACCTAGAATTGATGACCTTTGCATCCATGGATCCTCATCTCTTCCTGTGGCATGTATTTCTATTATTTTAGGATTATCCTCAGTTATGATAGCTACTTGAGCTTTCATAGAATGGCATGTGTATTCTACCTTCTTTTTTCTACATTTAGGGCAATATACGGCTAAGGATTTTTTAGTTTCTTCTTGCTTCCTCCACATATGCAATGTATCAAGTTCAGTGGCAGATAATGTCATACTTCATGTCCTATAATAGGTTGCTAAATTAAATTTTAGATAGTCTAGTTATAGATGTTACAGGAAGAGTTTTGCCCTCACTTTTAGTCATGGCTGATCAGGAGTAGTTTGTACATAGAATTGTTAGTTCGTTAAAGGATAGTGTAGAAACATCTCCACCAAACATTAAGTCTAGTTCCTCCAGAAAATAATCTCTAATTCCTTTCAAGAATATCAAATTGATGAATTATTTATTTATTATATTATATTTGGACTTTTGGAGGTTGAACATAAAATTTTTCATATATTCCTCCAATGACTCATCATTAGCTTGTGACATTATGAATATGTCATCTCTCCTATAGTTTTTGCCTCTACAATAGTCTTGGTATTTGGATGGAAACTTCTCCTTCATTTATTCCCAAGTAGAAATGGCATCCTTTCCAAGTCCCATGAACCATCTAAGTGTTGCATCTTTGAGTGTTGTTAGAAATAGCTTGAGTTTTTGAGCATCTTGATTATGATCAGAGTTGCGGTATAAGATGTCAAACTCAAAAATAACTATGTTTGGATCCTCATATGCTTTCCCCATAAAATTAGAGAGGTCATAGTGAGTAATATTATTTATGGATGTATTTCCTTTAGGGGTAAGGATGGGGAATTCAAAGGTAGCAGACTCATTGGCAGATTTTTCTTCCTAGTGATCCTCCATGAATACTCTTTTTATTGGTAGACTAAAAGTTCTTACCACCCACTCATTTTTTTTTATCAATTCTTGTATTTATTGGGGTATAGACATTGGATATTTTATCTTATTTTTCAATAATATATGGTTTCCTATATAATGAATATGGTGTAGATGTTTCAGAAGATTCAGGTTATGTCTCAGCAAAGAGTCTTTTTAAATTAGAAGATTTTGTTGGTCTGGTATTTTTTCTAGGAGTAAGAAGAGCCTTGAATGCCTCCTTAACAAGAAATTTGGGTAATGGAGGGAAGTGAGTTCCTAATTCCTGAGTATGAAGTGATAAGATGGGGATCCTGAAAGATGGAACATAGGGATCCCTTTCAGGGGTATGAACCTCTTCTTTTTCAAAATCTCTAGCTTATGCTACTAACCCAACCAAGAATTCCTCCTTTTATACCTCTTCTATTGACAATTGTAAGTGATCTTCAAGGATTTCCTCATGTTCCTTAGTTATTTTAGGATGTATTTCTATTCTTGAAACAATGGTTAATGATCTAGGCAAAAATCTTCCTATATGATCACATTCTCTTTGCATGTACGTCAACCACTTTTCCTTTTTTGTAAGAGATTTTGCCCACTTTGCCTACATAACATTAGTAATATGGGTTTTTTTTGAAAATTTATACTATTCTACTTTTTAGAAGGGAAATTTAAACTATAAAATAAGACATATTTAATCTATAAAATAGTAATCTCTAAAAATTAGGAAAGTAATAAACATATAGAAACAACTGCTATCAATATTGAACATTTCTAGTGTGTGACACCCTTCCCCAACAATGGCACCAAAAATGAATAGTAGAAAATTCACAATCTAATATACTTATCTTGATATGTAATGAATAAAGAGAGTTACCAAAGACCTAAATCTTCTACTTCATTTAAATGTTAACCCAAGGATGTAAACTTGACAAGATGACATCACTGTATGTGCACATTTAGTCATCTAATTTGAAATTATACTGATTGTAATCTAGGATGCTGGAAATAATACAAGAAATGAAATACTGAATTGAACACTCATATAAAATCATGAATCAAATGATTACACTATTTTATATTTGGAATCTTCCTTATAAAAATCACATGCAAAGCTGAAAATCACATAACTCAAAAATAAAACACTCAACACATAAATGAAATAAATAACATGCTTAACTAATTGACATATCAGATTATTTTTGCAAGAATTCCAAAGGGGGTACTTCTTCCTTCTGACTCGAGCTTCAATCCTTCCTCTTAAAATAATAGAATTGACTCAGAAATAGTTTCTCATATTAATCAAATGTAGCAAAGAATTGCTATAGGGAAAGTACAACAACAAATATTTTACAAAATATGCTTCTACTTTATTCCTCTAATTTATCTCTATTACCTTCTCAAACCTATTGCTACACACACACACGCACACGCACACGCGCACGCGCACGCACACACGCATACACACACACACACACACACACACACACACACACACACACACACACACACACACACACACACACACACACACACACACACACACACACACACACACACAAAAACAATAGGGGAGATTGTCTAATACAAAAAAATACATTTCAAATTAAGAAACATTTAGCTGTAGGATAATAGAAATTAGTTCCTTATGCTAAGGTTGTTGTTCATATAGAACTTTCGATGCCACTTTAGGAAAATCAAAGTTGTTTAGCCTTAACCAAATTTATTTACTATGTTCCATGAATGTTGTTACAATTTTTGTGAGCTGATTGATTTAGAAATCAGATTCTATTTGCCCACAGCTTCGGTCATGTAGTGGTTACAGGATGTTTTCTCATGGTAAATTTCCTCTGTTGTAGGATAGACCATGAAATATTCCTTTGAATGTACCTATTACTTCAAAACACCTTTAAACACATTATAAAAAAATCATCCTATAGTAAAAGATAAATATTATATACTTGATTTTCAAGACAAACGTCTAATTATTCAAAGATACGTGATAACATAATGCTATTTGCAAAACATGGCTATCTTATGGTGAAAAATTATGGGAATGGTTCATAAACATGATAAGAAAAAAGGGTGAATATGTAAAATTTGGAAAAAAATCATGATAATTTTGGGGCTCATCAGAAAACATCTCCTTACTATTTTGAGGCATCCTTTGTTCATGTTCGTTAAATGTCCTAATTTCAAATGCAATTAGGTGGTCATATTGAGATATAAACTATGTCCAACCAAAATTTAAAGGTATCACATTCAATAAAAAAGACACTGATAAATTAGGGGTTGTTAAAATTGAACCACTTGAAAGAATCTTTCCTATTGAGGTTGATCAGTGGATACAATATTATTGATAAATTCCTCTTGAATATTCTATTAAATATTTCCAATCCTAGGAAGCCATAAATTTTCTTAATATTTTTGGGTATGAGCCAATCATGTATGGCCTTGATGTTTGTAGGTTCAACGTGAACCACCTTCACTATAAATTATGTGCCCAAGGTATTCCAAGGATGACTGTATGAATTTACACTTAGATGCCTTGGAATAAAACTTCTTCTTAGACAGTATACCCAACACAACATAAAAATGCTAAAGATGGGATGCCAATGAATTACTATAAACTAAAATCTCATTAAAAATATAATAACAAATTTATGCAAGAATTTATTGAATATTTTATTCATAAATGTTTGAAAGGTGTTTGGAGAATTACTGAGACTAAAAGGCATGACCCTTAATTGGTAATGGCCTTGATATATTTAAAGGTCATCTTATCCTAATCTTGAATATACATTTATATATGATATTATCCCAATATGAGATCTAGTTTTGATAAATAATTCACCCCATGCAACTCATCAAGTAGATCATTAAACCTTGGTAGTATAAATTTATTTTTTATTGTGATTTTATTCAGGAGCTTATACCCATTATTCTTCCTAATTTGTACACTAGAGCAACATATGGGCTCTTACTAAGGATAAATATGCTAGCCTTAAAGAGTCTAATGATTAATTTATCTATCTTTGACTTCTAAAAATTATCAATCTATAAGGGTGTACCACCATTGTCCCCTTTATAGGTTTAAGATCAATAATGTACTTGAATTACCTATTAGTTGATAGGATTTTTGGTAGATCCTAGAAAACTATCTTATAATTGCATAGTAGTTTTGTAATATTTAGAGTTTTTTCTTGTGAGATGGACAATTCCACATCCAACTATAAAGGTGGGTAAATTTTTTAAAATGTCCCTTATTTAAAATTATGTTCATCTAACTAGAATATATATTTTTTATTTCCATTGAGGGTAAGGACTAGATATTATAGTCATGGTGCCCTTGATTGAATGTCAAGAATCACTCCCAATGATTGGTGGAGTATGTTAAAAGTGATTAAAAACATAAAATCCATAAAAACACATCCACAACCCTAATATCAACCACAAAATTTATCTTTAATGATATAATCTACCACTAACAAATCTATATTATGGACTAATTCTATGCATTCAATACTTTGGTGCCCTAAAAATCAGATGGGGAAAATTACATAAGCATCTAAATGGACTAATATTTGGACTTGTTTCTTATCCATAATATTAAGTATAGTTTCAGGATCAATTGTGACAAAAAATTGGACTTTTTTGACATAAAAAATAAATTGAATGTGTTCAAATGATCGAATCTTATCATTGTATAAAGTGGCACATATGGCTTTTTATACTATAGTAGGGGAAAAATATTTAGGTTCACATCCTAAGGTAGGGTTCTTGGGGCTCACTCATTATCTAAATCTGACCCTAATTCAAAAGAACACACATCCTCTACCATAAAAATATTTTTTTGATTACAGACATGACCTATACTCCATGGTTTAAAATACCTAATATATGGGTTTACAATAGTGGATGTAGGGGTAGACTCATGAATAGGGTCTTTGTTTTTCTTATCCTAAGTAAAAGATCTAAGGATAATAGGGTCTTTGTTTTTCTTATCCTAAGTAAAAGATCTTTGTTTTTGGTTACAGACATGACCTATACTCCATGGTTTAGAATACCTAATATATGGGTTTACAATAGTGGATGTAGGGGTAGACTCATGAATAGGGTCTTTGTTTTTCCAATCATTTTATTCTTTAAGGAATTTTTTTAACCTATTTTTTATTTACTACTGTTAAGTAGGTATAAAACCTTGATCATATGGATTGTCATATATGACATTTGATCATAAATATGAATGTAAAATGGAATTGATTGAAATTTATTAACAAGTTACATGATAAAAATAGTAAGTATAACCAAACATAAGATATTTAGACTTTTATATTTCTATTTTCCTATAGCAAGTGTCTGATAGTTGAAAATAAGATAACATATGTCTATGAGAGCTCAAATCCAAAAATAAAGTCTATAGTAATGTTTGGACAAGTTTATGCTCCCTTGAAAACAACATAGTTTGGCCATGTATATCAAATACAAACTTGTATGATTTGAAAGTGATGAAACTATTATTGTTCTATCACATGTGTTTGTGTCTATTGAGAGGTATGAGATATTTAGTGTAGACACTTCATTTTAACCAATTCTATGTCTAAATTGTAATTGGAACAACTTACCAAAATCACATGTAAATTTGATCAGAAATCACTATTTGATCCAATCTCCCCACATAATCGTATTTTTAATTCAAAATCCTAATGAAACATCCCTAATTAGGGCAATGGATTGTATCAAAATACTAATCTTATCTAACAGATCTTGAATTAAATCAACCCCTTTGCAAGTGCTATTACAAGGAGATTAAATGAATAGTTTATTGACAAAAAAACATTACAAGTGTACCATTCTTATAATTACCAATTAATTACATTGATTAATTAGCCTAGTCATTCCCTTAATGGAAAATTTCATGAATTTGGAATTATCTATTTTCTTAAAATCAAAATTACTTTATTACCTCATAATGGTGACATCACTCAAGGAATTCAATGGGAAAAAGGAGTGAAATATCACTCTTACACCCTTGTTACACACTCTTCCTTTTACACCTCTCTTACATAGGACCAATGACTACACTTTCCTTCCAAATCTATTCCACACTCTAAAAAGGCATTAAATGGAGTTTCTTACACACTCCATATGTGTAATCATAAAATTGAGGATTCATTATCCACTCTCAATTTGGAAATGATATGGATGTTTCAAAATCATTCCAAAAGTATATAAATACAAGATCTTTTGGCCATTATAGACAATCTTTTTGAGTGCAAAGTTATTATGCATAAATATACCAAGGAGCTTCACATTTATCAACACATGACAAGCCTAATTTAGTGTGGATAAGGAGAGATTCTACCCATATGTAATATTTTTTTAAAAATACTTATAGCCCACAAGCCAAACTCAAGCCTATTTTCATGCCGGTTTGTAAGTAAATCTCCAAGGAAGGTATAAACTTAGTTTTGTCTTCTATTTTATATTTGTTTCTTGTTTACCATTACACACCTTAAGGAATAAGCTTAGTATGTTAGTTCTTAAAGTTTTATTTTGATTTTGGTCACTAAAAAATGATCTAACATATTTTGGATTCTTGTTTTGCATAATGGCATTCCTGGTGGGACCCAACACACCTCGTGACCTCTTATAAACCATTCATGTTCTTATAATTGAAAGAATTAACCTATTAATTAGTTTAATTCACCCATTTTTATTCAAAAATATACTAATTTATATCCCATGCCAAAATGGTGAAATAGTTTCTTTGTAACAATGAAATTGCAAACAACTTTAATGAAATCATCTCTAACAATGATGAAATAGTTTTATATTTTTTTGACCATTTCTTTTATGAAAGTCAAAATAAAAAATTTAAAGACTTCATTGAAATTATCTCTAGCAGTGGAGAAGTCATTTTATATTACTTTTAACCATTTTTTCTATATAGGTCAGTAAAGTGAAATTACAGATAACTTTAGTGAAATCATTTCTAGTAGTGGTGAAATATTTTTTTAATTTTTAACCAAGGTTAGAATAGTGAAATTGTTGACAACTTCAATGGAATCATATCTAGCAATAGAAAAATCATCTTCTATTCTTTTTAACCATTTATTTTGTATATGTAAGAATAATGAAATTGTATAAAACTTCAATGAAATCATCTCTAGTAGTGGTGAAATAATTTTTTATTATTTTTAACCATTTATTCTATGTAGGTCAAAATAATGAAATTATAGACAAAATCAATGAAATCATCTCTAGTAATGGTGAAATCATTTTCTATTGTTTTTAACCATTTATTATGTGTAGGATAAAATATTGAAATTGTAGATAATGTCAACGAAGTCATCTATAAGAAAAATAAAATCATTTTATGTTCATTAACTCTATTGCATGCAGGCTAAAGCAACAAATTCATTGGTCAGAATGGTGAAATTATCTTGTAGAATAGTGAAATCATTCTATGGTAAAATTTGAGACCTAAGCAAATTCCTTTTCAATCTCCTTGTTAGTTCAAAATCACATTTTTGAAACTTGTTATCACTTGTGTTGTAGGACCATATCCAAATAAGTGGTGTTCAAGGTCAAAAAAAACATTTTTACTTTATGAAACATTTCTTTTGGGATTGAAAAGAATTCACAATTCATTTGGGTTATACATTATTTATTTTCCAAGTTTTTTGCTTTCATGCAAGTTTTCTTTTGCTTCTTATTGATTGAGTTTCTTTTTACGATATTTGTACATATGATTTCCCATTTTGGGTGACCTAAAAACACAAGGTTCCTTTGTTTTTAGCCTGAAGATTTGCCTACTATGCTCTTCACTTGCCCTCTTGAGGGGATATTATGAATCAAAACAACATTAACTTCCTTTTTATTTTGACTATTGATGATTAGTATTTAGATGAGTGATTTTACTATGGTAAATAATTAGTGATTTACAGTATGGTAAATTACTTAGTAACATTATTGTTATGTAACAATAATGTATAGTTGGGTAGCATATTATTATTGTGAATAATAAAAATAATGTTGTATATAAGTATGAGTATTATTAGGATATTGGGGAGATATTTTGGGTAGAAGAATATCCTAAAGTATAGGAAAGGTGTTTCCAATATATTTGTGTAATGGTTTAAATGTAATATTAAATATAATAATATTATTGAGTGGAATAATATACTATGTATTTGAGTATTACTCTATGTGTTCAATTTCAACAATCTTTATGAGTTAATATCTAGTATAAGATCGTCCAATACCTAACAGTGGTATCAAAGCAAGCAAATGGTTTTTTAAATCTATGATGGGGAAGATTGATCCAATTATTAGTTTCCCTTCTCATGAAAAGAGCTCATGGTTCTAAAATTTAATTATCATCTATTCTAAGCATAGTTAGGAGGATAAGTGCATAGAAAATAGAGGACAACGTTACCTTGCCTTGGAGTGAAGGCATCCAATAAAATTATGCTTTTGTATAAGATAATGGAGAAGGTTACAATAATTTTGGTGGAATATAAACTATAGTAAGAGGATTTTTTAAATAAAATGATGAAACAAAGGTAGATCTTTCAAGCATTACATCTTAGCTTGAAATCAATTTGTAAGATTCTAATCTTCAATTCTGTGTCTGAGCCAGTACACTTACTATCGATCTTTGATCACATTTTATATGCTGATTTATGTATCATGTAATCCAATGTTCTACAGACTCATGCATCTATTTTTTCATCCATTAGAATGTCATTATATTTATTACATCTCTTTTTTCATCCGTTGATAACAATATTTCCATACTTGTTATCACTGTGCATTCAGGCCTAGCTACCACACATTTATCAATCTCTTCATGATCTACCACATGATATAATGCATACAAGTGGATTGTGATAAAAATATGTCAATCATATAGCCTCAGATCATAATTATTATGTTATCATGTAACCCTTTCTCAATAGTAATCCTCTCTGTGTAAGTTGCCAACAAACTTGAGTCTCAACCTCTATATATTTCTATTGGGTAGTAATATGTTTATAGTTTTAAATTTGGTATTTTATATTTGAATTATTTAAAGTAATTATAAAGTAATTTTCAAATTTTTACTTAATTTTCATATGTAGTTTTAGTATTTTAAATCATTTGAGTCAAATAGTTTTTATTTTATTTTTAGGATTAGTAAAAAACTGTCAATGTTGTAATGAAGTATTTTGTTTATGTTTCAATATTTGATTCTATGTTTGTTAAGTCAAGGGTCTATTTTTATTATTATTTTGTTAAGAACTAAAAAGTGTCAAAGTTTTTTAAGTCTTTTTATTGAGTCTTATGTTGGTCTGAATAGTAGATCAATAATTAAAATAGCCTTTATAAGTGTAATTGTCATTATATGTCAATTTATAGGTCATCAAAATAATAATGAGTTATTTTCATGTTGAGTCATTTTATCATTAAGACCAAGTTAATGTATATCGTCAAAGTCAATATTTGGTCATCAAAAGATTTAAAAATGTCAAGAGTCATTTTTTAAGAATGTGTCAAAAATGTCAAAGTCAAATTTCCATCCTTGTAATTAATGCAATTTTAGGTGACCCCAACATCCAATTGTCAAATCATATGTCCAAATTATGGGGGGGTCTTATCTTTTGAAAATGATATGCAAAAATTGAGCTTCAAGACTTCATCAATTAAGTAAGCAACTTTTCATGAAGGAGCTTGGAGGCAACATAGGAAGGAGGCAATTTAAGCTTCTATTTAACCACTAGAAATGGTCCCACTTATGTTTTAGTGCCATGTGTTTTTCAGTTGTGTGGTGTGGATTTTAATTTTTTTGGCTTTTTAATGTGGTGTGAAAATAAGAATAGATGTGTATTCCTGTTCACTTGTGATTATTCCTCATGTAACCCCTTTAGTATAAACATTATATAATGTTGATCAAAATGTATTGTAGCAATCCTAATGTAAAGGTTATTAGTAAACCTGTGAAAAATTATTTGTGTAAGGTTATTGGAAAACCTAGAAAATGAATTGTGTAAGGTTTATGGTGAACATGGAAAACCAATTGTGTAAGGTTTTTGGCGAACCTAACAAGTTAATTATGTAATTTTTTTGGCAAACCTAGAAAACCAATTGTGAAATGTTATTGGTACACTTGCAAAACCAATAGGGTAAGGTTATTGGTCATAATTGGGGGAAACCATTAGTGAGAAGATCATGAGCACACATAGGTGACATGCTAAAATTGAAGAATGGGATATGTTTTACCATGTAAAAAGTAAGGGGGGGGAATGTTGAGGATTAGTACTTACATGAGTGATTTTACTATGATAAATAGTTAGTGATTTACGGTATGGTAAATTACTTAGTAACATTATTATTATGTAACAATAATGCATAGTTGGTTAGCATATTATTTTTGTGAATAACAAAAATAATTTCATATATAGGTATGATTATTATTAGGAGATTGGGGAGATATTTTGGATAGAAGAATATCCTAAATTATAAGAAAGGTATTTTATATATATTTATGTAATGGTTCGAATGTAATATGCAATAAAATATTATTATTGAGTGGAATAATATATTGTGTATTTGAGTATTACTCTATGTGTTCAATTTAAACAATATCTGTGAGTTAATCTCTAGTATAAGATCATCTAATACCTAACATTGACTATGCAGGGTGGAGATCATCATCTTATCACAAGTCCCTAGGGTGCGATTACCAGGATTTCATTCACAACATTTGTACCAACTGTTAGGATCATACATATACAATTGATTACTTTTGCGTAAGCAACTAAACATGAAATTAAACCAGAATAATAAGTAACTAGAAATCAGAATCAGCAAAGAATAAGAGATACAAGAAACAATGAAAACTTGTATTAAACTCTTTCAGAAGGAAATACAATTGAAGAAATCTCTCTTTATTCCACACCTCTCAGATATACAGATCTCTTTCCCTCAAGAGTTCTCTCTCAAAATTACAAACACAATTCAGCTACTTGAATTGATTCACCCTTTTTCTCATACACAAGCTACGAAGATCTATCCCTATTATATAGAATTAGGGATCATGAGCTATGCATTCTCCATAGTTAGATACACCTCTTAATCAAAGGTTTAAATCAGTCCTGCCAAAAATAGAAATGCAGACTCAACACTAACAGTTAAAATTATCATGTAAAAAATCTGTTCATCCCACAAAAATAGACTTCTAGAATGCACAGGTGATCAACGTTGGTCCCTATCTATCTGCATATGACTAACGTCAGCTGATCCATAACCGACATCGGCATCCTCCAGTCGATCCTTGACCGATGTCAGTCGATCCTGACTGATGACGGTGACTGTGTAGTCCATCAACCTCTACATTTGCTCATCTAGTGTAGCTTTTAGCTCCACAACTCAACAATCTCCCACTTGGAGATAAATAGATGCACCTATACCTGTACATCAACATCCTCTAGCTTGTTTCTCCATCTTCAAGCTCAATCTTGAAGACCAACAAAATTTGAATGAAGATTCAACTTCTCCTTTGTTACTGGCTTTGTTAACATATCAGCAGGGTTCTTATCTGTATGGATCTTTTCCAGCTTCAACTCACCATCCTCTAATACCTTTCTAATGAAGTGGTACCTAAGCTGTATATGTTTGGTTCTTGAATGAAAGGCTGAATTCTTTGCCAAATGAATTGCACTTTGACTATCACTGTATAATTTGCAACTCTCTTGCTCCTTTCCCAACTCTTCCATGAACCGTGTCATCCATATCATTTCCTTGCTATCCTCTATGACTACAATGTATTCTACCTTCATAGTAGACAAGGCAACAACCTTCTACAACTTTGAAATCTAGCTAGCTACCGTACCACCAATAGTGAACACATATCATGTGGTGCTTCTCCTACCATCCAAGTCACCTGCCATATCTACATCTACATACCCATGTAGAGAAGTGTTTGACCCTCCATAGCATAAATGCCTACTACTGGTCCCTCTCAGATATCTGAGAATCCACTGAACTACTTTCCAGTGTTTCTTCCCTAGATTGGCCATGAACTTGCTAACAACTCCCACTGCTTGGGCAATATCAGGTCTAGTACATACCATTGCATACATCAAGCTCCCAACTGTGGAAGCATATGGAACTCTACTCATGTACTCCACCTCATCATGTGATTTAGGACACTGTTCTTTGCTCAACTTGAAGTGTCCAGCCATAGGTGTGCTTACCGGTTTTGCATCTTGCATATTGAACCTTTCCAACACCTTGTTCACATAATCCTCTTGAGACAAAATCAAATTGTGATTTTTCCTGTCTCTCTTAATACTCATGCCAAGGATTTTCTTTGCTGCTCCTAAATCCTTCATGGCAAATGTGTGAGCTAATTTTACCTTAAGCTCAATAATATCCTACATGTGTGAACCTGCAACAAGAATATCATCTACATACAACAACAAGATAATATATCTACCATTATCCAATCTCTTAAAATAAACACAATGGTCAGATTGACATCTACTAAAGCCATGCTCTGTCATAAACCTGTCAAATCTCAAATGCCATTGTCTTGGAGCCTGCTTCAGACCATATAAGCTTTTCTTCAACCTGCACACAAGTTTCTCCTTACCTTTGACCTCAAAACCTTTTGACTGCTCCATATATATTTCTTCATCCAAATATCCATGAAGAAATGCTATGTTAACATCAAGCTGCTCAAGATGCAAATCCTCAATAGCAACTAAAGACAATACAGTCTGAATAGAAGTCATTTTTACTACAGGAGAAAAAATTTCACCAAAATCAATACCTGGTTTCTATGCAAATCCCTTTACTACCAACTTGGCCTTATGTCTCATTTGTCCATTCTCACCTTCCTTTAACCTGTAAAGCCATTTTTTTTTAGTGTTTTCTTTCCGGCTGGCAACTCAACCAAATCCCACATTTGGTTCTCTTTCAAGGAATCAATTTCTTCATTCATGCCAAGCTCCCACTATTTATGGGATTCTACTTGCATTGCCTCATCAAAACTTTCTGGTTCTCCACCATCAATGAGAAAAAAGTAGAATAATGAAGGGGAATAATGAATTAGAGGTTTACTTACCCTTTCTGACCTCCTCATGGGCATTTGAGACTCATTCAATGCTTGCTATCCACCCAAATTCTCTGTCAGTGATCGATCTCGATCATCTCTGGGTCTATACCTGACCAACATTGGTTCCATTTGATCGATGTTAGTTCCTGCCTGATCGACGTTGGTTACTGTCTAACCGATGTCGGTTCTTGTCTGGTTGACATCAGTTCCTACCTGACCAATGTCAGTGTCTATGTTTTCCTATCTGTGAAAATTCTTTCTTGTGAGCTCATTTTGGATCATCACCTCATCCAAATCAACGTTGCCCTGCTCAGAATTATTCAGCTTCTTGAGCTGATCACTGTACATCACCTTCTCATTGAAAACAACATCACAACTTCTAATAATTTTTTTAGTTCCTAAATTCCACAACCAGAATTTGAAATCTCTAGAGCTATAACCAATGAAAGTGCATTGCATAGATTTAGCATCCATCTTCTTTCTATTTTCTTTATCAATGTGTACAAAACCTTCAGAACCAAAAACTCTAAGAAATGAAAGATCTAACTTTGTACCTATCCAAGCTTCTTCTGGAATTCCACCATCCAGAGTAGTAGAAGGTCCTCTGTTAATCAGGTAAACCACAGTGTCTACAGCCTCTGCCCAAAACTATAAGGGCAAACCAGCATGCAACCTCATACTCCGTGCATGCTCCATTATTATTCTATTCATCCTTTCAGCAACTCCATTTTGTTGAGGTGTCCTTATAACCATCCTTTCCCTACGTATTCCACTCATAAAACAGTAACTTTTGAATTTATTGCTACATTACTCACCACCATTGTCAGATTTAAGGCACTTCAATCTCAAACTTGTTTCACTCTCAACCAAAGCTTTCTATCTAGTAAATATGTCAAAAACATTAGATTTCTTCTTTATGCAATAAACTCATACCTTTCTTGTAGCATCAACAATGAAAGTAACATAATACTGTGATCTTCAAATAGAAGCTACCTGAGTTGGTCCCCACATATCTGTGTGAACAAGCTCCAACTTGTGCTTCTTCTTTGTTGACCCAGTTTTGAGAAACCTCACTCTCTTCTATTTTCCAAAAATACAATGCTCACAAAAATCTAGATCTATGCTTTTCAAATCTGAAAGCTTACCTTTTGACTTAAGAACAGTCATTCCCTTCTCACTAATGTTGCCAAGCCTACAGTGCCACAACTTTGCATCTACATTTGAAGTAGATAAAACAAAAGGAGAATAATCAGTAATACAATTACATAAATAGAGAGTACCTACTCTCTTACCTCTAGCTAATACAAGCGCACCCTTGGAAACCTTCCAAGATTCAACTGTGAGAGTTATTGTGCAACCTTCATCCCCCAAATTTCCTATAGAAATCAGATTCCTCTTCACGATGGGTACATGCATGACATCCTTCAACACCCATGTGTTTCCATTCTGCAATTTCAGTTGCACTTTTCCTTTGCAAACAATTTTACAAGGCTCATCACCCCCTAAATAAACATTTCTAAAATCTCCCTGGACATAATCATTGAAAAATTCTCTATTTGGGGTTGCATGGAAAGAGGCATCAGAATCTAAAACCCAAGATTCTATTCTATTATCCAAAAAAAGTGTAAAAGCATCTTGTGCTTTGTTTCTTCTTTACCTTCATGCTGATTTTCTTCTTTAACTTTCAACCAACAATCTTTCTTTGCATGCCCTATCTTTCCACAATTCTAGCAGGTTATTTTTCTTCCATTTTTGGATTTGGATCTACTTCTCATCTTTGACTTAGACCTTGATCTCCCTTGCTTTCCCTTCTCTTTTTTCCTTCCCCTGCTTTCAATACTTAAAGCGTTACCTGATGTTTCCCCCGTGCTTTTCCTGCGAGTTTCTTCATTCAAGATTACACTAACAACATCATCTACTTTTAAGATATTTGAAGCAGATGTAGTATTACTAACTGCCATTACCAAACTATGTCAACTTTTAGGTAAAGAGCATAAAATTAAGAGAGCCTTAATTTCATCATCAAAAACTATTTTGACTGAATTTAACTGATTTACTATTTCATGGAAATCATTAAGATGACTAGATACAGATCCACCTTCCTGCATTTGCAAATTAAATAATTGCTTCATAAGATATACCTTATTTGAAGCTAAGGGATTTTCATATAAATTTGCCAAAGTATCCATTAACTCTACCATTGTCTTTGCTTGTGATAAGTTGGAAATCACAGAAGATGCCAGACTCAACCTTATAGATCCCAGAGCCTTTCTATCAAGAACATTCTATTCTTCATCTTGCATATCTATGGGCTTGCTTGAAACCCCACCCAATGATAAGTACAGATCTTTCTGATATAGATAATCTTCTATCTGCATCCTCCACAGTTGATAATTCTTGCCGTTAAACTTCTCCATTCTTAGCTTACTTTTTTCTGCCATTGCTTTACTCTCAATCAGAAACCCCTGTGAGTGACCTGTAATCAACACACACTAACCCAATCTGATACAACCTGTTAGTGAACCCAAGCTCTGATACCACTTGTTAGGATCATACATATACAATTTAAACATAGAATTAAACTAGAATAATAAGTAACTAAAAATTAGAATCAGAAAAGAATAAGAGATATAAGAAACAATGAAAACTTGTATTAAACTCTTCCAGAAGGAAATACAATTGAAGAAATCTCTCTTTCTTCCACACCTCTCAGATGTACAGATCTCTTTCCCTCAAGATTTCTCTCTCACAATTACAAACACAATTTAGCTACTTGAATTGATTCACCTTTTTTCTCATACACAAGCTATGAAGATCTATCCCTATTATATAGAATTAGGGATCATGAGCTATGCATTCTCCACCGTTAGATACACCTCTTAATCAAATGTTCAAATCAGTCCTACCAAAAATAGAAATGTGGACTCAACACTAACAATTAAACTTATCATGCAAACAATCTATTCATCCCACAAAAATAGACTTTTAGAACACACAAGTGACCGACGTCGGTCCCTGTCTGTCTGCATATGACCAACGTCAGCCGATCCATAACCAACATCGGCATCCTCTAGTCGATCCTTGACTGATGTTGGTCGATCCTGACTGATGACGACAACTGTGTAGTCTAACAACCTCTGTATTTGCTCATTTGGTGTAGCTTTTAGCTCCACAACTCAACACCAACCCTGTTATCTGATGGGGTATACAAATTAAGGCTATGTTAGTGGTATCATAGTTGAAATTTCCCTTTAAGATTGATTTGTATAGTAACACTTCATTAAAATATTATAAATGAAATGGTCCTAAAGGGACAAGACACTTTGGTTAATGGTCCTTTAAATAATGACATCCAATTGATAGATTTTTATGCCCATGTACTACAAGGTATATTGGGACCATCTAGAAAGCCAAGTAAATATTTTAAGAACTTCTTATGCTACAAAACATTCATTGATGTAGGGGTGTAAAAGTAACTACCCCCAAATATTAACTTACTCATACAGACCTTTTGAGATAAGGGTAGGATTAAAACACTAGTGATAATTGTAATAATTCTTTAAATAATCTTAAAATTTATAATCCTCTATCAAGGTGAGCATATATAAGGATCAAATGAGTTTGATTCAAACCCATGTCAATTATTATAATTACCTTGTAATTCCTATGTGTTAATGCTTGATTATTATGTCAAAGCCTTGTTTAGTCTTAAAACCAAATCTAACAAAAAAAAACCAAGTCGAAAGTCCAAACATATTATGATACATACTCACACAAGAAGGCATTACTCTACTAAAAATTTTGGTCAAAAATTACTCATGCCATATCAAAAATTGTCCAAGTGCCTACCTTTCTTATCTAAACCATGTTTTTAGGTAATTCAATTTAAATCAAGGTCTAGATCTAATCCTAGTTATAAATTTAGACCAATTCAAGACTAAAATCTAAATTCTTGTCTAAATTGTGTTGTTATGCCATCAATATTGTTGTAACCAACATACCCCCATTCCTATTTTACAATAGGGACCCACTATGTTCTAAAAAGGTCCAGGCCTATCTTGAAAGTCTTATTCCAAGAGAGATTTATATGTTTCACCTAAATTTGTTATTTGGTAAACATAGATAAACATGTCTATTTATTCATATTAACCTACTAATACTCTTCAAAAGTTTTGTGTATGTATAGGTTTTTGGTAGATGCACAATTTTCCAAGTCCTAGGTTGTGGAATTAGGTCTTCATAACTTTTGTTTGGAGCCTATCTTTGGTATTATTCACAATTTCACACCTATATGAGCCTTGTAATAAATTTAATCTTCAGGGCTTTTGTTCATAGGTCTTGTTTGGAGCTTTTGTTTGTAAGTTTTAAGAAATGTTGCATTTTTACATTTACTCTTTGAAGAAAATGTTTAGAATTTGTATTTCAAGATTTTAATCTTCAGATAAATTATTTGGCATGTTGGTCTTTAAAATTTTGTTCTTTGGAATTTTTTTTTGTAGGAATTATTTAGAGGAATTAGTCTTTGGAAAAATTATTCAAAGGAATTGGTTAGAAAAAGTTTTCAAGACTGTTGTTCAGAAGATTTGTTCACTTCATAAATTCTATTTTAACACAACATCCAACTTCTAGATCTTGAAAGCCTCCATGGCATAGGTAGACTGAAGTGAAAAGAGTGACATAATGACACTTGGCAAAAGGCAATGATCTAGCATTATTTTTAACATCTACTGTGCATACATGACATACCCACCAAATGAAGTGGTAAAGTTCAAATTGAATAAACAAAGTAAGTTTATAGACATTGGACATTAATGGTGCATGTACTAGAATTTAATGCCAAAGCTATATCAATGAATTAGAAACAAACATCATGCTCATTGATCACAAACTAAATTTAATCTCACTTGCTTCCTTGCTTATAAGCCCTAGCTACTTGCATTTTGATTGTATAGTGCATCCAGGAGAGCCTGGCTACTAAATTAAATAACTAAAACTTTGCCAACCCAATCAATTAGCTATAGTGTCCTCATCTAATACATTCTAAGGATTCCTTCTCCCATCTAGATTCTCCATTAAGTATTCAATAGAGTACAAAGACACTGTCTTTAATCTAGTAGTGTTCAAAAATGATTACCTCAATTACTTAGCATTGTGGGAAGAATTCCACAAATTGAATGCACACACTCATGAGGATAATTTGACACCAATTCAAAGATAATTTTATGTGGACCTCCTCCCCCTCAAATGATATGGACTACATTTTATAGCGGTAAAGCCTGAGGTTATGCCATGCATATACCTCCTACGAGACTTGTTCTTCACTAGTAAAGTGATTGAGGGTACATTCTTACACTGTTTAGATCACAAAACCATCATATCATGCATATTTGGGGATGAGTTATAGAGGTATTTATCCCTTCATATCATATATGCTACATATAACATGAACATAATAGTTTTATGGAAAAATTAGAACTCAATTGAGAAAAAATTAAGCAAGTAGATGATCCAAGGAGAGACTATTAATCTCAAGGAGAAGTAGTCAATTCCATTGAATAAGTTTTAGATGGGATTAAATATCTAGATGGCCCTCTTGAAGTGGTTATATACATATCCTAGCATAAAATTCCTTCACCTTGAATGGGTTACATTGTTGGACTTACTAATGATCTCAAAGTTAACATTTGCTTTGGGTGACATAATTAGTGTTAAGCTACAAGAACAAGTTCTCCAAAAGGATAAGAGGCCTCAAAGGGTCCATTCATATATGATGTATCACTATTTAGATGTTATGTTGGGCATAATTTATATGCATAATGGGTCACTCTAGAGCCCAGTGCCAGGCTTCATTAAGAACCATATATGTGATTCATAATCTTTTATGCACATATATACTTATACCAGGTATATCACTCATATTTTAGAGGATGTATGCACTTAGGTTTGGATGGACATTCATAAATCCACACTACCATTGTAGACACATTGATGGCCAAAGGGTATTACTTGATATATCCTAACTACATTGTGATTATGGTCATATGACATAAGATTTCACCCCTATATATGCCCAAATATGTACCAAATAAACTAGTAGAGCAAGAGATAACTTAACAAATTTGGTGGAGGATGGATGAATATATGAATAAGAATAATAAGAGTTCCTTCCATGACTTTCACCTCATGATTGGCAAAATATTTTATGTAAATTACAATCACTTTTACAAAGCTGGCAGATACATGGAATACTACTCAATAGCCATATTACCACATATGGACTGGGATCCCCATGGTAAAATTAAAAAAACACATTAAAGGCCTTGGTATTTCATACCAACACAAGCCTTATGACCATAATTTATTATTTATCAATGTTGAGTGATGCCCATGTCAAAAATATGGCATAGATATCAGAATTGGACGAGAAACTCTTGAAAATCATTCAAGGGGAGCCCTCTATTTCAATTACAGATGTGCACATTAGAATCCCACCCATAGGAATATGGGTTTCCACTAATATTTTTATTAATATTCCCTCTCAACCATTAGTCGATCAAGGGGAGCCTTCACAGACATTCCCCACGATATTGAAGGTTATAAAGAAAGAGCTTAAAGTAGTTAAAACTTCACTTGGAGGAGCTCAAGATAATCCAATTTTACTTAACTCTTCAAAATTGGAAGGCCATGCCCAACCTGTTACTACATTATCCTAAGAGATTGCTATTGTGGTTACCTTAATCACACCCACACAGGAGGCCTCCTCTATAGCTTATAAAGTTACTATTTATTATAAGAGGAAGCAAAGAACTCACATCCTTCCACAAATTCTTATTATTAAAGCAATATCAATAAAATTACCATCAAGAGAGAAACATGAAGTAGGAGGTGAGTCTATAAATGAGGAGGAGGATCTAAAAAAAGACAAGGTCTTGAGCCTCCAAGACACCAAAGGAAAAACACCACTACATGGAGAACAATCAGGTGAGGATGCATCTCCTTTAGTTTCTACCAATCCCATTGTGTCTTTATTTCCCCTTTGTCTATTGGTTCATTTTAGTCTGTTTCTAATAATCCTAGTGTTCCCCCTTCCCTTATGGTACCTAAAGTAGAGGCTTTTACCTCTTAGCCTAGTATCCAACCATATTTGGTTGTTTCAAAGGTAGAGGATGTTTCCTCTATGCTTGCTGTCTCCACTTCCCCAACATTTCCTAGTATTCTAAGTGTGTCTTATGTATTCATTTCTCATGTTTCCACTATGGTTACTTAAACCATTTACTCAACACCCCCAAAGACCAAAAATAAGGCATCCAAGAAATTTAGGGGAGCATTGGCAAACTCACAACTACATGTATCATATACTCTATTAGGTGTGCTAGTACCTCCCTCCAGTTCTTCTCAAGACACCACTATAATAACCTCGAAGAAGGTTAGAAATAAGAAACAAGTGTATACATTCCACCCATTATGTCAATATGGGGTTGTGGACTGGTTTAATATAATTTGCCTTTCCCTTTCTGACCCATTGCTTGAAAAGGCCGTGAAGTAGTCCTCAATAGATATATTGGTTGAGACTATAGCTTAGGACATTCAACCAATGGACTCAACCCAGTTGGTCATCCTATAATGGGCAATTGATTTGGAATAATAGGCTTCTCAAATACCAAATATTACAATCACACAGTTGCCCACAGTGAACTCCATATTTAACAAATCCACAAGGAATGTCCAAAGGGTGAATAAAAGGAAAATTGAAGATGGGGATAGAAGAGGGGTAATCTTAGAAGAAAGGTTAGAAGTGTTCACCTTGTATAAGAGAGAGAAAAATAAATTAGGGCAATCCCCCTACATTGAGGATTTCAAATCCTATTTTGAGACACACACGGATGCTCTACTTGAGGTCAAAGAAGGAATAAAGATAACAAGGAAAGAGCTTGAGTAAGAGTTAGAACAAGTTAGAGAATAACAACAAATAAGTCATGTTCCCATATAGATCAAAAAAGATATATAGAGTGTAACATCAAGACTATACAACATATTGGATGCCATTACTATAATGAGATCTGAATTAGCTCTTTAGATCATTTAAACTACCAAATAATTTAACTCTTCAAATCAAGATGAGAATAGGTTGAAACTCCTCATTATTTACACAAAAAAAAGATGTATGGCCACCTCAATCTGATGACACCATTGAAGGCTTAAAATTCCCTCAACTCAGTGGTCATTAAGATGCAAGAGGCAAGAGAGTGGGTTAAAATAGTTGAGGCAATAATGCCCAAGTATACAAAACATGAGAACCTCATTTTGTAAATTCTATAGGAATTGAAGCTATTGCAAGTAAGAGACTCTATGGTCAGGGTAATAAGTAGAGACAATTTTTACCAACTTCTTCAACAGGCCTCAACCAGCTTCAAGTAGAACCTATAGGGATTGACATTAGAGGAGATTGAAGTAGAGTTGAATTTTACATGGAATAAAGTTACTAAAGTAGAGATATTCAAGATCAAATTTAAGAATATTAAATTTGAACATGCACGACTATTAGAATAAATAAATAAGGTACACATACCCCCACTTTTGAACATGGATATCATTAGGTACCAACACGATGTCGACAAAAAGTATTTTCAAGAGTTAGAATCCAAAAATAAAACCAACACTTCAACTTCTAGTTCAGTTCAAGGTACTAATTTGGTACCTACCACAACAATAAGCCGTGTTATGTAGTCACCCAGTAAACCTTAGTTAAAGGCTAATTTTATATTTAGTAATGTATATAATTTTAATCTCTATGATTATAGTTTACCTACACTTATTATATGAATTAAAAATTTTACTTGAACTATTTGTGAGCATGCACATGTTGCATTGCATTATACAGACTGACTTATTTTTGACATAGTTGTAAATAATCGTAAACATGCACACATGTAATTTTGACACTAAATTTAGAATTTAATTTATAATTACTTGATGTAAATATGAATTTTCATGAATTTGGAGGATGAGGTGACCCCTCCCCAAGTATATATATTCATGTAATCCCTCATTATAAAAGGTCACAAAATTTATCAATATAAGAAGAGATCATGTTTGGTTGTCATGTAACTATGTGCATGTACTTGCCTTCCATCTCTATGTAATTAATATATTTTTTTCTTTAGGTTGTTTTAATTCAATAATTTAAAGTGTGAAAAATTTATGGATAATTCTCTTTGTTATCATTGATATATGTTGATTTTAGATGTGCAAAAGCTATTGAATAGTTAAAAAGTATTATTTATTTTTAAGTATTTGGTTGACTATTTAAACTTTATAAAGTGTGAAATAGTGTTTCCATTTGATATAGTTTTATAGGTGTGTGTCATATCTACCCTATATACCTTCTTGGTGTGAGTTGTAATCCCCTGAGTAAGGGTGTGCAATAACTACTCATAAAGGAGTAACCTTTAGTTGAGACCATTAAGTTTTAAATACCATTTTTCATCCTAGACTACCTAATTATGTTGGTTTGTAAGTGTGCAATAACTACAAAAAAAATCATTAGTTATAACAACACTTTTACACAAAGGAACCAACCCAAGAAGTGACCCCTTGAAACCATAGATCCTTATTTTGTGCTCTACTCTTCCTTCCTTTTGAATTTTCTTTGACTAAGATTTAACGACTCTAGAATAGATTCCATCCATCTATCCAATTTACTTAGGTTTTAATTTATTTACTAGGATTAATTTCACTATAAGCACACCCAATTAATAACCTGTATTCTCATCTTGATATTCCACCACCACATTTTTTAACCCATACCTAAAAATCATGCCCTATAGTGGAGTTTACCTCCATTGAGATCCTAAAATGTTAGAGGTTACCTTCTTAAATCTGAGGATGTACACAAGATACACATCAACAAGAAAGAATCTAGTGATAGAGGGAGGGGAACTTGTGTAACTTACCTAAATAATAATTTATCCCATACATTTGAGTTGCACGAGAGACATCCAAGAGAGTTACTAGGTCTAGGGCCCAAGCCAACCTTTTGGTTTCCCCTTTGTCAACACATACAAGGCCTAGAACTATACTGATTATTCCCAATAGACTTTAGGATAGGACACCTTCTCCAGTAAGAAATATACATCCCATCAATCATCTTATGGCCAAACAACCTTGGTTATTTGGATATGTCATTGTTTTCCTAGGGGATGTGCATAATTTACCAAGGAATCCAGAGAAGTATCTACCTTTTTCTCCCCCTTAAGAGGAAGAACTATAGAGGAAAATATCAAGTATTTCAAGGTTTATTTGAGGTTAATTAATGTTATTGATGAATATGTTGTATGTAGGATTTTCCCATTTACTTTTCAAGATGATGCCTATGATTAGTACCTCAACCTTCAAGAAAACTCAATTACTTCTTAAAATGCATGTAGAGCACTTTTTTTTGCCTAATTTGGACAAGTTCCTAGCCCTGCCCTAGTGTATCAACATTTCACTAGTATGAAGAGGGAACCTAATGAGCTAATTTAGGATTTCAACATAAGGTTTGAAAAAATATACACATGGCTAAGTCTAGCCTACAAACTAGATGGATCATTAGTATTGGAGATGTATAATAATTCCTTGGATCTAATCATTGCAATGTTATTATGAAGAGTTTTTACTACCACCACTATAGTTTTAGCTTATGAATAAGGTATAAATATTTATAGATAAGTAAATCCTCAAGTACCAATCACCCCCAATATTAATGTTGGTTTTATAGCCCTAAATCTAGTGTTTCATGTTAATCAAAATGTTCATACATTCAACCAAAATAAATTATATGCACTACCTCGTCTAATGCAACAAATGCCCAATCATAAATATGGTTATATGAATATTCAGGTACAAATGAATAATCATCAGTATAATTAACATTTAATTCCATCTAATACTATAGTTACATAGGGTGTTGATTCTACCAAATCAGAACTAGATTCTATACAAAGAATGGTACAGAAGTTGAGCAATGCATAGGAAGATGGGTAATGATACTAGATAGAATAATAACCAAAATTATGGGTTTTAAAGATATAATATATCTTTCAATTGGTTTGGAAATAATATAGAACATCAACAACCCATCAAGTTTCCAGAAATCAACATGGTAGAAATATCTCTATCCAACTGGTGTAGAGTCTATAATACATCATAACATGGTGAAATTAAATGTGTGTAATTTTGTGTAGCATTTGACATCTTCAAAAGGGAGATGGAAAGGCAATATTTGATGAACAACCCACTATATTTTCACCTAAAAGTTGGTTCCTCAAACACTGCCATGGTATTTAAAACACATGAGTCTTCTTTTTTTAGGAAAATATGATAATGAACTAGAGGATAACTCTAATGAAACACATTCCTTATATAAATATCAAAAGAGTAACTACAATATGAATAACATGTAGCCTTTCAAAACATCTACTCCTAAAAAAAAAACCACTGTTCCACCAAATATAAGGGCTAACAATAATCTACCTCCCCTAAAAGGAATGAATATCCCTAGAATAAGGAGGAACATAAAAAATGAGGGTATAACATTGTTGAATACATGAATAAGATTAAAACCAAAATCACTCTTCATGAATTGGATAAGATATCTAAAAAAAAAGAGCTCCTATGGAGGTCCATGACAGGAAAGTCAACTATAGAAAAGATAAAGGTTGTTCATACTAATGTCATAGACAAGAGCATACCAAAAGTTACTCATTTATTATTGACTATTAGTGTATTTAGAAAGAGAATTCATAATTGTTTAGTCAATTTTGGATATTTGGCTATGATAATGACAACTTCCATTCAACAAAATCTTAGATTGACTACAAGCCCATCAAAGAGGATGGTTTCACAGCTAGATAAGATAGTGGTGCCTGTAGGAAGAGAAATGAACAATTACACATACAAGTAGCACCTAAAACATGAGTATAAATGACAATTGACATACTTGTAGTGGATATCTTAGAAGGATATGGACTCCTCCTCAACAAAGACTGGTCCAAGATGTTGAATGGGTATATAAAAATAGACTTCTCTCATATTTGGTTTCCAAGGAGGTGTTGCAAACCAAATTCAAATTCATTGAGAGCCAAGAATAAAGTAAATTATTACTAAATATAATACTAATAATGAATAAGAAACCTAAAAATTCCCCAACCTAGGATTTATACCTTTACAAAAAAGCATGAGGTGCAATAACCAAAAGTTTAGGGACCTTCCCAGTTATGGACTCTCCACTTTGACAGTGTAAGATCCAAGTAAGGATTAGACATAGTGTTGAATTGGTGGATCCACAAGGTAAAAAATACCTAGTAGCATATAGATTATAGTTCCCTTATATGAATAACATAATTGAGTAGGAGACACTCATTTTTGGATTGTATTTTGCTCTCAAACATAATGTCAAACCACTATTGATATATGGACATTTAGAATTGGTAGTCAATTAAGTCAAAGACACATACCAGTGCAAGATATCATACTTGAAGAGGTAAAAACATAGATCTTGGGATTTAATCGAGCCATTTTAGGATTTTAATATATTTTCTATTTTTAGAGAACATAATTGAGCTGTTGACTCACTAGATGCTTCAGCTACCAACTTGGAACCTCTACAAGAATCCAAGTTAAAGAGATTATCCATTGAAATAATGCATTGTGCTTCTGTTCCTAACAACATGGAAAGTTTCTAAGTCTTTGATGATGACCAGTATATCATCTAGTTCTTGACTAACTCAGGATAATTTGAGTCTCAAATCATTAATGACAAGGATATTAGTTATCTATGCCAAGAGGAATTAGGGGAAGAGGGAGTCATTTAGTTGAAATAAAACCTCCTTCATTAGGAATGGTTTCCTTGGAAAGGAAATTTGATTTGGATCCTTAAGAATAACAACAAAGGTAGCCAAAATTAAATGAATAGGAGTTCAAAAAGGAGAATTTAGAAGATGAGTATGATCCACACTACATTAACATTTGTCTTATCTATACTTCAAAATAAAGATAAAGGGTGAAGAATTTACTCACCCAGTACAAAGATGTGATTACATGGACATATGAAGACTTGAAGGTTTTTAACCTAAGGATCATCACCCATATAATCGTATTGAATTCAGACCACAACTTTTTTAGGAAAAGACAAAGGATGGTAAATCTTATCTTGGAGCCTCTTATTCAAAAAGAAGTGGAAAAGTTACTAAATGCAAAAATAGTTTTCCCAATTAGACATTCTACTTGGGTAGATAAATTAGTTACATCTAGGAAGAATGGGGAAATTAGGATTTGTGTTTATTTTATAAACTTGAATAAAGTTTATGAGAAATACAACTATCATTTACCTTTCTT
This sequence comes from Torreya grandis, assembly GCA_037957365.1. Classification (NCBI taxonomy): domain Eukaryota; kingdom Viridiplantae; phylum Streptophyta; class Pinopsida; order Cupressales; family Taxaceae; genus Torreya; species Torreya grandis. The sequence goes on along the minus strand of JARHVA010000693.1, from coordinate 1,265,612 downwards.
GGATGAGGTCATCCAAATAGTGAGTGGTTCAGGAATGATGTCTTTCTTGGATGGATTTTTCAGGATACAACCAGGTGCTAGTTGATTTAAAGGATAGAATGAAGATTGAATTCACCATAAAGTGGGGTAATTATGCATACAAGAGGGTACCATTTGGCCCAATTAATGTAGGAGATACCTTTTAGCATGCCATGAATCATGAATTCCAAGGGATAATAGGTAAATGTATAATCATCTATATGGATGACCTCACTATTTTCTCAAAAACCATAACTAATCATGTAGACCACTTATAGTTAATATTTGAAAGATGTATAATGTTTGGTATCTTTCTAAACCCTAATAATAACATTTCAACATCACTGAAGGCAATCTCATGGGTCACATCATCACCAAAGATAGAATTATAATTAACTTGGATAGAATTTAGGTGATATCAAAGATTACATTCCAAAATAACAAAAAGGATCTCAAATCTTTCTTTGGGAAGATAAATTTTATATCAGGCTTTGTAAAAATTGTTAGACCTTTAAATGTAGTGCTCAAGAAAGATTCTAAAGTGTCATAGAAAATAGAGGATCGTAAGTCTTTTTAAGAAATTAAAGATGCAATATCTTAGGCCCCTATACTGACAAGTTTAGACTTTACTAAATATTTCTTCTTGTATTTATTCAATTTATAACATACCATTATCATTGTGCTTACCCAGAAGAAATATGGATGTGAATACCCTATTGCATTCATGAGCACAAACTTGAAGGAAGCAGAACTCAAGTATTCTATGATAGATAAGAAAATCTTTGCCTTTGTAAAAGTGGTAAAGAAATTTTGACATTACATCCTGAGGAATAGAACCATTGCCATTGTGCTAGATCCTACTGTCAATCTCACTTTAGATCAAAAAAATTGGGAGAACATAGATAAAATGGATGGAAAAATTATAGAAGATCGACATAGATATCAAGCCTATCAATATTATTAGGGGTCAGGGTGTCACTCAGCTCATGACTGAGCCTAAAATATGAATCACCATTGAAGAGGTTTGTGAAACCCAAGTATCTTAAGGAGATTTATATACTAACATTATTCAATACTTAATCATAAGTAATTGTTCCCCATAACTCAAGATAGAATAGAGAAAATCTTTGAGGTTCAAATTTGATCATTATATGATCAGTAAAGGGGTTAACTATAGAAGAAATTATGAAGGCATATACTTGAGTGTGTATCATGGGAAGAAGCTCAATAAATTATGGAAAATTTACATCAAAAGATAGGCAATGGTCATCCCTCTAAAAACACCATAGTTCATAAAATCCTTAAAATATATTATTATTGGCCAATAGTCTTTAAGGATGCACATGTTCATGTAAGAACATGCTATGAATGCCAAGTCTTGGTAAAAAGAGAAGTACAAACAACAATGCCTTTGTAGATTGTTATTAAAGGAAGACCATTCATTCAATCGAGATTAGACTTCATTGGGGTCATTAATCCCAATTCTTTAGTTGGCCATAATTTTTTACTCACTACTAGAGACTATTGCACATGATAGACCAAAGCATTAATAATGATGCATTCAAGATCATAAGATGTAATTAGATTTTAGGAGAAAAACATCACAACTAGATTTGGTACCCCCATTTTTCTAGTTTATGACAATGGGGTAACATTCCAATCAACTAAATTCACTGAATGGGCCTATGGTAATTAAATCACCATTAGGTCATGATCTAGCCATTACCCATAAGGAAATGGATTTTTTGAATCTACAAACAAAAACTTAATTGATGCTATAAAAAATTAATAGTTGATAAACCTAGAGATTAGCACAATCTACTGAAGTATGCACTATTGGTTGATCAAACAAGATATAAGCATGCCCTCAAGGCTTCATCTTACTTGTTGGTATATGGATGACAAATAGTTTTCCCAATCATGCTTAAATTTTTGACATTTTAATTTATGCAAGAGTACATGGAACCAAGTGAAAAGGTGGAGACTTGACTATTAGACATAATAGAGATGAAAGATTTAAAGACTAGAGCCTTACATAATTTTAGTAAACATTACGACAATCAAAAGATGGTTTGACAAAAGAGAAAAATTCAAAGCATTCAAAATATTTGACTTGGTTATTCTATGGAATAAATCCCATGAAAATAAAGGGTATCATGACAAGTTTACCCTAATATGGATTGGACCTTATCATATTTTAGAGATCCAAGGTAAAAATGCTTTTTGTTTGAGGGATCTTCAAGGTAATGAGCTAATATATCTAGTTAATGGAAAGTTTTTGAAGCACTACTTCATGGTTGTACCATCTGGGTAAGTCCTTGAGTAAAAATAGGTATTGTGGCAAAGGTAGGAGTAGAATATATTTATTGATTTCATAGTTATATTCCCTACTTCCTAGGTTAACATTTCTTATTTTCAACATTTCATTTTTCTTAATTTAGTTCCCTACTTTCTAGATTAGATGTTTTTTATTTGTTCCATGGTAATCTGATTGACTTCCCCTAGTATGCTCAAGTAAGTTTCCAACCCATTGGACTTCCTATAACATGTTCAAAAACTAAAATATCATCATGTGGGAAAGACTCCAAACAAAGCCACATAAATTTTTTACTTGAAGGCTTTACACCCTTGCATTTAAGATCTTTAGAATTTAGGTATGCAACAAGAAAATTGATCATGACCAACATACCATTTAATGATTCAATCAGGCATATAAAGGCTACTCTTATTGCTACATACAAATTTAGATTTTTTTTAAATCATTTTCACTGAATTAAATACACCTCTCATGTTAATAATTATTTAAGGAAATAACCATTGATACAAATATAGTTGGTAGGGACAATTTGGTAAAAATTATGCTTTCATATACCAGATCACTATGGTTTGTGCTCTTCCTCTTCTAACAATATTTTACCAAAACATATATAGAAAATAAGGATCAATGTATCATAAAAGAGTGATCCATAAAATGTAAATAAAATTTGAAGGTGATCAAAGGCTCAAATGATGAAATAAGATCAATGTATCATGCATCATACAAGAATACAAGAGGAAGAAATAAAAGGAACCAAAGGTACCTTTACTAGAGCTATGGATGCCTGTTTGATAGTAGAGTAATGTTAGAGATTCCCCAATGTTAAATGTGTTTTCTCAAAAACTAAAATGAAACCTATAGTTATCCTAAGTCTCTATTGAAATCCTCATAATAAGGGTAAAAAGAAATCACTTCCTCACACATAGATCTAGGGTATGGACAAGGCAAGTATGTTGTATATGGTTTTTGGGAGTCTCTTTTATGTGTTTGATTCAATTTTTCCTTTATTAAATGGTTCATTTTTGATCTATCATTTCTAACCAAAGGTTTTAGGTTCTTAGATACTCGGGAGTATTCCCCTTGTAAGTCACCATTTATTGTACCCAATGTACCCCTATTCTTTTTTTAGAATAGGGACCCACTATGTTTTAAAAAGGTCTAGGCCTATCTTGAAATTATTATTCTAAGAGATATTTATGTGTTTCACCTAAATCTATTATTAAGTAAACATAGATGAACATGTCTATTTAGTCAGACTAACCTACTAATACTCTTCATAAGTTTTGCGTATGTACATTTTTTTGGCAAATGCACAATTTGTAAATTCCCAGATTGTGGAATTAGGACTTAAAAAAAAATTTACTCAAAAGACTATATTCAGTAGTCTTCATCATTTCAAACCTATATGAACCTTGTCATGAAGTTATTCTTCAAGGCTTTTATTCACAGGTCTTGTTCAAAACTTTTATTTGGAGCTTCTAGTTGCAGGTTTTCAAAAATGTTGTATTTTGGCATTTACTCTTCAGGATAAAATGTTCAAACTTTATATTTTAGGATTTTGGTATTTGATTAAATTATTTAGCATGTTGGTTTTAATAATTTTGGTCTTTCGTGAAATTATTCAGAGGAATTGGTCTTCGATGAAATTGTTCAGAAGAATTGGTCAATAAAAGTGTTTGGGACTTTTGTTCAAAAGATTCATTCACTTCACAAACACTATTTTAATGCAACATCCAAATTAAAACTACTAAAAGCCTCCATGGCACAGGTAGATTGAAAAAAAAAAAGAGATAGAATGACACTTGGAAAAAGGTAATGATCTGGCATTATTTTTAACGTCTATGGTACATACGTGGCATACCTGCCAAATGAAGTGGCAAAGTTTGAATTGAACAAACAAAGCAAGTTTATAGACATTTGAAATTAATTATACATGAACTAGAATTGAATACCAAATTTATATCAATGCATTAGAAACAACTGTTGTGCTCACTGATCACAAACTAACTTTGAGCTCATTTACCTCCTTGCCAATAAGCCCTAGCTACCTGCGTTTTGATCATATAGTGCATCCAAGAGATTCGAGATGATAAATTAAATAACCAAAATTTTGTCAACCCAGTCAATTAGATATGGAATCCTCATCCAAGACATTCTAAGGATTATTTCCCCTATCTATATTCTCCATTAAGGATTCAACAAAGTACAAATACACTATCTTTGATCCAGTAGTGTTCAATAATGACCATCTCAATTACTCAATGTTGTGGGAAGTAATCCACCAGGTGGATGCATCATGAGGAAAATTTGACACCAACTCAAAGATAATTAGTTACATAAATCCTCCCCCTCAAATGATAGGGACTAAATTTTGTAATGGTAAAGATTGAGGTTATGCCTGCATAGACCTCCTATGAGACTTGTTCTTCATTGGTAAAGTGACTTGGGGTGCATTCTTACACCACTTAGAACACACAAAATTCATAGCATACATCTTGAGAGATGTGTTTTAGAGGTATTTATCCCTCCTTATTATGGATGATACATATAACTTTCACATAGTAGTTTCATGGAAAAAGGAGAACTCAATTGAGAAAACATTGAGCAAGTGGATGATTCCAAGAGAGACTATCAATCTAAAAGAGAAGAAACTAATGCTTGTAACTAAGTTCTTGATGGGAATACATATTACGATGGCCCTGCTAAATTGGTTATATGTCTACCCCAAAATAAAATCCCTTCACCTTGAATGGGTTCTATTGCTAGACTTACTAATGACATCAAAGTTAACATTTGCCCTAGATGAGGCAATTAGTGTTAATCTGTGATAACAAGTAATCCATAAGGATAAGAGGCCTCAAGGGGGCCATTTATATATGATGTCTTAAATTTTATATGTATTTTTGGGCATAGTTTATATGCATAATGGGTCACTCTAGATCCCATCTCCATACTTCATTAAGAATCATATATGTAATTCATATTTTTCTATGCACATATACAATTATACCAAGAACATCACTCACATTATAGAGGATGTATAACCTTAGGTGTAGATGGACATTCATGAATCCCCACTACCTAGGGTATCCAAGAGAATCATAGATACATTGATGGATAGAGGGCATTAATGTATATATCCTAACTACACTATGATTATGGTCATGGGCCACAAGGTTGCACCCCTACATTTCCCCAAATATGTACTAGATAAACTAGTAGAGAAGGAGATGGCCTACCAACTATGGTGGGGGATAGATTAATATATGAATAATAATGAAAATAAGAGTGTCTTCCATGGATCTCACCTCATGTTTGATAGATTTTGTTATGTAAATCATAAACACTTTTACGAGGCTAGAAAATACATGGAATACTATTCACTAGCCACACTACCACATAGGGATTGGGATCCCCATGGTAAAGTGAAAAATCACATTTAAGACCTTGGTATTCCATAACAACACAAGATTTATGACCATGATTTCCTATTTCTCAATGCCAAGAGTGATGCCCATGTTAAAGAAAGGGCACAAACATTAGGATTGCCAGAGGAACTCTTGAAAATCATTCAAGGGGAGTCCTCTATTTTAATTGTAGATGTGCACACCAGATTCCCACCCACATTAGGATGGTTTTACACTAATTTTTGGATTAACCATCCATATCAACCATTAGTGGATCAAGGGGAGCCTTCATAGAAATTTCCCATGGCATTAGAGGTTGTAAAAAAAGAGCCCAGAGTAGCTAAAACTTCATTTGAAGGAGTTCAATATGATCCAATTTTCCTTGACTCTTCAGAATCAAAAGGCCATGCCCAAACTATTGATACATCATCCCAATATACTTTTATTTTAGTTACCTTAACCACACCCACATAAGAGGCCTCCTCCATAGCTGAGAAAGTTACTATTTGTTATAAGAAGAAGCCAAAAGCTCACATCCCTCCACAAAGTCCAACTATTGAAGTAATATAACTAGAAAGACCATCAAGAGAGTAGCATCTAGTAAGAGGTAAGTCTACAAATGAGGATGAGGAGCTACAAAGAGCTAAGGTTTTAACCCTCCAAGATACCAAATGCAAATCACCACTATGTGGAGAATAATTAGGTGAGGGTGTAGCTCCTTTAGTTTCTACCACTCCCATTATGTCTTTTGTTTCCCCTTTGTCTATTGGTTTATTTGAGTCTATTTATCTTAATCCTAGTGTTTCCCCTTACCTTATGGTAGATAAAGTAGAGGTTGTTTCCTCAGTGTCCCACCATATTTTATTGTTCCAAAAGGTAGAGGATGTTTCTCTTACCCTTGTTTTCTCCACTTTCCCAACATTTCCTACTCCTCTAGTTGTGTCTTTTGTATTCATTCCTCCTATTTACATTGTGGTTAATTCTACCACTACCCCAACACTCCCAATTACCAAAAATAAAGCATCTAAGAAATCCAAGGGAGAATTGGCAAGCCCAAAACTACACATATCATCTACTCAATTAGGTTTTCTAGTGCCTCCCTCTTGTTATTCTCAAGACACAATTATAATAACATTGAAGAAGGCTTGAAAGAAGAAATAAGTGTATACAGTCCACCCATTTCCTTAATATGGTGGTGTGGACTCAGTATGGTGGTGTGGACTAGCCTAGGATAATCTAGCCTTCCCTTATTGACCCATTGCTTGAAATGCCTTGAAGCAGTCCTCAGGAGATCTATTGGTTGAGACTACAACTTAGGACACTCAACCAATAGACACAACCCAATTGATAATACCATAATGGGAAGCTAATTTGGAATCACAAGCTTCTCAAAGGCTAAATCTTATAATCACATAACTACCAATAATGAGATCCATATTTGACAAATCCATATGGAGTGTCCAAAGGGTGAAAAAAAGGAAAATTGAAGATGATGCTGAAAGAGTGGTGATCTTAGAGGAAATTAAAGAAGTGTTTACTTTGTTTAAGAGAAATAATAGGAAATTTGGATAGTCCTCCTACATTGAGGATTTCAAAATCTATTTTGAGACACACAAGGATACTCTGCTCGAGTTCCATGAAGGAATAGAAAAAGAAAGGAAAGAGCTTGAGAAAGAGTTAGAAAAAGTTAGGGAATAACAACAAATAGTTCATGTTCCCATACATATTGAAATAGATGTGCAGAGTGTAGCATCAATACTGCACACCATATTGGAGGCCATTATTGAAACTACCAAATTATTTAATTTTTTAAAGTAAAATGAGAATAAGATGAAACTCTTCATTCTTTAAATGACAAATAATGTGTATGGCCACCTCAATATGATGACACCATTGAAGGCTTCAAAATCCCTCAACATGGTGGTCATTAGGATGCAAGAGGCAAGAGAGGGGGTTATAGTAGCTTAGGTAATAATTCCCAAATATGTAGAACATGAGAGTCTCATTTTACAAATTCTAAAAGAATTGAATCTCTCTTAAGAAAGAGACTCTATGGGCAGGCTAATAAGTAGAACCAATTTTGACCATCTTATTCAATAGGCCTCAACCAACTTCAAGCATAACCTATAGGAAATTGACATTGGAGGAGATTGAAGCTAAGTTGAATTTTTCATGATAGAAAGTTATTGAAATAGAGATATTCAAGATCAATTTTAGGAATACTAAATATGAACATGCATGATTGATGGAACAAATGAATAGGGTACATAGACCCTGACTATTAAACATGAATATCATTAGGTATCATCACGATGTTGACAAAAAGTATTTTTAAGAGTTATAATCCAAGAAGAAATCCAATGCTTCAACTTCTAGTTTAGCTCAAATTGCTACTTTAGTGCCTACCACAACACCAAGCAGTGCCATGTAATCACCCAACAAGCCTTAGTTAAAGGCTATTTTTTTATGTAGTCATGCATATAATATTAATTTATGTAATTATCATTTACTTACACTTGGTATATAAATGTAAAAGTTTGCCTAAACTATTTTTAAGCATGCACAGGTTACATTGCATTATACATACGAACTTACTTTTGATGTAGTTGTAATTAAATGTAAGCATGCATCCATGCAATTTTGACACTAAAATTAGAATTGAAGTTCTAATTATTTTATGGAACTATGAGTTTACATGAAATTGAAGGATGAGGTGATCCTCCCAAAGTATATATATTAATGAAATCCCTCATTCCAAAGGGTTATTTTTTTTATCAATATAGGAAGAGATAATTTTTTATTGTCATGTAACTGTGTGGATGTACTTTCCTTCTATCTCTGTGTAGTTAAGGTTTTATTTCCTTTGGGTTATTTTATTTAAATAATTTGAAGTGTGAAAAAACTACAAATAATTCCTTTTATTATCATTATATGTTGATTTTAAATGTATAAAAGCTATTGAATAGTTATCAAGTATTATTTATTTTGAAGCAATTCATTGATTATTTTAACTTTATAAATCGTACAAGAGTGTTTTCCTTTGATATAGTTTTATATGTGTGAGCTATAGCTTCCATAGATACCTTCTCAGTCTATGCTATAATATCTTGAGTAAGGGTGTGTAATAGCTACTCTAAAATGAGAAACACTCAATTGAGACCATTAAGTTTCCTATACCATTTTTGATCCTATACTACCTAACTATGTTTTTTTGTAAGTGTGCAATAGATACAAACAACCAACATTATTTCTGGAAACACTTGTCCATAAAAGAACCATCCCAAGAAGTGACCCCTTGAAACCACATATCCTTATTTTCTACTCTACCCTTCCCTTATTTCAAAGTTTATTTAACTCAGGCGTACCCACTCTCAGATAGACTCCATCCATCCATATAATTCACTTAGGTTTTGATTTATTTACTAGGATTCATTTCACTACAAGGACACCTAGTTAATAACCTGCATGCCCAACCTCCTATTCCACCACAAGGTTGTTTATCCCATACTTGAAACTCATGCCCTAGAGTGGAGTTTACCTCCATTTAGATCCTAAAATGTTATAGGCTACCTCTTTAAATATATGGATGTGCACAAGACTCACATCAACAAGTCTTATTCTAATTCTAGTCAACCATGTTCTAACATCAACCAAAATTATATATTTTCCAAAGCCAAAGATGAAATTATTATGAAGTCAAAAAATAGTCAACCCCTTTTTAGAGGTCAAAGGTCAAATGCTAGTTCAATCTTGATTCAATATTATCTAAAGCCAACTTTATTTCAACATTCATGTATTTTAAATTCTAAATGCCTCAAGTTTCCATGATCACAAAGTCAAGCATTGATAGTTCCTTCAAGCTATAAAATTTATTTTCTTCATTCACATAGTCAAGTTTCAAAAATCAAAACCTTTTTATCAAGACCAATTTCAAATGTTTCCAAAATCCAAACATTAAACATTTTCATTCAAATCCATTATATTTAAAACATTGTGTGCACCTTTTGAAAACACATTTGATCTACATAAGCTTGCTTGTTGAAACCATTTACATTGACTTACCTTTTGATTGGTGTATTACAATTTTAAATTTTGACACAATCAATATGCCTTATTTTAAAAATTCCCAAGTTCTATTCCAAGTGAAGTCGCATACAAAAATCAAGATAGGTTTCAAATATTTAAGATTCTTTCAAAATGAAGATCATAAACCTAGACAAGCCAAAGTATACACATAGTGGGGCTATCTATAACCCCTCCTTTGATGAATATGTAGTTTAAAATCCATATGGGTATGACAAATATATAGAGAATGAGGAAGATCAACAATAAATTTCCAACATGCCATCTAATATCAAACCTAAACCACATAATCCATACCTTCCAATTGTATCACTAATGTTGAACATGGAAAATATCAACTGTACCTTACACATATACCATTTGATATAGAACATAGGCCTAATTTAATATAGATTGTAAATGCACCATTAGTGTTGAATATGAAAAAGATCAGTTTACATGACAACTCTTAGACAACAAGGATGAATATCTTGTTAGATTGTTATAAATGGGAAAAATTCCCCCCCTAGATTTCCCATATAGGATTTACACTATTTGGTTAGAGACCCTAAATAAACACCTCTTACATTATTAGATAATTAGGTAACTTATAGCTAAGATAAAACTTTTATACTAGCTTCCTATCAAGCTCTTGCAGTGTCCAAAAAGGAAAAGGATCAACTCATTAACTAGTCTTCTCAAAGCCAAATTATTTCCTCTCAAATCCAACAAGCTAATCAATATTTAACTACTCTCACTTGCTCCCTTACTGCATTAGATATTCAAAAGTCATAAATAATAGAGATAAATCCTTCAATTGTGCATCTAATGGATTTATTAACTTATCCCATGTTTAATCCATTTTCATTTTCTAACAAGACATTAGTGAAAGATTTATTTATCACACCTATAGCTGAAATAAATATAGTAACTAAACCTAATTTTAATCTCCCCATGGATTATTTATAGCATATGGTGGATAAATCTAAAAAAAATATACCTCAACCCACATCAAGTTCCATCTAAAACACTCTAAAAAATTCCTCTTAATTCCCTATAGATAATTTATTCCAACATTCCAGGAACTTCACAACAACACTTGTGACGACACCTAGTTTGCAAAAACATGTTACAAGTAATAATACACCACTTCAACAAGTGGTGGCCAATACCTCACATCAACAAGTGGTAATAATCAACCACTTCAAAAATTATCAACCAATCCTCAGTAAACATTGTCTAATCAATAGTTTATTCTTATTACTCAACCACTTATCACTTTTATTCAACAAGGGGCCTCTTTGAGCCAACAACACATTCCACTTAACGAACAATAGGTTACCCATACATGATAGATTATTATGAATCAATATAATATTACCCTCTAATCTCAGTAAGTCCCATTAAAAACCTAACAAACCATTCCTCAGTTCAGACCTCAATTCTCTCTGAATTAATGTCACACTCAACAATAAGTACCTTATCAACAATAAGTCCCCTATCAACAATACAACTCTAATAAAAAAGTAAATATTATTGATAGAAATAATCATGTATATATTCCCTAATAATCTATACCAAAATTTTATCTGGTTTAAGGTGATTTACCTAGTTCCTCTCACTCTGGTCCCACTTTTCAATATTTGTAAGAGGTTAAAGATGTAGTTTTATCCACTCAAGTAAGAAATCAGAATAAAAAATTTAAATTAGATGACATTTGATATTATCCCTTTGATATGAGATATTTTCAAATACCTTTCCTACATCATTATGAGATGCCCAAATTTGATAAATATAAAGGGAAAGGTGGTCTAAAGGAGCAACTAAAGAAGTTATTCATTTCATGTCAAGAGGTTGCATATAGCAGTATGTATATAATTCAATTGTTTCCCCATAGTTTGGCTGGGCACACCTTAGAATGGTTATTTAGTCTACCTAAGAATTTAATTATTAATTTTGATGACTTGTTAGATAAATTTTTACAACACTTCTCTTATAATGGGGAACATGAATTGACTATGGTTAACTTATTTCAAGCTAGACAATGGGGAGGAGAAATCTATGTTCTCTATTTACAATAGTGGTGTGCCTAGATAGCTATTTTACACACTATATTGCTGACAAGTAATTAGTCATAGTGTTGACTACCAATGTACAATATAACATTGATTATAATCTTAGACTTCATTATGCTAAAATATTTAAATAGATCATTACTAAGGGAATATAGATTAGGTAACTATTATAGACTAGATTTGTACCCTTATGAGAGAGTTATTTAGGATCTCTTAATCCCAGATATAAGCATGAGAACAACCTCAGGATGTGGGTGTCCTATGGTGAGGTTGAGCCTCTAGACTTTTTATGAAGCTAGTTCCTTAGGTGCTTCACTTTAACTCCTTGATTTCTACACTAAACTATACTAATGGCCAAGGAAAAGGGGTAAGAGGATTACTTGAAAAGAAACCTAAGCTAATAGGAGGTGATGCACCAAAAGAGAGTGATCCACTTGGTTTGGAAAAGAGAAAACTACTGATGAAGCTAAACAAGATGAAGGCTTATTCTAGTTCTATCTCAGGGCTGTAGGCAAGGAGATTTTACATGGAGGTCAAAGGAGAGCTTTACGTTTTGAAGAATAATAAAATGGGTCTATGGGAAACACTGAGTTAGTAAAATTCAAAGGGAAATAGACACACAGACACTTCATGTAATCCTACATAAAATCGAAAGAGTCAAAATCAAGGTGCTTAGGGAAAACATAGGTGATGAACAATAATCATACATTCTACAAATAAAACCAAAAATACACAATTCTCTTTGACCAAAAATAGAAAAGTTTTCCTTATATTGCTTCAAATGAGTCTTTTACAAAGAAATTTCTATAGTGATTTTATCACCAATCTGGGGATACATTTCTAGGCTCTAAGGCCTCTATTTATAAAGAAAAAAAGGGGGAAGATAGAAAGGGAGGAAATAAGAAGTCATATATGGTTGGAACCTCCTCTTATCCTTCCTTGATGTTCATAAATGCACCATTATAGATCACTTCCGAATACTCTTGAGCCCATACCATCTTTAAGACTTTCTTTGGCACATCTAAAAAGTTATGTTATGAGCAACTGAATTGTTTCTTCTTGGCATGAGGTATTTAAGCATCGAATGATGATTGTGGTCAATGAACCATGGTGGATGGGAGACTTCATAAGTTCTAGCTACCAATCACTCAGACTCTCCCATGTTTATTGAAAATCCTTGTGCCACTTTTCCTTTACTAATTGGCCCTTTCTACTCTAGTTATGCCATGTGGTAGCCTTCCATTCATTACATCATGATTTTAGCATTGTTGAACCAAGCTTAAGTCAAGCCCATGAAGAATCTTGATTTACTATATGTGAGTAATTTAGGTTTTTTGGCCTCTCCAACTTCATGCTTTCCTAGATCCTCTGCTTATAAATCCTTTTAAGTAGATTACTTAGAGAAACTTGATTTAATCTATGCAGAGTAATTCAAGTTCTTCAACCTCTCTAACTTTGGGATTTCTCATATCCTCTGCTTATAAAGCCTTTTAAGTAGATTACTTGGAGAAACTTGATTTACTCTATGCAGAGTAATTCAGGTTCTTTGACCTCTCCAGCTTTAGGCTTGTCCATCCTGAAGTATTCTCACTTTATTTTTTCTCAAGCCTTAAGACTTTGGGATTTTCAAACCTAATTATTTCTAATGGCTAGTCACTTACCCTAGTTTTGACATCCATTGGCCCATCATTTACTGAAGACACTTGGTCTCGGGTTTCTCTTTTGGCTTATTTCTTTTGGGCAAATCTCTTGAAGGAATTTCTTTAGATAATTTGTTTGAAGAATTTTTTTCAGACTTTTTGTCCATATTTGTCTTTGAAATTAACCTTTAAGCTTTTCATAATAGACTTTCTTGAAGGGTAAGAGACCCTTTGAAAAAATTAAAGTGTACCTTTGGAAACCCATGAATGATCCTCTCGAAGGGAAAGCTACCCTTTAGGAATTTTGAAATGGTCCCTCTGAAGGGTAACATACCCTTCAAGAAAATTATAGCTGTTCACTTGGAGAAGAAAAAACCCTTCAAAAAAAATTGAAGTGTACCTTCAAAAAAGTTCACTACTCCCTTTTGCCCTAAAAGCCCCTTCAATTTTTTTGAAAAAGACTCATCCCTTGAAGAACCTAAGAAGCACCATTTTTCAAGACCAAATCGAGTTTGTCAAGCCCCTTTACTTATTTTAATTTTATGACTACTCATAACTTCTAAATTAACCAAATAGTGGCCCTTAGAGAACCCAAAATACACTATTTATGAGTAATTCAGGTTTGTAAACTTGAATTACTTCTACTTATAAAACATTTAGAAGCTAAGCACTGCTGGAAACCCAATTTGCACTGTGCCTTTAAAAAACTCAAAGTTGTCATTGCTGGAAAACCCAAAGTCCTACCATTTTCTTGCTTGAAAGCTCCCTTTTCCATACTTAGGTAAAATTTGATATGTGGGCCAAAAAATGTCCAAAATTTCTAGTAATTCATAGGGAAGCATGCTTGGTATGCCTGAGAACCCAGATCATTTGCTTTGTTTGATCCATTGGGCTTGGAGTCACTAATTTTTCATGAAGTTAGCTCTTTCTAAAAATCTCCCTTGAAGCAAAAAGGACAACCAAAATGAAACACACTATGCCTATGGCACTTAGGGATGGGAAAACACACAATTGAAATGGATGTGCACCAGGCACTTAGAGGAAAACACAAAAGAAAACAAACATGAAAAGCTATATAAAATGTACAATAACATACAATGGCTGAAAACTCTTCTAATAGCATGGATTTAGATCAATCCCATTGATTGGGATGGGTATTATCTCCCCATATAGTTGGGTGAGCTAAAAAGTGTTATGCTATTTGCATTTGTGGATCAAATAAGGGCCACTCCACAAGCTATCAAACTTGGTATGGTTGCCCGGTTTGGCCTTTTTTGAGTCCCATTTGAGAACTAGGTCTCCTTCCTAAAAAGTCCTTGCTATAGCTCTCTTGTCAAAATCCTTATTGACTTTATCTTGATGTTCCTCCACTATTTTCATTGCAAGTTCCCTTGTCTCCTCAAGCTCTATGAGTTCTGCCAATCTCACATTTATAGGTTCATCTTCCAATAGCTCTAGCTGATGGGCTAGCTCTAATATAGGAAGATCAAGGGAAATAGGTAACTTGGCCTCCCTTACATATACTAGAAGATATGGATAATTTCCAACAATAGCTTTAGGAGTTACCTAGTTAGCTCACAAGGTTATTTTCAACTTGGTGTGCCACATCATTTAGTTCTCCTCCATAGTCCTCCTGATGATCCTTAGCAATTTTTTATTTGTAGACTCAACTAGTCTATTTCCTTAAGGATAATAATTTGAGGAAGTGCTAAGGTATATTCCCATTTTGAGATCCCATTCACTTGTTTTCAAACCAAGGAGATCCAATGTATTATCAGATATGATAGTGGTTGGAACACCAAACCTAGTCATAATGTTGTCGTAGAAATCTAAAACTACACTTTCATTAGCTTCCTTCAATGCAATGGCTTCCACCCACCTAGTGAAGTAATCAGTTGTAGTAATCACCCACTTATGCCCTGAACTTGATGGAGGTTTAATTACTCTAATGAAGTCCAAACCCCATTGCGTGAATGGTTGCTCTACTTGAATTGGGTTGAGAGGAAGAGATACTAACCTTTGTTTTCCCATGAAGAAAGCACATTGGAAGAGGATGGGCCAGTAGTAACTAGCCCTCATGATCTTTGCTATAGTAGTCTTTGGGGCAAAATGGCCTCCTACAGGCCCATCATGAGAATGCTCCAAAAGCTTAGCAACTTGATTATCATATACGCACTTTAGGAGCTCTCCATTGAGGTCTCTTTTTAACAAAACCTCATCAAATAAAACACAAGGTATGGACTGAAGTTTGAAATAACTTCTTTTTTACTTGTCCATACCTTGAGGGTACTCACTTGTTAGCAAAAAGTGAGTCATATCATGGAGCCAGCTAGTGTGAGGTGCAGGTATATCTATTTGTAGGTTATCTTGTGTCACCAAGATGACCTCTTTGTCTTCATGAATATCCTTATCCATATGCTCATATAAGCCTTTACCTCTTACTAACCTAGTGACTTTGATCTCCATGTCATACTCCATGACTTTAGTAATCTAGCTAGCTCTTTTTTCGCTCAAATCCTTGTTAAGAAGTCTCTTACTCCAGGATGAGACACCATAAGGTGGATTATAATATTGGATAACATTAGCCTAAACTTCTTGAAGCTCCTTACTTCTACAAGGATTTGTTTTTCTACAAAAGTGTATCTCACCTCCTTCAAGCCCATAGCTGAAAAAAGCTAATGGGTACTTGAGTCCCTCATTTCTTTGCATTAGCATAGCTGATATATTATCAATATTGGAAAAATCATACAAAAATTAAATCCCTTGAGAAATTAGTATTCATAAGTGTGGGTTCTTGAGAAATAATTTGCTTGATAGCTTTAAATGCTAACTTCCCTTCATTTGACCAAGTGAACACTTGGTTATTCTTTAGCATAGCAGTGATGGGCTTGACTAAACTTGAAAAACTAGGGATAAATCTTCTTACAAAGTTTATCTTTACAAAGAAACTCTGGAGTCCCTTCTTATGCTTGGGTAAAGATAAGGCCAAGATGATACTTATTCTCTTAGGATCAATGGATAGCCCTTCCTTTGAGAGGATGTGGCCCAACAACTTGCCTTCATGCATGATAAACATGCACTTCTTGGGATTCAATGAAATCACATACTCTCTACACCTTTTAAAAATTAGCCTCAGGTGGTCCATGTGTTCACTAGAATTCTTGGAGAAAACCATGATGCCATCCAAGTATACTAGCACCATTTGGTTTAGCAACCCCTAGAAAGCCATGTCCATGGATCTTTATAAGGTAGTGCCATCATTTTATAGACCAAAAGGAATATTTTGGTATGCATAAATGCCCCATTTGGTGGTGAAGGTAGTATTGTATCGATCCTCATCCTTTACCCAAACTTGGTTGTAGCCAGAAAAACCATCCAATAAGGAAAAGCATTTTGAACCAATAACTACTTGAAAGAGTTATTCCATGGATGGTAGGGGATAGTGATCTTTCAAGGATACTTTTTTTAAATCTTAGATATCCACACAAAGCCTAATCTCCCCACTCTTTTTTCTTATAGGCACCAAGTTGTCTACCCATGATGAGTGCTTGATGGGAAAGATGATCCTAGATTTGATCAACTTGGTTAGTTCCTTCCTCATCAACTCCTCAATCTTAGGGTTAACCAGCCTTTGATTTTGCCTTACATGTTTGGCATTGGCCTCCAACTCTATGGTGTTTTGCACTAGTTTAGGATCAAAACCTTTTAGGTCACTGTACTCCCAAGCAAAAATATCTACATACTCTTGGGAAAGTGCTATGAAATCATGCCTCTCAGCTTTGCTACTTACCTTCCCCAGCTTGAGAAGTTTGTCCTTAAAGATGATGACTCTCTCATATTTTTCCTCATTAGTAGACATTACTGCCTTCTCTTTCCTCATATGGTCTCCTTTATGAAAAATTCCCTCAAGTGTAACCAACCCCGTAGTTTGTTTTACTTCAGCTGAACAATCTAAATTTCATACTAATGCTACAATTTAGCTTGGTTGGAGGAGGAGAATTTAGCTTTCTGCTACAAAAAACAAACAATTTACTTATCACTCTTAAAAATTTAATAATCAACTTCATTATTTGACACTGATGGTCTCACCACCACTTTGAAATGTGGTTAAGCCTTAGTTTCTTTCAGCTCACTTGGAATGTCAAATTGAGCTCTTATGGATGCCAACCTGTCAGCATGTTGGTTTTGATCTCTTGGGACAGCTTGAATGTTAGAGCCTTCAAAATATTCAATTAGGTCCCACACTCTATTTTTGTATCACCTCATCAAAGCATTCTTTATGATGTTCAAGCCTTTAACTTAGTTAATTATGAGCTCGCTATCTCCATAAGCTTGCAACGGTTTGATTCCTCTCTTGGTGGCCCATTGAATGCCACATATCAAGCCTTCATATTTTTCTACATTTGAAGAGAAACTAAAATGAAACCTATAAGAAGATAAAATATTGTTACCTAAGGGTGAAACCAACATTTCCCCACTGCCTATGTCATTCTTTCTCCTTGAGCCATCAAAGAACAACTTCATAAACCATTGGGGTCTTCTTTAGGTCTAATGAGTGAAGGCATGGGTTGATTCTCTTCATGTAGTAGGTAGTCACCCATGTTTCTTTCCTCAACACCTTCCAAAGGGTTGAATTTTTTTTTATCTCCCCATAACTAATCCAAGAACAAGTTTGGAACTTCTTCAAGATGAGTGTTCAACTCTTGGCTAATTATAAACTCATCCTCATTGAGGATGGTACAATTGAGGCTTATATTATCTAGTTGATGGGGTTCAATATGGAATTGTGCCATGGGTTTAGCCTTGATTGAGACCTTAGTATGATACCTTATTCTTAATTCCATGTAAGACCAATCTATTACAAGGTATCTCCCAATCTTGGTTATAAACTCTCTAGAAAGACACAAGGCAAAGTGAGGAGTGATATCTAGAATCAACACAACTTACACTGTGTATATACTAGGATAAGCATGCAAGGTTATGCTCAAATTATTGATGATGATTGATGGATTTGTCTAATAACCATCAAGTTGTAGGACTCCTCTAGTGTTAGGCTCATACTTGAGTTTTAGCTGGTCAATAATAGACTTTGGCATGACTAAGGTGTTGGCCCCACTATCCACCAAGCAATTATGCACCAAGGATTCACCAATGATCAAAGAGATGTAGAAAGGGGGGGATTGGTCATATTACTTGACCCTTATCCCATATGACTCTTGACTGCATTAGTGAGGACTTTAACTATCTTACTTGGTTGCTTACTTGTAGCTGTAGTAATACTCATCTTAGACAATAATTCCTATAGGATGTCTACTTGGCCAAGTAGGGAAAACATGTCCCACATCAGTACACTCACGTTGGATTTCTTCATTTTCTCCATAATTTTGATTGGCATACCACCAAATTTTATCTAAACTTTAGGAACTACTATTGTTGGCTTTTTTCAATGGAGTGGTGACAATAGGTTCTTTGAAAGCTTCATGATTTTCACCCATATTCCTTCTCTTGAACCTTGTATTTGTTGAGATGGGGATGTGACCTAGATTGGGCATGGCCTATTGATTAGATGCATAACACTCCTCTTTCTCATTGATGACCATTGGGGTTTTTGGCTAGTTTGATCCTTGCTCTTATGGAGGTTATTCTTGTTTCATCATTTTAGGTACCTCTATGCTTTGGGCCATAATAGCCTATTTGTATCCATAAGTAATAGCCTACTACCATTGATCATTAAACACTTGATTGGAGCCATTAGTTGAGACAATAGACTACCCAAAAGAATTATTCCATGGCATTGTCCCTTCAGCTTCTTGAGCCACATTATTCTAAATTGGGACCAAGGAGTTGGAAGGGCCTACAACATTCAGATTGTAATTATGCTATCTATCATAGTTAGGCTGCCCCTATCCTTGGAAACCTCTTTTGTAAGGTGGCCTATTTGCTTGATAAGGTTGCCACTGAGGCTGATATGGAGCTTGATAATGCTTTTTGTAAGCTTGCCTCTTAAAAAAGACCACATTATTTCTTAAGGATTAGAACATTCTCTTCAACTCCAAGTAATTATTCTACTCTTGGGAGTCATTGGGTCCACTAGTAGAGGCCTTCTCTTGTTTATGTAAAGGTACAATACCAATTATTAGCATTAAAAGTATAACATAAAGTGGAGGAATGACTATAGGAGGTGGTATGATCTCTATAAAAAGAGGTACTAGAGGTCTGGGAGTAAGCTTACCATCTTGAACTAGGTAATTCTCCACCTTGATGGCCACCTCATATGCATCCAGTAGTATGTCTCCTCCCATATACTGAATCATTACAACTATGCCACTATTGAGAGCCTTTAATTAATATAAGAAAGCAAAGTTTAGAGATGGTCTAATATCTATTGGGATTCTATCCCATGCCTACCAAAATCTTGTATTGAAGTCTTGCATGACTTCATGAGGAGCTCTCTTGATGGTGGTCAATTGCTCTACAAGTGATAGGTGGTCACTCTTATCTATAAATATTTTACACAAGGCTACTCCCAGATCATCACATGAGTGGATAGAATTAGGATAAAGGCCCATATACTATCATAATGCCTTTCTTTTAAAGGACATAGCCAATATCCAAATAGCCACATTCTCAACCATGATATTGTGAATGTTGCAGAAGCTGGCTATGTCCATTATATGCTCAATAAGAGTTACAACTTGGTCTCCTAAGTAATAAGGAACACTTTTGAGAGTTGATACTAGCATAGGATCATATTATGGTAATTTCAAAGGGCTTTGGCTGATAAATCTGATAAAAGCTCTTTGAGGAATCATAGCAACAAGAGGGATTGATAAATATCTTCTTATGTAGGTATACCTTATGACTGGTTTAGAAGGATAACTTCTTACGTAAGGGCGAGTATGGGAGAACCTTAACCTTCTTGTTGAGTTTAAAGGTAATTCAACAAAGTCAAAAGGAATACCTATAAAAGTCAATCTTGTAGTCATTTTTGGCATGAAAGACAGCTACTGCTTTGCCACTAGATAGTTGGGTATTCTTTATATTCGCCAGATACTGAAGGATGAAAGATACCACTACTACAAACTGATTAAAACAAATAAAATTTGACCAGTCTTTCATAAAAATGGAAGTGAAATGGTATTTTTCCAACCAGGTGTGCCAAAACTATTATAGACTAGATTTTCACCCTTATGAGAGAGTTATTTAGGCTCTCTCACTTCCAGCTATAAGCATGGGAACAACCTCAAGATGTGGGTGTCTTATGGTGAAGTTGAACCTTTAGAATTTTTATGAGGGTAGTTCCTCAAGTGATTCACTTCAACTCCTTGATTTCTACACTAAAATATGCTAATGGCCAAAGAAAAGGGGTTGGAGGATTTATTAAAAATAAACCTAAGCTAATGGGAGGTGATGCACCAAAAGAAAGTGATCCGCTTGGTCTAGAAAAGAGCAAACTATTGATGAAGCTACATAAGATGCAAGATTATTCTGCTTCTATCTCAAGGTTGTAGGTAAGGAGATTTTACATGGAGGTCGAAGGAGAGATTTATGCTTTGAATAGTAATAAAATAGGTCTACAATAAATATTGAGTTAGTAAAATTCAAAGGGAACTAGACACACAGACACTTCACACAATCCTACATAAAATCGAAAGAGTCAAAAGCAAGGTGTTTAGAGAAAATATAGGTGATGAGAAACAATCATACATTATATAAATAAAACTAAAAATGCACACTTCTCTTTGACTAGAAATAAAAAAGTTTTCCTTATATTGCTTCAAAAGAGTCTTTTACAAAGCAATTTTTGCAGAGTGATTTTATCACTAGTCCAGGGATACATTTCTAAGCTCAAATGCCTTTATTTATAAAGAAAAAAAGTGAGGAGAGAGAAAGAGAGGAAAGAAGTTTTAGATCGATAAAACCTCCTATTGTCCTTGATGTTCATAAATATGACATTCCAGATCACTGCCCAATACTCTCAATCCCCTCCCATAATTAAGACTTTCTTTGGCACGTCTAAAAAGTCATGCTATGAGCAACTGGAATGTTTCTTCTTGGCGTGAGGCATTTAATCATTGAATAGTGATTACAAGCAATGAACCATGGAAAATGGGAGCCTTCATAAATTTAAGCTACCAACCACTCAGACTCTCCCATGTTTATTGAACATCCTTGTGCCACTTGTCCTTTACTGATTGGTATTTTTTGCTCCAATTATGTCACATGGCAGGCTTCCATTTATTACATCATGATTCTAGCATTACTGAATCAAGCTTAAGTCAAGCCCTTGGAGAATATTGATTTAATCTATGTAGAGTAATTTGGGTTCTTTGGCTTCTCCAACTTTGGGCTTTCCAAGATCCTCTATTTATAAATCCTTTTAAGTAGAGTACTTGGAGAAACCCAATTTACTCTATGCAGAGTAATTTGGGTTCTTTGGCCTCTCCAAATTTAGGCTTTCCCAAATCCTCCACTTATAAAGCCTTTTAAGTAGATTAGTTGGAGAAACGTAATTTACTAAATGCAGAGTAATTTGGGTTCTTTGGCCTCTCCAAATTTGGGCTTATCCATCCTAAAGTCTTCTCACTTTACTATTTCTCAAGCCTTAAGATTTTAGGCTTTTCAAACCTAATTACTTCTAACAACTAGTTATTTACCTTGATTTTGATGTCCATTAGCCCATCATTTCCTTTAGACACTTGGTCTCATGTTTCTCTTTTAGATAATTTCTTTTGAGTAAATCTCCTAAAGGAATTTCTTTGGACAATTTGTCTGAAGGAATTCCTTCAAACTTTTTGTCCATGTTTATCTTTGAAACTACCCTTCAAGATTTTTACAATGGAATTTCCCAAAGGGTAAGAGATACTTTAAAAAAATTGAAGTGTACCTTTAGAAACTCATGAATGATCCTCTTGAAGGGAAAGATACCCTTCAGGAATTTTGAAATGGTCCCTCTGAAGGGTAACATACCCTTCAGGAATTTTGAAATGGTCCCTCTGAAGGGTAACATACCCTTCAGGAAAATTTTAACTATCCACTTGGAGAAGAAAAATCCCTTTGGAAAAGTTGAAGTGTACCTTCAAAAAATTTGACTAGTCCCTTTTGCCCTAAAATCCCCTTTAGATTTTTTGAAAAAGACTCATCCCTTGAAGAACTCGAGAAGCACCATTTTTCAAGACCAAATCGGGTTTATCAAGCCTCTTTACTTATTTCAGGTTTATGATTGCTCAAAACTTATGAAGTAACCAAGTAGTGGCCTTTGGAGAACCCAAAATACATTTTTTATGAGTAATTCAGGTTTGTAAACTTGAATTACTTCTACTTATGAAACTTTTATAAGCTAAGCACTGTTGGAAACCTAATTTGCACTATACCTTCAAGAACCCTGAAGTTATCATTGATGGAAAACTTGAAGTCCTCCCAAAGACCTATCATTTTATTTCCTAAAAGTTCCCTTTTCCATAATTTGGTAAACTTTGATATGTGGGCCAAAAATTGGCCAATAGTAACCCCTTATTGATAAAGGGATGATCAAGATTTACTCTTAGAACCAAGTTTAGAACAACACTCTAACACAATTTCCTACATAGGTACAAGAAAGTACTTTAGAGAAGCCTAAACCATTCAACATGAATAAAAATGTTGTAAGAGATGGGTGACTAAATCATGGGATGTGAAAATGGTACAACCCCTACCTATTCAAGCAAACCCACCTACTCAACCTCTCACTTTACAAAGACCCCCTCCAAGAAGAGGTCATTATAATAATAGAGTTTTCAGTGATATTGGAGAGCCTATTGAGATGGTTTTATGGAAGCTAGTTGATGCTAATATGATTATTTGGCCAATACCAAAACCATTCCAAAAAAACCAACCTAAACCTGATTATTGTAAGGAGAATTAATTTTACAATTATCACCATGTTAAAGGTCATTATATTCATAGATGTGTGCAGCTTTACCATCTCATATAAGATTTCATTGAAATTGGGGAAATAGAGTTAGATAATGTGGTCATGCCATCTAATCAAAATTTGGGTATTTATCAAACCCATTTTCCACAACATAACTCAAACAATAATCAAAATAAGAACTAGAATATGCCTCCTAACAATTATAATTAGAGGTAGAATCAATAATATTAAAACCAAAATCAATGTTAGGATGCCCATTATAATCAAGTTAACTATAATAATGTCCCTTATTACTAAGCCAATGTTTTAGGTCACATTACTAGTGGGCATATAGCTATCATTAAGACCAACCCTAAGTCAACCACTAATAGCATCTAATATTCATCACCATCCATTTTGGGATCTCCTCCCTCATATTTTGACAATCCTCCATTGGTGTGGCTTGGTGTTCTTACAAGTTAACAACCAAGAGTTACCATTATTGGCCCTCACTCACCTTATTCTAATTATAATAACCCCCCATGTTGACTTGAGGTTATATAATCAAAACTCAATTCTCTAAGGTTACCATTCAAGACCCTATACCTTCTTTTTCCAAAAATCCCATTCAATTCCCACTGCCTCAGAAAACCAAGCTAAGTGTTCCTATTTATGACAAACTTTATGATAAGGTGGAATAACTACAAAATACACTAGCACACATTTATGTTTTAAATCTTTTGCATACGTCAAATGTCCACAAGAACATATTGAATGTGATTATGAGTCAATCTAAGTTTCCAAGTGACATAGTGCTTGATAAATTTAAAACACTAGTGAGTCATTTATCTCCACACCAAAAACTTAATTTTTATCAAACTAGTATGTCATCCCTATAGATATTAAGCTAGATACCATCACTATCAAAGCATATGATAATGAGGAGTGAGAATTTTATGGAACCATTTCTTTTCCTATTATCATTGGGACTCTAACCCATGATACTCTTTGCCATATGCTTGACTTGAAATTATCATATAATTTGCTTCTTAGGTGACTTTGGATTTATGAAGTACATGTTTTACCTTCTAATCTCCAATAGTGTATTAAATTTGCCTATTATGGATTGGAAGTTACTATTTTAGATGAATTGTAGTTGCACCATATCTATAAACACCTAGAAGTAAAGTATGAAGGCTATAACTATCATCTTGGCATAGAGCATGTCCTAAAAAAGGATAAGAATGTAGTTAATCAATTATAATTGCATGGATATAAGTACTCTTTCCTCTAATTCATCCTCACCACCTATTAAAATAGTCAATCATTTTACTATTCAAGACAAGGAATATAAGATTGGTAATACTTTCCATATAGTCAAGATGCCTAAGACACCCAAGTCATATGGTAGACCTAAGTTAAAGACTAATAAAATGGAATGGCAATAGAAGGATGATTATCATAAAAAATGACACATTATATTCATTAAAACCACTTCAAAATAATAAGATCAGATTAAAGGCAGTGACGGCTCATGGTTATATAGTGATGTTTTTTACACCTACTACCAAAACACAAAGTATCCTATTCCAAATTAGATAATGGATAACTAAGCTTATAAAGGCAAAGGTATGGTGGAAAATTATCAAGGACATATTAAAATAGTATTAGTTTCCAAACACAAATGAACTTGAGGTATTGGATACAACCTACCTAGGGGTGACCCCTTAGATATTGAGAGTGGCACTAATTTATCATCTCGTAATGATAATGCTGACAATAATATAGAGTCCTATTATAGCATTTATGATGAGTTGGCTGACACTAAAATATTTGAACCTAATATCATATATACCATTACTTATATCCCATCTTATTCCCCTATTTCTTCCATCATCCCCAATTGATTGTCTAGGACCAACAAGACTCATACATACCATTGGATGATTTTTAGAACAATGAGGTAATTTTTAAATTTTTGGGCCTCAGAGATGGTTTGCCACTTGGTGATCACAATTATGAATTTGATATTACATTGGACCCTACTAATTATTTTTGAGAATATTTGAACTTCCTTATTCATAAATAAAAAAGTAAAATAAAATCAAACATTGAGGTCCTAAAGTGAAAACCTCTTTGAGGTATTTTTGGACCAGGGAAAAAGTTAAGAAAAAGATGAGCCCCATGGTGAAAAAGTGTTTTAGATGCCATTGGATGGGTAAGTTCACCCTCTTTCAAATGAATCTCAGGCCTCCTCCCATCTTAAAACTTTATGTTGATCTAGAATCAATTTACAGGATTATAAATTATTTGATTAGTTGGCTTAGGATTTCCTACATGCCTTTGCAAAGTGGACTTTGCTAGACTTTGGAAATTCATATTATTCCTATATGGGTGAAATTGAAAATCTAATCAAGCCACTATACAAATAATAACACCAATTTTCCACACTACCAACTATTCTAGAAGATGGATCCACATTGCTTGTGGAAGATACCACAGAAGTCAATATTAAAACATTGTTCGATCCTAAATGGATCAAACTTGGAGTGTCCCTCACTAAAGATGAATGTGAACTTATTAATTCCCTCATTTAGGAGTTTGTTGATATTTTTTATTGGTATTATTTATATATGCCTATCTTGGACCCTACTTTAGTTGAACATCACCTTATTTTACTCCCTAATTCTAAGCCATTCAAGTAAAATCTAAGAAAAATGCACCTCGCATAGTCATACTTGTCAATAAATAATTATAGAAACTATTGAAGGTCAGGTGTATCCATCCTAAAAATTATTTATAATGGATATCAAAGATATTCCTTGTCAAAAAAAGGCCACAAAGAATCTGATTATCTATCTATTTTAGAGATATCGATAAAGCATGTCCAAAGGATGACTTTCCTTTGCTTGACATTGATATAATTTTAGATTCCACAACAATGTATGAGATGATATATATTATGCATGGCTTCTTTGTATATAATTAGATCAAAATATCACATGAGGACAAACCCAAGATAATGTCCATCACTCCATGGAGAACAATCTGTTATCAATTAATGCTATTTGGACTCAAAAATATCAATGCTATTTACCAACATGAAATGGCTATCATTTTCCATGGCATGATGCATGATATTGTTAAAGATTATATAGATGATATTTTTATTTAATTCTAAGACTATATTAGAACATACATATGTGTTACAAAGACTATTTAAAAGGCTTCATGAATACAAAGTAAGGTTTAACCGTAAAAAGTGTGTCTTTGGTGTTACTTCTGGAAAACTATTAGGTTTCATTATCTATCATAAGGGCATTGAAGTAGATCTAGCCAAGGTTAAGGCTATTACAAAAATGCCTCTACCTTATACTCTATAACATCTTCATAACCTATAGGTCAATATTTGGTTCAATAGGTGATTCATTTCTTAGTTGGAAAAAAAGTGTCATCCCTTCACTCATATTTTAAAGAAAGTCACCACTTTCTCATGGAATGTTGATTATCAACAAGCCTTTGAGCAGTTATAATAATATCTACAAAATCCCCCTATTCTATCCCCACTTACACCTATAAAACCATTACTTATCTACATCTTAGCAATTGAATATGCCTTGGGGCACTCCTAACACATCATGATGATCAAGGGAAAGAAAGATTTGTATACTACTTAAGCTATACATTGGTTGCCTATGAACATAATTACATCTTAGTTGAAAAATACTACTTAGTAAAGGTATTTTCAGCCCAAAATTTATGACATTATATGCTCAACAACAAGACCATTGTTATCACCAAAGTGGATCCACTCAAATATCTACTTGCCAAGGTAGTTTTGACTAGTTGTATGGCCAGATGGGTCATGCTATTGAGTGAATTTGAGATTAAATATGTATATCAAAAGGACATCAAGAGGTAGGAACTTTTAGATCAAATTGTTGAAGTAACCTTAGATACCAATCCACTAATTTTCAATTTCCTTGATGATTCAATCATGACTCTATATAGCAATTCTTCTGAGCCTCAACACTAGACCCTTTACTTTGATGGTTCTTACACTTCTCATGGATCTAAAATTGATATTACATTCATAATTCTGCATGGGGGATATTATTCCCAAAGCATTCAAAATTGGTTTTTATTATACTAATAATATATTATAATATGAATCTCTATTGTAGGGATTCATCTAGCAGTACAATGAAATATCAATAAATCACACATTCATGGAGATTCTTAATTGATTATTAACTAGGTAACAGAGTAATATCAAACCAAAGATGAAAATATTATTCCTTAAAATAATATCATGGACCATATTAAACAAATCTTTAAACACATCTAATTTGAATAGATCCCAAGGGATAGTAATAGGACTGTAGATGTAGTTACAATAATTTTCTCACTACTAGCAATGACAGATCATGTTCTATATTACCACTTCCTTATCAAACATCTCTTAAGGCCATCTCATAAATGTTCCAAATATAAAATGATATATGTCAATGTTGGTCCTAACTCACCTTGGTACTCTGATATATATGCCTACCTTCATGATAATATTCTTCCTTCCAACCCTTTCCATAATAAACAAAAATCCTTCATTCATAATAACTCTTGTTAGACCATACTCGGTGCCACACTCTATCAGAGGATATGATGAAATATAATTCATGGTTTATCTTCAATAGAGTCTAGATTATATCTTAAAGAAGTACTTGAAGATATTTATGGGGCCAACACTATTGGAGTGGTCCTTGACAATAAATTATTGTGTACAGGGTATTAGTAGCCCACTATAGAGGCTGACACATGTGATTATGTAAAGAAGTGTATGAATTTTTAGAAACACATCGATCTCATTCATGCATCAACCCAAACTCTTTAGTCGATCACTATGCCATGGCCATTTTCCACGTGGGGAGTCGATCTCATAGGGAAAATCAATCTTGATTCTTTAGATGGTCATAAACATATCCTCACTACCACCAAATATTTTGCAAAGCAGGTTGAAGCCATTTCACTCACATAACTAGTAAGAAGATTTCCAAATTCATCCTGAATCACCTTATTTGACATTTTAGAATTCTCTCCAATCTCATTTTTGATAATGGTAGCTCCTTTAAAAATAAGGATGTCAAAGCCCTCTATGCCAAGTACCATATCAAACAACACTTTTACACTACCTATTTTATCAAAGTAATGGCCAAGTTGAAGCATTTAACAAAACCTTGTTCTAGATCCTTAAAAATATTATTAATTCTTTTGGCCATGATTGTCATTTGAAACTATTTCCCTCCGTCTAGGCCTACCATACCAATACCCAAACCCTAATAGGAGCCACACCATACTCCTTCATTTATGACATTGAATCTATTCACACCATTGAGATCGAGTTGACTTCCTTGCATATTTAATTGTAGGATATCATTGATGAGGAGGAATTTATAGTCTCTCAACTTCAAGAATTAGAACTACTTGATAAAAAATGGGTATCTACTTTGAAAAATATCTAGGCATATTAGAATGAGTTATGTCATAGCTATGATAAGTGTATCAAACCCAAAGACTTTGAACTTGGTAACCTCATCTTAAAATAGAACTAGAAGAATATTAATGCTACCAATGAAAATAAGGGAAAATTTGAGACTAATTAGATGGGACCATTCATCATCATAAATAATTATGGATCTAAAGCATACAAATTGACTACACTATAAACTGAAGATCTGGATGAGGCCATTAATATTATGCATCACAAGCATTTTTACACTTGATTTTATTGAACATTGTCGATGAGGACACCTTCTTGGGATCATGGCATAAAAACATACTCCCTTCATTCCACTTCTAATTGAGTTAGTCCATCCTAATATTATTCCCCCATCCTATACCAATCTTGATCTTGATTTTGGTTCATTGGTATAACAGATATTTTTAGATGCTAGAATTTAGAGAGGCAATTTTCATAGATGATGTAAATTTGGTCATCATCAGTGTATCTTTGAATATAGTATCTCAGATCACATCCATATGGTTTCCCTACATAGTGGTTCTTAACATGCATCTTTTAGCTCTTGTTAAAAACTCTACCATTCATTTCATTTTTCTCCATTCTTATTTTCCACCATGTTGTTGATTTGTAGTATATTCTACTATAGAGTGAAATATAGTGTATTGAGGTTAATTTGGAATATGTAAGCAACTCTCAATTTATGAGTTCAACTTGGCCATCCCCTTTCCACATTCTCACCATTTTATGAGCAACCTAAGCCACACTCTCACCATTTTGTGAGTAATTTAAGCCATGTTCTTGCCATTTTGTGAGTAACCTAAGCCATGCTCTCATCATTTTGAGAGATTATTTTTTACTTTCTACTTACCAAAGTATTCCTATAAAAACCTTCTTCCAAAAATGTGAAAAACCCAAATTTTGAAAATAAAAAAATAACCTAAAAATACAAAAAGTTCAAAAAGTGGCTTAATGATGATCCATAAAAATGACATAATTAAACCCCTACCTATCTACCTTTTTGGCATTGAAATTCTGATGTTTCCTACACACCTTGTACATTTACCTATTTTAAGTACTCTAATCATGATGATATATATTAACTATGTTTATGGTAATGAAATTAGTTTTTTTCTTATGATTAAAGTTGAATATGTTATCATTTATTATGATGCTTTTATTGTTCATATTATGTGTTGAGTAACTTAAGTGACATGACCTATATGTAGCAAAATCGAAAGGTTATGTCCTACAAAAATGAGATGAATTTTGGATATACATATTTTTAACACCATATTGCATATGAGGGATTCACGACATGTAACCAATAGGTTATCCACCTCTAGAGATTAGGAACTAATATAAAAAACATGAATAACTACCTATGACTTGCCTAAACATACAAAAATTATAATGACAAACTTTTTCATTGATTTTGGTCCAACAAAAAATATTAGAGAGCAAACATGCATGGCTCTATATAGTCATGCATGATGATGAGGAGTTCAAATGTCTAACATTCCTATTAGACTACATTTCACTCTTTCTAACTTCCCAACAACATCACCCATGCTTCTATCTTATAGCCATTATTGGATGCATTCTCCATAATATGAATATTCTCAAGTCGTTGTAAATTCTTGTTAATAAATAATTATATCTTTTTTTATATATATTAGAATATAGGTGTAGGATAAGGGGAATGGAGAATATATGAAAAAGATATATAATCTAAGTGTGATCAAGAAATATAATTTCATACATTATAGTTTTATTATAGTAATCTTTAATTACTATAAGATATGAATAAATTCAGTAGTTTTTAGTAAACACATTTTAATTTCAAGGGAAGGATTGGATCTCAAGACCAAACAAGGAGGGCCCACTCAAGAAGGCTTGTAGGGAATATAATGACTTGTTAGAGTAGTTAAGTAGATTCAGTTTTCAAGTATTCATTTCCATTATTTAATTATACATATGTTGTTTGAGTATCATAGATTATTTCAGTATTATGAATGCATGTTAATTTCTTAAGGAATGTTCCAAAACATTTAGTTGCATTCAATTTTGTTTATTTCATTTATGCAAGTGTGATTTCCTTTCAAGTACTTTACATTGCTGCAATTTCCTTTATGAAAGTGAGCTTATATGTAATTGAAAAAGTTAGAAAGTGAGTGAAGTGTACACATATAATGACATAAACTTATCAAGCCAACATGCCATTAAGTTGAAAATTAATGAAATAGTTATTTTATGCACCAAGTGGATGCTTCATCCTATGAGCATAGGTGAGGTTATACAAGGTTATCAGGTTTAATTGGTGGTAAAATTATACACATAATTTTGGAACTTTTATTGAGGAATGTGTCACACACTTGAAATATCCAAGATTGACAATCTCTTTTGTTATTTTTTGCATTTTTAGATTAAACATTTACTACTTTCTAGCCTTAAAATCCATTACTTTCTAGCTTAAAATTTCTTGATTTCTAGATAAATTTTTTACTTTTTATAAGGTTAGGTAGTAAAAATCCAAAAAACACAAGTTATATTAACCCTGTGTAGTGTAGGGTATGCAAAATATGAAAAAATATAGTGGTTAATTTGCATACAGAGAGAATAAGATCATCTAGGTAGATTATTGCCTAGGTAGTCAAACTCTATTGTAAGAAAAAAGATAATCTATAATTATCAATATAAGAACTAGAAGAAGAATAATTTTTGGCTGGGATGGTATTAAAAGATGGTAATTTAGAAAAGGAAGAGATGCATACACCTGATAAGGACCCCTCTATATCATCTTTAAGAATTCCTACTTTGTTACCTCACAGTCAAGAATATAACATTCAGTTCCCTCCATCCTCACCCACACCTGTTGTCAAGAAATTATTTAAATTCCTTCTAGATCCTAGAAGAGACATTAGGTTTATAGAATATACTAAATTAGATAAGCTCTTTACTAGACAATAGGTTGAATCCTTGATAAATTCTAATCCAAATTTGTATATGATACCTTCTATCCCTCTATAAAAATCTAAAATCTCCATTTACTACAAACCAAGGAGTATTAAGATTGAAAATGAATTCAAAGAGTGTGTGGTAAAAGCTTCTAGTATACATATAAAAATAATAATCATGGAGGACCATTAAGAAGAGAATAATACCAATGAGTCTTTAACTTTTGAATTCCCCATCCACACTCCTGGGGGAAATGTACCTATGAATAATATCCCTCATTCCACCATACATACTTTTAAGGGAAAGGTAAGTGAAGACCCAAATACATTCCTCTTTGAGTTTGATATCTTATGCCATAGCTATGAATAAAACCAAGATGCTTGAAAACTGAAGTTGTTTCCAATGACACTCAAATATGTAGATCTTAGATGGTTTATGGGATTAGGGAAGGATGGAATTTATACTTTTAAAACAATTAAGGAGAAGTTTCTATCCAAATATCAAGACTATTGTCAAGGAATAAACTATATGAGAGATGGCATATTTAGGCTAACATAAGAAGAAGATGAATTACTAGAGGCCTACATGGAAAGGTTCATGTCCAACCTAAAAAAACCAAAGTAGACTACAATGGACAAAGAATCCATCAAATTGATATTTTTGAAAGGAGTCAGAGAAGATTGTTTGGAAGCATTAGACTTAATGACTAGAGGAGATGTTTCAACATTATACTTTGAGGATTTAATATTTTTATGTAGGAATTACTCAAGATTAGTAATGAAAAAAAATTATAACATCAAAATACATACTTTATCAGCTATAAATGGACTCTACAAATTTGAGGCAAGTAATTCTTTGTAAGATATGAATCAAGACATCATTATCCATGTGGATACTCAGCTAGATAGGTTACACACAATGAAGTAAGAAGAAAGGGAGTAAGCCTTGAAAACTTATTTCCCTCACTATTGAAAAAAGAAATTAGATTACAAATGTCAGGATATTTGAGGATCCTAGGATAGTAGAATTACATGCAATTGATGGATATGGAGACCATATTTTTTATGTGGCTTAATGTAGACAATGGCCATCTAGGTCATTCAATTAAGGTATGTCATAGAATTATGTATTTCCAAATTCTCAATTTTTAGCTAACTATAATGGACCTAGTTCATGGGTACCCATACAAAATAAAAATTGGTCTTAGCAAAATAAACTAACCTCAAGTAGTTGGTAGTTGTAAACACCTAAAACTAGCCACCAATGGCTTTATACTAGACTTTAGACCAATTATTGATAGCCTTTGCAAATTAAGCCTAAGAATCACTAAATGTCCCAAATTTACTTGTGTAATACTCATCAAGGCTTAGAATCCTATTGTAGGCTAGAATTTCACCCTTTTTGGGAGAGTTTATTAGGCTCTCTCACTCTTAGCTACAAGCGTTGGGATAACCTCAGGCTATGGGTATCTTGTCATGAGGTTGAACCTCTAAGCTTTTTAATGAGGCTAGTTCCTCAGATTCTTCACTTCAGATCTCATTTCCCATGCTAAATTCTACTATTGACTAAGGAAAAGGGATAGGAGGATAACATGAAAATGAAAATCTAAGCTAAGGGGGGTGATGCATCAAAAGAGAGAGATCCACATTCAGACTAGGAACCTTAGTGACTACTACTAGACCTAAACAAAACAAGTCTAGCTGATCCTATTTTAGAGTTATAAGTAGAGTAGCTGTGACATTATGGATATTAAAAAAAATAGTTATATCTATGATGTGTTCAATAAGAGTCATGGCTTGGTCTCTTGTGAAATATGGTATGATTTTGAGGGTTACTACTAGCATAGGGTCATATTATGGTAAATTCAAAGGACTTTAGCCACTAAAGCCTATGAAAGCTCTTTGGGGAATCATGGTAGCAAGAAGGGATAACAAAGATCTTCTTTTGTAAGTATACCTTATGAATGGTTTAGGAAGAAAGTTTCCTACATATGGGTGATTATGGGTGAACCTTAGCCTTCTTATTGAGTTTAAGGGTAATTTAATGAATTCAAGAGGAATACATATAAAAGCTAATCTCATAGTCACCTTTGGCATGAAGAATAGTTATTTTTATCTCACTAGATTGTTGAGTGTTCTTCAAAGTCTCCAAATATTTTAAGATGAAATCTATAACCATTATAAATTGATCAAACCAACATCAAACTTGAGTAATATTCTTTGAAAGTGTTCCAACTAGGCATGTCAAAAACTATTGTAGGCTAGAATTGCACCCTTTTTGGGAGAGTTTCTCATGCTCTCTCACTCCTAGCTACAAGCATTGGGAAAACCTCAAGTTATGGGTATCCTATCATGAGGTTGAAACTCTAGGCTTTTTAATGAGGCTAGTTCCTTAGATGCTTCACTTTAGCTCTCATTCCCCATGCTAAAATCTATTGCTGACTAAGGAAAAGGGATCAGAGGATAACATGAAAAGGAAAATCTAAGCTAAGGGAGGTGATGCACCAAAAGAGAGTGATCCACATTCAGACTGGGAACCTTAGTGACAAGTACTAGACTTAAACAAGACAAGTCTAGATGATCCTATTTCAGAGCTACAAGTAGAGTAGTTGTGTGGAGGTCAAAAGGGTAGATGCACTTTGAAGGGGAGGAAGAAATAGGTCTATAGGAGAGACACTATGACTTTTTACTCTTTAGAAATGCACCAAAGGCTAACACATCACATGACCTGTAAGAAACCAAGAAAACTAAAGTGAGGTACATAGAGAAATCACAGATGATGAGGAAAAACGTACACTCTACAAGTTAAACTTCAACAATGCACACTTGACTTTAGTAGAAATTATAAAGTTATCTTGTATTGATTCAAGAGAATGTTACAAGTAAATTTTGATAGAGAGCCTCTATTACCAGTTGAGGGGATCCATTTCTAGGCCCAAAAGCTTGTATATATAGCAAAAAGGGATGAAAGAAGAGGGACTTTTTTAAAGAACAAAGAGGTGGGGGGGTCTTAATGACTGAAAAACCTTTTCCTTTTTCAGCCCCTGACTATGTTAATTCTCTTTTTTTGGGGGATGAAAAATCTATGCTTTTGTACTTGGAAGCATCATGATCAAACCTATTTTGGGTGGTTATTTGTCAATGGTATAACTGAAAGCATGGCTCTATGTCTTCATTCAAGTCGCTCATGCACTTTATACAAGTGGGTGTGAATAACTCTTTTGTTTCCTTCAAGAGCTTTTATGATGGGGTCTAGTTCTTGTTGTCATCTTGGTTCAACTTGAGTCATCTTTACTTCTACTACATTTGCCTTAGTCATTTGGTCCTTTATGTCATTGATCTTATTAATTTCACTGACCCCACTTATGTATTTTCTCTTTTGGATCTAAATTCATGATCAATCACAAGCCCTTGGATCCTTCTCTTGATTTATCGACACATTCCATTTCTTGCCACATGTCAAATCCTAGAATCCCCTGACCATTTGACTTATTTTGCTCTTTCGATCTGGGTCTTCATGATCCTTACAAGTGTTGCCTCTTTATTTGTTATTCTCCTTACTAATTAATTCCTTATTTCTTCAGGTCACTTTATCATTACCACTTTGAAATTTTTTCTACAATTTTCTTTCCATAACTTTCCATTTTACTCATTCCTTTAGGCTTCTCATTGCTTAGCTTTTCGTGAAGATCCTTTTATTTTGGACTTTTCTCCCAAAGGAAATCCTTTCGAATGAATTCCTTTGGACTTTTTTTTTTGGCTCAACTCCCTCAAGGTCTTTACTTTTGGACACCTTCTTTAGGCCTTTTGAACTTGGGCACTTTCCCAAAGAAAAATCCTTCAGCTTTTTAGTTGGGGCACTTTTTCGAAGGGAAAGTACCCATTAGCTTCTTGACAATGATCTTTTCAAAAGGAACAAATCTTTAAATTTTTTTTAAAAGGTCCCTTTCTTTTTGAACTTGGGTAGTTTCCTTTAGAGAATTTGTCCGTGGTAATGTCTCCTCAGACTCTTTCCAAGTGCCCTTCAAAATTATTTAGGTGCCCTTCAAAATTATTTAGGTGCCCTTCAAAATTTTACAAGTGCCCTTTAGATTTTTTAAAATAGACCCTTCTAAAAGGAACATACCCTTCAAAAAAATTGAAACTGGGCCATTTCCTTCAGGGAAAATGAAAAGTACCCTTCGAAAAGTTATTTTGGATAAAATGTCCAAAATAATTCTTGATGTTTTAAATAAACACTTTTCCTTTGAAACTTTTATTTTAGATAAAATGTCCAAAGAAAATCATTTCCTTATCCCAAACAAAATTTTTAAAGAAAGCACTTGGTGAAGAAAAGGAGAGTCTCGAGAGCCCCAAAATAATTATAAAGTAATGTTTCTTCTTACTTCATCAGATTTTTTCACACTTGCCTACTTTGGACTTTCCATTGTTTTCAACTTATAAGGCAATTTAAGTAAAGCATCTCTACTGATGGAGTCCTTATATCTTCTAATGGAGTCCATAGATCTTTTGATGAAGTCCATAGATCTTCTGATGGAATCCATAGATCTTTTGATGGAGTCCATAGATCTTTTGAACTCATGCTTGAAATGCTTGAACTTATTTGTTTCATCATGAAAATTTATCAAAAACCTTTTTCTTTGCTATGTAGACCTATCCATTAGAATTTGACAAAATATGCTTTAAGCAATCTCAAAGTGTTTCAAAAGATTTATGAGAACTATGAGATCTCTCTAGTTCACTCATTTCATCCGGGACATCTGTTCATTTACTCATCCATTAACAACTTCATCCACTTGGGTGCAGCTTGGTATATGGGCTAAAATTGGCCAACAAATCTAATTGAGACATCCCTATTTGGGTTATCCTATCATAAACAACAAAAACCTCTCATGGATTCATCTCCAATTATTCCATGGCATTACAACATGAAATATAGCCTATAGACCTATTAAATGGGGCAAGTGCACACATAAATCAAATCTTGGAATCACTAAAAGCCTAAATATAATTAATTAAAATGTTAAACCTAATTAAATGCTTAGTTGAATTATCCATGAGCAATTAATGAAATTCTAAAAAAGGAAATTCAAAAATCAAATAATATCTTAGGAATTCATAATTACCTTTTGTGAGTTGTCAAATATCTCAAACATGCCTATTCATTGATAATCATGAGGTTTTAACACCTTTTAACTCTACTGGGGTTAATTAACTCACTTATGTTAGGTTTGAAATCATTCCAAGCTTTCACTACTTAACTTATCTTGAGTTGGGGTTAGTTCCTAAACTTATAAATATAAGCATTTGCCTCTCATTTATGAGAGATTAAAACATAGTAAAGTTATAATGTAGGTTTTGGTGTAAGATTGAAATCTATAGTGTTATAATGCCAAAACCACAAGCCAATCCATCAATCTACATCAAGAATAAACCAAGCCACAAGTTAATGGTGTCAAGGAAAGAAGGAGCCACACAACTCCATTTGCCAAAATTTTTTTGAGCACAAGCCGAGTAAGCCAAATAAACACATCATTTGGAAAATTCAAGGAAACTAAGAGATCTTGTTTCTTTTGCATTTTATTTGTGTTTTCAATTTTTGTTTGTTCACTAAGCTCCCCCTATGATCTAGACCTAGAGATGTTATGCTTGTTAGTGTGTTTATTTAATTATTTTAATGAAAAATAACGCTTGATATAACCTCCTCTCTATTGTTTAAATTTATATGATCACAAATGGTATGCCTGATGGGACCGTGAGCACCCCACATACCAAGGAAACCAATATACAACTCAAAAAAATTTAAATCAATGCTTGAAAATCATCAAAATTATAGTTTTAGATTTTGTTTTACCATGTTTTTATTTTTTATGCTAACTCATATCTACATAGAGACTGACATTGGTCAGGTATAATTGACATCAGTTCTACCAAACTATTACCGATTCTACCTAACCAAGATTGATTCTATGTGACCATCATCGGTCAAGATACAGGGAAAACACATAGCTTTAAAACTTTGATTTTGAATCTTCTTAGCATTTCTAATTATTATTTCTTGGTTTCATTGCTATTTATACTTTATGCCTAATCATCTCCTTGTAGGTTTTGAGAAGTTGTTGTCTAATTTTGAACTGACATTTTTTTAATCTCATGTTGGTTTTACCTTCAGGTTCATAGGCAATCGATCTTGGTCCTTATTGACTGAAATCAGTTATTACCAATTGGCATTGGTTACCTACTAACCGACATTGATTAAAGGTGACTGATCTCGATCATTATGTTTTTAAAACACCAAATCTGAGAGATATGTTTTGAATGTTTGATTGCTCATCATTGAAAGTACTTATAAGTAGGGGGAAAATTTATAATTTTTGCAGGGCCAAGGCATGACCTAATCAAAAATTTCTAAGTTTAAATGGTTTTAACATTTCATTTTGTGTGTTTAAAATAAACTAAGATAAATCTTGAAAATTTGGGTTTAAGTGCTTAAAATGAACATGTGTGTTTTTGCTTATCTTGTGTTGTCAAAGTTATTACAAGTTTTGAAAATAATCCAAGGGGCCAAGGAACTTCATTTGAATGTGTTTTAATCTTGCTCACTTCATCTTTTGGTGTTTAAAAAAAACATAGTTCATTTTTTATGCCTTAGATATTTTTAAAAGTTTTTGTAAGTTTCAATTAATGCCAATGGGGCCAAAAATTTGACAACACATTTCATTTTTGGTGCCTTAGAATGAACTTTAAATAATTTAGTTTGTGCTTTGAAAAACATTCATTTTATGCCATGTTTATTTGAACTTGTTTGTTTTTTTTTGCAAAATGAAGAGTACGTGTATACTCTCCCCCATCCCATATAGGGAACTTGGGTAACCAAAATCACCTCTTCATTGCATTTGTGCCTAGTCCAAGGCATGGAAATAAAGTTGTCTAGGACATCCCCAAAACCTGCATGTTTGGGTGATCTCAATGCAAACCTAAAGTCTTTCCACTTAGTTTTTATTTTCATGTAATCTAGCTTATGGAGGGGAGGTCATTGACTCTTCATAAGTTCTTTAGGGAAGCATTGACGTAGGGATTCATCTCCCGATAGTGTTTCAATCCCACTCTATGGTGAGGTATTCAAATCAAGGTACACATATTATGAGAGCCAAGGGGTTGAGTGGATAACCTCTCCTTTTGTAATGAAGGCCTAAGTTAGGTATGGTTAACCAAGGGATTCCACTAAGTATTCCATCGATAAAATAATTATGCAAAGGAATATACCATTGCATAGTAAGTTAACTAGTATAAACTCAATTGACATGATGCTTATCCAGTGTTAATCACACTTGGGATCAATCTAAAAATTCAAAAACTATAGTTTTAGTCAACCCCACTTGCCATACCTTGTCAGTTTAGGGTTTAGGATGATTTACTTAGTTGTATTTGGTCTTTTTATTTTATTTTTGGGTCTTTTTGATTCTAAAAATTTATTTGTTTAAAGCCACATCATACTGAGTTTTGTTTATACACTACTCTTTTATTTGAGGAGGCATTATGCTAGCCATTTTTTTACACACCTTTGCCTTGAAATTTGTGTCAAACTTGTTTGTGTGTGTCTTGATTGAAATGGGTAACATTATGATACCCAAATCATTTCAATATTTTGAGCCTTTAAGTCTTTGAAACAAACCATTGTCACATTTTTAGAGAGCGATAACACTGTTAGACTACTCAAATTTGTTTCATGAATTGTTTGCCTTGTGTTAAATGCCATTTTTTAGAACCAATGCCATGTATGCTTTTTGAACTTGTGTCTTGTGCCTTTATGTCATTCTATTTTGTTTAGCTTGTTATTTATTTGAATATGCCTAGTTTCCTCAGTTGAGTTTTTAATTAACCTTGCCAATTTCAAATTCAAGCATTTATTGATTTCTATTTATGCCTTACTTATTGGAGCTTAGACAATGATCTTTCTCTTTTGGGTTGTGCAACTTAAGTTAATTCATTACCCAACTTTGAAAACTATTTCTTGAATTCTTGCCTAGTGCCATTATGACTGTTTAATTTTGATTAACTTGTTTAGTCAATTGATCCTAATTTTCATTATTATTTGTTCCTTTTATTTGGGAGAAATAACCTATCTCTCCATGTGCCTTTTGCCTTATGCCTTATGCCAACTGATCAAGTTTATGTTTGAAGTCTATATGCATAGTATATGTCAAAGTGCTCTAACTTTGTTAGATTAAAATATCACCTTTGTTTAAATTCTAAATTTTAATGTTGTGTTTGGCTAAAAGTCTTAGCACATGCCTTGTTTTAGCCTAGATTTTGATGCCATGTTTGGCAAAAAATACCTAGTAGTTTTTATTTTCCTAGATTAGACCTATTTGGAACACTTTTATACCTAGAGTTTGGCATGCTAGTTTTTATTCAACCACTTAGCCTTTTATGTGTGAGACATTTGATGTTAGATTGTTTTATGCCATGTTTCAGTGCAAACCATTTTGGAGATACAACTCCCCTAGACCAAGTTAGACCAATTTTGAACCTTTGTCCTTTGGACATCATTTCTTAGAGTTTGTAGAGATCTAGACATTTTGTGGAGATCTCATTATTGACGTGGATATGTATAGCTACACTTATGGTGGAGTCACATAAAATCCAAGTTATGATAGAATGGCTGCACAAAATGACTTTATTCGAGACCCCTACTTGGATAATGTTATCTGTGAGATGGATTTATATCCTCCTTACAACCCTTAATCCAAGGAAGAAAGCTAATATCCTCAAGCACAGTGTTTGGTGAGACCTTATTTTGATTGATTAATGTATAAATTTCACCATCTCACCCATCATGGTGTCCATTCCCCCACCTATACCACTAACCCTCCATCAAATGCACAAGCAACCAAACTCCAATATATCCAAGGAATACAATTTCTATACCTAGACCTCATCCTTTGGCTTGTGTGAGAAACCAAGTTCCATAATGCCCTACCATTTCTATTCTAGGACCATGTCCTTTGGCTTGTGTGAGCAACCAAACTCTATGATGCCCTAC
This sequence comes from Torreya grandis, assembly GCA_037957365.1. NCBI lineage: Eukaryota > Viridiplantae > Streptophyta > Pinopsida > Cupressales > Taxaceae > Torreya > Torreya grandis. Next base: position 1,224,683 of record JARHVA010000693.1, on the reverse strand, counting down.
CCTTATCCTTCTAGGACTTTTTCCTTTGGATTATGTAAGAAATCAAGCCCCATAATGAAATTTCATTTTAATAAGACCTCATCCTTTGGCTTGTGTGAGAAATCAAGCTCCATGATGCCCTATCATTATCCTTCTAGGACCTCATCCTTTATCTTGTGCAAGCAACCAAGCTCCATGATGCCCTACCCTTATCCTTTCAGAACCTCATCCTTTGGTTTATGTAAGAAACCAAGTTCCACAATACCCTATCCTTATCTTTGTAGGACCTCATCCTTTGGATTGTGTGATCAATCAAATTCCATAATTCCCTACCATTTATATACTAAGACCTCATCCTTTAGCTTATGAGAGAAATCAAGCTCCATAATGCCCTACCATTACCATTTTAAGACCTCATCCTTTGGCTTATGAGAGTTACCATGCTCTACAACACCCTATCATTATCCAACCATCAATCATTCTTAATCCTTTACCAACCATTCCCCACTTTAGAAAACCCCTACTATTTATCCAATCCCAACCAGTTCAATCAGTACCTCTCCAACTAAATCAATTATTTAAAGATCAAGAAATGTTCAAAAATAATATTTTAAAATCGATCGTAAACCAAGGCCAAGAAAGCCAACTAATCCAAGATGTTTTTGTTGAAATAACCATTTGTGATAAGTTAAATTATGATGAATCACCTCTTAATATTATACCTATTGTTGAGGAGTGTCACTATGACATACTAATCTTTGCTGAGTCACTTCTTAAGGATTATAAATGCATTTGAGCAAATCATTACCTTGACCATATGCTTATTTTAAAATAAAATCTCTCTAATAAGCCAATATTTGTGGACTTGTATTTTGACCTTTTTCCCATCATTAAGGAGTCTCACTTTGACAAATTGGTCTTTGTGGAGCCCATTATGCCATCACAGGTCATTACTTATCCCATAACAAACATTCAATAAGACATCATTGTATCAATGTCCACACCAGATGAAGAATCAATATTGAAGTTAGGTTTTATTATTGAAATAACATTAGATTTAGCATCAAAATTAAAATCAACATCAATCTCAACATCAGATTCAGAGTCCTTTGAGGCAGACTCAACTTCAAAATCAAAATATGTTCTTGGCTATTATAATATTGGTTGTGCATGCCTTGAAAATCAATTTGAATACATTTGTGATCCCTCTATGGTTTTTAAGGGTGAGTAATTTAGATTTGACATAATTTCTCCTAGTATCTTCTATGAATATTTTGCTACCTCCCCCCATTCTATTACCATTTCACATGCCATTAACACCAACCAACATAGCCATTATATTGGCATTCCATTTCTCACAAGTGTTAATTGGGACTAATAGAATCACACCTTGTTGAATTGCATCCATGGTGACATATCGGTTGAAGAAGAGTATGGAATCCAAGACCAAATTCAATTTAGAAGAATAACCATCTCCTAGTGAAACCTTTACAGAGGTGTTAGGGGATAATCAAAGTTCAAACTCAACATCTTCTAGTGAAACCTTTTTAGAGGTGCTAAAATATAATCAAAGTCAAAAGTCAACATTCCTTAGTGAAACCTTCTTAGAGGTGCTATTTAATAATCAAGATAACTTCATTAGTGAAAACCTCATCAAGGCACCAATAGCCGAGCACAATAGTTTTTCACTACTTGATGAAGACATTATCAAAGATCAAATCGATATAACTTCCACTCTACAACATAATTAGATGATAGCTACTCTCAGACCCAAATAATATAAAAATTTAGTGGTTCTATCGAGAGTATATTTATAAGTCTTCAACCCCACCACATCCAAATTTAAGTTGAATCCAGAATCAACAACATTGTGTGTTCCTGAAAACCTTGATCTTCATTTATTTCCCAACCATTATACATTCCATTATCATCCACCTATACATCACCAAATCAAACCTATCATCCACTATTTAGCTATATTTATCATCCCTAGATGCACTTTCCTTTACAGAGGCTACAAAGATACCTTATCTTGACATTTGAAGGAAATAAAATCAATGACCAATTAATATCACACCAACATTCCTTGTATCCAAATCTAAAGCCAATTATTGATAGAGTAGCTATTCAGAAGAGGTGTGGATTAGCAATATACATGATTGATTATTCTATTTGTATCACATGTTGATCATGACGTACATATCCACATCATCAAGAACACCAAAAACATTCACCCAGGTTATATATATAAAAAAAATACCTTTTCCACTTGGACAAAATCATAAACCAAAACCCATACCTTTTCATTTTCCATATACCTTGTCATTTTCATGTGACATTCATTTTTCCATTATTTCATACCCTACCATTTCCCTTGCCTTCTCACTTGGGGGCAACCCTCTTATCATGACATCATCATCCTAAGCCATTCCATTATCATTTACCATAGCTAGGCCAAAAACATTTACCATGCCATTGCCATTTGCCATATACCTTATTGTTTTCATTTTTCCATTCCTCTTGCCATTATTTCATACCCTAACATTTACCCTTGCCTTAACACTTGAAGGCAACCCTCTTACCATTTTATCCAATGTTCATGCCATCATCATCTTAAACCATGCCATACAATATATTGTCCTCCCATGCCATCCCTATTAGACCAAAGCTTATTTTTAGCCATCTTATGCAAGCCTATTTTGATCTTGGTTATTTTAGTCTTTCCTACACCTTTCATGAGGGGAATTAGATATAGTTTCAAAATTATGTGTTTAAATGATAGTTTATGAAAGTAGTGTGACAATTGATCTAGTAAGTTATCTTTCATTTATCCTCGACTGGTGCTATTCATTATAATTGCCTATTGGCAAATCAATAATCTACCTTGTGTTGCTAATTATAACCACCTATGGTAAAGTTAGTACCATAGACTTATGTCATTATTTCCTAATTATAAATACCTATGGTAAAATTAGGAACAACACCTTTACGATGAATTTATATATCACCTTGTCATTACTATTCTCATTTGCCTAGCCATTTGCTAGATTTGAGAACTTTTTGTGACCTAGTTAGTTCTCCCTACCTTTTGTGTTAGTAGAACTACTATAACTTGAGGTAATTTTGGGACTATGTAATCCAAGCTCAATTCATGTTGAGGTCAGCTCAATACCCATTTGTCATACAATCTCTCCATTTTGTGAGCAACCTAAGCCAACACTCTCATCATTTTGTGAGTTAGACCATTTTGTATCTTGTAATTCCCAATTAGGTTGAGATGTTTTGAAAATTCTAAAAATATTCATAAAATTTCAAAATCTAGAAACATTTATCCTATCTATGTCTAGTTAGTCATCCTTTATCTTCCCTACTAGGGAAAATCAATTTTTAGGATGTTTTCTTTTGATTTTTACTTTTAGGCTTTTTTGTGTTTATTTTCTATTTGTTTGTTTATTTGCTTACTTACTTATTTATTTTATTTCAGTACTATGTCTTGATGTATTCTCTGTGTTTATTAGGTTATTCCTTGTAAATTAATCTTGAGTCCATCCATATTCATACGCCAATATTATCATAGTGGTTTTTATCATTGGTGCATTATTTTCAATTGAGTATTGGATTGGGAGTTAATCCTTATGCATATTTTGGAAAAGTTATCATGGTGCTCTATCATGAGGCATACCATCATGTAATACAACAAAAATCATCTCAAAAAGTGTTACAAGCAATGGATCCATGAAAATTTCTCCTTGGTACCTTGACAAAACCTCCCACCATTTTGATCAAATCAACCCATTAACCATTCTAGTTGTATCAATGATAATAAGGATGAACATCTCTACATTGGTAGGTAAAAATGAATAATTTATATTGATCAATTCTTCTTCTTCTATTCATTTCTTTCATCACTTTTCACATCCCTGTGTGCCTAGTCATTTGTGACTTCTTTAGTCATTAGACCATTGCATCTACGTTTGCATCCACTCATATTCAATCTATATTCTAGGTTATATCCTTGAGTTATGCTTTCTAATTTTCCATATTGGGGCACAATCAAACATTTTTATTCAATCTAGGTCATCTTAATGATTATAACCACCTAGGGGAAAATCATTATTTTTTTACTCATCATCCCTAACTGGAGCATATTCCATTGCCAATGATTATAACCACCTATAGGAAAATTAGTGTCTCAACCTTTGTTACTAATTATAACTACCTTTGGGTAAATAAATACTTTTTAAATCAATGCATGAAAGCATTTTCTCATTTGTATTAATGCCACCCATGGGTTAATCTCATTCTTCTTCTTCCTTTTTTCAGAACCATCCATCAAACATACAATGGTCATTCCCTCAAGGGGGAATCATTATAGGCTTCCCAAACATTCTTTGGATATTTTTCTTCTTTCATAATCTTATTTTAGGCATACATGCCTTTTCAATTCTTTTAGAAGACATTAATCTACCTATAACTTGCAACATCTTTCCAAACAAGGGAAAACTATAGATACTAAAAATAGCCACCAATGGCTTCATGCCAGAGTTTAGACTGATTTATACCAACCTTTAAAAATTAAGCCTAATAATAACTAAATGTCCCAAATTTGATTTTGAAACACTCATAAAATCTCATAATCTCATTAAGACATCCTTATTTGGGGTATCCTACTGTAAACAACAAAAACCTCTCACAGATTAATCTTCAATCATTCTATGACATTACAACATGTAATTTGGATTATAGACTTATTAAATGGGGCAAGTGCACACATATATCAAATCTTGGAATTGCTAAAAGCCTAAATATAATTAATTAAAATGTTAAACCTAATTAAATGCCTAGTTGAATTATCCATGAACAATTAATGAAATTCTAAAAAAGGAAATTCAAAAATCAATGAATACCCTAGGAGTTCATAATTACCTTTTATGAGCTATCAAACATCTCAAAATTTCTCAAACATGCCTACTAATTTCTAATCATAAATTTTTGACACTTTTTAACTCTATTGGGGTTAATTAACTCACATATGTTAGGTTTGAACTCATTCCAAGCTTTAACTACACCTTAACTTATCTTTAGTTAGGGTTATTTCCTAAACCTATAAATACAAGCATTTGCCTCTCATTTATGAGAGCTTGAAACATATTAAAGTTATAATGCATGTTTTGGTGCAAGATTGAAATCTATAGTGTTATAATGCCAAAATCATAAGCCAAGCCATCAAACTACATCAATCATAAACCAAGCCACAATCCAATGGTGCCAAGGAGAGAAGGAGCCACACAAATCCATTTTCCAAAGAATTTTTGAGCACGAACCAAGTAGGAAAAATGAACACATCATTTAGATAATGCAAAGAAAGTAAGAGATCTTGTTTCTTTTGCATTTTAGTTGTGTTTGCAATTTTTGTTTATTCACTAAGCTCTCCCTATGATCTAGGCTTAGAGATGTTATGCTTGTTAGTGTGTTTATTTCATTGTTTTATATGAAAACTAAAACTTTATATAACATCCTCTCTATTGTTTAAATTCCTATGATCATAGTAGCCACCCTAAAATTGGAAATCATAACCTACCCAAATAATTGGCAACAACCTCAAAACTAGTCTTGACAACCCCAAAATCAAAACCAATAGTGGTCTAATCCTTCTAACCCATGGAAACAATCATGGATAAATAACCAACCTTGGTTCAATCCAAGTGTTGGTTTCATACAATAATAAAAATTATAGTAATGACCATAACCAACTTTAATATCAATAACCCAACCACTTCCTAGACAACCATAACTACCTACCCAAACTATGTAAAACCCCATAAATAAGTTGGTTTAGCTAAAATAGATAATTGAAATAATGAAATATCTATAATATACCTTAGTTATCGATGAATTACACCTTCCTTCAAGATTTATTTTGCTAAAACCCACCTCACCCATGATCACAAAACCTCCTGAGGAGATTCCATCCAACCATACTAATCCACAATCCCATGAACCCATTGCTACTCTTAAACCAAGATCCACTACCACATAATAAGGGCCTACCAACCCTCATTTTCCTGATAGGTTAAGTATCCAACGTCTTGACTAAAAAATTGAATTTAACATCCAAGTATAATTGAAAATGTGTGTGTCAAGATTCCACTATTTCAAGCCATCAACTATGTTCCCATATATACAAAATCTATCCATGAATTGTGGTTAAAAAAAACTAACCACAGAAATAAGGATCTCAAAATTGTCCAAGTAATTGGCCATCGTGTAGACATCATGTTGGGCAATATAGTTCCAACCAAGTACTCTGATCTAGGTAGTCATGTAGTCAATGTAAATATTAATAGCCAAACCATACAAAATACATTGATTAATTTAGGGGCATCCATCAATGTTATGACTATGTAAACCATGCATAAATATAGACTAAAACAACTTCACCCAATACCTATTATCTTATAAATGGTTGATAGATCAACCATCAAACCTAAGGGGATGATTGAAGATCTAGTAATCACTATGTATTCATGGGAATATCCATAATATTCAATCATTATACAACCAAAAAATAGCCTAATAGGCTACCCACTTATCCTAAGAAGACCATGGCTGACCATAATCAATGCTTTCATTAGTTGCAGGTCAGGAAAAATGTTGATTTCAAATAGAAATGACACTAAGAAATTAGCTCTGTATCCACCATCCAAACTTTCCTATGAAGATGACCAAACTCCTTGAGAATAAGAACTAGATGATAGACACATTTATTTACACACTTTATGTGCACTTGACCATATCACATCCATCAAATATCAAGAGGAAGATACTCATTTTTCATATTTTACAAAATACTTATCAAAAGGAACCTAAAATAGATAATCTATTACAATGCACAACATGCCCTCTTGAAACTATCTTCCCTAAGATTGGTCCCTCTAAACATGAAAAATATATTATAACCTTTCATTATCTATTGACACACCATTGTAACTATGACCCACTAATAGGTAATATTGAATCCTTGTTGTCCCTATCCAAGCAAGTGGGAATACTTCTAGGAAAACCCCTCAATATCAACAACAAGTTGACATTCCAATAAGAAACCAGGTTAGTCACTGTGATCCAAAATCATAAGACAACCTTTGCTTGGGATTATCATGATATCAAAGGTATCCCTCCAAATTTATACACCCATCACATTTACATCAAAGAGCAATGTAAACCCATTCACCAACCATATCATAGGATGAACCCTAATGTTAAAGATATAGTCAAAACTAAGTTGAAGAAACTATTAGATTTAAGGTTCATCTATCATATTTCTGTGATAGTCAATGAGTTTCATCCCTTGTTATTGTATAAAAAATATGGGGTATAGACTATAGGTAATTGAATTCAACTACAAGAAAATATCATTTCCCCCTTCTTTTTATTGAACAAGTACTTGACACATTGGTAGGAAAAAATTATTTCTCATTTCTTGATGGATTTAGTGCCTATAACCATATCAAAATTACACTTGTGGGCCAAGGCAAGACTACCATCACATGTCCTTTGGGTACCCATGCATATATAGTACTTTCGTTTGGTTTATGCAATGCTTCAACCACCTTCCAATGGGATATCTTGAGAATATTTTATGATATCTCCCATGATCATGTGGAAATATATATGGATGACTTCACCATTTATGGAGAGACCTATGATTAATCCCTTTAAATCCTTTATAAAGTCCTTTAATGTTGTCAAGACCATCAATTGTCCCTAAGTCATGAAAAGTGCTACATGCTAATGATAAAAGGTATTGTGTTGGGATACCACATATTACTTGTAAGTATTAAGGTAGATCCTACCAAGATAAGTATAATAAAATACTTACCAATTCTAAAGAAGAAAAAATATGTTAAAAGTTTCTTAGGACATACTGGTTATTATCATAGATTTATCAATGACTTTAACAAAATTGTAGCACCTTTATTTGTTTTAATTTCTAAATATGTTGATTTTGTTTGAACTTTTGCATGTCAAGAAGCATTCTAAGATATTAAGACTTTATTGAGAACAACTCCTATGTTAGGAGGTCCTGACTAAACATAATCCTTTTATATCCATATAGACACTTCTGATTGTATATTAGGAGCTATCCTTGGCTAGGAAGAACAGTCCTTAAGCTATGCTATTTATTTCATAAAAAAATACCTCCAAGGATTTAAAATCAAATGCACATTCATAGAAAATGAATTCTTTATTTTAGTCTATGCTATTAACAAGTTTAGACACTGCATTACTGGGTTCAAGTCTTCATCCATACTGATCATACAACAATTAGGTATTTAATGAATAAGCATATAATAACTAGCAAGATAATTATATGGTTGCTTTTATTGTAGGGATTTGATATAACCATTATTGATAAACCAAGAAAGGATAATGTATTTGAATATTTCTTATCTTGATTACACTCTAATAAGCAAAGTCCCATGGTAGATGGCTATTTTCTTGATGAACACCTTTTCGCATTAACCACTAATACTATTTGATATGCAAATATTGATAACTATTTGGCTATAAGATTACTACCACAATATTTTTATCCCAAATAAAAGAAAAATTTAATCAAAAAAATTGGTTCATACCCATGGATCTCTGGGCACCTATTTGTCATAAGACGTGATTCAATTATGTGTCGATGAATCTAAGAAGATAAAGTTGTTGGCATCCTTTAAGCATGTCATCATAAAACCTATGGGGGTCATTTTGTTTCAAAAAGGACTACCATCAATATTCTAACTATTAGATACTATTGACATACTCTACATAAGGACTCCTTAGAATAAAATCATTAATGTGATCAATGCCAATGTATGGGGAAACCCACATGTTTAGATGAAATGCCATGGCATCCCTAGTTGGTTTTGGAACCATTTGATAAGTTGGGAATTGAATTTGTGGGTCCCATAGATCCAAAATCTAATAATGAGTACATATTAGTTTACATGGATTATGTCACTAAATGGGTTGAGGTGAAGGTCTTTGTCAGGGGAAACCACGAAACAATAAACATGCTCCAATCCCTACTTAGTCAGGATCTTGCTCTACCAATTAGAGCACATATGATTACTTCTTGTATTAGCAACTAAACACGAAATTATACCAGAATCAATAAGTAACTAGAAATATGAAACAACACAGGAATATGAGAGATAATACACAATTATATTAATAATCACTCAGAAGAATATACAATAAAGAAAATGCCACTTCTTCCTCCACCTCAAAGGTTCGCCATGCCTAAAGACCTTATTCCCTCTCTCTCTCGGTCCCAACAATCAACTCCAATATAGAATTGATGTTCACCTCTCCAACCAGTCAGTAACACGTTGCCAGTTCACCAAGTACACAACCATACTCCAAGTAGATCTCCTGCTCTCTATTGCTACCTGCAAATCACTTGACCTTACTCACCATGTAGATATCTCTACACCCCTGAAGAACCCTTGTCCTTGCCTCACCAAGTCCTTATGATTCTTCAACCAATACCCCGGTGGATCAACTCCTTGACCTTGTAGACCTTGCAACTCTCCCTGATCATACACACTCAACACCCCTTTGGAACTAGGAGGAGCTACACTAGCTCTCTCAAAAATCTCTATGGCTTTCTAGCACACTTTTACAATAAAATCATGAGTCTATTATATAGATCTCATCCAAACAATAATTAGACAATATTACAATAATTAAATCCATAGCTCTCAGTCTAAAATTAGCTCTAAACATGCAAACACTTGGTTTGTCAACCAACTGCTCGTAATATACTCACAGCTCAAACCACACAGGGGATCGACGTCGGTCCCTGTCCACCTAGGGGTGCCGACGCTGGCCGATCTGAGACCGACGTCAGTTGCCTTCTGTCTCCTTCCTGCCATCGTCGGTTGTCCTGACTGATGCCGGTGTCTGTGACACTCTGCAACTCTTCTGCAACCTCCTCCATGTCTGCATCAGTGAAGCTTTTAGCTTCATAACCTAACAATCTCCCACTTGGAGATAAATAGCTACACCTGTATCTGTATCTGTAGCCTGTCTAATCTATTTCCTGGCTTGTATACCTCTTCAAGATCCATCTTGAAGACCAACCACCACACAACTATGATGCTATACCTGTCATTCAAGTAACCTGCCACATCCGAACCTACATATCCATGTAGTGAAGAACTTGACCCTGCATAACAAGAATCCCTGCTACTAGTCCCACTGAACTACCCTCCAGTACTCCTTCCCCGAATTAGCTCCATACTTTTTGACAACCCCCACTGATTGGGAAAACTCAGGTCTATAGTAGACCTCATGTGATTTTGAACCCTGTTTCAAGCTAAGCTTGAACTGTCCAGCCATTGGTGTGCTTTCTGATTCTGCATCCTGCATAATGAACCTCGCCAACACTGTCTTCACATCAACTCCCACTGGAGACCAAGTCTCCATGTCTCTTATGCCAAAGAATTTTGCTGCTCTAAATTCTTCATGACACGCCTCTGAACTAACCTTACCTTTTAGCTCAGCAAATCCCTGTATGTACAAAACCTACTAGCAAACCATCCACATACAGTAACTGGATAATGTCATGACTCATCATCCACCTGGTAAGAACAAAACCACAATAGTTACACTGACATTGACTGAAGCCATGCTTAGTCATCCACCTGTCAAAACCTGTACCACTGTTCTACAGCTTCTTCAAGACCATATGCCTTAGCCTTCCGTCTCTTGTATCCATCCACTCTCTTCTTTAAAATGGGAATCCATCCATCTCTCAGTGCTTTCTTCTAGCTGACAACTCTACCAACAAATACCTGTTTGGTTCTTCTCCAAGGACTCACACTCCTCATCCATGCCAAGCTCCCACTGTATCTGGACTCTACCTGCATTGCCTCTTCACATCTTCCTAGTTCTCGACCATCAATAAGTAATATAAAGAAGGTGAACAATGAATATGAGGTTCACTTACCCTTTTTGACCTCCACATGAGCGTTTGAGACTTGTTGACAACTTGTTGTCCGCCCAATATCCATTCCAGTGACTGATCTCAGCCATCTCCTAGTCTGCTCCCGACCGATGTCGGTTCTCTGCATTAACCCTGACTGCCGACATCGTCTCCCTAGCTGACGCCGGTATCCTTTCTATCGATGTCAGTTCCTTCATGACTGACATTGGTCTTCTTATTGCTGACATCGGTTACTGTATGACCGATGCCGGTACCTGTGTTCATCTGTGAGTGATAACTTTTTACCCGTGAGCTCTCCATGGATCAAAATCCTAATCAAATCAACCTTGCTCTACTCAGAATAATTTAGTTCTCTCACCTGATCTCTGTCTGTCATCTCCTCCATGAACACCAAGGCTTTCCAGTTCTTTAGCTTGTCAAAAACATCTATCTTCCACTTGAGAACCTGCATTCTCCTTCTACATATGTGACTAAGCCTATGAAGCCACATCTCTGCAACAGAAGGTGAATTAGCAATATAAGTAGATAGATAAAGGATACCTAATTTCTTACCACCATCTAATTCAAGTGTATCCACTGTGAGAGTTACAGTGCATCTCTCATCACCTAAATTTCCTAAAGAAATTAGACTCATCTCCAAGACTGGTACCTGCATGACTTCCTTCAACCACTGTGTGTCGTCCATCTGCAATTTCAGCTTCACTTCCCCTTTGCCAATTCTTTGACAAGGCTCACCAGCTCCTCTCCTTGGGGCTGCATGGAAAGAGGCAACATAATCTGTTATCCAAGATTCAACTTTATCCAAGAAACCTCCCAAAGCATCCTATGCAACAACACCTGCAACATTTGCATCTTCAGTTCCTTCATGCTGATCTGCTACCAACCAAAAATATCTTTTTCCCTGCTCTTTCTTTCCATCAATCAGACCATTCGTGCTATTCAGTTTCTCCATTCATAGCTTACTTCCTTTTGCCATTGCTATACTCCCACTCAATAAGAAACCCCTGTGAGTAACTTGTAATCAACAAACACTACCAAATCTGAAACCACCTGTTAGTAACCCAACCAAAAGCTCTGATACCACATGTCAGGGGAAACCACGAAACAATAAACATGCTCCAATCCCTACTTAGTTAGGATCTTGCTCTACCAATTAGAGCACATATGATTACTTCTTGTATTAGCAACTAAACACAGAATTATAC